>CM038464.1:61771554-62971554 GCA_021464415.1 Lonicera japonica
TCCAATCTTTCTCTCTTTAACTTTCTCTTATATCTTTTCAAATGAGGCTTTTTTTGGTTTGTGGAGAGGCTTGGGATTTGCCTATCGCAAAGGGTGTTTGGTATGTGCCTGTGGAAGGGTTTAGAATTTTCTAATAAAAAGGGCTTGGGCTGGTGCCTGTAGAAAGGACTTTGGATTCGTGCCTGTAGAAAGGGTTTTGATTTTGCCTGTAGAAAGGGTTTTGGATTTTCCTGTGAAAAGGGCTTCGTAACACCCTCACCTTAATTTTCAGGACAACACCGTAGTTAAAACCTGGAGTGTTACTAACCCATCTTAGATTAACTAAAATGGATATATACATATAAAGAAATTCAAACAGTAAATATCACGTATGTCAATCAGCAAGATATAAGAGAATAATACTGTACATAAACACGCATACATGCATATAGCCGTTACATAAAACCAGTTAAGTAAGTCCAAACTAATATATAACACTTCGGCTAGCTGTGGCTTCCCGAGATAACATATAGAAAACAAAAATAAATCCATATCAGAGCCTTCTATTTCGATTTTGAACCCGCCGTCTTGTTAACATCACTCGTCCCCTGTTTACCTGTATAAGTTAGAAAACGGGGTGAGCTCATAGCTTAATGGGGGGAAAGATAGGGGATAATGTATCTAAAAAGCATAATCATTAATTTCTTAATAGTTTATACTGCAACCATCAATCCAAGTAAATATCACGATTTCACAAAAACGATGCATGTAGGGGTATTGTCAGAAATCCGAAAACTGAACGAACGAACCGAATTGATCCGTTGCGATCCAAAATTTCTGGAATCGAAAAAAAAACTAAAACTGAAATAAAAAACCAAAACCAAAACCGATTGATTTGGGTTGATATGGGTTGGGAATTTGGGGTCCCCAAATTGGACCGAAAAAACCGAATCTTTTAAAAAAAAAATTTGCTATCTTAATGTAGTTACTTAAGTTGTCTTACAATACGTTGAAAAAAAAGGAAACTTTCTTATAATAATTACATTATATAAATGACCAAACCCTATGGATTATTTACATTTACAAATAATTACTTGTGCTAATTATTAAAATAAATACATTATATAATTTTTTTGTAGCGCCTTTTGAGTGAATTTATATTTTTAGTGCAATTTTGAACTAAAGTTTTAACAATACAAAAAAAATCGAATGAGACCGAACCGAACAGAAATCGAATAATTTGGGGAGGGTTTGGGTTTCATAGGTACAAAAATCGAAATCGAACCGAACCGAAACCAAACTATAAAGTTTGGGGAGGGTTTGGGGTACCTTAGTTTCTACCCCGACCGAAACTGAAAACACCCCTAGATGCATGCCCATGCATATGCAGGTTACCCCCCTTTTGTGTCAACTATTACATCGAATCACCAGAACAGAATATGAGTCACACTGACAGGAGAATAATAATAATAATAATGATGACACTATCTCATCATCTCACCAAGAGAATTGCCAAAGCGAGCTAATAATAATAACAATAGGCCTGACCGCCCCCAAGAAAATGAGTAACACGATCATAACATAGGTTTGACCGCCCCCAAGAGATATGAGCATCGAAATCATAACATAGGATCATATATAACCATAATATAGCCTATTTGTCTCGGGTGAATACCGACAGATAATTAACAATTGGACCATAGTCAGCAATATCACATCAACAGATCATTATCATACTAATTGTCTAGATCTTCGGATTATTCACCGCGCTCTAGACAGTCGACGACTCACTAGTGTCTTGCCATTGTCTAGATTTCCTGATTACTCATCGCAGACTCTAGATAGCCGATGACGTGTTGGCCCCTAGAGGTTTAGGGCTTTTCAACCCAAGGGCATCAGGCCTTGCCTATTTTCCCATATCGGCAAACACTAACTATAATCATTCTCCTTCACCGATGGAAGGCCAAATAGATATAGATAATTGTGGGCAACATCCCACCATATAACATAGTCGAGAATATATTCACATACGAATAAAGAATTCTCAAAGATAGATAATCACATATTCAAGAATGCCACATGAGCATAGAAAGCCGTCCACATCATAGTTACGAGATATAATTCTCCCAAGAGACAATTTCCATGCCATATGCCATAAAAATGCTCCGAACTTTTCACGTGATTATCAAGATGCCGGGTTGACACAATAATGATGTATAGCGTGCAATTCATATTCTAAATGTAAACTAGAAACAACGTATGCCATATAAACCTCGCAAACATCATTCTTGTCCCTTGGTGTATACAAGAATCATTTACTAGTTCATTCATATCAAATTAAACTTTTATACACCCAAGGGACATCCCATAGAAATCAAATACTACACGAGAATCGAGTTTGTATGGCATATCTCGCTTCATATCATAGAACCATACGCTTAATCATGCATACTTTATGATTATCAACTAACATGGTTTTCATAGTAAGTATACTGTAAATATCATCCAAGTATATTCAATAACAAAGAAGTATGTGCTTCATATAGAACATATATGTATATAATCATTCATTTTCTCAGTAGATAAAAGCATATTATTGAGCTTTTATGAAAATAAGGTTTAAAACTCCTACCTTATGTTCGTAGACTAAAGGAAGGAATAAGGATGTAAACCAAAGCCCCATTAGGTGAAATCTAAAGCCCTCGCTTCAACACATTCCTAGCGTAGAAAAATCCTCGAATCGATGATGTATAAAACCAACTTGCGTAGCCAAAGCTCACGCTTGAGCTTTTATCAGAAAAACCAAGGTAGAAGATGATGAATAGTGATGAAGAATGATGTTTGACTAATTTGGAGCTTGATTCTTCGATTGAGGATGAAAAATGCGTAAAACTTTTTCTCTTTCTCTCTCTAGAACCCTATAGAACTCTCTACAGTGCGTGGAAAGTGTTTGGGTCGAAGTTGGGTCGAAAAATGACCAAAAATAGCTTTAAAAACGTGTTTAAGTCGGTGAAAAACTTTAACTGGCGGACCAGTATACCAAAAACCCAATACCAGTCTGTGGAGCACAATTTCCTAAATTTTTACTGCCCGACTAGTGTGCCAAAAATGACATAACCGGTCCACGGTAACTTTGGTGCTTGATGCACTGTTTGTATTTTGGCCATAACTTTTCGGTCGGAACTCCGATTGAAGTAATCTTTATGGTCCACGAAAAGGTAATTCAAATATCTACAACTTTTTAAGAGGAAGTTTTCTCAAATTATGGATAGATATTTCTCAAAAATATTTCAAGACAACGCTTGCTAAAGCACTACCAAATGACCAGAATTTACTAACCGGCCTACTTCGACCCTGTTTTAACCAACGCGAGTGTGAATTAGCTTTCGGACACAAGTTCAAAGGTGTGTCTGGGTGATACAGGCACCTTGTGTCGTGGGACAAGCCTAGAGGCTTGTGTCCGCGGAACAAACACTTGGTTTGTGTCCGCGACAAATCCCTAACTTAATGTGTGACGGTTTTTGGCAATTTTGCCAAACGAAACATCGAATTTGATTTGATTTTTTAACATGTTGTTACCCATGTTAATGCCTACATACTGTCCAAATTTCAAAATATTTGGACATCGGGAAGGCCTTCGTCTGATTTTCCGAACTGAATTTATGATTTTTCGAATTCCTAGAGATCCGACCTTCATTGGACTGATTTTTTAATTTGTTATTCCTTTTATCATTTCCTAGCTCTCCATAAAATTTCATGATTTTAAGAGGTCGAAAAGTGCAAATATGTGAAAAACGGAAAAAATCAGCTGGAAGGGGTTTGTCCGCGGACACAAGCTCTTAGGCTTTATCCCCACGACACACACTCCTCAGGGGTGCGTGTCCATGGGCAATTTCTTCAATTTCGTCAAACGGCTTATTAGATCGATCTAATTTTTTATTATGTTGTTTTCCATTATACCCAGTCTATTAACCAAATTTGAGCTCATTTGGATTTCGGAAAGATTTGTCTTTTGATTACCCGAAGTAAACTCCCGATTTTTTGAATTCCCGGAGATCCGACCGTTGGATTAAGCTAATTTTTGAGTATGTTTCTCCTTTTGGAAATGACTAACAATCCTCAAAGTTTGAGGATGATCAGAAAGGAGAACTCTCATTTCACAAGTTTCTAGGATTTTTGACGGTTTTCGGTTATGGCAATTTCTGGTAATTCTCATAACTTCTTGTCTGCGTGTCCTTTCAGCTTCATTCTTTGATCTGTATCACATGTAAATAGTATGTATGCATCTAGGAATGTTCTTCCATGCATGTGTGCTCATTTTCTTAGAGTTCGGGATTCTTGCGAGGGTCGCAAAATAAGGTGTTCACAATGATGTATCTCTAATATATTTTTTTGTAAATCTTTAAGTTTGCAGTATCTTAAGTTATTGCTGAAATTTCCAGATGCTCAATGTAGAGCGAGTATCAATGAAGGTACTCTCCCAATGATATGAGAGTATTATACCAAAGTTACTCTCTTTAATACAAGATAGTATTTTAAGGAAATTGGGCCGTAACCAAGTAATTGCTGAAGTTCCAGATGCTCAATGTTGGGAGAGTAGTAGTGATGATACTCTCCAATGACGACGGGAGAGTATTATGATTTAATTATGGTCTTAATCTAGAGGTGGTTGGGTAGTGTGTTTGTGACAAATTTTTGAAAAGTAAGAGGTGTAAAGTAGAGCGGGGCTTTGTGAGAAAAAATGGAGGTGCATTTATCACCTCCCTTAATAAAGGCACCGAACACCATGGGCTTGCTTCTTTAACATTTTATGACTCACTGGAGTGTTTGTTACCTGTTGTAAGCTCATGCCCATTTATTTGGCCGAGAATGTGTTCTTCTTTAAGGGCCGACTCCTATGGGCCGTAGATTTCTGGGACAAATTTGCTCACTGGTGGGAAAACCTCGAGCTCTATATGCTGACGGGGTTAACCCCCGCTACTGTTTGTTATTGCAAATTCATAATCTCGCAACCATGCAAATTTGTCCTCTGCAATCCTAATTTGACGAGGCTAGCTAGACTCTTGGATTTGGTGACCAAATAATTGGGCAAGGGTAGCTTCTTCAAGAGCTCATCTTGCAGTCCTACTTTGAGGACGATAGCCTCACCATAAAGGCTATCAATGTGAGAGAAGCCCTTAAAATTACAGTTCTCGAAGAGACGTTGGCCATTAATGAGGTATGAGGTATGGAGCACGGCTTTAAGCCTCCCAGCCAGCCGAAATGTATTTTGCTTCGACTCCTCAAATTGTTAGTCCTTGGCATGTACATTGGGTATGGCTTCTCCACCATGCTCTCTCTATTCATGTCTGTTCCCAAACAAATATAACGAAAGCTCACGTACTCAAAATCTTTGCTTATGAAGTCTTTCATAAAATAAGGGATGACCAATCTATGTATAACTGTTTCACTTGGAAGGCGTCCAGTACAACAACGCCTTGGGTATGGTCTTTTCTTATTGCCGAGTGTTGGCCTAGCAAACTCAGTTCCCCTGTCCGGATTACCCAAGTCATTGTATAAGTCGAAATCATATACCCTATCAGATAGTTTCCTCACGCCATTTCCTTTCTTTCTTCTTTTGTTTTTAAAATTTTCTTTTTTGATGCTGTATTCTTTAAATTGAAGATGTTACCTAAAAAAGATTAAATTACAATGACGAGAATTAAAACTTTGACTAATCTTTTTTAGTTAGGGATGACAACGGGTAAAATATAACAAAACTTTAACCCACTTCTTCTTTTAAAAACTGCCGACACCCAATTTGATCCGGGGCGGATTTTATATTGAAAAACCTAAAATTGTCCCAATTCCTTCAATGCTTGGACCCTAATCTGTCCCACCTTGACTTTATCTCGACCCGTTATAATTACATGATATTATAGTTGTACTTATAGGGAAGAATATTATATTCGGGGCATATCGAGTCTTATCTATATGTCTTTATACCGTGTAATTTTACTCATTGAATATTGTTTCATGTATGCCTCAATTGCAATTTTTCAATATTCTTGTGCAGTTCAGTGTTTAGAGAGATGAAGAAACATTAAAAAGATTTCTCAAACTGATGCACAGAGTGCCGTCTTGAGAAAAAAGAAAGGCAGCATCAGTCTATTGCGGCTGCTAAAGTTGTGCACATCTACATTGCCCATGTAAAAGAAAACTGGGAAGATCTTAATCTCGTTCTTAGTCTTGGCCGGTTTTTCGTTTCTAATTTCCAAGAATTAATGAAAGGCGTAGGAGAAGCCGCTTTATAAAAGGATTCATGCCCTTTTTCTTTTTTCTTTTTTACCCTTGCTCAAGTTGTAATATAACAAACCTCTGACTTAACTATTTAAGAGGTTGAATCAATATAGCTAGGCTAAAAAGAGGATTCCCTCACTTCAACAAAAAAAATGGATCATCATTTAGAGGGGTAAATCGATGAATTTTTTTATGAAAATTGTATAGATGATCTATATTATGAGTAGATCACTTCCACCAAATTTCAAAAAAAAATTCAACCTATAAGTGGGTGAGATGATCATCAAAAATTTTAACGGTCGCAAATGTACATATATATCAATTTTTCAAAACACCCACTTATAGGTTGAATTTTTTTATGAATTTTTGTTGAGGTAATCTACTCATTATATAGACCATTTATACAAATTTTCATAAAAAAATTCATCGATTTGTTTTTAAATTTTTCTTTTTTGATGCTGTATTGTTGAAATTGAAGATGCAATTCTTACCTAAAAAAGATTAAATTACAATGACGAGAATTAAAACTTTGACTAATCTTTTTTAGTTAGGGATGACAACGGGTAAATATAACAAAACTTTAACCCGACTTTCTTTAAAAAACTGCCTACACCCAATTTGATCCGGGGCGGATTTTATATAGAAAAACCTAAAATTGTCCCAATTCCTTCGATGCTTGGACCCTAATCTGGTCCCACCTTGACATATCTCAACCCGTTGTAATTACATGATATTATAGTTGTACTTATAGGGAAGAATATTATATTCGGGGCAGATCGAGTCTTATCTATATGTCTTTATACTGTGTAATTTTACTCATTGGATATTGTTTAACATATGCCTCGACTGCAATTTTTCAATATTCTTTTGCAGTTCTGTGTTTAGAGAGCTGAAGAAACATAAAAAAGATTTCTCAAACTGGCTGGCAGAGTGCCGTCTTGAGAAGAAAGAAAGGTAGCATCAATCTATTGCGGCTGCTAAAGTGGTGCACATCTAAATTGCCCAAGTAAAAGAAAACTGGGAAGATCTTAATCTTGTTCTTAGTCTTGGCCGGTTTTTCGTTTCTAATTTTCAAGAATTAATTAATGAAAGGTGTAGGAGAAGCTGCTTTATAAAAGGATTCATGCTCTTTTTCTTTTTTTTTTTTTCACCCTTGCTCAAGTTGTAATATAACAAACCTCTGATTTAACTATTTAAAAGGTTGAATCTATATATATATATATATATTTTTTTTTTTTACAACATGCCAAGGGTGGTTGTTTTACAAAATAGTTGTACATTTAAATTATAATATGTGTTGTTTTACAAAGTAAATTTAGCGATTTAAACTTTACTTCCTTGCTCATTCCCCTAGAGTGGAAACAATTAAATTATGTGATGAACATGTTGGCTACCACACAGAAAAAAAAAAAAGAAAAGAAAAAGAAAGCATGTAGGTGCGCATGGGAAAATGTCTAGCCATGCTTGATGAGATGGAGGTTAGTTTTTCTCACATCTTCTGGGGGTAATCTTTTCCTTTTTTTTTCTTTCCCACTAATAATAGGCTTCACACCAAATTTTATTAAAAAAAAGAATAAGAAAAGATGCCCTTGTTAATATAAAAATAAAGAAGTGCTAAACTAAAAAAAATGCGCACAAGATGACACATCACGTCATCATTAACCATCAAACTTTGAAACAAACTAATTTAGCCATCAAAGTTTGGAGCGAGTATTAGTGTGTCCAATATGTTTAATTTGACGGTTAAATCAGACAAACGAAGCCATATATGTGTGAAACACATGCCTTCATTTAATGTTTTTTTTTTCCCTTTGTTTGTTGTCAAAGTGCAACAAAAACACTCGTACATAACTTCATTCCCTGCCAAATTAGACAGTGGCCACAATGCAACTTACTCCAAAATTGTATACGAGTGTCATCAATATTGTTGATTCCAGAATTCAGAACAAATGTACCAAGGCCAACTTCACGTAGGCCCTATTTGGTTCCTGGTACTATGTTAGGTAGATTGTGATTTCTATGTCTCGTTTGGTTCACGGATTTGAGCACTTAGGAAAAGAAAGTCTTTTATTTTCATTGTTTGGTAAGCACAAATTCCAGAAATAATTTCCTGACATAGAGAAAAGTAGGGGGGTAAGTCATTTCTCTCAAAACACATGGGATTGATTTTCCCTTGTGATTTCTAACATTTATTACAAAAATTTTGGACAACAATACCCCTAACTAAATATTTTTTATGCTTTACTAAACACAACAAATAAAACATGACATGAACTTTAGTTTCCCGCCTTCATGAGAAAGATAAGGGAATTGATTTTCCTTTTATGAACCAAACGAGGTTTAAGAGTCATTTTACGATAACCCTAATTCACTATGTCCTCATTGGTTAACTGGGGGATTAAAAATTAAAGTTGGTGGCAATTTGAGAAATCTAATTTCTTTGGGCTTAATCACCTTCTTAGACTAAATAAACAAACAAAGCAAATTTTGGGAATCTTTGAATGAAACATATTCCACCAAACTTCACTGGAGAACAAACGGAGGCTAAAACTATATCCAAAGGTCAGATACCGTGTGGGGACCTAATTGCAAACTAATGCGCCAAAGTAGTAGGGTGTAAAAGCTGCATGATGTCATTGAAATTTATTGATAAGGCTCACAGACCAGAACGGTTAAAAGTTTCTTTTCTTTTTTTTTAAAAACAAATAAATTAAGGGTGGTCTGGGTCTCTCCTTTAATCTTACAAATAAAGAAAATCCATCCCCTCTCACTCCATGAGTCGAACCCTTGACCTCAAGGTAAGGGTGAAGGTTGACTACCACTGGACCAGAACGGTTAAAAGTTACTAATTTATCTCCGTTGTTAAAAAAAAATGAATATCATATAACTCGAAAGTAACAAAATATTTTAATAAATAATTTAGTTTATAAAATTATTTTATTTTTCCAATTCATTTCTTTCCTTTTTTATGAAATGGAATATTTTCAAAAAAAACGGTCGTTTTTAGTTTATATAATGAAAAATTTGTGATGAATTTACATGTAGATTTCCTCAAGTTATAGTGTTCATTATCTATGTTTATAACGACATAGCTGAAGTTCACAAGTACTACTGTCTCTTATATGACTGTATCCATTGAATTAATTTCCTTGCATTTAATTCATGCACACAACAACTACTCTAATAAACTTTTTAAGTTTTAAGGTATCAAAACACCCTTTTTTCGAGATTCCTTTATTATTAATGGTAACATAGACTGCTTTATTTTTATATGGTTTGATGTTAGTTCAATTCTAGAAGCTGGAATCACCTTAACCAATGTTTGTGCGGAATCAAGTTTATCTATTGTTGTTGAGTATTGTAGTGATCTTTTAGTATTTTTGGTATAGTGAATTAAAACTTATATTTAGTTATTTACAAAAATAAAATTTGTAGAAAAATTTGAAATGTGAATAATAACCATTTGAGAGTAATGAATAGTAATAGATTGTATGAAATATCATATAATCGCTAAAAATGTATTTATCACAATTAAAATTTTATATTTTTTTCATAGGTACTATGATTTAATTGTACGTAATTTTTAATAAAATTTATTAAAAACGATGTAAATTTTATTTATTATATCTTATTTTAATGCAAAAGTTAATATTATTTAATATTTTTACTTTTAGTGATGAAACTTTATCGTCTTTAAATTATTTCAGTAAACTCACTCACCACCAGGTGAATTACAATTTTTTTCAGAAAATTAGTGGAGTGAGAAGAAAGTATTCTCAAACTGGAGTGAGAAGATATATTTTGTGGGTGTATTTAAGAATACCCTGAATATCCCATTTTATTAATTTTGGTACTTAAAAAAATAATATTAATTTAATTTTAAACTTTAGTAAAAGATTATAGTGATTTTTTTTAAGAAATCGTTATGGATTATACAAATAGAGATAGTTCTCTCCAATCAAATTATCTCTAATAAAGAAATTTGAAATTTTCCTAACGGGGGTTGAGCCTGTATCACCATCACCCTCGAGCTCTTCTTCGAAAACATGCTTTCTCTCTCCGTCAATCTCGATTACAATGTTGCGGCCCTTGAGTTCTTCTTCGAATACTTACTTTTACTTTTAATTCTTACTTTTACTCTAAATTGGCCCTGCCATACCTGCATCACTATCCCCTAAGGATTAATCAATTATCCCGTTCGCTGACAGGGTTCAAACCTTTTGATAGTCATACTATCTAAGTTATAGCTCATTGGTTAACCTTAATTAATTAATTAATAATAATAAATTATAATTAAATAACGTGATGTTTTTTATACTACTTGTTTTAAAAGAAAATAAAACAATTAATATTGACATTTGTGTTTCATTTACAAGTCATGTTAATAGGTGCTCTAATGGCATGTGTTACGCACCTATAAATAAAAAGAATTAATTTACATCATGCATTAAATTAATATAGATTCCTATGCAAAGTATTATTATTTTCATCCATACTATGATAGACAAATGATTAAAAAAAAAGTTATAAAATGAGTTATGTGACGTACATAGTGAGATATTCGCTTACTTTATATTTTTTCATGAAAAAAAATTTCATAAAAAAATGAAGAATATTTAAATATCTATTCATAAAAAATTATAAAATTAAGTACAAGATAGTGAATTAATCACCACTAATCTTTTGAATTTCTCGCAAAAATCAATTATTTAATTAAATGAATTAAGCCTATCGAGATAATAATAGAAAGATGTAAATAGAAATTCAATTAATGAAAAAACACGTACAATGTGTAACTCATGTAACAATCTACATTCCAAAACATGTGATCCGCTCTTGTCCTACGAAATATTGATTCCATTTGAAAACAGGAGGTCAAAGAAAATCAATTTCCCCAACAAAAATTAATTTCATCGCTGTCGGGAAAAACCTCGTGAAACATCAATAAAAAGGAAATTTTGGATGCATGAAAGAGACAAGTTGTTATGTTGAAAAAAAATGCAAATTCCAACGACCAAAAGACACAACCAAACGCGGCCTTGTGCCACACGTTGTTTCCATCTATTATACCGCCTTTTCCTTTTTCAATTTCATTCTTTCAGACATAATTAACTTATATCATTTTCATCTTTTCTTTCTTTCGTTGAGTGAGATAGATACAAGAGAGAATATATATATATATATATACGAAAATTTTCAGGTGCGAACCAGTCCGTACGGACCGGTTCTTTTTATGACAGTTTAGCTTCATAAAAAATACCCTCCCAATATTTTTATAACGGACTCTATATATATATGTATATTAAATTATTGCAAAGGTCCAGGGAATGTGATGTTTACTTGTCATGCATGTGATATATCTAAAAATCAAAATTTTCTCTTCAGAAACAACCCTGGCCGGAGACACCATTAAAATCTTATTCAGACAGCCTCTTAAAAATAAAGTAAAACTACGAGTGTTCGTTCCCAGAGTGTGGATACGATCGATCTTAATGCGAAATTATAATAGTTGATTTTCCACATACCACCTCTGCCATTCCATTTTCATCAGTTTCATACGAACAAAAGAGTCAACAAAACATTTTGTTTGCGCAGAAAACTCTATATATACATTGAAAACAGTTACGCTAGCTGCATTGAGCTTTAATTAAACAAACAATGTACTATATGTGGCAGTAACATATTTTTTTGGTGGTGTCATTATAGTTCATCAACCAGTTTCTATATATATAGATATTAAAATAACTTTTGTTGTACAAACACTAAATTAAGCTAGCTGCTGTTTTCCCATCCACTATGAGCATGTGGAAATCCCATTTTTTTGTTGCCCATGCAACTCTCCTCTTATCGCTTTTGATACTGTTGCTGCAAAAAGCTTCTTGTAGTAACGAGACAGATCACCTATCGTTGCTAGCAATCAAAGCTCAGATAACTAGTGATACTATGCAGCAATGGAACCAATCTCTCCACTTTTGTCAATGGAAAGGCATCTCATGTGGCAAACGCCATAAAACAAGAGTGGTCGGCTTGAATTTTGAGTCTTGGAACTTGGTTGGCACTCTCTCCCCTTCTATTGGCAACCTTAGTTTCTTGAAAACTCTCCAACTCTCAAACAACATCTTCCGTGGAGAAATCCCACATGAGATTGGTCAATTGTTAAGGCTCGAAAGTATGGCCTTAACAAACAACTCATTTTTAGGGAAAATCCCAGCCGAAATCTCCTTTTGTACTAGGCTAAGAATACTCAATTTAAACGATAACAAGTTCACAGAAGAGCTACCGGTGGAGCTCGGGTCTCTATCTATGCTGTTTCAACTATCAGTAGAGTCAAACAAATTGAAAGGACCAATCCCGCCTTCTTTTGGAAACCTTTCGTATCTTAAAGATCTTAGGCTAACAGAGAATATGCTGGAAGGAAGTATACCGGATTCGCTAGGCCAGCTTAAGCGCTTAAAGTATCTTGCACTATCCTCGAATCAACTCTCAGGTATGATACCTCCATCTATCTTAAATCTTTCCTCGATTATCAATATCTCTCTTGCAAGTAATCAACTTGAAGGGAATCTTCCTTGGGATTTGGGCTTCCTTCTCCCTAATCTTGGGAGACTTAATATTTGGGGGAACAATTTGGCCGGGTCAATTCCAATTTCATTGTCAAATGCTTCAAACCTCGTGTTCCTTGACTTGTCAATCAATGGATTTTCTGGTGGCGTGCCTATAGATTTTGGAAATGCACCAAAACTCTACTGGTTGAGTATGTTTGAGAATAATCTTGGAAGTGAGGGAGGTGGTGACCTTCATTTCCTCTCATCTTTGGAAAATTGTAGCCAATTGACGTTATTATATCTCAATAACAATAATTTTGGAGGGGCATTGCCAAATGCTATAGCTAACCTATCTACAAATCTACGTACATTTAGCGCTTCGTGGAATAAGTTATCGGGAGTCATTCCAACAGGTATTGGGAATCTTTTGAGCTTAAGTAGTCTAAATATGCAATCTAATCAATTAACAGGAAGTATTCCTATGTCAATTGGTTCGCTTAACAAGCTGCAAGAAATCGGTTTTGGGAAAAACAAATTATCCGGTGAAATCCCCCTCTCTATCGGAAATCTAACACTCTTGAACAAGCTTTGGTTAGAGGAAAACAATTTCCATGGAAACATACCCTCGAGTCTTGGAAAATGCAAGAGTTTAGTCCATTTGCATCTTTACGGAAACAACTTGGGTGGTAGCATACCCCGAGAAGTTATTAGTTTGTCGTCTTTATCTGTGTCCTTAAACCTGGCTCAGAACCATTTGACCGGTTCCCTTCCTTTAGAAGTTGGTAACTTGACAAATCTTGTTGAATTGAATATTTCCCACAATGAGCTTTCGGGGGAAATTCCTAGCACTCTTGGTAGTTGTATAATGTTGGGGCACCTTTATATGGACCATAATTCATTTGGAGGAGCCATTCCACAGTCTTTAAAGTCTCTCAAAGGTATTCAAGAGTTGGACCTTTCGCACAATAGTCTCTCGGGTCGAATCCCATCCTTTTTAGCCACCAATCTCGTAATGCAGAATTTGAACCTCTCTTTCAACAATCTCGAGGGTGAGTTACCAAAGGGAGGAGTTTTTGACAATGCAAGTGCGCTCTCGGTTACTGGAAATGGAAAGCTCTGTGGAGGCATACCGCCGTTAAATTTGCCCATATGTTCGCCTAAACAAACAAAAAATAAACGGAGAAGCTCATCGCTCAAGTTAGTACTCCCTCTGGTTGTCGGGGTAATAGGAATAGCTGTAATTTCCTTATTTCTAATCTTTGGATGGTTTATCAAGAGGAGGAAGCACACTGCTTGGTCTTTTTTGCCTGTGGGAAATTTTCTGAATATTTCGTATGGGCAGATCCTCAAAGCTACCAACAGCTTCTCCTCAGCTAACTTGATTGGTTTGGGAAGCTTTGGGTCGGTTTATAAAGGAATTATTGATGGTCCAAATGAATTAAAATTTGTTGCTGTCAAAGTACTAAACCTAAACAACAGAAGAGCTTCCAAGAGTTTCGTAGCCGAATGTGAAGCTTTGAGAAACTTTCGCCATCGAAACCTTGTGAAGATATTAACTGTTTGTTCAAGTACTGATTACAATGGTAATGATTTCAAAGCCTTGGTGTACGAGTACATGGAAAATGGGAGTCTTGATATGTGGTTGTATCCAAATCCGCAGCTAGATCAGGAGGATGTTCACGAGGAACCAAAGAAGAGTTTAAACCTTCTTCAGCGACTAAATGTAGCAATCGATGTGGCTTCTGCTTTGGATTATCTTCATAACCACTGCCCAAGCCCGATTGTACATTGTGATTTAAAGCCAAGCAACATTCTTCTTGATGGCGAAATGACTGCTCGTGTTAGTGATTTCGGTTTAGCAAGGTTCCTAAAGCAACCTAATGATGAAATCTCTCAAAATCAAAGCAGCTCAACAGGTGTCAAGGGAACTATTGGATATGCGGCGCCAGGTAACAAGCGTATTTATGTCAGGTTTAATGATGTGTAAATGATACGACGTACTGTGTGTTTGGTTGGCCTTATAAATGAAAAGATTGTGGTTTACTTTTTTACGCTCTTTCCATAACATTTTGATGCAAACCTACCGAACCCTAAAACCTAGAGCAGATAATATTCTACCACCACCACTACCACCGAACAGCCTGAAAACATTTCATTTGAACTCTTTGCACTGAAAACATTTTACACTAGATTGAGTTTTTGCCGATCATTTTCGCAAAGTTGCATATATTATTGCGAGAGCTTGTAACATGATATGCATACATATATATATATTTGAATTGCAGAATATGGGATGGGAAGTGAGACGTCAAAGTATGGTGATGTGTACAGCTATGGGATTCTTTTACTAGAAATGTTCACTGGAAAAAGACCCACTGACGCCATGTTTAACGACAACCTTAACCTTCACAAATTAGCAAAAGAGAAGGCTTTGCTAGAGCAAGTGATGGAGTTTGCGGATCAAATAATGCTATATCGTGAGGAAGGGGGTGATGAAACAAACAGCAGCAAGTTTAGAACACAAACTACAAGAGAAGATATCCACATGGGCTTGGTTTCAATACTGAAAATTGGAGTAGCATGTTCAAAGGAAGCACCAAGGGAAAGAATGGAAATATTTGATGCTGCTATGGAACTCAAATCCATTAAGGACATGCTTTATGAGAATTGGATTCCCAACTGATGGATGCAATGTTGAAAAATTGTCAGCTACTCTCTCTGATATATATAGTACGTAGTTAATTTGTAGTCTTGCGTTAGTTTCTTCTGTGGGTTTTTTGGCTCACATTTGGAAAAAGTGGTGAACTTTGGGCAGTGGACTCCATGATCGATCATGGGTTGCCCATGATCGATCATGGTCTCAGGCATTTTTCCCTTTATATGTTGTTTTGGCTCATTTGTGCACATAAGCTTGGTTTTTGCTTAGAGTGAGTTGAGAGCTAAATTTGAGAGAATTTTTTTTTTCTTGTGTGCTTGTAATCACTCTTTGTTCCCAATTATTAATAGAAGCTATCGTCTGTGTGGATTAGTGGCTTTTACGCCGACACCACGGTAAAACCTTGTCTTGCGCAATTGTTTCTTTATTTCCTATTTCTCTATTGTGGGTGTGCTTTTTTGTGTCGGTTCTTCTTTCGGGTATACCAAGTGAGCTTGTGAGATCCCTCGACGTTGCGTCGTGCTCGGTTGTGAGCGGTTTGGCGCAACAAATTGGTATCAGAGGCTAAAACGAGAAAGGTGGGATTTGTGTCGCACGCCAAGTGTTTGATAAAATTCCTAAGTGAGATTTTTCAATCTTTGTCTCGTTGTTGGTTTGTCAAGTCCATTGGTGATTGAAGATGACTACTTCTAAGACCTCAAAGGTGTCAGCGATAAAGTTTGACGTAGAGAAATTTGACGGAAAGTTGGTCAATTTCGGCATTTGGCAATGCCAAATGCGCGATGTCTTGATCCAACAGGAGTTGCATAAGGCATTGTTGGGTGTGGATGCTAAGCCCACGGCGATGACAGATGTTGAATGGGAAGAGTATGATTTGAAGGCTTGTAGCACTATCCGGTTGCATCTAGCTCAAAATGTGATATACTACGTTATGCGTGAGAAATCCGCGGCTAGCATATGGAAGATACTGGAAGATAAGTACATGATGAAGAGTATAGAGAATCGTCTCTATCTCAAGAAGAAATTGTTCCGGTTTGAATATGCTAGAAGTACATCAATGAGTGAGCATGTCGATGAGTTTAACAAGATGATTTCTGATTTGTTAAACTTGAACGAGGACATGAAAGATGAGGATAAAGCTATTTTGTTGCTCAATTCACTTCCGGAATCCTATGACCATTTGAGCACCACTTTGTTATATGGCAAGGATTCAGTGAAGTTTGAAGATGTTTCTTCTGCGTTATTGGGTAATGAACAACGGCAAAGGGAGAAGGGAAATTCTTCCTCGGATGCGTTGTTTACTCGAGGAAGAAATGAGGAGCGAGAACAAGGTGGTAGAAGCAACTCTCAATCTAAGTACAGACCAAGGGACTTGACTAAAGTTCGGTGCCACAAGTGCAAGGAATTGGGGCATTTCAGAAGAAATTGTCCTATGCTAGAGTTAGGAGGGAATAAGAAGAAAGCAGATGATACCGCGAATTCTGTTAGTTCAGGGGATGGTGACTTTGAGAGTCTGTTAGCGGTTACTCCTAGAGAAAGCTCGGTGGGCGAATGGATCTTAGACTCGGGTTGTTCATACCATATGTGCCCAAACAAAGACCTATTTCATACCTTGACGAAGGTGGATGGAGGAGCGGTTTTGATGGGTAATGATCATGTCTGTGAGATGATGGGTATTGGAACAGTGAGGCTGAAGATGCATGATGGAGTAGTTCGAACTCTTGATGAAGTCAGATACGTCCCGGATCTGAAGAAGAATTTGGTTTCTCTTGGTACTTTAGATTCTAGTGGGCACAAGATTGTGCTCGAGGGCGGAATGCTAAAGGTTCTCTCTGGTGCTTTGGTGGTTATGAGAGGAAAGAAGGAGGGAAACCTCTATTTCCTTCAGGGTTGCACGGTAACCGGTAGTGCTTCAGTTTCTTCAAAAAACTGGTGGAGCAAGTTTGGAGTCGGATTCGACGAAACTATGGCATATGCGATTGGGACATGCCGGGGAGAAGGCGATGACAGTGTTGTGTAACCAAGGTCTGCTCAAGGGTGCAAAGAGCTGCAAGCTAGAGTTTTGTGAGCATTGTGTGCTCGGGAAACAGACTCGGGTAAAGTTTGGGACGGCTATTCATTGCACGAAGGGGTTGCTTGACTACATACACACGGATGTCTGGGGACCTTCCAAGACGAAATCCTTAGGAGGTAATCATTACTTTGTTACATTTGTAGATGATTTCTCTAGGAGGATTTGGGTATATCTCATGAAGCACAAAGACGAGGTCTTTGGGGTGTTTCTAAAGTGGAAGAAGATGGTTGAAAATCAGCTTGGCAGGAAGATCAAGGTACTTAGATCCGATAACGGCGGAGAGTACACTAGTGATCCGTTTAAGGAGTACTGTCAAGATGAGGGAATTGTTCGCCATTTCACGGTTAGAGGTACACCACAGCAGAATGGAGTAGCTGAGAGGATGAACTGTACCTTACTTGAAAAAGTGAGGTGTATGCTGTCAAATGCAAATTTGGGGAAACAGTATTGGGCGGAGGCCTTATCCTATGCTAGCTTCGTTGTGAATAGGTTGCCAAGTTCGGAGGTCGAGTATAAAACTCCGATGGAAATTTGGTCAGGATCTCATACTAGTTACGATACGTTGCACATCTTTGGGTGTCCCGCTTATTATCACATTAATGATGATAAAATTGATCCAAGTGCCTGTAATGGTTTATTCATGGGTTCTAGTAGTGGAGTCGGGGGATACAAGTTGTGGTGCCTTCGTGAGAAGAAGATGGTGACTAGTAGAGATGTGACATTCGACGAGACATCGATGCTCAAGATGTTTACAGCAATGAATGTGGATTCTTCTGAGAATAAGAAGAATGGAGTGAGCAAGGTGGTGCAGACGAAGGTGGCTACTTCGTGGAAACCGAAAGTGACTATTTCGGTGGAGTCTTCTGATAGTGGTTCGGAGGATGAAGAAATTCCTGTTGAGAAATCTAGTCAACGACAGGTGCCATTTTTAGCGAGCATGAAAGAGCGGAAAGCTCTACTAGCACCTCAACGACTTAGCTACAGAGATAGTGTGGCATTTGCATTGGTGGTTTATGGCGAAGAACAGTTTCCGTATCAGGATACAATGGCGGTTAGTCATTGTGGTGAAGGAAAGACGGCCATTGGTACCCGGGATCTTTGCAAGTTGCTAGAGAAGAAAGAGTCGGTTGTGAGATGGTGCAAGTGGGTGCTCGTGGATAAAGATGAGAATAGTGATTCTGGAACGGAAGTCGTAAAGGAGAGGAAGAAGGGTAGATTGTGCCTCACACAGAGGCAATATCTAAAGGTCGTAGTTCGGTTTGGGATGCAGGATAAAGAGCCTATTTGTGTCCCATTGGCTCCGTGCTTCAAGCTCTCGGAAATAATGATTCCAAGTACAGAGGAGGTGGTGGAGTATATGGCTCAAGTGCCGGATGCGCATATAGTGGGGAACTTGATGGATGCCATGGTAAATACTCAACTGGTTATTGCTCGGGTTTTGAGCATAAAGGGTAGGTTTAGAACAAATCCTTGGAAACTGCATTGGAATGCCGTTAGGTGGATTGTGTGGTACCTACAAGAATCGAGGGACATTCGAATGATCAAGTTTGAGCAGGGCTCAACCGAGGTCTATGTTTTTTCGGTGTTGAGGCCCCATTCGGGGGTGGAGGCTCTTCAGGGCCGGGTGTGATGCTATAGCAGTATTGATGGAGGAACAAGTAGAGTGGGGTGTGCAATTTGCTGGACGGGATAACTGCATGGTTCGCCAAGGTGGAGATTTGTGGGTTTTTTGGCTCACATTTGGAAAAAGTGGTGAACTTTGGGCAGTGGACTCCATGATCGATCATGGGTTGCCCATGATCGATCATGGTCCCAGGCATTTTTCCCTTTATATGTTGTTTTGGCTCATTTGTGCACATAAGCTTGGTTTTTGCTTAGAGTGAGTTGAGAGCTAAATTTGAGAGAATTTTTTTTTCTTGTGTGCTTGTAATCACTCTTTGTTCCCAATTATTAATAGAAGCTATCGTCTGTGTGGATTAGTGGCTTTTACGCCGACACCACGGTAAAACCTTGTCTTGCGCAATTGTTTCTTTATTTCCTATTTCTCTATTGTGGGTGTGCTTTTTTGTGTCGGTTCTTCTTTCGGGTATACCAAGTGAGCTTGTGAGATCCCTCGACGTTGCGTCGTGCTCGGTTGTGAGCGGTTTGGCGCAACATCTTCAAATTAAATAGATGATTTCAATGGTTAAATTCATTTCAACTTGGCACCTCTCCATTACTTTTTCAATTTAATATCTTTCAATGGGGTTTAGCTTGATGGCTAAACGAATAATTTTTAGCATGAAACTTGGTGAAGATGGTCTGTATTAGAGTTCGGAGCATCCAACCCAAAACCAATTCGATATAGGTGGAGTAGCTAGTGAAAACTAACAAGATCTGAATTTGCGATATTAACTCCAAGTAATAATCATAAATTGCTGCATGTATAAACACATCAATGTTACGCATAAGCGTTAGAATTAAGGTTTACCTAGTATAGATAAATCCATAGTTGTCGTGTTCTTGTGTCTTCTTGTGTCTGCTATTGAGGAGAGAGGTCTATTCCACAGTGCCTCTAGAGTTTGTGCAATCTCAATTGGTCAATTATACTATACAATGGAAAGAGATAGGGGCCTATCTTTATATTAAAATAAATGGGTCCACTTATTCAATATAATGAGCCCATACAAAGCCTACCTACATTATTATACTCTAATTTTTGACATCTAAATTAATAATGAGTATCGAACAATAGAAAACAAATAAGCCGACTATGCTAGTCCAAATAAATAATGTAACAGCTAGCCCCTTATTCTTATATAATAATATATCACCTGTGCGTTGCACGTGTAACACAACATGAACAATATTGTTATAGGAAAAAATAATGAGAATTAGTAATCGAACAAACGAACATCGCATCGATGAAATAAAAAGTCAAAAAATTAGATAAAATGAAAAGGAACAATAAATTAAAACTAAACTAAACCATTAAATTAAATTTACAATAATATGTATTAAATTAAATAAAAAAACACAATTTTTATAAAAAAAAATACTTAAAGATACATTAGGATGGAGATAGGAAAACTAAATCTATTTAAGAAAAATTTGGTAGACAATTTCATTTAAGATTAAAATCAAGAAAACATAAATTACATTGAATATCAATGAAAAGTACAAAGCATTTACATTTGTTGGCAACGGAAATAATCTGTGACAAATAAATAGTCATCAAATCATTAAAATTAAATGTACGATAATATGAACAACATTTAAATTTTTTTAAAAATACTTAAAACCAAAAAATTTGCTAAATGAATAAATACACACTAAAGAACATTTATGAATAAATGAAGAATAATTTTTTTTTAAAAAAAATAAAATCAGATCAACACGCATCACAAAAAGTAAAGAAAAAGAAAAATTGGACAATAATATATCATTAAAAGTAATTTTTTTTGGAAAGCCACAATATTCAAATTACCTTGGCCAATTACCCATGCACTGCACTTTGCGAATTGCATTAACTCCATGGATGCTTTTAATATGTTCACATTCATGCAAACTTAAAAAATAAAGAAAAAAAAGGTACAAGAAAAGTTTTAGGCGCGAAATTTAGTCAATTTTTTTGGTCAGACTAACCCACTTTTATATGAATATAGATTGCATTAGGAGATCTCTCTTGATGTGGGATTTATAGTACTCTTAACAATCTCTATAATAAGTAGATTATCGCCACAAAATTTCGTCAGAAGATTCAATTCATAAATGGTTGAGATGATCATCAAAATTTCTATATATGCATGTAAATGAACCCATATAGACTCTCGAATCACCTAATTAGATGGAACCCCAGATTCTTTGCCAGGTAGACTCTCGAATCACCTAAGTAGATGGAACCCCAAATTCTTTACCAGGTAGATTCTCGAAACACTTAATTAGATGGAACGGTTCCCTTGCGAACCTAAACTTGAGAAGTACATGGAGTCATAAAGTTCCCGACATGTCCCCTAGCTTGCCTAATCCTATAATCACGAACAAACCTTAATGACAAAATGATGCGGAACACTTGAAGACAATTTTAATTTATTATTTATGTAATTTTAATTTTATTATTTTGGGGCAATATTTTTCTTATTTTAGTTATTAGGGTTTTGGTAAAGTCTAGAGTATTAGTTTTTTGTTTTGTTTTAGGTAATTCGGGTTTCCTTATGGTTAAAGGATTTAATTTGGAGTAGCCTCCAAGCAATCCTAGTTATTTAAGATTTATGATTAGAGTAGTATAAATAAATCATGCCCTATATATATTAGAATATAATCTTTTATTAATATATTAAAAATTTTATGTTTTTTCTTTCTTTTCTTATGCATTCAAGAAGTTAGGTAGAATACAATTATATTTTCCCTTTAAACTTGTTTCTGTCCTGCATTAAGTGGTATTAGAGGAAGATTCGCCTTCGATCTTGTGCTATGGTTAGCAACCCTCCTATTGGTGTCGATCGTATGAGCCATCTTTACGTTCATCACATATCACTTGTTGAGGATTTGCCTAATTACTCTTTTGGGTATGATCAAGGTGTACGAACAACCATATTATTAAGAGCGCATCGAAAACTTTTCAATGGCTGATTTAGCAAACACCAATTTGTCATTTAGTTGTTAAAAATCGAAGAGTATTTTTATTATTTTGAAGTTCCAAAAGACGAACAACTGTAGTAGGTTTATGGTGCATTCACAAGAAATGTTCAATTATGGTGGGATGACTTTCAACGTGATCGACATAGGTTTGGTTTTCCTTCGATCAACACTTGTGGATTAATGGTATAATTGTTGATTGAAGAATACTAGCTATTCTAATGATATTGGTGAGATTTTGTCCTGGGTGAATTTACTTTTTGTTTGGGTTTATGATGATTACGAGGAGGTTTAAATTCAACAACAAAATTATGTTATGGAAGATATGCCAAAGAAGAAAGTCGAGACCTTTACAACCGAAATTAT
This sequence comes from Lonicera japonica, assembly GCA_021464415.1. Taxonomy (NCBI): domain Eukaryota; kingdom Viridiplantae; phylum Streptophyta; class Magnoliopsida; order Dipsacales; family Caprifoliaceae; genus Lonicera; species Lonicera japonica. The sequence goes on from CM038464.1 coordinate 61,794,071, forward strand.
GAAATTGCTAATTTCACATGTTATAATGGTTCATGCGCCTGCGTGAATGTAGATGATATTCCTAAATTCATCGAGGGTTTAAAGTCTTTATCCAAGTTTATCGTTAATAAAGACAATTTCAGCTTGATTGACTTTTGGTATTGTGAAGAAAAGAGTTGAGCTAATCCAACATGGCAATCATGGAACTATCATGAATCGGATGTTGGTGCGCAAGATTTTCTTAGAATATAAAATTATTTCCATGCCATATATGCTCTTTTAAAGTTATTCTTCAACAATTTAAGAGAAAAAATTCCAAAAAATTTTAAACAGAACGGTATTCAATTTGTTTTGATTGTGAAACTTTCCAAGTATCTTGTTGGTTGGTATGGAAGATATTAATTTTTATCCTTAAACTCGAGGACGAGTTTCTTTGAAGAGCAGGTGAATGATGTGGCACGCGTGAAGACAATTTTAATTTATTATTTATGTAATTTTAATTTTATTATTTCGGGGCAATATTTTTCTTATTTTAGCTATTAGGGTTTTGGTAAATTCTAGAGTATTAGTTTTAATATGTATAGTTTAAGGTAATTCAAGTTTTCTTATAGTTAAAGGATTTGATTTGGAGTAGCCTCCAAGAAATCCTACCTATTTTAGGTTTAGGATTGGAGTAGTATAAATAAATCATGCCCCATATGTATTAGAATAATTTTTTTATTAATATATCAAATATTTCAAGATTTTTCTCTCTTGTGGATTCAAGAAGTTAAGTTGAAGACGATAATCTTTTCCCTTTAAACCCGCTGTCCTACATCACTAAAGTTCATAGATAATTAGGTCTTTCAATGAATCGGGCCTCAATTTGAATCCAATATGATCCATTTATTCGGATATGGTAAGCAATTTATAATTCAATTATCCAAATTTGACCGGAATCCATTTAGCATTTGCTTAACAAATCAAATATGATTCTGATATGTTTACGACCCGATCTGACAAATACATAAAGATATATATATATATATATATATATGTATACACACACTTGTAATAATAACTACATATACATAATTATCTCTTTAAAATTTTAAAGTTGACCTTTTTTTTAGCTGTTCTTTTATCTACGGAGACACCGAATTGAGATACACCTCTAGATACTTAAACCTTTTTACATGCATTTCAATTTTCAACAAAATTCTGCCACTAGTCCACTTACCATTTCGTTCAATTTCCTACGTATTTTACTCAGTACATCATATACCTTTTGCGAAATTCAACTCTATGGTTATATACTTATATATATACATATGAAACCTTTCAAGTCTCAACCATCATATAATTATAATATACTAAGGGATCGATTATTGATTTACTACTCAAATCAATTGTTCTAGACGACACACAAATAACTAATTCTTTCAATAACTCAATCAAGTGAGTTCAATTACATTCAATTTTGAATGTCTTCTCACAACCCTATAATGGACATGTGTTTTTTTTTTCCTCTGAGTTTTTAATTTTAAAAACCAACTATGATTTTACATATGAATAATATTAGAAGACAAATTTAATTTTATCTTTAAAGTTAATAATCATTTTTGATGCTCTTATAGGTGGCTTGTTTGCTTGTTAATACTAAAGAATGGCTGAAACAACATATGTTTCTAAAGTTGTTTAAGTTATTGAAACTAGAGAGAAAACAAATGAAGCTGACAAGATAAAAGTTCAACCAATTCCAAATAAGCGAAAGTTGTTTTCCGAAGTATATGGAATGATTTTGAAAAATTAAAAGGACCAAATCGATGGTAATGATATAGCTAAATGTAAGCATTGCAAAAAATTATTTTTCGAGGAGAGTAATAAAGGAACTAGTCATTTGGAATCTCATTTGAAAAGATTCCATGAAAATATTGATAAATCTTGGCAACAATTGTAATTGAAAAAAATGCATCTGACGTGACTAAGAAAATTGAAACACATAAGTTCAATAGAGAAAAGAGTCGAATAGATTTTGCAACCATGCTTATCAAGCATAATTATCCCTTAAATAAGGCTGATCATGAATTTTTGAAATTTTCTGCAATGATCTTCAGTATAGTTTTAAACTTATGCCAAGAAATACCATTTGGTATATTGATTTCACTACTGATTTGTGGGTTTCTAGTTTTCTACTGATTTATGGATTTCTGATTATAATAAACTTGGTTATATATACTTGACGACACATTTAATCAATAATGATTGGGAATTAAAGAAAAAAAATCATTTGTTATAGAAATATAAAGTGTCCCAATGATGCAGAAACTTTTTTTAAATGCATAATTAACATGATAACATGATGGAACATTGAAGGAAAGTTATTTGCAATGTTAGTTGATAATGCCATAACAAATGATGCAAAGAAATTTGAAAAGTTGGCTTTGTGATAAATTGTTGCAGCCTATGGGTGGGGATTTGTTTCATGTGCATTTAGTGCACATATTTTGAATTTGATTGTACAAGATGGCTTAATGGTGACCAGTGGTCTTGTTTTTAAGGTTAAGGAAAGTGTTAAGTATGTTAATAGGACTCCATACTCTATGAAAAAATTTGAAAGTGCCATTAATATAGTGAAACTAAGAGGGAGAAATAAACATAGTTTTATTGTGTAACTAGGTGGAGTTCTACTTTTAAAATGCTAGAGAGTGCTTTGGGAATGAGGGACGCATTTTGTTGCTTGGAACAAATGGATAGAAATTACAGCGGCAAAAATTATTTGTGGTTGTTTGAAAAAATTTATTAGGAAACTTGTCATTTTTCTTAAACAACTTTAGGCTATATTACCCCACCTAAATAGTCCTTTCCATAGGTTTAGTAGTATTGATTTTATTGGTAGTACTAATTTGTAAACCGTGTTTAAGATGAAGATATATCGGAAATATAGCCTTGCGAACACTTATATTATGATAGCATTACCATAAGTATGATCTTGCAATGATAAGTTTCGTGAGAAGTAATTTATTAATGTGATTTGCTTTTTCTTTTTCTTTTTTTGAATTTTGTTATTTCTTTAAGTTATTATGACAGCGTTGTTGTTAATTTTATCAATATGAAAGTTAGTGCAAGCTTAAACTATGTGTATTAGTAAAAGCACCCTTAAAAATTAATTTTAACACCCAACTTTCTTTTTCTAGAAAGGAAATCATTTAATTACACTTTTTTAAAGGCACCCAAATCTTTATTCTTTTTTTCTATTAATCCTCATAGCTAATTCTCACATTCTGACTACTTATTCTCTCTCTCTTAATATTTCTTTCGCAGCTTCCTATGGCACCATGTCAATTTACATGCATGTATTCTTCTTTACACGTACACATTCACACACGAATATATATATATATATATATGTTGCCACATATATAATTTGTGAATTTTCTACCATGTATGTTTGCGATTTCAAATATGGGTGTAATGGTTATATAAATATATATACCTACACATACATGTTTGTTGCTATATATCGTTCGATTTCTGCCACGTATATATTTAATTTTATTCTTAGGTTAAGTTAGTATCACCAACTGAATACATTGAACTTAAATTTGAGTTTATAATAATACAGTAATAAACAAGATCAATTTTGCGGATACTTTAATTCTTAATTGCAAGTGTTTTCAAATATGATGGTGCAAATTAGTAACTCAATGTACTCCGCCAACCATGAGCAGACACATGGTCTTCCACATCAGCTACCTGACCTGTCGCAAAAGGAGGAGCTCGAAGGAGCTCTATTTGAGTATCATAGGGAGATCGGAGCTTTTTATGGTTTGGGTATTTGGTTGAAGAATCATTTTCGTTCAACTAATGACAGAGCTTAAATGCCAGAACTCTCCCAACGAGCTGTGGAGCTCCCTCGCCGATCGTCGTGTCAGAGTATGCGCAGGAGGCATGGGAGACTACTACCAACTCCGCCATTGCTGCAGAACCTCCCCCAACGTCATTAAATACATACCTGCTACAGTTAATGTTGTGTTTGGCTTGTAATTGATGCAAGCAATGATGGTGCAAAAAGTCTTTTACACTGAGCAGTGTGCTCGTGGACTTGGTGCAAAACATGTTTTACACCAGACAGTAAGCACTTGGAATTGGTACAAAACACGTTTTGCACCTAGGCGGGTAAAAGTAACAAGTCTAATTTTTCACTGGGCATAAATAGAGAGGTTATTTTCTATTTTTGTAAGACTTGAAAGAGTGGTGCTTTGACAAGAGAGACTTGTGCTTAGCTAGGGTTTAGCTAAGGTTGAGAGGTGATCATTAGAGGTTTGTTCCATTGATCTAGAGAGAGGATTATTGTGGGAGAATTGGTGTAAATTTTTGGTTATCAATAAAGTTGATCCCTTTTGGTGGATGACCCAAAGGGTTTCACAAAAGTCTGGTGTGTTCTTTCTCTTTGCTTTGCACTTGGTTGTCATTAATCTTTTTCTTTTATCCATATTTACTTGTTATTATGTTGGCCATTCTTGGTTTGAGCAAATATCCTATTGCTTAACGGTTTTCGCTCGCCAAGTGTTTGTGAAAATTCCCGAAAGGGATTTTTCAGGTTTATTTATGGATTTGCGACCTGATTATTATTCCCACGTTCATAATAAGTAGTATTAGAGGATTCGGTTGGTGCCTAGTGATTGGTATCAAGGTTTGGCTAGTGGGTGCAAAGTTTATTCGTCAAATGTTCGATAAATGGCCGAAGAGACTCATTTTTTAATATTTTTTCTACTATTTTTGAATTAAGAATTATATTTATGGGTTGCAAAATATCCATCAAATAATCCTACTATTTTTGGATGCAAAAATGATCTCTTAGACATAAAGCCTGCATGGGATATCAGAAAGCTTGTACGATTAATCCAAATAACCGTACGGTCAATCAGGCATCTCTTATATTTCTCTAGTTTGTATGAAACATAACATGTACAAGAATTTATAGGCATGCATGAGAGGTTTTTTGGATCATACTGATCTATTCTACACACAGTTAATGCAGGAATGATAAAATGGAAAGCAGTTTAGGCATGCTTTGACAGTTTATCTAATTTATATACATGATATGAATAATTATATACACATATGCTTCATTTGCAAGATATCTACATCGTATTAGAATTTAAATGATACTTTTGCGAATACAGAACTTTGTTTCAGAAGAATATATCTGTGTTACAAGCTTTGGTTCGTCGATCAGTCAGAATATAAACACTATAAACGAGTTACGGAGTTTTTACTCGCATACTTATTTTATTACAATATTTTCTCTCTAGACGCTATGATTTTGCTAATCTAAAAATGAAGATATAATAAAAATACAAGTTTTTTCTTCTTCTCTGCCTTTGCAATGGGTGTTTTTGCCTAATAATCACGAACCCTTATTGAGAAGTTGTCCTTGCTTATATAGCACTTGATTTAGCCTTCGGTACTCAATTGCCCGTACTAGCTATCCGATAAACCATTTCGGTAGCCACATAACCCATTCGGGTGAAAAAATCAGATCTTCAGCATGGGCTTATGGATTGCCCGTACAGTCAATCGATTTTTAACCATTGGATTAACCTGATTTTTGGATATGTTGTTGCTCAAGATGTCTTGTAGCTTCTCTCCAAATTTGAGAGTGAGCGGAGTTCGAAAAGACCTCTGTCTTACTATTTGATCAATGTGAGGCTCATTTGGTTAAGCCCATGATGATCTTCAATCTTGCATTGGCTAAGTCCAATTTTATTTTATCGAAAAGCGAGTTACTTCTTGTCTAGAAGATTTGTAAAATGGGGTGTCTACAGGTGTGACCTTGGAGGTGTCGGGATAGTTTTTAACGGGATGCACGGTTCTTATTCTGGGGTGAAACAATCGAGATTAGCTTGAGATTACTCGCCAAGGTGGAGATTGTTGTGTTTGGCATGTAATTGATGTAAGCAGTGATAGTGCAAAAGGTTTTTTGCACCAGGCAGTGTGCCTGCGGACTTGGTGCAAAACATGTTTTGCATCAGACAATAAGCACTTGGAATTAGTGTAAAACACGTTTTAATTATGTAACATCTCGTATGTTAATTATGTTGTTTTGTATTAATATGGTGTGTGGAATTTATATTTTTAAAAAATTATCTGTTCATAATTTGGAGAAAAGCTCATTCCGCAATTGTAGATCTCTAAATTATCTTTTCAGGCATAGAAAAAACATTTCAATTGGAGTCCCGAGCGAGAAGTTATGGCCAAAACAACAACAGGGTAGCATGGCAGAAATTTTGCCTGCGGACCGGTATGGTGAAATTGGCATACCGTCCGGCGTCTGCAAATTGGGAAAAAGTTTGGCTTCGGACATGTATACATTTTTTGGCATACCGGTCCGGCGTATAAAAATTTGGGGAAATCTACACTCCAGACCGGTACCCTAGTTTTTGGCATACCAGTCTGCCATCCAGAATAGTCCACCGACTTAGTTCGTTTTAAGTGCGTTTTAGCTCATTTTTCACTCATTTTCGAGTCACACTCTTCCACACACTTCTAAAAGGTTCTAGAGAGAGAAAAAGAGAAGTTCTTAAGTGTTCTTCACTTGTTTTCGCTTTCAATCGAAGATTAATGCTTTAAATCACCAAAATATTCTTTTAGCTCACTATTCATCATCTTCTTCTTTCTTGCGATTGCTTTGGGAGGGGCTTGATTCATCAACTTTCCTTACCCTTCTTCGCTAATAACTCGAGGTAGGGGTTCTTTTGCTTTCAAAACTCGATAAAATAATTTCTTTGCTTGATAATCGTTGTATTTGACTTGTTTTGGTTTGAAAACTCATAAGTAATGGGACATATGATGTTTGATGATTTCTATAGTTACATTTGCATGATTCAAAGCAAAATATGCCATACACACTTGTTGTAAAGTGCTATTGGAATCATATACGGTATCACTTGGTGGTGTGGATATGTTGTTTGTTGAAAAAATGGAATTATTGATGATTTATACACACCAAGAAATATGGAATGGGATTTAATTGAGTGGATATGGCATAGATTGCTTGCTATTTTTCTGGAATAGCATGTTTGCATGCTATACAGATCATTATTATGTCAACCAATTGCTTGGAGACTCTCGGCGTATGTATATCATTCTTATGGTCCATCACATTTGGTGTATATTTTCTCTATGATGATAGAGGCCAGTTATGATAATTATATTGTTCTGAGTGTGATACGATCCTGTTATGGATCAGGCTATGATTCTATTGTGACCTTTCGATAGTGAAGGGATTATGTGTTGGTTGGTGCCTACCGATGTGGAAAATAAGTAAGGCCTGGTGCCCTTGGATTAAAAATCCCTAAAACTCCAGAGGGCAGCAACGCGTTGGCTGTTTAGAGCCAGCGGTGAGTTGCCCGAAAATCTAGATAACGGTATGGCATTGATGGTTCTGTTGTTATGTTATCATTGGTGGACTTGAGGTCCGAATCGATTGTGATTTCACAATATTCTCTGAGGCCGATGGGCCAGTTTTTGATGACTATTGGATTATTCTCTTAGGCGGTCCGGCCTTTGCTATTCTCTGGTTCAGTATGGATGTATTTTGGCTATGTGACTCTAAGGTTGGCACAAGGGAGGTAACCTGCATTGACATATGGATGCATTGTTTACTGAACATATGGTTTTAAATTGAAATGTAGTTTACATGTGATGCTTTTGTTATTACTTACCCCCTACTGAGTGTATAGCTCACCCCGTTTCCTAAAACTATTACAGGTACTCAAGAGTCCCATGAGGGCAAAGAAGCGATGGGATCAGGGACGAAGTAGAAGCTCTGATATGGTCCATTTTTTAAATGAATATATGTTTGTTTGGAAAGCCACGGCTAGCCCGAAGACTGTTTACATATTTTTGTTATTCATATGGTTTGGCCATGTATATCTATGATGCATGTTTATTAATTATAGTATCGTTTTTGCACCCCATGTTTGTCATTGCTTGGTATACATGTTGTTGTTGATTTATATTCTTCTTATACACATGTCTTAGTCCTACTAAGATGGGTTAGTGACACTCCAGGTCTTAATTATGGGTGTTATCCGGTACATTAAGGCGAGGGTGTTATATTTTCCACCTAGGTGGGTAAAAGTAACAAGTCTAATTTTTACCGGGTATAAATAGAGAGGTTCTTCTCTATTTTCATAAGACTTGAAATAATGGTGGTTTGCAAGAGTGACTTGTGCTTAGTTAGGGTTTAGCTAAGGTTGAGAGGTGATCATTGGAGGTTTGTTCCATTGATCTAGAGTGAGGATTATTGTAAGAGAATTGCTGTAAATTCTCGGTTATCAATAAAGTTGCTCCCTCTTAGTGGAAGACCCGAAGGGTTCCGCAAAAGTCTGGTCTGTTCTTTCTCTTTGCTTTACACTTAGTTGTCATTAATCTTTATCTTTTATCCATATTTGTTTGTTATTGTATTGGCCATTCTTGATTTGAGCAAAGATCCTATTGCTTGACGGTTTCTGCCTACTAAGTGTTCGTGAAAATTCCCGAAAGGGATTTCTCGGGTTTATTTGTGGATTTGAGACTTGTTTATTGTTCCCACGTTCACATGATTTAATGTGTTAGAATCCATGGGGAGGCAAAGTCAGAGTTGATGGGAGCGAGGGATGGCCTTGAACCTACTCCACAGAGCTCCCCCCACACGACTCCTCTGTCTCATATATATATAGAAGAAGCATTTACTTCTCTCACCAACCAATAATTAACCAATAATAAGAAAGAATCTAACATTCAAGTTGCAAACAATGAGCAGCCAAAACAGATAGAGAGAAATAGATCTACTGAGCACACGGTAGAGCTCCTAGTATAGGAGATTTAGAACTCGTGTAGCTAAAAATATACTCCTTTTGTAATCTTGTGAGGATAGAATAGCTAGAGAGATTTTGTGAGTTTGTAACCTCAATGATGTTATGGAGCATTAAACTAACATGTTTGGTTAAGTGTCATAGTCAAATTTAGGTGACACAATGATGCATATGAGCTGTTTGGTTAAATGCCGCAATAAATATTTTGACAATCCATGTTTGTTGTAGCACAAAGGCCCTGAACTAGACCTTTCTCTCTTAGCTAAATCAATATCTTTATTGCTCACATATTAGTTCAAACCAAAATTGACCTAAACTAAATTCTTTGTTTGTTGTTGAATTATTGCACTTTTTACCTCTTCACACAAGTCAAGCTGAATAATGGAAATATTCTCTATTGCTTGGTTCGTTAAGTTGTTCTCTAAGATAAGTTTCAGTCTGCTTATACTAGAATTTTGTACTCCAGCAGCCAACCAAAAACTTTGTACAAACTAACCAACTATATATACGGCGTGGGTTATTACAGCCAGCGAAAGGTATAGAAAGCCCTTATTTTGACTAAGATATATACTGTTTGTAAGGCTTTAGACCAGTGTCCCCTGTTTCTCTCTTCTTGTTTAATTTATCAACTGATCTCCTAGATATGACCTTAACTGTTCCTGAGTATAAATTTTTATCATAAAACACAAAGAGCCTTAGTGACAAATCTAGCAAATAAGAACCACCATGGTCCTGCCTTCTTAATAAAGGCACTGGACACCATGGTCCTGCCTCTTCAACATTTTTATGACCACCAGAGTGTTTGTTACCTGTTGAAAGCTCATGCCATTTATTTTGCCCAGAATGTGTTCTTCTTTAAGGGCGCGCCGACTCCTATGGACCGTAGATTTCTAGGCCAAACTTGCTCACTGGTTGGAAAACCTCGCGCTTCTCTATGCTGACGGGGTTAACCCACGCTACTGTTTGTCGTGCAAATTCATCATCTCGCAACCGTGCAAATTTGTCCTCTGTGGGTTCACATCATGTGTTACTTTAAAATTAGTGTATAAAATATAATTAGTACTCAAATAATTCTAAGTTCCATAAAAATTTGATGCTCTATGCATGCTTGAAATTGAAGATGTAATTCTTGCCTAAAAAATATTAAATTACAATGACGAGAATTAAAACTTTGACTAATCTTTTTTCAGTTAGGGATGACAATGGGTAAATATAACAAAATGTTAACCCAACTCTCTTCTAAAAAACTGACCACACCCAATTTGATTCGGGACGGATTTTATATTGAAGAACCTAAAACCGTCCCAATTCCTTCAATGCTTGGACCCTAATATGTGCCACCTTGACTTATCTCAATCCGTTGTAAGTACATGATATTATAGTTGTACTTATAGGGAAGAATATTATATTCGGGGCAGATCAAGTCTTAATTTTTTTTTAACCCTTGTTCAAGTTGTAATATAACAAACCTCTGACTTAACTATTTAAGAGGTTGAATCAATATACTTTTTTTTTTGTTACAACATGCCAAGGGTGATTGTTTTGCAAAACAATTGTACATTTAAATTATAATCTGTGTTGTTTTACAAAGTAAATTTAGTGATTTAAACTTTACCTCCTTGGCTCATTCCCCTAGAGTGGAAACAATAAAATTATGTGTAATGAACACGTAGGTTACTGTATAGGAAAAAAAAAGAAAAAAGAAAGCATGTAGGTCCCCATGGGAAAATGTCTAGCCATGGTTGATGAGATGGAGGTTAGTTTTTCTCGCATCTTCAGGGGGGGGGGGGGGGGGGGGGGGGGGGGGGGGGGTTAATCTTTTCCTCTTTTTTTTCTTTCCTACTAATAATAGAATTCGCACCAAATTTTATTAAAAAAAAAGAAAAAGAAAAAATGCTTTTGTTAATATAAAAATAGAGAAGTGCTACACTAAAAAAATGTGCACAAGATGAAGTATCACGCTATCATTAACCATCAAATTTTGAAATAAACCAATTTAACCATCAAAATTTGGAGCGAGTATTAGTATGCCCAATCTGTTCAATTTGACGGTTGAAATAGACAAATGAATCCATGTGCGAAACACATGCCTTTATTTAATGATTTTTTTTTTGGTTGTCAAAGTGCAACAAAAACACTCGTACATAACTTCATTCCCTGCCAAATTAGACGATGGCCACAATGAAACTTACTCCAAAATTTAATACAAGTGTCATCAATATATATTGTTGATTCCAGAATTCAGAACAAATGTACCAAGGCCAACTTCACGTAGGCCCTATTTGGTTCATGGTACTACGTTAGGTAGATTGTGATTTCTATGTCTTGTTTGGTTCATGAATTTAAGCACGTAGGAAAAGAAAGTCTTTCATTTCCATTGTTTGGTAAGCACAAATTCCGGAAACACTTTCTTGACAGAGAGGAAATTAGGGGGTAAAGTCATTCCTCTCAAATTCCATGGGATTGATTTTCCCTTGTGATTTCCTAACATTTGTTACAAAATTTTTGGACAATAATGCCCCTACCTAAATACTTTCCATGCTTTACCAAACACAAGAAAGAAAACTTGACAAAAACTTTCCCACCTCCATGAGAAAGACAAGGGAATTAATTTCCCTTTCGTAAACCAAATGAGACCTAAGAGTCATTTTACGAGAACCTTGATTCACTATGTCCTCATTGGTTAACTGGGGGATTACAAACCAAAGTTGGTGACAATTTGAGAAATCCAATTCCTTTGGGCTTAATCACCTTCTCAGACTAAATAAACAAACAAAGCAAATTTTGGGAATCTTTGAATGAAATATATTTCACCAAACTTCAATACAGAACAAACGGAGGCTAAAACTATATCCAAAGGTTGAATTTTTTTGATAACTATGCTTTTTTTTTAAACTTATTTAGCAAAATAGGGGTGTTTTGAATTTATTTGTGGAAATAGGATGGTTTTAAAATCGCTACTCAATATAACTATTTTTGATGAAAAAACGCTACTCAAGGTAGTGGTTTTAGGAAAAAAAAATCGCAAGCTAAAACCAAGAAAGTAGGTCTCGATTTTATGCATAAAATCGATGTTAGGGGTTTCGATTTTATGCATAAAATCGACATATGTTTCAGCGTTTTTACCATTTTTTGAAATCTCCGCACCTACCCATCCTCTTCCTTCCATTCGCTCTCTCCCGTTCCGCAGTGCTCCTCCTTCCTCCTCCGCAGCACTCTCCTCCCTCCTCCGCAGCACTCCGTCCCGCTGGTCCCCTTCTTCCTCTACAAATAATCAAAAGAACATAAATGGACATACCTTTTTTTTTTTGAAATAGAGAAAAAATATTATGAATGAATGGTCGTAGAATTTCTCAGTTTTTTTTTCTAAAATTTTAAACTATGAAGAAGAAGAAGAAGCAGCGGCGGCAAAAGAATAAAGAAGCAACAGAACGCGAAAATGAACCGCAATTTTAATTTAAAAAACGTGAGAAGGAACTGCGATTTTAAGGTGGAAATTTTTCTTGGCCTAAAACCATCGGCGCAGGTATCATTTTTACACGAAAAAACACGACCTTGGGTATCGATTTTACACTAAAAAACGGGACCCTGAGTAGCGTTTTTAACGCGAAGATTTTTTTATCCCAAAAATCGCTATCTTGACTAGTGATTTTTGTCTAAAAAACGCGACTTTGACTAGCGATTTTAAAACAACCCCATTCCTACAAATAAGTTCAAAAGTCTCCTATTTTGCTAAATAAGTTTTAAAAAAAGCATAATTATAAAAAACACTCCCAAAGGTTAGACACTGTGTGGGGACCTAATAGCAAACTAATGCGCCAAAGTAGTAGGGTGTAAAAGCTGCATGATGTCAATGAAATTTATTAATCTGCGAGAAGGGTTAAAAGTTACTAATTTATCTCCGTTGCTCAAAAAAAATAAAATGAATATCATAAAACTCGAAAGTAACAAAATATTTTAATAAGTGCTTTATTTTTATAAAAATTATTTTATTTTTCCAATTCATTTCTCCCCTTTTCATGAAATGGAATAATTTCCAAAAAAGAGGTGGTTTTAAGTCGATAGAATGGAGAATTTGTGATGAATTTACATGTAGACCTCCCCTTGTATATGGCTGTATCCATTGAATTATTTTTCATGCACTTAATTCATGCACACAACACTAATAAACCTTTCAAGTTTTAAGGTATCTAGAACATCCTTTTTTGAGACTCCTTTATTATTATTAATGGTAACATAAACTGCTTTATTTTTATGTGCTTTGATGTTAGTTCAATTATAGAAGCAGGAATCATCTTAACCAATGTTTGTGCGGAATCAAGTTTATTTATTGTTGTTGAGTGTTGTAGTGATCTTTTAGTATTTTTGGTGTAGTGAATTATAACTTATATTTACTTATTTCACAAAAAAAAATTTATAGACAAATTTGAAATGTGAATAATAACCATTTGAGAGCAATGAATAGTAATAGATTGTATGAAATATCATATAATCGCTAAAAATGTATTTATCACAACTAAAATTTTATATTTTGTTCATAGGTACTATGAATTAAACGTAATTTTTAATAAAATTTATTAAGAACGATGTAAATTTTATTTATTATGTCGATCTTATTTTAATGCAAAAGTTAATATTATTTAATATTTTTATTTTTAGTGATGAAACTTTATCATCTTTAAATTATTTTAGTAAACTCACTCACCATCGGGTGGATTACAATTTTTTTCAGAAAACTAGTGGAGTGAGAAGAAAGCATTCTTAAACTGGGGTAAGAAGACATATTTTATGGGTGTATTTAAGAACACCCTTAATATCTCGTTTTATTAATTTTGGTACTTAAAAAAATAATATTAATTTAATTTTAAACTTTACTAAAAGATTATAGTGAATTTTTTTTAAGAAATCGTAATGGATTATACAAATAGAGGTAGTTCTCTCCAATCAAATTATCTCTAATAAAGAAATTTGAAATTGTCCTAACGGGGGTTGAGCATGTATCACCGCCACCCTCGAGCTCTTCTTCGAAAACATGCTTTCTCTCTGGTTCCGTCAATCTCGATTACCATGTTGCCGCCCATGAGTTCTTCTTCGAATACTTACTTTTACTTTTAATTCTTACTTTTGCTTTAAATTGGCCTTGCCATACTTGCATCACTGTCCCCTAAGGATTAATCAATTATCCCGTCCGCTAAGGTTCAAACCCTTTTGGTAGTCATACTATCTAAGTTATGGCTCATTTGTTAATCTTAATTAATTAATTAATTATAATTAATTTAACGTGATATTTTTAATACTATTTGTTTTAAAACAAAATAAAACAATTAATTTTGACATTTGTGTTTCATTTAAAAGTCATGTTAATAGGTGCTCTAATGGCACGTGTTACACACCTATAAATAGAAATAATTAATTTATAACATGCATTAAATTAGTATAGATTCTTATGCAAAGTATTATTATTTTTATCCATACTATGATAGGCAAATGTTATCATTTTCCTTCATTTACTAACAAGCTAGAAAATGATATAAAAAAAATTGATTTTTTTTTTGTAAGTTATAAAATGAGTTACGTGACGTACATGGTGAGATATTCACTTACTTTTTATTTTTTCATGAAAAAAAATTCATAAAAAAATGAAGAATATTTAAATATCTATTTATAAAAATAAGTATAAGATGGTGAATTAGTCACCACTAATCTTTTGAACTTCTCACAAAAATCAATTATTTAATTAAATGAATTAAGCCTATCGAGATATAATAGGAAGATGTAAATAGAAATTCAAAGAAAAAACACAATGTGTAACTCATGTAACCATAGCCGGCCCTGAGCAAAATTTTAAAATGATGCCCCTTTTATAAATAAATATATTAATTTTTTTATATTAAAAAAATCAATTAATTTTTATATTCCGCCAAAAACACATTACAATTAAAAATTGAAAGTGTTTACAAACTTCATTTCAAAATGTACAGGTTTACATATCTTTAAAACCAATACAACGATAACTCAAGCACCTATATGCTACATCTTCAATCTTCATGTTCATTTTCATCTTCTAAAAAGCTTCTAGATGCTCTAAAATGACGCTAAGAGGGCAATAGGAAATTACAAAAGGAAGAGTTGAAGATTGAAGAATAATAAAAGAATAAGCATAGCTCTGTTTTTCTTAATTTTGGTCAATGAAAAATAGGCGAAGATGAAGAGACCGACTTTGGAAATTTGCGTCATTTTATTAGAAAGTTACCTTATTAAATAAAGATTTTTGAAAAGATATTTTATTTATTTAATATTTTTTTAACATATACTTATTATATTATTTTATATATATACATATACAAAAAATTTGGTGCCCTTTCTCATTTTAGGTCCTGGGCGGTCGCCCTCCCTATCTTGCCCCAAGGCTGGCCCTGGATGTAACAATCTACGTTCCAAAACATGTGAACCGCTCTTGTCCTACGAAATATTTGAAAAACACGAGGTCAAAGAAAATCAATTTCCCCAACAAAAATTAATCCCATCGCTGTAGGGAAAAACCTCGTGAAACATCAATAAAAATGAAATTTTGAATGCACGAAAGAGACAAGTTGTTATGTAGAAAAAAATGCATATTCCAACGACCAAAAGACAACCAAACGCGGCCTTGTGCCACACGTTTCCATCTTTAATTATGCTGCCTTTTCCTTTTTCAATTTCATTCTTTCAGACATAATTAACTTATATCATTTTCATCTTTTCTTTCTTTCTTTCGTTGAGTGAGATAGATACAAGAGAGAATAATATAATATAATATATATATAAGGAAATTTTCAAGTGCAGACCAGTCTGTACAGACGGGTTCTTTTTATAACGGTTTTGCATCATAAAAAATATCCTTCTCATGTTTTTATGACGAAAAACCGTCGTAAAAATGATCGGTTCGTACCAGAAATAGACTATATATATATGTATATTAAATTATTGCAAAGGTCCAGGGAATTGTGATGTTTACTTGTCATGCATGTGATACATCCAAAAATCTAAATTTTCTCTTCAGAAATAACCCTGGCCAGAGACACCATTAAAATCTTATTCAGACAGCCTTTTAAAAATAAAGTAAGACTACGAGTGTTCGATCTCAGAGTGTGGACACGATGGATCTTAACGCGAAATTATAATAGTTGATTTTCCACATATACCACCTCCACCATTCGATTTTCATCAGTTTCATACGAACAAAAGAGTCAACAAAACATTTTGTTTGCGTAGAAAACTCTATATATACATTGAAAACGGTTACACTAGCTGCATTGAGTTTTAATTAAACAAACAATGTACTATATGTGGGAGTAACATATTTTTTTTGTGGTGTCATTATAGTTCATCAACCGGTTTCTTTATATATATAGATACTAAAACAACTTTTGTTGTACAAACACTAAAATTCTCTAGCTGCTGTTTCCAATATCCACTATGAGCATGTGGAAATCCCATTTTTTGGTTGCCCATGCAACTCTCCGCTTATCGCTTTTGATACTGTTGCTGCAAAAGGCTTCTTGTAGTAACGAGACAGATCACCTATCGTTGCTCGCAATCAAAGCTCAGATAACTAGTGATACCTTGCAGCAATGGAACCAATCTCTCCATTTTTGTCAATGGAAAGGCGTCTCATGTGGCAAACGCAATAAAACAAGAGTGGTCGGCTTGAATTTTGAGTCTGGGAACTTGGTTGGCACTCTCTCCCCTTTTATTGGCAACCTTAGGCTAGCAAAAAATATGTTGAACTATGTTGGAAGGAAGTATACCGGATTCACTAGGCCAGCTTAAGCGCTTAAAGTATCTTGAACTATCCTGGAATCAACTCTCGGGTACAACACCTCCATCGATCTTTAATCTTTCATCGATTATCAATATCTCTCTTGCAAGTAATCAACCTGAAGGGAATCTTCCTCGGGATTTGGGCTTCCTTCTCCCTAATCTTGGGATGCTTAATATTCGGTGGAACAAATTGGTCGGGTCAATTCCGGTTTCATTGTCGAATGCTTCAAACCTTGCGTTCCATGACTTGTCAATCAATGGATTTTCTGGTGGCGTGCCTATAGATTTTGGAAATGCACCAAAACTCTACTGGTTGAGCATGTTTGAGAATAATCTTGGAAGTGAGGGAGGCGGTGACCTTCATTTCCTCTCATCTTTGGAAAATTGTAGCCAATTGACGTTATTATATCTCAATCACAATAATTTTGGCGGGGCATTGCCACATGCTATAGCTAACCTATCTAAAAATCTACGTAAATTCTGCGCTGCGTGGAATCAGTTATCGGGAGTTATTCCAACAGGTATTGGGAATCTTGTGAGCTTAAGTAGTCTAAATATGCAATATAATCAATTAATTAACAGGAAGTATTCCTATGTCCATTGGTTCGCTTAACAAACTGCAAGAAATAGGTTTTGGGAAAAACAGATTATCCGGTGAAATCCCCCTCTCTATCGGAAATCTAACACTCTTGAACAAGCTTTGGTTAGAGGAAAACAATTTCCATGGAAACATACCCTCCAGTCTTGGAAAATGCAAGAGTTTAGTCCTTTTGCATCTTTACGGAAACAACTTCAGTGGTAGCATACCCCGAGAAGTTATTAGTTTGTCGTCTTTATCTGTGTCCTTAAACCTGGCTCAGAACCATTTGACCGGTTCCCTTCCTTTAGAAGTTGGTAACTTGATAAATCTTGTTGAATTGAATATTTCCCACAATGAGCTTTCGGGGGAATTCCTAGCACTCTTGGTAGTTGTATAATGTTGGGGCACCTTTATATGGACCATAATTCATTTGGAGGAGTCATTCCACAGTCCTTAAAGTCTCTCAAAGGTATTCAGGAGTTGGACCTTTCGGACAATAGTCTCTGGGGTCAAATCCCATCCTTTTTAGGCACCAATCTCGTGTTGCAGAATTTGAACCTCTCTTTCAACAATCTCGAGGGTGAGGTACCAAAGGGAGGAGTTTTTGACAATGCAAGTGCGCTCTCGGTTACTGGAAATGGAAAGCTCTGTGGAGGCATACCGCCGTTAAATTTGCCCATATGCTCGCCTAAACAAACAAATAATAAACGGAGAAGCTCATCGCTCAAGTTAGTACTCCCTTTGGTTGTCGGGGTAATAGGAATTGCTGTAATTTCCTTATTTCTAATCTTTGGATGGTTTATCAAGAGGAGGAAGCACACTGCTTTGTCATTTTTGCCTGTGGAAAATTTTCTGAATATTTCGTACGGGCAGATCCTCAAAGCTACCAACAGCTTCTCCTAGGCTTACTTGATTGGTTTGGGAAGCTTCGGGTTGGTTTATAAAGGAATTATTGACGGTCCAAATGATTTAAAATTTGTTGCTGTCAAGGTACTAAACCTAAACAACAGAAGAGCTTCCAAGAGTTTCGTAGCCGAATGTGAAGCTTTGAGAAACATTCGCCATCGAAACCTTGTGAAGATATTAACTGTTTGTTCAAGTACTGATTACAATGGTAATGATTTCAAAGCCTTGGTGTACGAGTACATGGAAAATGGGAGTCTTGATACGTGGTTGTATCCAAATCCGCAGCTAGATCAGGAGGATGTTCACGAGGAACCAAAGACGAGATTAAACCTTCTTCAGCGACTAAATGTAGCAATCGATGTGGCTTCTGCTTTGGATTATCTTCATAACCACTGCCCAACCCCGATTGTACATTGTGATTTAAAGCCAAGCAACATTCTTCTTGATGGCGAAATGACTGCTCGTGTTAGTGATTTCGGTTTAGCAAGGTTCCTAAAGCAACCTAACGATGAAATCTCTCAAAATCAAAGCAGCTCAACAGGTATCAAGGGAACTATTGGATATGCGGCACCAGGTAACAAGCTTAATTATGTCAAGTCTAATGATTTGTAAATGATACGACGTACTGTGTGTTTGGTTGGCCCTACGAAAAGATTGTCATTTATTTTTTTACATTATTTCCATAACATTTTGATGCAAACCAACCGAACCCTAAAACCTAGAGCAGATAATTTTCCACCTACCACCAATACCACCGAAACAGCCTGAAAACAATTCATTTGCATGGGAAACTGTTTACACTGAAAACATTTTACACTAGATTGAGTTTTTGCCGATCATTTACATAAACTTGCATATATTATCGCGAGAACTACTTGTAACATGATATGCATACATATATATATATTTGAATTGCAGAATACGGGATGGGAAGTGAGGCGTCAAAGTACGGTGATGTGTACAGCTACGGGATTCTTTTACTAGAAATGTTCACGGGGAAAAGACCAACCGACGCTATGTTTAACGATGGCCTTAACCTTCACAAATTAGCAAAAGAGAAGACTTTGCTAGAGCAAGTGATGGAGTTTGCGGATCAAATAATGCCATTTCGTGAGGAAGGGGGTGATGAAACAAACAGCAGCAGGTTTAGAACACAAACTACAAGAGAAGATATCCAAAAGGGCTTGGTTTCAATACTGAAAATTGGAGTAGCATGTTCAAAGGAAGCACCAAGGGAAAGAATGGAAATATTTGATGCTGCTATGGAACTCAAATCCATTAAGGACATGCTTTATGAGAATTGGATTCCCAACTTATGGATGTAATGTTGAAAAATTGTCAGCTACTTTCTCTAATATATATAGTACGTAGTTAAATTGTAGTCTTGTGTTAGTTTCTTCAAATTAAATGGATGATTTCAATGGTTGCATTCATTTTAACTTGGCACCTCTCCATTACTCTTTCGATTCAATATCTTTCATTGGTGTTTAGCTTGATGGCTAAACGAATATTTTTTCTCATGAAATTTGGCGAAGATGGTCTCTATTAGAGTTCGAAGCATCCAACCAAAAACCAATTGGATATAGGTGGCCGGAGTAGCTAGCCCCTTATTCTTATTTATGAGTATATCACCTGTGCGTTGCACATGTAACACAACATGAACAATATTGTTATAGTGAAAAATAATGAGAATTAGTAATCGAACAAACGAATATTGCAATGATAAAGTAGAAAGTCAAAAAATTAGATACAATGAAAAGGAAACAATAAATTAAAACTAAAGTAAACCATTAAATCAAATTTACAATAATATGTATTAAATTAAATAAAAAAACACAGAATTTTTTTAAAAAAAATACTTAAAGATACATTAGGATGGAGATAGGAAAACTAAATCTAGTTAGGAAAAAATTGGTAAACAATTTCATTTAAGATTAAAATCATTAAAACATAAATTACATTGAATATCAATGAAAAGCATAAAGCATTTACATTTGCTAGTAATGGAAACAATCTGTAACAAATAAATAGTCATCAAATCGTTAAAATTAAATGTACGATAATATGAACAACATTTAAATTTTTTTTTAAAAATACTTAAAGACATAATCCAAAACAAAAAAAAAATTGCTAAACAAATAAATACACTAAAGAACATTTATGAATAAAAATTTACAATAATATGTATTAAATTAAATAAAAAAACACAGAATTTTTTAAAAAAAAATACTTAAAGATACATTAGGATGGAGATAGGAAAACTAAATCTAGTTAGGAAAAAATTGGTAAAAAATTTCATTTAAGATTAAAATCATTAAAACATAAATTACATTGAATATCAATGAAAAGCATAAAGCATTTACATTTGCTAGTAATGGAAACAATCTGTAACAAATAAATAGTCATCAAATCATTAAAATTAAATGTACGATAATATGAACAACATTTAAATTTTTTTTTAAAAATACTTAAAGACATAATCCAAAACAAAAAAAAATTTGCTAAACAAATAAATACACTAAAGAACATTTATGAATAAATGAAGAATACAATTTTTTTTTTTGTAAAAATCAGATCAACGCGCATCATAAAAAGTAAAGAAAAAGAAAAATCGGACAACAATATATCATTAAAAGTAAAAAAAATTTGGAAAGCCACAATACTCGAATTATCTTGGCCAATTATCCATGCACTGCACTTTGTGAATTGCATTAACTCCATGGATGCTTTTAATATGTTCACATGCATGCAAACTTAAAAAAAAAAAGGTACAAGAAAAATTTTAGATGTGACGCCCCGAATTCCGTTTTGAGATTTTCACCTCCGGGACTCAGTTAATCACGGATGTCGTGTGCGACGGCTGGTTAATATTAATAAAATCTCAACTTTCAGAATTTTTTTTTTTTAATAAAATGTGGTCACAAAAAATCTTGTCTCAGAAAATTTCGGCATGTGGAGTTTATTTATATAGCAAACCGTCCTGTTAAAAATCAAAACCAATTGCTCACAATTGCCAACACAAACAAATCATTTTCAAACAAGAATATTCCCATCAAACATAAATTCCAATTCACAATTAAAACCACTCCACATATGAAAACCCTTTTTTAATACAAGTTTACAATAAAACCATTTACATGTTACATGACCAAAACTATATCTATATATAAAACAGTCGTTATCAAAAAGGACTTGGAAAGATCCATGGACATCGGAGGCTTCCTATTGAACCTCACTAGGATTTTTATCATAGCCATCGAAAGCTAACTTCCTGACTAACCAATACCATCCCTAGGCTTTCCACAAAGTAGGCCTCCTACGTATATCCATATTACTAGGAAATCATTAGTCTAAGGTCATATGATTGCAATGCTAGCTTCCTAAGGTTCGTCATGCTACCATGGACTCGCTCTCAAGTGTGATTCTACACTCAACTATGCTTTCCGGTACCGATATCGTAAGTAATAATTATTGGCCAACTAATCATTGTTTCCTTTTTAATTATAGTACATTATGATCAGGCCAGCTAATCTCACAACTACACGTATTCCCATGCCCACATATATCCTCTAAGGATTTGATAACTGCTAGTTCTTTCCACTTTAAATGTTACTTAATTATGATGGCCAATGCGTCTCTACATGTATCATAATTCATATCATAATCTACGCGTTCATTCTTATGTTAGTCATAAGATATTCCAGACCATACTTATAAACATACAAGATATAATACAAGAACATTTATCAAGATCACCATCACATCACATCCGGATTCGAGTCATGTCAATGTCATTCGAGACATAATTTCTTTATTCTCAATAATCTACCATGTGTATTTCAATGATCAATATAATCTCAACAATTACAACGATACCAATAGTCTTGTAATCCGGTCTGCATTTTGTGGCCTTTCACCCACGCGACAGTAGGGCCTCCCGTTCGTTTCCATCCTCGTTTCGTGGCCTTTCACCCACGTAGCATCAGTGCCTGCCGTTTGTTTCTGTATTCTCAATATTTAATTATAACACCAATGGTCGTCCAAGCGTCACCAGGTCTGCATTTCGTGGGCTTTCACCCACACGGTAGCAGGGCCTCCCCTTCGTTTCTGTGCACAGTTTCGGGTCTTGCACCCAGGAGACTGTGTCCCAAATTTTGGCCCCAATCTTTAGAGACTAAACCTGGGACCTCCCATGGACTATTGTCATCTCACCGTTACATTTATATAGACATAAAATTCAACAATGACTTACACAATATATATATATATATATATATATATAATTTATCATATTCACGCCATTCATCTCATCAATCACACATATGGCTATTAACATATATACACACAGTCGTACAATTATCATCATTATATGCGTTGTTATCACGCAATGCATCCGCAGCTGTATCGTCGCACTATTATTCACATTTTATAGCCAATTAGTGCATTATCGGTATTATATATCTTTTAGTGTGTCAAGTGTGCACAACTAAGGCCATACAAGTCTTTTCGAGGTTATATTGATCAAGCTAAATACTAGTCATTTTAATTCTCACCTAACCGAAACACTTGCGACTCGCTTAAATATGTGTAATTATGGCCATCACACCCCACATTTTACAAAGTTACGTGTTTCACATTATTTGAGAGCAACTAAGTAGGGTTCTCATCACTAACGTTAACCATAGCCTACAATAGGTTTTAAACTCAAAGATTGTTGCGTATAATTTCGCCTTAGCGGGGTTGGATTGCAAATCTTGTACATAAGGCTCCACACTCGGAACCAATGTTATAACTATATAAATCTATCACTTATAACCCACCAACAATCACTTATTATGCACAAACCCCAAAAATCCCCCAAATTCCTAGGTTAGACATGTATTATAAGGTGGTTCCATACAAATTGTTGCGTAAATGAGCTAAAACGTGAATCTACTTATTTAATCATGCAATTGGAATGATAATCTACCCATAACAACCCTCAATCGAAACTCTATCTAGCCCAACACATGTGATCAATGCGCACACAACCTAAGGTTTTTATAAAAAATCCCAATTTGTATATAAATCTCTAACATAACATGTAATAAGTTGAAATAGAGTTTAAGTATTAGTGTTCCCACCTTAGAAAAATCAAATCTTTGAGTAGACGAAGCGTAGACGTCTTAGCCTCCAAACCCTAGCTCTCCTCAAGCTCCCATGGAGGAGTGAAGCTGGAGAAGATGATGAATAGTGAATAGGATGGTGGCTTGGATGATTTGGGACTCAAATCTTAGGTGTGGGATGAAAGATGTGTAAAAATCTCCTCACAAACCCTCACAAATGAGCTATCACCTCTCTCTAACTCCTCTCTCATGTGTAGCTCAAAAATGGGACAAAAGAGGGTATAAATGTCGTTTTAAAACACTCAAAACAGCCCAGATTTGCTGCCGAACCGGTATGCCAAAAGTCCAATACCGGTCCGCGCTATAACTTTTGGGCTCTGGAGCACTGTTCGTATTTTGGCCATAACTTTTCGCTCGGGACTCCAATTGAGGTGATCCTTATGTCCACATAAAGGTATTTCAAAGATCTACAACTTCCTAAAATAAAGTTTTCTCAAATTATGCACGGATCATTCCCAAAAATTTGCCAAAGACAGAGCTCTGCCGAACGAACATAATTTAACGATGGGCCTACTTCGGGCCCTTTTTTGACCAAAAAGGAGTGTGAATTGGATGTCAGTTAAAACACAAAAATTGTAGAATGGTATAAAAACCTAAAGTAGGAATAAACGGCTGCCAAATTGGATAAATGAAGAGAAAGTTACGATGCCCCAAAGTTGGCTAAAAACAAGAAATCGATTAAGAGCAAAACTTACGATTTAAGAGCCGATATTGATTCGGACCACGCGAATCACTAAACGATCACTCACATGAGTGTAGGTAGACTGGTATGACTAATACGAAGTGCTAGAACACTGCGATACTCCTCAATACAAGATTTCGCCACCCGAGGTGAAATGAGCGGACGAATGAGAGTCAATACAATGAAATGAAAATACGTGGTGTTACATTAGGTGCGGAATTTGGCTAACTTTTTTGGTCAGACTAACCACTTTTATATGAATATAGATTGCTTTAGGAGATCTCTTTTGATGTGGGATTTATAGTACTCTTAACAATCTCTATAATAAATAGATCATAGCCACAAAATCTCATCAGAAGATTCAATTCATATATGGTTGAGATGATCATCAAAATTTCTATAGATGCATGTAAATGAACCCATGTAGACTCTCGAATCACTGAAGTATATGAAACTCGTTTATGTCCTGCATCAAATGGTATTAGAGGAGGATTCACCTTCAACAATGTTGTCTTGTGCTACGGTTAGTAACCCTCCTATTGATGTCGATCGTAGGAGCCATATTTATGTTCATCATAGATCACTTGTCGAGGATTTGCCTCATTACTCTTTTGGGTATGATCAACGTGAGTGAACAACCATATTATCAAGAGCGCATTGGAAACTTTTCAATGGTCGATTTAGCAAACAATAGTTTGTTAATTGGTTGTTAAAAATCGAAGTGTATTTTTATTACTTCAAAGTTCCAAAAGAAGAACAACTGCACTAGGTTTATGGTGCATTCATAAGACATGTTCAATTATGGTGGGACGGCTTTCAACGTGATTGACACAGGTTTGGTTTTCCTCCAATCAACACATGCGGATTAATGGTATATTTGTTGATTGAAGAATACTATTCTAATGATATTGGTAAGATTTTGTCCAGGGTGAATTAACTTTTGTTTGGGTTTATGATGATTACGAGGAGGTTCAAATTCAATAATAAAATTATGTTATGGAAGATATGCCAAAGAAGAAAGTCGAGACCCTTGCAACTGAAACTATGAAATTATTAGTTTCACCTGTTATAAAGGTTCATGTGCCTGCATGAATGTAGATGATATTCCTAAATTCATCAAGGGTTTAAAATCTTTATCCAAATTTATCGTTGATAAAGAAAATTTCAGTTTGACCGACTTTTGGTATTGTGAAGAAAAGAGTTGTGCTAATCCAACATGGCAATCATGGAATTATCATGAATCGGATGTTGGTGCTCAAGATTTTCTTGGAATATAAAATTATTTCCATGCTATAAATGCTCCTTTAAAGTTATTTTTCAACAATTTGAGAGAAAAAATTTCGGAAAATTTTAAACATGACAATATTCAATTTGTTTTGATTGTGAAACTTTCCAAGTATCTTGTTGGTTGGTATGAAAGATATAAATTTTCATCCTTAAACTCAAGGACGAGTTTCTTTGAAGAGCGGGTGAATGATGCGGCACACGTGAAGACAATTTTAATATATTATTTATGTAATTTTTATTTTATTATTTTGGGGCAATATTTTTCTTATTTTAGTTGTTAGGGTTTTGTTAAATTCTAGAGTATTAGTTTTAGTATGTTTGTTTAAGGTATTTCGGGTTTCCTTATAGTTAAAGGATTTGATTTGGAGTAGCCTCCAAGCAACCTTACTTATTTTAGGTTTAGGATTGGAGTAGTATAAATAAATCATGCCCCATATGTATTAGAATAGATTTTTTTTATTAATATATCAAATATTTTGAGATTTTTCTCTCTTTTCTTGTGGATTCAAGAAGTTAGGTAGAAGACGATAATCTTTTCCCTTAAACCCGCTATCCTGCATCACTAAAGTTCATAGATAATTAGGTCTGAATCAAATATGATCTCAATCTGAATCCAATCTGATCCATTTATTCGGATATGGTAAGCAATTTATAATTCAATTATCCAAATTCGACCTGAATCCATTTAACATTTGCTTAACAAATCAAATATGAATCTGATATGTTTACAACCTGATCTGATATACACATAAATATATATATATAGGGAGCATTTCTGGTATGGATTACTGTTCATGGACCAGTGGTACAGACTGGGCCATTTGGCATGCTTCCCGATTGAAATTTTTGATGAAATTTGGTGGGGACGTTCTTCATTATGTGTAGAATATCTTCACCAAATTTCATTAAAAAATTCAACCCGGAAGTGGGTTAACTACAATATTGAAAAATATTGGATTTTATATATTTATTTCTGGACCAATATTTTTCAATCTTGTAGTTAACCCACTTCCCGGTAGAATATTTTGATGAAATTTGGTGGAGATGTTCTACACATGATGAAGAATATCCCCACCAATTTCATCAAAAAATTCCATCAGGAAGTGTGCAAAATGTCCCGATCCGTACCACTGGTCCGTTAACAGTAATCCACACCGAAAATTCTCCATATATATATATGTATATGTATACACACACTTGTAATAATAACTATATATACATAATTATCTCTTTAAAATTTTAAAGTTAACCGTTTGTTTATCAATTCTTTTATCTACGGAGACACCAAATTGACATACACCTCTAGATACTTAAACCTTTTTAAATGCATTTCAATTTTCAATAAAATTCTTCCATTTCTCCACTTACCCATTTCGTTCAATTTCCTACGTATTTTGCTCAATACATCATATACACCCTTTGCGAAATTCAACTCTATGGTTATATACTTATATATACACATGAAACCTCTCAAGTCTTAACCATCATATAATCATAATATACTAAGGGATTGATTATTGACTTACTACTCAAATTAATTGTTCTAGGCAACACACAAACAACTAATTCTTTTAATAACTCAATCAAGTGAGTTCAATTACATTCAATTTTGAATATCTTCTCACAACCCTATAATGGACTTGTGTTTTTTTTTCTCTGAGTTTTTAATTTTAATCTTTAATTCAATAGATCTTTATAATTTTTCAATTTTAAAAACCAACTATGATTTTACATATGAATAATATTAGAAGACAAATTTAATTTTATCTTTAAAGTTAATAATCATTTTTTATGCTCTTGTAGGTGGCTTGTTAATACTAAAGAATGGCTGAAACAACATATGTTTCTAAAGTTGTTGAAGCTATTGAAACTAGAGATAAAGCAAATGAAGCTGATGATACAAAAGTTCAACCAATTCTAAAGAAGCGAAAGTTGTTTTCCAAAGTATATGGAGTGATTTTGAAAAATTTAAAATGACCAAATCGATGGTAATGATATAGCTAAATGTAAGCATTGCAAAAAATAATTTGTTGGAGAGAGTAGTAAAGGAAATAGTAATTTGAAATCTCATTTGAAAAGATTCCATGGAAATATTGATAAATCTCGACAACAATTGTCATTGAAAAAAAATGCATCTGACGAGACTATGAAAATTGAAACACATAAGTTCAATAGAGAAAAGAGTCAAATAGATTTTGCAACCATGCTTATCAAGCACAATTATCCCTTCAATATGGCTGAACATGAATTTTTTGAAATTTTTTGCAATGATCTTCAGTCTAGTTTTGTGGATTTCACTACCGTTCAGTCTATGTCAAGAAATACCGTTCGGTCTATGGATTTCATTACTGATTTGTGGATTTCTAGTTTTCTACTGATTTATAGATTTTGGAACATCAAAAACATGGTTATATATACTTGACGACATTAAATCAATAATGATTGGGAATTAAAGAAAAAAAATCATTTGTTATAGAAATATAAAGTGTCCCAATGATTCCGAAGCTCTTTTTAAATGCATAATTGACATGATAACATGATGGAACAGTGAAGGAAAGTTATTTGCAATGGTAGTTGATAATGCCATAACAAATTATGCAAAAACATATGAAAAGTTGGCTTTGTGATAAATCGTTGCAACCAATGTGTGGGGATTTGTTTCATGTGCGTTTAGTGCACATATTTTGACTTTGATTATGCAAGATGGCTTAATGGTAATCAGTGGTCTTGTTTTTAAGGTTAAGGAAAGTGTTAAGTATGTTAATAGGACTTCATACACTATGCAAAAATTTGAAAGTGCCATTAATAAAGTGAAAGTAAGAGGGAGAAAGAAACATAGTTTGATTGCGTAACTAGGTGGAGTTCTACTTTTGAAATGCTAGAGAGTGCTTTAGGAATGAGGGACGCATAAAAAATGGATATAAATTACAGTGGCAAAAATTATTTGTGATTGTTTGAAAAAAATTATTGGTAACTCGTCATTTTTCTTAAACAACTTTAGGCTATATTACCCCACCTAAATAGTCCTTTGCTTAGGTTTAGTAGTATTGATTTTATTGGTGGTACTAATTTGTAAACCGTGTTTAAGATGAAGATGTATCGGAAATATAGCCTTGCGAACTCTTATATTATGATAGCATTACCATAAGTATGATGTTATAATGATAAGTTTCGCGATAAGTAATTTATTAATGTGATTTGCTTTTTCTTTTTTTTTGAATTTTGTTATTTCTTTAAGTTATTATGATAGCGTTGTTGTTAATTTTATCAATATGAAACTTAGTGCAAGCTTAAACTAAGTGTGTCCGTAAAAGCACCCTTAAAAATCAATTTTAACACCCAACGTTCTTTTCTAAAAAGGAACTCATTTAATTACACTTTTTTAAGGCACCCAAATCTTTATTCTTTTTTTGTATTAATCCTCACAGCTAATTCTCACATTCCGACCACTTATTCGCTCTCTCATTATTTCTTTCGCAGCTTCCTATGGCACCATGTCAATTTACATGCATGTATTTGTCTTTACACGCACACAATTACACACGAATATATATATATATATATATATATATGTGTGTGTGTGTGTGTGTGTGTTGCCATGTATATAATTTATGAATTTTTTACCACGTATGTATGCGATTTCAAATATGGGTGTAAAGGTTATATAAATATATATACCTACACATATATGTCTGCTGCCATATATCGTTCGATTTCTGCCACATATCCATTCAATTTTATTCTTAGGTTGAGTTAGTATCACCAGTTGAATACGTTGAACTTGAGTTTGAGTTTATAATAATACGGTTACAGATAAGATCAAATTTGTGGATTCTTTAATTCTTAATTGCAAGTGTTTTCAAATATGATGGTGCAAATTCGTAACTCAATTTACTCCGCTAATCACGAGCAGACACGTGGTCTTCCACGTCAGCGACCTGACTTGTCGCAAAAGGAGTAGCTCAAAAGAGCTCTGTTTGAGTACCACAAGGAGGTTGGAGCTCTTTATGATTTGGGTATCTGGTCGAAGAATAATTTTTTTTCAACTAATAACAGAGCTCGAATGCTAGAGCTCTCCCAACGAGCTCTGGAGCTCCCTCATCGACCGTCGTGTCAGAGTATGCACAGGAGGCATAGGCAACTGCTACTAACTCCGCCAATGCTGTAGAGCCTCCCTCAACGGCATTAAATGCATACTCACTGCATTTAATGTGCCAGAATCCATTGGGAGGCAAAGTCAGAGTTGATGGGAGCGATGGATGACCTTGGACCTACTCCATAGAGCTCTCCCTACATGTCTCCTCTATCTCATATATATAGAAGAAGCATTTACTTCTCTAACCAACCAAGAATTAACCAACAACAAGAAAGAATCCAGCATTCAAGTAGCAAACAGTGAGCAACCAAAAGAGATAGAAAGAAATAGACCTACTAATCATATGGTAGAGCTCCTAGAATAAGAGATTCAGAAGTCGTGTAGCTAAAAGTATACTCCTATTGTAATCTTGTGAGGATATAATAGCGAAAGAGATTTTTTGAGTTTTTAACAGCCACTCGGTTATTTCAATATAAAGTAAACCGAGTTCCTAACTCTATTCCACATAGGAGGACTAACCCATATTGATGAGCCCAAGGATAGCACTGGAGCTGGATCATGGAGTGAAAGCTATGCAGATCCCACCGGGTTCCTAGTGGCCCAATCACTCGAGCTAGAGCCAAGAAGATCAAGGAGGCACTTATGACCATGGTCTAAGAGATGATGAGCAAACCTAAAGCATGGAGGAACGTTGAAGGGGATCGGGCTCAAGAATGGAAGACATTGCTTAAAGGCCCAATTGAAGATGTCTAAATAGCAGCCCAAGAGATTAAAAACATGTATTAGATAAATGGGCTGGGCTAAGCTTTGTTTATTTTAAGTTTAATTTATGTTTAGCTTTGTTTAGGCCCAAATTATGTGGAAACCCCATTAATTTCATTTTTGTTTATTTTCCTAGACCTAGTAAGTTTAATTACTCCTATTTAAAGGAGCTAACGCTATTGTTTAAGCAGCCTTTTGATTAATTAAATTTTGAGTGTTTCTCACCTCTTGCGTTCTAAGAACGTCTCGACAGCTAGAATTAGGGTTCTTGTTGTTCTTCGACTTAACAATCAATTAACCCATCGATTGGTTGTTTGTCTTTGACTATACCAAGGTTCTTTCTTGTTTTCGGGATTAGGTTGAGGTTCCACCTCCATTGACTTCGCGTGATTCCAAGGTTCTTGCGTTTTCATACGTTAAGGGTTGTGGATCCATCTTGCTTGGATAGAATACGATCGCAGTTCACATCAGTTGGTATCAGAGCGAATTTTCTATCCAGGTTTTATCTTTTGTTTTTTCTGTTTTCTTCAATTTGTAGACTGCTTTATTTGTATCTTTTTAAAACTAGGATTGCTATTTTCGATTGAAAAAATAAATTCAATTTTGCTCTTGCTTAATAATTCCGAATCTGTTCTTGTTGCGTTATTGAGAATTGAACCCTACCTGTGAATCTTTCAATTCACAATCTGTTTAAAATCGTTCTTTCTAAGTGCTTTTGAATCTGCTCTTGATCATAAATCTTGCGATTATTAGGGTTAATAAGAATTTTGACAACTCCATATAAACCCTAGTTTTCCCTAATTGTTGAGTTACGATTTCTGTTGAATTTCGATTTCTATTGAGTTTTGGTTGCTGCGTATAAACCCTATTTGTTAAGCTTTGATTTTTGGGGTTAATTAATTCTGATTGCTGCGTATAAACAGTGCTGATTTCGATTGCGAATTCCTTCAATTGTCAATTTTAAATTGTGCATATTTTTCTGCTGAAATTTTGAATTTTGGAAATTTCGACTACACCAAATTAAAGTAGAAGTCGAGATCTTGGAATTTAGAAATAAAACATACTATAGAGAGAATTTCTTTCTTTATAGTAGAATAATTTAGTTGAGCCGAGTTCCATTTTCCAGATGTAAATCTAAAAAGGATTTCTTTAGAATCAGCTTTAAATATTTGCTTTAGAATTCCTCCATACCCTATATCGGAGGCATCCGTTTCAACTATTTTGAAACTATAAGGAGATACAACTGCCAAACAAGGCAACTGTTTAACTTTAGATTTTATAATACGGATAGCTTTAGTATGCCTTTCTCCCCAAGGATGAGGGTTTTTACGAAGGCAATCGTATAAAGGGGCACAGTCTATGGCCAAGTTTTTATAATAATCTGCGATATAATTAACACTACCCAAAAACCTTTGTAATTGGGTTTTATCAGTAAGTATATCTGGAAATTTATCCGCAAAATCTATAGATTGGTTTATAGGTATAATTTCTCCATTACATATATCATGTCCGAGAAATTTAATTTTTGTTTGAAATAATACCATCTTTTTAGCAGAAAGGACTAAACCAGCCTTTTTTATAACAGTTATTAAAATATTCAAATGTTTAAAATGTTGATCTAAATCTTGAGAAAATACTAGGATATCATCAATATAGACTATAGTGAAAGTAGTATAAGGAGTGAATATATCATTCATTATATTCTGAAATTCAGAAGGGGCATTTTTTAATCCAAATGGCATGACATTCCATTCGTAGTGACCAAATGGAACAGTGAAAGCAGTTTTGTATTTATCTTTTTTTGCAATTTGTATTTGCCAATAGCCAGATTTTAAATCAAATTTAGAAAATATTTTAACAGCTTGAACTCTCGCTAAGAGATCTTTTTTATTAGGTAAAGGATATCTAATCCACTGAAGGGCTTTATTCAAAGGTTTATAATTTATAACAAGACGAGGGGCTCCTCTTTCAATTTCAGAAGCTTTATTAACATAGAAAGCAGTACAACTCCAAGGAGAATAACTTTTATGAATAAGTTTTTTATCAAGCAAAGATTGTATTTCATTTTTACAATATTCAAGAAGTTCAACATTCATTTGAGCTGGACGGGCCTTAGTAGGAATATTCTTTTCAAAAAATTCAGTTTCATAACGAAGGGAAACTATATGTTGTTTTATATCCCAAAATGCATTAGGATGTTCATTACATAAATTACCAATAATTATTTTAGAAATTTCTTCAATTTTGGATTTAATTATAGAAGAACTTAACTGAGAAGAAATATTTAAAATCTTAACATCTCTACGCAAGTAATTTATCTGTTTTTCTTTAAAAAATAAATGTTCTTTTATTTCATTTATTTCTTTAGTTTGAGGAGGAGTAATAAATTCAAACAAAATATCAATATCCTCAAATTTAGTAACTATACCCTTTTCTGTTTTTGTAACAGGCTCTATAAGGCTCAAAAAAGGAGTTCCTAATATAATTCTTTGAAAAAGATTCTTTACAAGCATAAAAGTTGCAGGCACAAATAATCCTTGATTACAGATATATGCATTAGATAATTTAAATTTTATTTATAATTTAGATTTATTAGCTGCAGTCAAAGACTCAGTGGTTTTATCAAAATAGTGAGTAGGTACTAGACCTTCTCGTATACAATTTATATCTGCACCACTATCAACAAGAGCAATATCTTTTAAAACAACAGTTTTATCTACAACAATTGTAATAGTTATATACCATTTTTGAAAGGTTATTCTATCAATAAGTTGTAAGAAATTTTGTTTTTGTTTTTCTTCAGGTGTCGAAGAGGTTGAAGTCAAAGCAGGAAAGGATTTGTTATAATTTTCAAGACTTGTAAGACGAACTTTTATCTCTTGAATTTCCTTCTTTAAATTGTTTATTTCGAATTTTAAATCAGGTATAGAAGATTCTTTTTCAAAAATATTATTTTCTTTCATATCATCAATAAGCTTTTTTAAGGAATATGGTTCTTCAGATGGAAGAGGGTTATTTTCTTGTTTAAAAGTAGAAAGATAATATTCTATCATTTTTCTTTTTATAGAAGGGTCTTCAATATTATCAATACTATCGAGAATATTTTGTTCTTCTTTAAAAGCACATTAATGCTTAAACCATTGGCTTCAAGTATAGCTTTATAATAATCTGTTTGAGCATTACAATTACACTCAGATTTAGAACTATCAGAATCTTCAAACGATTCTATATCATCAATTTCAAGGTTATCACTTTCTTCTTTAGAATCTTCTTCTTCATCATCAGAAGGATTTAGCAAAACATTTAGAAGTTGTTTACGTAAACCTTCATCAGCAATTTTATTAATTTTCTTTTTAGTCCAACATTTATTTGCATAGTGGCCAGTTTTACCACATTTTTTACAAATAATATTATTAGGATTCGAAGATTTTTTAGGAGGACGTTTACTAGATTTTTTAGAAGTAGAAGTTTTATTTTTAGAAGTAGATTCTTCTTTTCTTTTAGATTTACGTTTATGTTTTGTATATTGCTTTTTCTGTTTAGAACGTCGAGTAGTAGTTGTTCTCCCGGGGATTTTTATATCAAGACCAAATTGGTCACAAAATTCACCAATTTCTTTTCTACCAGTTAGGTTTTGAGCTTTTAATTTAATATCATTGCATAATGCTAAGCCTTCTAATATACATTCACTTATAAGCATGCCATAAGTATATTGAGCATATGGTATGGAAGTACCACCATGTTTCCGTATAATCCTATCTTTAACTTTCTGAGCAAATAAAACTGGAAGACCAACTATAAACTTTTCTTTCCAGAAATCAGCATTTGCATCAGATCTAAGCATAACTTTAGATAACAAAGTGTCCTTATACCATCTAAAATGGGTTAAAGTAGGACATTTTAAATTTATAAGTAGATGTCTACTTTTATCTAATACTTCAGGATGAGCACCAATGAATGCTATAATAATAGAGTTTAACAACGAATATATAGCATTTTGTTGTGTAGTTGGTTCCTATTTTATTTCACTTTTACCATCGGGTTTTTTGGTTGTTATAACAATTTGGACGATTTTTACAGAGTTTAAAATTTCATTTATTTGAGAGTCATTTAAAACATTATCCCACCAACCTCGAAGTTGGCCACCAAAACCAGCAATTATAAACTCAGCAATTTGTTTATCTGTATTGCCAGCAGCTTTACAAACAGTAGAATACATAGTCATTCTATGCAATTGAGTAAGAATAGCATATTCAGACAAACCATCTATAGTGCATTCATATATAGTTTTAGCACTGAAATTAGAAGCAGTAATATTTGCTTCTTCTTCAAACAATATATATTGAGGTGTAGGCCAGGGGGCATAAGAACCTCTTTAGTAGACCTAGAGGGATAATTTACCTCTTGTATATTCATAAATTCATTTTGAATTTTAGAAACATCTGAAAATTCAGTTTCAGCATCAGAAATATCCTCACTACGAGATATAGGTAATACTTGTTTTCCAATATTCATAGAATCAAGTTTATCTTTTAAAGCCTCTATAATCTTTTGGCTTAAAGTAGACTTACCTAGAGAAAATCCTTTAGAAAGTTCGATAGTAGGCTTTAAGAGTGAAGGAGAAACTTCTGTTTCCTTAGTTATAACTTCTTTCTTTTTAGCTTTAGAAGTATCATGTATATCATCAATGTTTCGTTCAAGTCGTATAAGTTGACTTCCTATAGTTTGCAAAAACATACTTATATAATTACTCTGGTATATCATACGTTCCATAGTGACAATAGAATTAGCACTAGGTTGTGCAAATGCAGTAGCCTCTATATAACTATCTTTACCAATTTTAAAACCTTGATGTTCTGGAGGCGGATGGATGGCTCTTATCACCCCAGAATCAACTTTCCAATCTTTTTTAAAAGTTTCTAAAATATTTATTTGAGGGAAATCTATTTCTGTTTTTATAATTTGTTCATAAAATCATAGAGCAAAAGGCACAACTTGCTCATGTTTATCTATATAAGCATAAAATAAATCCTTAAATTTATATTGCTCATCATATGTATAAAAATCAAAAAACCAATTTCTAAATCCATTATATTTTTCTTGAAAAAATTCTTTATTTATTTCTTTTCTATCATATACAAATGGTTCAGAAATAATGACAACATTTATAGGATTTAGTATTTATATTTATACCTAAATCTGTCATATTTACACCTAATTCTGACATAATATCTGGTTCATTTTTAACAAGTTGTTCTTCACCAGAACTAGCCGGATGGTAAACACCATGAGGTATATTTTGTTTTGAATTTATAATTCCTTCAAAAAACAAGATTATTGGCTTTAGTAACATTATTTACAACTGACTGAGCAGGAGTATAGAATTCACCTTGTCTAGACGACTGGGCAAATGTATTGGCTATAGAATTTGCTAAAGTATTAGCAGGAGTATAAAACTTCTCAGAAGACGTTTTAAAAGATTGTCTAGAACTAGTAGATAATCTAGTTGTTTTGTTATTATCAAATTTTATAATAACATCACCATCAGTGAATTGAACTATTTCTTCAACTTTCCTATTTTCTACAGGCTCTGGAGGAGCAACTGCTTCTAATAACCAAGTTAAAGGGAGGAGAAATATCTCTCCACATAATAGTTCGTGGTATAGCAACATCAAACTTTAACAAATTTGTTTCTAACAAAATTGTTTTATCTTTAGAATCATACAAATGAGCACGAGGGCTTAAAGTATTCATTACTCTATAGTAAATTCTATAAGTAAGGTTTACTGGTTCAGAACCAGGTTTCATGTTATAACCATGTAATTGCATAATTATGGTTAAAGCATCGAATACATTTCTATCAGACAAAGATAGAGAAAGATTAGGATGGGCATCAAAATATACAGGTCCATTGCATAGGCTTGATTGTATCATTCCTAATAAAGAGTCATTAAATTTAAAGTGACGACAGTCACGTAGAGCTATAAGAAAAGAATTGTTTAAACCTTCTACGGTCAGTGGTTTAAGAGCAACTTGAACAAGTCCTATATGTATATATTTATAACGATCCTTATACCGATTAATCTCTTCAGGAGTAATTAATTGTATAAAATCAAAATTTTCTCCTACTGGTATAGTTTGTTCAATAGTTTTAATCGACATAGTTGAGAATAGATTAAACATACCAGTTTGGTAGATTTTATCGCGACTTACTTTAGGGATATTCCAATTTAAAAGAGTTTTTTCTATATCTCTAAATTCTATATCTTATTTGTTTTTAATCATAGATTTAGATTTAAAACGATTTATAATAGCGGAATTTGAACGAGACAACATTATAAATTGTTTCTTCAATTAATAACAAAGGAATACTAACTCAGCCGTCAACGAATTACGGATAAGGAAAGCCTTAACGCGCCTTACCTTGGCTAAAACAGGCTAGAAGATCCAACACGACTTGGATGCTAATCAATTAGTAAACTCCTTTGATACCAAATGAGAGAGACAGAGGATATAAAAATAAAGAAAACTAAAAGAGAAGAAGAGATAAAGGTAAATTTATATTTTATTGATATAAAGAAATGTTTATAGAGAGAGGGAGAAATGAAAACAAAGAAAAGAATGAAAAGAAAAACTCTGCCTCGCGCAGGAGGCCCAACCCCTATATATAATCTAAAACTTTAACTGGATTCTAAAACATTTTGAATCCGAATAGTAAACTCAATTATACAAACAGTAACCATAATAGTTATAGTAAAACAGTAAACTTTATATAAAGTGCACAATAGCTTTTGTCGGCAGCAGCATCTTCATCAGTTCTTCTTCAATTCTAAGGAGACAAAAAAATTTAGTTGGGACCCACGACTTTTGTCCCTTTTCCTTTATCATCTTCTTTTTCTTTCTTGATTTTTTCCATGGCTTCTACTTGATTAGCCCAAGACATGCCCATGTATTTTTCTATGTCTTCATTTTCATTAAAATCTTCATTTTCTTCAAGATCTTCCAATTTTAAAGATGGAGCTTTAGACGAAGGAGCTTTAGAGGATACAGACATGTTATCCTCATCCAAAAATCCCAACTGAGATATAAAAGCTTGAACCATTTTATTTTTTATTTCTTCGGGTGAAGCATCAGGATACTTCTTCTTTATTGAGGCGACGGAAGGGGTCTTAAATTCCTGATTCATATAAGCCTTTATTTTTCTCACTTTTTCTTCTTCTTGAATGTATAAGTTATATTCTTTATAGGCATTGAGATCAAGAACCATTTTGGGAATGAGCTCATCGAACTCATATTTTGGCCACCACTTTAAAATAAATCGCGGGCAAGAATAAAAAGGTTATTATTATTTCCAATGGTATATGACCACTGAAAAATCCAAGGTATAGAATAATGACCTAAGAAACGCATCAAAATTGCATTTCTAATAGGCTGAGTTTCATCCAGATGTTTTGGGTGAATGGCTTTATACTCTTTATAAAGAGGTTTAATTTTTTCATGAAAGAAATCTTCCTCAGGCCCAAACTTGAGGAACCAATTATAGAACCAGTGAGGGAGGTTTTTTAAAGTCACTGAAGGCTCTTGGAGGGCTTCAAAGCGAAACCAGCAAGTGTGGGTATTATACGAATTTTGGTATAAAAATGCTTTGGACCAAGCATCGATATAATCCCAATATGTATAATTTTCATCATATATAGGCAACCTGTTTACACTGTTGGGATTAACTCCCCAATCATTAAAATCAAGAACTCCAGCTATAAAACACTACACTTAGAGAATTGTATATCTGCTTGTTTACCACGTACTCTGGGGTTTTTATTTACGTGGGTTATCCTTACAGAATGAGTTTCTATAAGGATAGCTTCATAATATTCCCTTTTCTTTTTGTTACAACGGAAAATTCCTGGTCACGTTCAAAATATTGTTTGGCCAGGTGTATAGGGTTAGAGAACAGTTTTTTGTCACTCTCTTTTAAAAATATAAAAAAATCTTGAATTGATTTTTTGAAAGCAGAAGGTGCTGGAGTGTTCAGCACATTTTTAAAAGATCTAGGCTGAGAGGTTGGAGATTTAAAGCCAGAGGGAGATCCTCGCGAAGGAGATCCAGGATTAAAACTAGCTTGTTTAAATGAAGGAGGAAAATTTATTGTGGTTTGTTTAGAAGTGCCGGTACCACGACCTCGGCCTCTTCCCCCTGCTTGAGAGGAAGTCATTGTTTAGAACTTGTCAAAAATTCACGAGTTAGAAAGTCTGGTAAAGAATTAGACTCTCCTTTTATAAACTTGATTTTAAAATCAAAGACAGATAGTATAGCCTGCCATTTGGCAAAGATTTGCTTGGAAGCAATGTTTTCAACATCTTTTTCAAGCACATCTATTGAGTACAAAATTTTTTGAAATTCGCAATTATTTCTTTTTGGATTTGGGTTCTATAGGGTCCAAGGATTCCAAAAATCCTGTTTCTACGAGATTGAATTTTTGCTCATTTTTCTCGATTTTTCGCTTCGTATTGTGTCCATAAATCATTGGGATTCCTGTTTATTGAATTCTTGGTGAAAACATGCTTGTCCTAGCATACAATTGATCTGTCTGGATTGTGATTGGTTTGTTCGGGAACCAAGTAAAGAGTTCTTGCTTTTTGATTCGTTTGAAGTTCCAAAAGGTGAAAATTGAGAGATATATCATTACTTTTGAGAGTTAAACACGAGCGGTAAAATCAAAGTGACAAATTTTGAGTGAAACACATAAGGGAGTGCAGTGAGGAAATTTTTTATTTCTTTATATTGTGCTAATCTCTGTTTTGCAGCAATATGTCAAATTTCGATCCTAAGTTGTTCCAAGAAGCCATGAAGAGTACCTTACAAAATATGATGAAAGAGGAGTTGGGTGGCTTTAGAGAGCAAGTAGATAAGATTAGTGACGAATAAAAACGAATGCGGGTGAAAGTGAATAGAGTTGAGAGCACTCAAAATGAATAATCTGGTAAATCGTGTAGTGCTCAAAGAACTGGGAGAATGCAGCCTAGAGAAAGGAGGGCTGAGAATGATCCTGATAACTATTATCGAGATAGTTTTGATGACGGGGATAGTGACGTTGATTCAGTAACTGCTAATCGACGGAATGGTAGGCGAATTGGTAGAGGAACCAATCGGGATGACAACAACATGAATGGGATCAAAATGAATATTCCATCCTTCCAAGGGAAGAATGACCCCGAGGCCTATCTTGAGTGGGTCAAGAAAGTAGAGTTGGTGTTTGCTTGCCATAATTACTCTAACTCCAAGAAGATGAAATTGGTAGCTATTGAATTTTTAGATTATGCACTTGTTTGGTGGGATCGCTTGATGACAGAGCGAAGGCGTAGTGATGAAAGGCCCGTTGAGACATGGGAAAAGATGAAGCGACTGATGAAGAAGCGGTTTGTACCCGATCATTATTATCGGGAATTGTACCAAAAATTGCAGGGACTTACACAGGGGAATCGTAGTGTTGATGAGTACGACAAGGATGTGGAAGTGGCCTTGATTCGAGCCAAGGTTGATGAGAATAGAGAAGCTACCATGGCGCGGTTCTTGAGCGGGTTAAATCGGAAAATTGCCAATGCGGTTGAATTGCAGCCCTACGTTGAGATTAAAGATATTGTGCACGTGGCAATTAAAATAGATAGGCAGCTCAAGAGGAGGGGTAGTTTCAAGCCATGCCAAAGTTCTTATTCTACTCCATAGAAACAAAGTCTGTGGAGAAAGGATGACAAAGCAACCACTCCGAAACTAAAAGTTTATTCGAAATCAGAGGTTCCTAGTGGAAGTCAAGCTAAGGCAGCCCCTAACACTACTAATACTCCTACTACTCGAAACCGAGACATTATCTGCTAGAAGTGTCAAGGGAGAGGCCACGTATCTACTCAATGCCTGAACAAGCGAGTAATGATGCTTCTGGATAATGGGGAATATGAGACGGATGAAGAAGGCGCTGAAGCTATGCCACCTTTAGAGGATATTGAAGAAGAGGAGAGCGCTATTCAGGGCGAGTTGTTAGTTACAAGAAGAGCCCTTAGCGTGCAGGCAAGGGAGGATGAGGAGCAGCGAGAGAATATCTTCCATACTAGGTGCTTAGTGCTAGGCAAGGTGTGTAGCTTGGTGATAGACGGAGGTAGTTGCACTAATGTGGCTAGCACCACAATGGTGGAGAAGCTAGCATTGCACACGACTACACATCCAAGGCCTTACAAACTGCAGTGGTTGAATGATAGCGGTGAAATGAGGGTGAACGGTGTCCTTTAGCATTGGGAAGTATGAGGACCAAGTGCTTTGTGATGTGGTTCCCATGCAAGCCGGCCATATGCTGTTGGCGAGGCCGTGGCAATATGATAGAAAAGTTAAGCATGATGGCTTCACCAATAAATACTCATTTTAGATGAACAAGAGAACAATCATTCTTGCACCTTTACCGCCACAGCAGGCTTATGCCGATCAGTTGAAGTTGAAAAATGAGGAGGAGCAATAGAAAGCTGAAAAGAAAAAGAAAGAAAGTGATGGAAAAAGAAAAGAAATTGAGAAAAAAAAGTGGAAAAACCAGTGACTATTGAGAGTAAGTTTGAGAGGAGGCAAAAAAATTTCTATGCGAGATCTAGTGAAGTGAAAAGAGCGATGCTTTGTAATCAACTTCTTGTACTTGTGTACAAAGAAGCACTTTTGAACACTAACGAACCAAATTCTTCTTTGCCTAGTGTTATTATCTCTTTGTTGCAGGATTTTGGTAACGTCTTTCCAGAGGATACGCCAAGCGGTTTACCACCTATTCGAGGAATAGAGCACCAAATTAATTTTGTACCCGGAGCATCCATTTCAAACCGCCCATCCTATAAGAGTAATCCAGAGGAGACAAAGGAACTTCAAAGGCAAGTGACGGAGCTGCTAGAGAAAGGGTATGTGAGGGAGAGTATGAGCCCATGTGCGGTGCCAGTGTTGCTAGTGTCAAAAAAAGATGGAACGTGGAGAATGTGCGTGGATTGTTGAGCCATAAATAATATCACAGTAAAGTATCGTCACCCAATTCCACGTTTAGATGATATGCTTGATGAGTTGCATGGGTCTAGTATATTCTCTAAAATTGATTTGAAAAGTGGATACCATCAAATTAGGATGAAAGAAGGAAATGAATGGAAAACATCTTTTAAAACAAAATATGGTTTATATGAATGGTTAGTTATGCCTTTCGATTGAACTAATGCACCTAGCACTTTCATGAGATTGATGAACCATGTTTTGAGATCATTCATTGGCAAATTTGTTGTGGTCTATTTTGATGATATCCTAATTTATAGCAAGAGTCTAGATGACCATGTAATTCATTTATAATATATTTTGGATGTCTTGCAAAAGGAGAAGTTATAAGCTAACCTGAAGAAGTGCACCTTTTGCACGGATAAGCTTGTATTTCTTAGTTTTGTTGTGAGTGCACAAGGGATTCAAGTTGGTGAAGAAAAGGTAAAGGTTATTCAAGAATGGCAAAGCCCTACAAGTGTTGGACAAGTGCGGAGTTTCCATGGGCTTGCTAGTTTTTATCGGCGATTCGTGAGGGATTTTAGCACGATTGCGGCGCCATTGACTAAAGTGATTAAGAAGAATGTTAGGTTCAAATGGGGAGAGGAACAAGAGAAGGCATTCCAATTACTAAAAAGCAAGCTAAGTAACGCCCCCTTGTTATCTTTGCCTAACTTTTCAAAGACTTTTGAAATTGAATGCAATGCTTCAGGAAATGGTATTGATGTTGTTCTTATGCAGGAAGGGAAGCCAATAGCATACTTTAGTGAGAAGCTAGGTGGGGCGACCTTAAATTACCCTACATACGACAAGGAGCTTTATGCATTGGTGAGAGTGTTGGATACATGGCAGCACTATCTGTGGCCGAAGGAGTTCGTGATTCACACGGATCATGAATTGTTGAAGCACTTGAAGGGACAACAAAGGTTGAAAAATCGCCATGCCAAATGGGTAGAATTCATAGAGACTTTTCCGTATGTAATCAAGTACAAGCAGGGTAAGGAAAATGTTGTAGCAGATGCTTTATCGAGCAGGTATGCTTTAATTGCTACTTTAGATGCTAAATTAATTGGATTTGAATACATCAAAGAATTGTATTGTGATAATGCCGATTTTAGAGATATCTTTAATGCATGTGAGAAAGTGGCGTTTGATAAGTACTTTAGGCATGATGGGTTCTTAATGCGTGAAAACAAACTTTGTGTGCCTAAATGTTCATTGCGTGAGTTGCTTGTGAAAGAGGCTCATGGTGGGAGTCTAATAGGGCATTTTGGTATAACTAAGACCTTAGGAGATTGCAAGAACACTTCTTTTGGCCTCACATGAAAAGAGATGTTGAAAGAATCTGTGAGAGATGTGTTACTTGTAAGAAAGCAAAGTCTAAGTTAAACCCCCATGGTTTATATTCTCCATTGCCCATTCCTAGTGACCATTGGGTTGACATTTCTATGGATTTTGTGTTGGGTTTGCCTAGGACTAAACATAGGAATGATTCTATTTTCGTGGTGGTTGATAGATTTTCTAAAATGGCTCATTTTATTGCTTGTAATAAAACTGATGATGCACCACGAATTGCTAATTTATTCTTCAAAAAAATTGTGCGATTGCATGGCATACCTAGAACCATTGTTTTTTATAGGGATGCAAAGTTTTTGAGCTACTTTTAAAAGACTATGTGGGGAAAGTTGGGTACTAAATTGTTGTTTTCTACTACATGTCATCCCCAAACTGATGGTCAAAGAGAAGTAGTAAATAGAACTTTATCCACTCTGTTGCCTGCCATAATTAAGAAGAACTTGAAAGAGTGGGAAGAATGTTTGCCTCATGTTGAGTTTGCATATAATCGATCTGTTCATTCTGCATCTAAGTTTTCTCCTTTTGAGATTGTGTATGGTTTTAATCCTTTAGCTCCTTTGAATTTATTGCCATTA
Organism: Lonicera japonica; assembly: GCA_021464415.1. Taxonomy (NCBI): domain Eukaryota; kingdom Viridiplantae; phylum Streptophyta; class Magnoliopsida; order Dipsacales; family Caprifoliaceae; genus Lonicera; species Lonicera japonica. The sequence continues at coordinate 61,837,148 of CM038464.1, forward strand.
CTTGTTGAGCATGCTAACCTAGATGGCAGGAAGAAAACTGAGTTTGATAGACAGATTCATGAGAAGGCGAGGCAAAACATTGAAAGAAGAACTGAGCAGTATGTGCAACAAGCAAACAAAGGAAGGAAAATGTGGTCTTCGAACCAGGAGATTGGGTTTGGCTACACTTGAGAAAGGAACGCTTTCCAGTTCAAAAGCGTTCTAAGTTGTTACCGAGAGGAGATGGACCATTTCAAGTTGTGCAAAAGATCAATGACAATGCATACAAACTTGATCTTCCAGGTGACTATAATGTGAGTGCTACATTTAATGTTGCTGATCTAAGTCCATTCAGTGCAGATGTCGAATTGAGGACAAATCCTTTTCAAGATGAGGGGAATAATGAGCCCAAGAATAGCACTGGAGCTTGATCATGGAGTGAAGGCTATGCAGATTCCATTCGGGTTCCTAGTGGCCCAATCACTCGAGCTAGAGCCAAGAAGATCAAGGAGACATTTATGACCATGGTCCAAGAGATAATGAGCAAAGCTGAAGCATGGAGGAGCGTTGAAGGGGATCGGGCTCAAGAATGGAAGACATTACTTAAAGGCCCAATTTAAGATGTCTAAATAGCATCCCAAGAGATTAAAAACATGTATTAGATAAATGGGCTGAGCTAAGCTTTATTTATTTTAAGTTTAATTTATGTTTAGCTTTGTTTGGGCCCAAATTTTGTGGAAAACCCATTAATTTCGTTTTTGTTTATTTTCCTAGACCTAGTAGGTTTAATTACTCCTATTTAAAGGAGCTAACGCTATTGTTTAAGAATCCTTTTAATTAATTAAATTTCGAGTGTTTTTCACCTCTTGCGTTCTAAGAACGTCTCGACAGCTAGAATTAAGGTTCTTGTTGTTCTTCGACTTGGCAATCAATTAACCAATCGATTGGTTATTTGTCTTCGACTATACCAAGGTTCTTTCTTGTTTTTGGGATTGGGTTGAGGTTCCACCTCTATTGATTTCGCATGATTCTAAGGTTCTTGCGTCTTCATACATTAAGGGTTGCGGATCCATCTTGCTTGGATAGAATACGATCGCAATTCACATCACATATTTTCATATGAGGCGAACCTCTTATGTACATCTTTAATTGTCCTAGCTCATTGCATTTATTGACTTAATTATTTGAACTAATCATTTGACTGTTTGGTCTAAACTACCCCTGTCTAGTTTTACGAACCAATAGTTTGGCGCCATCTGTGGGAAAGACACTTTCTCAAGTTACATACACCTCCTTTCAAACAAAAAAACATGTCCAAAAAACTACCATGCCTTTAGGACAAACTCAACCAGACCCCCTGGTGGCAGTTTGAGAACAACAGGCCGCCCTTAAAGTCCAAATCGACAGGCTCACGGTCTAGAGAAAGACACCCTCAACCAGCTCGAGAGACAGGACATCTTCGGCCTTTGTCATCTTCCCCTGCTTACCCAATTCTTACGCAAGTCCCAGCTATACAAAGGCTTGGAGACTGTCGCAGAGAATTTAGGGGGAGTTGTAATAGAACCAGTGAGTTTGAATCTGATCAATCCAACTCTAAGAGAGAATCCTCCTTTGAAGAGGTTTTAGCTAGACTTCCACCACCACTAGTGATGAACCCGTGAGTGAACGTGGTCTACGAAAGATGTTCTAAAAGTGCCTCTTAGCATTAGAGCCGAAACAAATAAACTCGCCTCCTCTTCCTCCGGTACGAGAACATGAACAAGAAGTATATGCCAGACCTCGTGGGTCCGTGTTCGATAGGATATCCCACAAGGGACTCGTGGAAGAGGTTAAAAAAAGGCTCAGGTTAGACATGAGAGCTCAAATGGCTGAAATGATAAAGACGATGGGCCATCTAAAAGGGAGCTCAACTGCAGCTCTGGTGAGGGACTCCAAATCTCCATTTGTGGAGCATATTCAGAGCTGCAAAGTCCTAGAAAAGTTCAAGCTCTCAACACTAGAGTCGTACGATGAACCATTGACCCTGTAGATCATTAGCATTAGTATAGGAATATAATGTTTCTCCAAAATGTCCCAGATGGCATAATATGCAAAGCATTTGTCACAATTCTTAAGGGAGCAGTTAGAATGTGGTGCAACAACCTGCTCCCTGGATCGATCTAAAGCTCGCAAAAGCTTGTAACCAGGTTTATCTCCCATTTTTTTAGAACTTGGAAGCAGTCCAAGCCCTCCACCTACCTCTTCACCATCAAACAGAGGTCGACAGAGAGTCTGAAGGACTATGCTTGCCGATTCAATCAGGAGAGCCTTACAATAATAAACCTCAACGAGGGGATGACAATGGCAGCCTTCATGGAAGGGGTGAGCTCCCTTACTGCCTAATGACTTTGGTAAGGATGGCTCCTAAAACTATGTCCAAGCTCCTTGACGAAGTCAACAAACAAATTGACGTGGAAGAAGCTCTGCAGGTATGAACACCTCATTTTGCGACCATCGCAAGAATCCCGATCTCTAGAAAAATAAACATGCACGCATGCATAAGTATTCTTATATGCATACATACTATATACATGTGATATAGGTCAAAGAAAGAAGTCGAAAGGACACCTCGACGAGAAGTTACGAGAACTACCAAAAGCTGTCAGAATCGAAAACTGTCAAAACTTCTAGAAACTCGTAAAAGGAGAGTTACCAATTTTTTATCATTCTCAAACTTTTATGGTTTTTAGAAAATTTCATCAGGAGAAACATATCCGAAAATTAGCCAGAACCGAAGGCCAGATCTCTAAAAATTCAGAAAACTGGGAGTTCACTTCGGGTAATCAAAAGGGAATCTTCCCGAAGTCCAAATGAGCTAAAATTTTGTCATTAGACAAGATGTATTATGGGAAATAACATAGTAAAAAATCATTTTGATTTGATAATCCTTTTGATGGTAATTGCAAAAAACCGCCCATGGACAAACATTTTCCAAGCCAATTTCGCCGATTTTTGCATATCGATACTTCCTGACCTATGATGATCCTGAAATTTTTTGGAAAGTTAGGATGTAATACAGGGAGTAACATATTCAAAAATTAGCTTGATCCAACAACTGAATCTCTAAGAATTCAAAAAACTAGGAATTTAGCTCGGAAAATCAAACGGGGGCCTTCCCGATGTCCAAAAATTCTAAAATTTGGTCAGTAGGAAGGTCATATCGTATCATGGGTAACAACATGCTAAAAATCAGATCAATCTGATATTTCATGTGGTTAAAATTACAAAAACCGTCATATATTAAACAATGTTTGTCCGTGGACAAACATTCCTAGATGTTTGTCCACAAGACACACAAAATGTTTGTGTTGTAGATACACAAAATATTTGTGTTGCAGACAAACATCCCTGGATCTTTGTCCGCGGATATAAATACAGATATAAATACACCTGCACAAACCACATTTGAAGCATCAGTCAGCTCTGGGACTTTGGGAAGCTCTAAAATAGTATTATATTATTTTCAAGGCTCTCACTTTTCAAATCACACACACACTGATTTCTAAAATAAAATGGCTAAATACGAAGCACATGCTTTTCTTCCCTACCCCAAAATTCTGTTTTCCTAAAATTATTGGCTGATACGCGATAAGATCAATAAGCATGCGGATGTTCGATTATAATTCCACGCATATTCTACTTAGAGACCGAAAGGGCGACTTAGGTGCCTAACACCTTCCCGATTCGTAATTTAATCCCCGAACCCTTTGAATCAACTGGTTTAGCAATAATTGTGTTTAAGAGGTCATTTAATCCACAAATGTTCCTCTTTCACACAGACTTTTGTTTGCTTAGTAAAACAAATTGGCAATTCTACTTTCCTCCACAAACTATCACCTTTTCTCTAATCATTAATCAAAACGAACCATTTTCCAAATAAATCGGAAAACCAGAGGAATCGCCGCTAAGGGGGACAACGTCGGAAGCGTGGGTTCTCACAGTGGCGACTCTGATGGGGACTTCTAAGAGGATTAAACTCTAAATAAGAGTAGAATATGCGTGGATAATCGCTTCGGTTTGTATGTTTGTTTTTCTTTCCGGCCTTAGTTTTAGGGTAACATAGATGCGATTTAGGTGGATACCATGATTCCCCTTTTGATTGTAATTATCATTTGAGGAAAATCTTTTCATAAATAAAAATTATAAATACTCGAACAAACCCGAAAGCCTTTGTCATAATGTACCCCCATAATTATTATTTTGCATGCACGCACTATTATCATGCATTATCGCGAATGTGAAATTACCCCATTCAACCCAGAAATACTGCTTAGTGAGTAGGGAATTGGCTCGTCTGGGTCAACATAAATCAAAAGCTCTTATTTTCACTTTTCTTGGCCAAGTGACAACCGAGGTATATCGAGTGACGAGTGATTAAGCCAAAATATTGCATCTTTATACATATTTAAATGGCTTAGTATGCATGAATTTGATTCTAATTATCCTAAATTGTTAAGATTTGAGTTTTAATCATGAAATAGGATAATATTTTTGTTTCTAGTGCATTTTACCTTTTTTACAGGTTAAAAATGAACAAGAACGAATTCAGAAGCAAATTCTCCCAAAATTTGTTATTGTCAGTCAAATTCGAAGCTAAATTGAGTTCACAAAGTAAACCGAAAACAAATCCCAAACTCAAGAATGAAGGGAGTGGATGAAATTGACTAAGAGAAGCCGATAAATGATCCCAAGCGAAGAAATAGTCATTGGAATCAATTCGGGAAATTTTCGGTTGAGAAGAGATTCACTACGCGCATTGCCTCTGTTCCAACCAATTCTAGTATTTTTCCGTGCAGAAATTGAAGAAAATTCCAAAAATAAAAGTTGTAGAGATCTGAGTTATCTACGTGTGGACAAAAACCTTGCATCAATTGGAGCTCGGAGCATAAAGTTATGGCCGAAATATGAACAGTGCGCCGGAGGAGCAGATTCTAGCGCGAATGAATAAAATAATTAAAGGTGCAAGAAATTATTGAAAGTGGGACTAGCCCAGATGGTTTGCGTGAGAAGTTCCTTATTCGTGATCTCAGGTTCAAATCACATCCATTGCAATTTATTTTTGATCAATTTTCAAGCTCCAAATTGGGTCAAGCCCATGACCCACTGGCACACCTAATTAAATTAGGTTTTCTCACATATATATATATATATATATATCATCAAATCATCATCATAGAGCAGCAGCCACAGCCGTGTACACCAGCAAAAAAAGGCAGCCATGTGTTCTCCCTTTCTCTGTCTTTCTCCATTCTTTTTCTCTCTCTCCATTTTTTCTTTTTTCTTTCTTTATTAAATTTTTCTTCTACACATTAAGGACTCGATCGTACCGCTTTCATTATTTTTTTATTTGGTGTTAATTCAAAGTTTAAGACAAAGGATTTGATTACATAATGGAAGATTTATTTCAGAATTTATTATTGGTTTACGCGTTGGATTAGTGCTTCAATTCCAGGTTCTTAATTTATTTAATGCTTTGTTAATTCTTAGTATAAATTTTGTGTACTTATGATTTTAATTTCTATTCAATTTATAAATTTATATAGGCTTTTTATTTATATAATTTATTGTCCATGAATTTATTAGATATTTTTGGCTAATTCGTTAGTTAGGGGTCCGTAAGGAACGGATATGCTGACGTGATAATTTTTCAGACTCGAATTCAATTCTAATTAATTTTTCATTGGTTAATAGGTCATTATAATTATGATTTTTATTAAATTATTATCCTAGTATGCTAACCACATATTTGTACAATAAATTTAATAAAATCTTTCCGACAAAAGAACTAAACTAGTTTGAATCGTTGTTTTTGAGTTAAACCCTAATTGGTCGAGTTAGAGAGTGGTCTATACTCTCTAAATTATTTGGTTTTGTATTTTTATAATTCCAAACTAGAGCCCGCTGTTTTTGGTAGTATTTTTAATCCTTACCTTTTGATACCGAAATCGTCAATTTTGTGTTTTCATCGCCCGTTTTAGTTCAAATTTGATTTTGATCATGTTTTAACCTATTTGAATTAAATTGTGGATTTTAATTAATATTTCTAAATTCACTTTTAATAAAAGGTTTTGTAGTGTCAAGCATTACTTCACTTTAATAAATAAGTGTTTTCAGTAAAATTAAGTAATGTGAATTGATTTCATAATTAGTATTGGTACGTATAGTTCATGTCACGCATGAATTATTATGAAAAATACGATTTTATGAGATCAATTAGCTTGTGAAAAGTATGCTGATTTTTAAAGAAAAATTAATTGAAAAAGGATTTTCGGTCCACCGAATTACCCGTTGTGTTGCCCGGAACTTATGGATACCCTTAGGGCTTTTTATTCTTAATTCTAGTTAAAGTTTTTCACGCGTTTAATTAATTTAGCACGTTATTTTTATTATTTATTTTATTTAGCTTTATTTCATCTTCTTGTTATGTTAGTTTAGTTTCTTTTAGCATAGTAATGTTTCGCTACTTTTAGAATTAGTTCTGGTTACACATTTTATTTAGTTATATTGCCTTTAGTTAGTTTAGTTATTGATTCTTATTTCATTTTCTTAATATTTCATCTTTTCTTTATTTTTTTCTTCTTCCTCTTGAAAGAAACGTTCTTAACTCAAAGTACTACCCTCCTCCTCGTGGATCGACTTCGGACTTACCGAGTATTTATTACTTGACCGACCACCTGCACTTGAGTGTAATAACTCTTGTTATTTTCACCGAGTCAACGAGAACATTCACATACCTGGAACTTATATTAAAAGGTCCTTGCACGTACTCGCCCTTGGGGTATATAGCAAGACCAAGCTAAATAGGAGGGAGCCTAAACCTTACCCATCAAACCACGCTTGCATATAGGATACGTCAGCCTAGTACACATGATTTTTCCATTTTTTCTTGACCGTCAGTGGTGAGAGCGCTGAACAAAAGGCACTGTCATACATACCAACTCTTGGTTTGGCAAATACGGCCTTGTCAACCCTTTATACGTATATAAAGGGTTTTATAGAATTGGAATATATATATATGCATGATAATAACAAAACCACTTTTATTATTATTATTATTATTATTATTATTATTATTATTATTATTATTATTATTATTATTATTATTATTATTATTATTATTATTATGTATTGCACACATCGTTTTAAAAACGTATTCTGTATATATAACCCTATAGTTCCCATTGAGCCCGTGTTTGGCTCACTCTCATTTTTCAACAGTTTTGCAGGTACTTCCTTAGGATGATACGAGTATGGATTAGAACCTCTGATGACCATAAACAGTTATAGTCGTCCGTGGACGACTTTTAACTTAAGAGTTATATATATTAGTACCATTAGTATTGTTTCTATTATTCAATTGTGTTCATTTCAATTTATATGAGATGTAAGGCCTTATTATTTAACTATTAGGACCTCGTTGGAGGAATTATTTTATATTGAACTGTTTTACTACTATTTGATTAATACTTTACAGATGTGGAGTTAAAGTTTTAAACAAACTTATGTCTTATTTTACAGGTGTTGGTCTATTGAAAATACGAACTCCATATGCCAAAATTTTCTAAAAATGTGACCTTATATGTGATTTTCTATTATATCAGTTTTATGTTATGTATTCCAAACCCGCCATCGCATAAGGCACCATGATTAACTGGGTCTTGGAGGTCTAAACCTCATAATGAGATTCGGAGCGTCACACCACTTACATAAAAAGCAACTATAAGAGCATAAAACTTCCCGATTTTCCAAAATGTTCTTCAAAGTCTGTTTTGCAAAAAGTTAATCATTTTCCAAAATAAGTGTTTCAAAAATTTATTTCCAAAATCGGAAGGTTATAAAGGCACCCCAGGAATGTATATTCCTACCCTAAACTTATCAACAGGGCTCTCAAGTTGTTGTTGTCTGTCTGCATTCGTTTAAACGCCAAAAAGTGTTTTTCAATTTGCATTCCATCAAGTCGCACTCTTTCCGAGAATTACGCAATCAATTAGTAGAAAATATCATTTATCTAATAATGGCTCGCCGTCCTTATCTCCATATTTGCTCCACCACTCTCAGGACTCTCTCTCCGTAACACATTAGCTAGTTAGGCTGGTAGAGATCATATAGGCAGACTTACGCTACCAAATTAACTTCTCATCATGCCACCATGACGGACTCTCAACTTCTAGAATGATCAAGCAGGGGTTAACGAAGGAGGGGCTAACGATACTGAGGGTCAACATCATGCAGCGGATCTGCCGCCGGTCCCGTTTTAACAGTCAACCCTGGAGACTTGGCCCTATAACAACTATATCATATGATCCAAGGTTTAACCTAATCCATGAATGCCATGACCAATCAACAAAGGGCCACCCAAGCTCGCCTATATACCTGTGAGAATCCGGACCTCTGCGACCCGAGAGAAAAGAAGAGGGTCATCGTTCTCGGTTTTCTTTAAAAAAACGTGTTTTGTAGAGTCGCCAGTTTGTTTTACGAGAAAACAAACAAAAGATCGTACGAAGGACAATTCGAAAACGAATTATCTTTCATACGTTTGAAACCAGAGATTTATTTTGAAAATTGACTTTGTTAGGGTTCGGGAACTACGTTACGAATTGGGAAGGTGTTAGGCACCCAATTCGCCCTTTCGGTCTCTTAATGGATCATGCATCTAATTCCTATTTTAGATATCTTGCAAGTAGTTCGAATTGTTTTCAGAATAATCCTTTCCGGATAAATTTAGTTTAAAACAATATTTTTGAAATCAGACTCGAGCTTTGCGAGCGCCTACGTATTCATTCGTAGAATGAAATCAGAGTCTCGTAGTTCCTTTCTTTGGAAACTATTTTTGTTTTTGTTGGTTTTGAAAACGTGTCAAAACGAATTTTAGTTTTCTTGTAAAACTTAGAATGGACTAGTTTAGAAAACAGTGAACTTCTTTGCAAGTTATCTAATTTTCTGTATTAAAAATGCAATACCGAAATTTGGAGAAGTGGTAGAAAGTTATACCTGCTGCGCTTGGAGAAGATAGGAGAGCCTTGCCTTGCCTTGCCTTCCTTCTCTCTCTAGAACTTTCTCTCTCTAAAGCTTTCTCTCACTAACTTCCTCTCACTAGCCTTCTCTCTCACTAGCCTTCTCTCTCAGAATTTCTCTAAAAATGATTTTCTCAAAACTTTGACAAAGCTCCTACTTACCAAAAATACTATTGAATGTTGATGATCCCAAAATGGGATCCCAAGGGTCCTATTTATAGCAACATTTCCGCCAAAAACGCTCCAAAAGAGGTCAACCGCAGGGGTAGCCGCATGGGGTGCGGCTGGGGCGTGCGACAGGGGTTTGCCAGCCGTACAGCTGGCAGGTAGCCGTACGGTTGGGCGTGCGACTAGGGGGTGCGGTTAGCATGTGCCAACCTTACGGTTGGCAGGTAGCCGTACGGTTGGGCGTGCGACAGGGGGGTACGGCTGGCATGTGAAAAATGCGCAGGAGCGCTCGGAAAAAACCAAATTTCCTAACGGGGCGCTGCCCCGCACCCCGCGACCTAACAGGGCAGGTCGATCCCCGTCCTAGTAAGCGAAGAGGCAACAAAGGTCATCTTAGACTCCCAATGCGTCCGAAAACGGAGTCTTTCTTATCAGTCTTTCTACATGCATGATGACTCATGATTAAATGCAAGATGCTTAAAGAAAACCAGTATTCGCACGAGAGTCGTGGATTGGGGTGTTCACAATACCTTACTTGCTGTTCGGGTACCTGCCGAACCATATCAACCAAATCTTAATCTTGCTCGCAACTAAGGCCAAGGCCAAGGCCAACCAATTCCCCCACCTCAGCAAAACGTCCAACTAGCCTCCTTCAGCAAAATGTCCCACCAGCTCCCCCACTGCACCAAGGCCCACCCATACCAGACCCCATAAATATGTGGCTCCATTTTGAACAAAATCACCCCTGAAAACACCACAACCCACTCTTCGAAGGGCATTAACCAGATCCGTATATGGGGTAGTATGCCGAGTCCGTGGTTGAACAACCTAAGGAGAATGAGGCATCACTCAATTGAAGGAACAAATGAAGGCTATGGACCATAAATTAATAGATAAGGTTGATGATATAACCAACCTCCAAAATCTGTCTCTCTTCCCTGAAGCCAGGTTACCAGTAGGTTTTAAACTTCTCAATGTAGAAAAATTCTTAGGAAATAGCTCGCCCCATATACATCTTAAGGCCTATGTCTGCACTATACAATTGCATGGGTTTTACAAGACTCACTTAGCCCAAGGTTTCCATCAGACTTTGACAAGGCCTGCATATAGTTATTTTTTGGGTTTGGAGAGACACAGGGTGGCAGACTGGAAAAGTATCGTAAAAGAGTTTATAGAACACGACAAGTCGAACGAGGAGATGAAAGTTACGTGTAAAGACCTCGAAATGGCTAAACAGAGAGATAATGAAAGTATCAGCGACTTCATCACACACTTGAGGGAATTAGCATCACAAATGATTGACCGGGTTTTTGAGGAGGAACATTTGAGGCTAATTGTCAATAATTTTAAGCTTGAGATCAGAAATGGCATGGGGCGACAATATTTTGAGAAATACAAAACAATGATGCACATGACCAATGAAACTGAAGAGGATCTTACAAAAGCTACTGAAGCTAAGAAAGCCTCGTCCTGGTACAAAAAATATGCTTCTACTATTAATCAAGTGTGGTCTCAGCAAAACTCGGGCTCTTATCAATGAACCAATTTCCAATATCCACTGGAGCAAGGGTCTGCCCAAAGCCAAGGGTTCGTAAGAAGAAACAAAGACCATTATTTTGCATGTCTTCCGGCGTCATTAAGCAAAACTCTGGCTATACTGTGATGCTCCAAATCCCGTTTTGAGGAAATATCCTCTAGGACCCGGTTCATCACAGATGCCGTATGCTAATAAAGAAAATTCGATAGCAAAAACCTGGACATGTATATGAGAATAAAATACTCAAATCAAGATATTAAGAGCCACACTAAGCATGGTTATAACATACAAACCTAGTCCTTAACAAATAAGCAAAATTACAACAACAAGCCTCCAACGAGGTCCCAACATGATAAGCTAACAATACGGAGACAACAAACAAGTTATAATATCCATGAAGTGTATACGTATATATAACATGAGCAAAACTTGAAGAAATGTGGTCCTTCAGCCACGAAGGACCCTAAACAACATCTAGGTACAGAGGCAATCTAAGAAGACGCTTCCTTTCCTTTCCCTTTTCTCGACGATCCTGCTGAGGTACCTGTGTAGGAAAAATAGTGGAATGAGTCAAAAGGACCAAGTGGGAATCAGATAAATATATATAAGAAGTCAGTATTTATTAAACAGTAATGAACACGTAAAGTAAATCCTTTTATTTACATAAAACCATTTAGTGTTGCATTATCCTTTACTCATCATCCTCGAGTCATCCCTTCGAAGCTCCTCCCGACTAGCCAAGTGTTCTACCAGGTATACATTTCGTGGCCTTTCACCCACGCGGCAGTAGGGCCTCCCAATCATTCCCTTGCACGGTTTCAGGTCTTGCACCAAATAGACATCGTCCTAGCTTCCGGCCACGTCTATGAGACCCACATGGGACCTTCCATGGTATAGCGCATGCGTGCCCTCACGAACGTATCTCAATTGGCTTATATGGTGAAGGGGCATAACAAGATCTTAATTTAATAATATTTTTTCTTATAAACATACACACGTATATATATGTACAAGTCACCACTAATAAACGCGTAAAGGGCAAGCCTTAAATAGGTAGTTCGAAATAGATATTTAGTTACTCAACATGTATTCCAATTTAAAAATCTACCATTTGGTCCGCTTTGATGGGTTTACACGTTCAACATCACACAGCAAGAATATAAAAAGGGTCTGAGTGGGTTTTGTTGTAAACTCGCTCAAATCATAAATTTCACCATAGAAACTCACCTTACTCAAAAACCACAAAACCCATGTATAGAAAAAAATATCTAGGTTTTGTACAATTTAGAGTAAAATCATCATAGGAGAATTAATAAGTAATAAAATAGGTTTAATTAGTAGATTCCCACCTTATTTGGTCGATATCTCTGAGTTAAAAGCAACGAATCTAGCCGAACGTAAAATCCCCAAATTTTGCTCTTCAAGCTTGATCAATGGAGGAGTGAGAGATGAAGATAGAGATGAATAGTAGGTGTGGATTGGTGTATAAATGGGGTTTGAATTATGGTTTTATATTACTCACAAAGCCCCCCTAAATCGTCACTTAAATCTCTCTCTAAAAGCTCTTGGAAGTACTGTGTAAAAATGAGAAGAAAAGGAGAGGAACGAGTGTATAAAAAAAATCCCGTTCTTACTTCGGTTACTATTCACTGGTGGCTTTTTGGGACCTGCAGCACTGAACTTTGAACGGCCATAACTTTTTGCTCGAGACTCAGATCGAGGTTATATTTATGTCCACGAAAAACCTATTCAAATCTCTACGAGTCCCTAAGAAAAAGTTTCCCAAAATTCTCAACGAATTATTCACAGTAACGCGTCAAAGTCAGCACTACGCACAAAGTTACAAAATGAACAACTGTTAGCGATTAGCCTATTTCACGCTCAGTTTTGACTTAGTAGGAGTCTGAATTTGCATTTGGCCAAAACACAAAAGTTGAAGATTGAAAAAAAATCTAAACACTTTTGCGAAAGGAAACTTAATCAGCCAAGGAACGAAGATGTTACGCTTCCTCAAAGTTGGCCAAAATTATAAAGTCGCATAAATCGAAAACTAATGATTTAAGGTCTGATTTTTGCTTGGATTGCCTGAACCACTTTATTGTCATACTAAGGAGTTATATAACATCATTATCTTATATAGGAAGTACTAAAACTACTCTAGCTCGCTAAAATTTCAAAATTTTCATTATCGAGTTTTCAATCTACTTTGTTAGCGACAAGGAATCATACTTAAAAAGAAATTAAGCAACGGTGTGTTACAACCTCCCCTCCTTTTAAAATTTCATCCTTAAAATTAAAAGAAACAAATTTAAGATGTACCTTATTAAAATAAGTGAATGTATTTGGTCAAGATTTCGGATTTCAGCTCCCATGTGGCTTCTTCTATTCCATGGTATCGCCAAACAACTTTCAGTAATGGAATTACTCGATTAAGAAGAATCTGTTCCTTACGATCAACTACTGCTATTGGCCATTCTCATAACAGACAACTTCATGAACTTCTAACTCATTGGTAGGAACGACATGAGAAGGGGCAAGCACATACTTCCTCAGTATCGACACATGGAATACATTGTGAATTCGCTGAAGTGACGGGGGTAGGTCCAGACGATAAGAAATTAAACCAACATATTCGGTAACCTCAAATGCCCTAATATACCTTGGTGCCAATTTTCCTTTGTTCCCAAAGCACGCCACGCTATGCCGAGGTTTCACCTTAAGGAAGACGTAATCGCCCACCTCAAACTCCAGTGGTTTATGCCTTCTATCTGCGTAACTTTTCTGGCGACTTTGGGTAGTAGCTAGGTGCTTTTTAATCAGCTTGACCTTTTTTGTGGTTTTTTGCACTAGTTGCGGCCTGAGTAACGAAGCTTCTCCTGCTTCAATCCAACACACCGGTGATCTGCAAGGTCTACTGTACAATGCTTTATAGGGTGCTATTTCGATGCTTGCCTGAAAACTATTGTTGTAAGCGAACTCCGCTGTGGAAAATAATCATCCCAATTCCCTCGGAAGTTTAAAACATAGGCTCTCAGCATATCTTCAAGAATTTGGATCATTCTCTCCGATTGTCCGTCAGTTTGGGGATGAAATGCTGAGCTGAAATTTAGTTTTTTAGCCATGGCTTGCTGGAGTGCTTCCCAAAATCGAGAGGTGAATCGGGGATCACAATCAGACACAATCGATAAGGGTACCCCATGGAGTCTGACTATCTCAATTACGTAGAGCCTCGCCAATTTCTCTAAAGAGTCCGTCTCACGAATCGGTAGGAAATAGGATGACTTGGTAAGGCGATCCACTATCACCCATACCATGTTGTTTTTCCGCTGGGTTCTTGGTAGTCCCATGAGAAAATCCATCGTAATGTTTTCCCACTTCTATTTAGGAATAGGAAGTCGTTGAAGTTGCCCATCGAGCTTCTGGTGTCCAATTTTGATTTGCTGACACAATAAGCAATGAGAGACAAAAAGTGCGACATTACGCTTCATTCCTTGCCACCAATAAGTACATTTTAGATCTCGATACATCTTGGTACTGCCTAGATGAATAGTGAACCTAGAATTGTGGGCTTCTGCCAAAATATCTTACTTCAGTTCGTGGTTTGATTGTGGTACTATTAACTTTCCTTTATATCTGAGTCCACCGTCACTTCCTAGACAAATATCCTCCACTTGTATTTTGGACATGATCTTATTCCGACATTCCACTAGGTCTCTATCATTCCTTTGGCTTGCAGTTACTCGTTCCTGGATGACTAGAGTAGCTATTAGATTAGACAAGTAGGCTGCGTTTTGACTTCGTCGTACTACCAAATTGTATCGTTGGAGCTCTTCATGTAGCTTCCATTCTCGAGACCTTAAGACCAAAACAGAACCTTGCAATTTGCAACTAAGCGCATCTGCTACTACATTGGCTTTTCCAAGATGGTATTAAAGTGTAAAATCATAGTCCTCTAGGTACTCCATCCATCGATGTTGCCTTAAGTTGAGATCTTTCTGGGTGAATATGTATTTAAGACTTTGTGGTCGGAGAATACTTTAAATCTTTTTCTGTACAGGTAGTGATGCCATATTTTCAACGCGAACACAACAACAGCAAGTTCGAGATCGTGTGTAGGGTAATTTTTCTCATGAGTCTTCAACTGACGAGATGCATATACAATGACATGATCAAGCTCCATAAGGACACAACCCAATCCTAAACGAGACACATCACAGTAAATAGCATAGCCCAAACCTCTTTCCGATAAGGCTAAGACAGGGGCAGTAGTTAATTGATACTTCATTTCATTAAAAGCTTCCTCGCAGCTATCATCCCACATAAAAGGTATGCCTTTCTGTGTTAAGCATGTAAAAGGAACAGCTATACATGAAAAATTCTCGACGAATCGTCTGTAATAACCTGCCAACTCAAGAAAACTACGAATTTCAGAAACATTGGTTAGTTGGCTCTAACTAGACACAGCCTTAACCCGGTTTGGATCAACGGAGATACCTCTTCATGACACAACATGCCCCAGGAATTTCGTTTTTTCTCTCCAGAAGTCACACTTGGAGAATTTTGCATAAAGTTAGTGATCTCTAAGTAGTTGAAGTGCAATACGAAGGTGTTTCTTATGTTCAGCTTTAGTGCAGGAATAGATAAGAATGTCATCGACAAAATCAACCACAAACTGGTCCAGAAAGGGCCAAAAAATGCGATTAATAAGATCCATGAAGGCGGCAGGTGCATTGGTTAGCCCCAAGGGCATGACCAAGAACTCAAAATGACCGTAACGAGTGCGGAAGGCTGGCTTTGAAATGTGACTCGCGAACATGTAGTTGGTGATATCCCGAGCGTAGATCAATCTTAGAAAAGAAAACGGCACCTCAAAGTTGGTCGAATAAATCGTCTATGCGTGGAAGGGGATATTGTACTTTATTGTAGCTCGGTTCAGTTGCTGGTAATCAACACATAGGCGAAGAGACCCATCAGCCTTCTTGGCAAAAAGAACTAGTGTTCCCCATGGAGACGAGCTGGGTCGAATGAACCCTTTAGTGAAAGATCCTCCAATTGGGATTTTAACTTTTTAAGCTCTGCCGGTGCTAAGCGATAAGGTGTAATCAAAATAGGTTAGTTCCTGGTACCAATTCAATGCTAAATTCAATTTCCCGATGCAGAGGCAAACCGGGTAAGTCTTCTGGAAAAACATCTAAGAACTTTTTGACAATTGGAACATCCTGGGGAGTCAATGGAGTGGTTTCAGCACTCATGATGCTTGCTAACTAACCCAAGTAGTTTCGTTATTCCTTCTTGGCCGCGTCTATTACAGGGTATAGGTTGTACTCTTTCCCAAAGAAAATGACCTTCTCTTCCCATGGATAGGAGATAATGACTTTCTTAGCGTGGCAATCAATTATAGCTTGGTATTTAGTTAACCAGTCAATTTTAAGGATCAAATCATAAGATTCATCTCCATGATAATGAAATTGTCTTCCATGTGGCAATCATAATGAAGAGTAATAATGGCAGTACAATATCAGTCTAATTGAACACTAGTACCCGTAGGTGTCCCAATACACATAGGAAATTCCAGTCTCAATGGTTTCAAACCCAAACTCAGTACACAAGCAACGTATATAAATGAATGAGACGCACCCGTGTCGAACAATACTCTAACACTAGTATTAAAGAGTATGAGACTACCTTCCATCACAGTATGATTCTCCTGGTCCGCTATTGGGGTGAGATTAAAGACCCGGCTACCTTGATTCCCTTGGCCTAGTGGTCGGTAGGTAGATTGTTATTGTTGCTGAGGTTTACAGCTTCCCTGGTATGGACTTCAGCCCAAGGTTTGATCTTAATATGACGATTAAGATGATCGGGCTCCATATCGGCCAATTTGGCCCCTATTTCCATTCCCATTGCGCCCATGGCCACTACCTCGACTAGCTCATTCTCTTCGATCACGGTTAGGACAGCCCTTACGATAATGATCTCTGTCACCACAAATAAAACATCCCATACGTGGCCCACTGCTACCTCCACTGCTCGCATTGGTTCCTCCCGATGATTCTGAGCTAGGGCGGGACTTCTTGCTTCTTTCCCACGTATGTCTTTTCTCATTAACCCTCCTTTTTCCCTGTGGTCCCATGAAACGTGCGGTTTACTCGAACTGGTTATCTAGTTTCACAGCCGCTTCCACACAAGCCTTGTAAGAAGAAAAAATTCGTGAAACCCATGGTCCGACGAAATTGAGCTCGAAGGCCATTAAGGAACCTTTCTTGCTTCATTTGATCCGACATGCCTCCCACGTACATGCTTAACTCTTCAAATTTGAGGCGATATTTATCCACTGACATCTTGCCTTGAATTAAGTTATAAAATTCATCCATTTTCTCCCTACAATACGCATCAGACATATACTTGTCATGAAAAGCCTTCTCAAAGTTGGTCCACCTGAAAATTCCATCGGATCCGCCCATAGACCTCCACCAACAAAGAGCACCCCTTTTAGTTTCAAAGACGCAAATCCCACCCACATGTGTTCGGGAGCATTCAGGATCCTGAGCTGGGAATAGACATGGTAAAGCCATCCTTCTGCGGCCTCGGGTCTGGACGAACCATCAAACTTTAATGGCTGGAGGTGATTAAACTCTTTTAGATAGTAAACCTCATCACCCTCCCCTCCTTGAGGGTTACACCCGACGTTCTCCCCATCATCACCCTCATTCATGGTGTTCCTCGGGGCTCGGGCACGGCTAGGTCCAACTCCACTAGTTGTCCCATGGCTGTTCTTCAGAACCCCAATGAGTTTATGGAAAAACCCGCTCATCATGGTTTCCAATCGATTGGTCAAATCTAGATCCGTGCCATCCCCGGAATTCAGGTTCTCTGTGAGATCACCTCCATCTTGATCATTGCGTTGATAAACCGATCTCTTACTTCCCTTCTTCGGCCCCATTCTATAAAAAGAACAAAAGTTTAATACCACAAATATCATCCAATAATATGACATTCAAAGACAAAGTGAGAATTTCAAAAAGGGAATTGTTACGAACATTCTGGTCAAGACTCGATTCCTTATTTGCTTTTAGCTCCGGTTAGCGATAGCCGACTAATGTTTTATGGTATAATCATCCATTGCGTTGCAGCTGGCTATAGAATAATCCATTAATCCCTCCGTTACTAACTAGGACCAAAATAAATTCTTCGAATCTCACCTAATACTCGGTGCAATTATATAAAGAGAACGATAAAGTAATAGATTTCCTAGTCTACCCCTCTTTTTGGCGAAGGAAAAAGAACCTATGCCTCTGATACCACTTGTGACGCTCCAAATCCCGTTTTGAGAAAATAACCTCCGGGACCCGGTTCATCACGTGTGCAGCACGCTAACGACAAAAATTTGATAGCAAAAACCTTGACATGTATACGAGAATACAATACTCAAATCTAGATATTAAGAGCCACACTAAGCATGGTTATAACGTACAACCTAGTCCTTAACAAACAAGCAAAATTACAACAACAAGCCTCCATTGAAGTCCCAACATGATAAGCTAACAATACGGAGACAACAAACAAGTTCTAATATCCATGAAGTGTATACGTATATATAACATGAGCAAAACTTGAAGAACTATGGTCCTTCAGCCATGAAGGACCCTAGACAACATCTAGGTACAGAGGCAATCTAAAAAGAAACTTCATTTCCTTTCCTTTTTCCCGACGGCCCTGCTGAGGTACCTGTGTAGGAAAAATAGTGGAATAAGTTAAAATGACCCAGTGGGAATCAGATAAATATATATAAGAAGTCAGTATTTATTAATACCTAATGAACACGTAAAGTGAACCCTTTTATTTACATAAAACCATTTGGTGTTGCATTATCCTTTACTCATCATCCTCGAGTCATCCCTTCGAAGATCCTCGCGACTAGTCAAGCGTTCGACTAGGTCTACATTTCGTGGCCTTTTACCCACGCAGCAGCAAGGCCTCCCAATAGTTCCCGTGCACGATTTCGGGTCTTGCACCAAAGAGACATCTGCCCAGCTTCCAGCCCCGTCTATGAGACCCCCTGGGACCTTCCATGGTCTAGCGCATACATGTCCTCACGAACGTATCTTAATTAGCTCATATGGTGAAAGGGTATATCAAGATCTTAATTTAATAATCTTTTTTTGTAAACATACACACACACACACATATATATATATATATGTACAGGTCACCACTAATAAACGCGTAAAAGGCAAGCCTTATATAGCTAGTTCGAAATAGATTGATAGTTACTCAACAGGTATTCCAATTTAAAAATCTACCATTTGCTCCCCTTGGATGGGTTTACACGCTCAACATCACACGGCAAGAATATAAAAAGGGTCCGAATGGGTTTTGTTGTAAGCCTGCTTAACAATTGTAATCCTTTATCCTACATATATATTTTATAGTCTAATTTAATTAACATAAATCATATATTTAACCATAGAAACTCACCTTACTCAAAAACACCAAAACCCACGTATAGAAAAAAAAATCTAGGTTTTGTACAATTTAGAGCAAAATCATCATAAGAGAATTAATAAGTAATAGAATAGGTTTAATTAGTAGATTCCCACCTTATTTGGTCGATATCTCTGAGTTAAAAGGAACAAATCTAGCCGAACGAAGTTGAATTGCAAAATCCCCAAATTTTGCTCTTCAAGCTTTATCAGTGGAGGAGTGAGAGATGAAGATGGAGATGAATAGTAGGTGTGGATTGGTGTATAAATGGGGTTTGAATTGTGGTTTTGTATCGCTCATAAAGCCCCCCCTAAATCGTCTCTTAGATCTCTCTCTAAAAGCTCTCGGAGGTTTTGTGTTAAAATGAGAAGAAAAGGAGAGGAAAAAGTGTATAAAAAAAAATCCCATTCTTACTTCGGTTACTTTTCATGGGTGGCTTTTTGGGACCTGCAGCCCTGAACTTCGAACGGCCATAACTTTTTGTTCAAGACTCGGATCGAGGTGATCTTTATATCCACGAAAAGCCTATTTAAAGCTCTACGAGTCCCTAAGAAAATTTTTCCAAAATTCTCGACGAATTATCCACATTAACGCGTCAAAGTCAGCACTACGCACAAAGTTACAAAATGAACAACTGTTAGCGATTGACCTATTTCGCGCTCAGTTTCGACCTAGTAGGAGTCTGAATTTTCCTTTGGCCAAAACACGAAAGTTGTATATTGCATAAAAATCTAGACACCTTATCGAAAGGAAACTCAATCAGGTGAGGAATGAAGATGTTAGGCTTCCTCAAAGTTGGCCAAAATTATAAAGTTGCGTAAATCGAAAACAATGATTTATGGTCTGATTTTTGCTTGGATTGCCTGAGCCACTTTATGGTCATACTAAGGAGTTATTTAACATCATTATCTGATATATGAAGTACTAAAACTATTCCAGCTCGCTAAAATTTCAAAATTTTCATTACCGAGGTTTCAATCTACTTTGTTAGCAACAAGGAATCATACTTAACAAGAAATAAAGCAACAGGGTGTTACATGCACTGCAAGAAAGAGGAATCATATGACCGCTGGCCCCCCGTCCTCCTCCCAATCCACTTCATGCTAGTTGGAACTATAACGAGCATTGTAAATACCACCAGGGCCTAGGACACCACACTAATCGATGTGTGGCTCTAAGACATGCTATCAAAGATTTGATCAAGGCGGGAAAAATCCATGACCTTGAAGCTCCGAATGTTGCAAAGAATCCATTCCCCGACCATGGAGGGAGAATTAATGCCTTATCGTCGAGAAGGAAGAAAATGACCTAGTTTTCCAGATTAAGTTAGTAAAAAAAAGGGGAGGGGTCATGACAGTCTATCTTGTCAAAGACCTTGCAAACTAGGGATGGTAAAGAAAGGGAAAAGAGACTTGGAAGCCATGTTCCGAGATATGATGAAAGAAACTTTGTAGATTTTGAAAAAGCCAACATATGATCCCCATGTTAGCAAGTGGACGCGAAAAATGAAATTACTGTTCGGTCAAGGACTAGGCAAGAATAATCACGGTCTTGCGGAACCCATTATGGTTAAAACTCAATTACACCGGCAATGTTTGGGTTACTAGGAAAGGAAGGTAAAAATCGGCCAACTAGTAGAAAATGATCCATTTCAAGGAAGGTTACTCGAGCACATGTTAATGTACTC
This sequence comes from Lonicera japonica, assembly GCA_021464415.1. Classification (NCBI taxonomy): domain Eukaryota; kingdom Viridiplantae; phylum Streptophyta; class Magnoliopsida; order Dipsacales; family Caprifoliaceae; genus Lonicera; species Lonicera japonica. The sequence continues at coordinate 61,858,056 of CM038464.1, forward strand.
AGCTTCGACTTATCAAAAGTTGTGTCAGAATCCGATCTAGTCGAAAAAAAGATTTGGCTAGGTGGGTACAACAGCTCACATGGTTGGGAAAAGCATATCATCCATAAGAGAAAGTAAAAGAGGAATGAACGAAATAAGTAGTTCAGCCTAAAAAGAGCATATCTTTCCTCAAACTCATGGACAAGGCCATAGTCCCGATAGAATCAACCTCTAAATAGCTGACAGCCATGATTTGAACTCTGGGTCTACAAAATAATTTGTCGTTTTTAGATGAAGATCTATCACCTTTGGGGAGAAATCAAGGTCAGGCTCTCAACATGTCCGTTGAAGATCACATGGCCGCTTATTTGGCTAAAACTTAGGCAGTAGCTCAAAGGTACACCAATGTAGTCTTTATGATTGTCCCACGAGCTTAGAATAACAAGGCCGGCCACCTGGCCAAGCTCACCTCATTATCAGAAGCTCTTAGCGTTGTCCACATTGAGTATTTAAAAAGGAAAGCCATTGAGGAGCTCAAAGAATTAGACGTAGCCCCAGTACAGATCTACAAATGCTAGATTGTCCCGATTTTGGACTACTTTACGAGTGGAGCCCTCCCAGAAGATAAGAAGGTAGCCAAAAGGACAAAATACATCTCCAACAGATACGTGGTCATCGAAACAATGCTATATAGGAGGGGGTATGTTGCTCCGTTCTTACTCTGCCTACATCCCCAGCAAGCCCAAATAGCTTTGCTAGAAATTCATAAAGGGTTGTGTGGAGGGCATCCAATAGCTCGTTCCCTGGCCCTCAAAGTTAAGAGACAAGGCTACTTCTGGCCTATTATCCTATAGGACACTAAAGAGCTAGTAAGGAAGTGTGACAACTGCTAGTGGTTCGCCAACGTCTAATAGATCAGTAGAGCTAATGACCCTTGTTAGTAGCCCTTGGTCTTTTGCTCAATGGGGGCATGGACATAGTGGTACCTTTCCCATTGGGAAAAGGGCAGACGAAGTTCGCAGTCGTGGTCATTGATTACTTCATCAAGTGGGCTGAGGTAAAAGTGCTGACCACAATCACCACCATCAAGGACCAGAGTTTTGTATAGAAGAATATCATCTGCCGCTTTGGTCTCCCAAAGATCCTGATCATTAATAATAGAAAGCAGTTTGATTACAACCTCTTCAGGGACTTCTGCAAAGGGCATGGAATAGAAAACCATTACAGCTCACCTGTCCATCCTCAAGCCAACGGCCAAGCGGAGGTTACCAATAGAACCCTATTGAGCTCATTGAAGAAAAGACTTGATGATGCTAAAGGAAATTTGTCTAAAGAGCTCTCATCAGTTTTATGGGTTTACAAAACCACCATCAGAGGTTCAACTGGTGAAACTCCTTTCCCTCTGACCTATGGAACTAAAGCAGTTATCCTAGTGGAGATAGGAGTGCCAACATACAAAATCAATCATCATGACTCAGCTCAAAACAACGAAGGTCTGCTAACCAACTTGGACCTTCTTGAGGGAAAGAAAGAGCAAACTCGAATCAAAGAGGAAGCCTATAAAAGGGGCATGGTCAAGAGCTACAATAAGAGGGTAAAGCATAGAAGTCTAAATGTAGGTGACTTAATACTTCGAAAGGTCATCCTAACTACCAAGATTTCTAAACATGGCAAGCTCGCTGCGAAATTGGAAGGTCCATATGTGGTCACCAAAGTCAGTAGACCTAGCATCTATTATCTAAGGACTGTAGACGGCACGGAGCTCATAAGACTTTGGAACATAGAACACCTCAAGAGATACTATCATTGAAGGGGAATACATTGTATTTTTGTAATAGCTATTTCCAAAGAAAATGTATATGAAATATTTTTGTTTTGGTATTCCATTACTTGTAAAGTGCAGCTAGCTGGCTAGCTCTGGAGTTCTGTAAGGCTCCTAGTGGCCTCTTCTCTACCATGGCGCTCTAACTCCACCATCTTTTGGGCCTCCTCCCTGCCCCTGTGGTCCAACTCGGGCTCTGAATGGACTGTGTTAATGACAGCTTGCGTATGGTCCTTGAAAGCACTCAGTTGGGTCCGAAGGTCCATTGTTTAGGCCAGCATCTGCCCTGCCTGGGCAAGCATCCTCCTCTTGTCTTTTTCAGCTGCTGCCTGGTCTAATCTAGCCTTATTCAAGGCCTCTTGAGGTTCTACAAAGGCTGGGTTGTTCACGCCCCCCTCAGCTATGTGAAGGGTAGAATAGAAAAGGCTGAAAGCCTGGAGAATAAGAAGAAAGGGTTAGAAAATAGGTCATGAAATAATACAAAAAGATGAAGAGAAGGGTCAGGAGAACTTACCCGACTCATTGGTACCCGAACTCATCAGCTACCTTGTTGACTCCCACCGCCCTTGCATTCTAGAGCATGTCCTCACCCAAGGGGGCAAGGTCACCCCAGGTATGAAGAAGCTTGAGCCATCTCATTAGTCCTAGGGGTGTCGGAGATAGCAGCCCCTCCTAAAGCTAATGTCTTTGGGCTTCGTGGGGTCGAGCTCCTACAAATCCTCATCGTCAGAGACCACTGACTTATAAGCAGTCCTGGAGGAAAAGCTTCTTTTGGAGGAGATGAGAACATGACCTCATCCTCGTGTTTTTCAACCCTCTCGAGCCCGGTCTCCTGTAAACCCAGAGGTGGGAGGAAAGCTAAGGACCTCGTCATCAGGTTGACATATGAATGGGCGGCGCCCGCTTGTTTACGACCTTTTCTGGGATAGAGGGCCCCTCATTTGGCTTGGTTTTCTTCGCTTGGGACCTCTCTAAAGAGTCCTTTTCCTCTTGCTCACCATCCTAGGGTTAATCACCACGGGTATGTCTGCAACAAATGAAGAGAAACCTATTAGAGCAAGTAGAAGGAGCTCTGTAAGGATAAAGAAGGGGAGACCTTAGAAAAAGAGCAACTTACTTGAAGGAGGGGATAAAGGAACTTAACGCAGGGGAATGATGCTTATAGGAGCTCCTTGTGTTGAACCGCCGACTGATTGCTTGGACTTTTTCCTTTGAAGTCGTCCTCCTTCCTCATCCTCTTCCAGTTCCACCTATTCAGTGGCCAAAGGAGCTGTGGACCCATCCTTGGAGGACTTGGCTATTGAGGCGGAAGGGCCCTTTTCACTGAGCGCCATGAAGGGCATGTTCATCTCGAGCTCCTCCATGGATGCGATGGCCTGATCTATGTCTTTGGGCCTAGGACCTAGGCCGTAACTCCAGAGCATCTTTGGAGATGTGATTTATGTGTAATGCTTCATAGTTAACCTTTTAACATCCTCTATCCAAATGGAGGATACGGTGGTGGACCTCTTCTCATTCACTGCATGAAAAAGAGTGATAACCGTTAACTCGGGGAAGGTGAAAGGATAACAGAGAAGAGGTATGGAGTCGATACTTACAAATAGAGCCTGGCTCAGTGCACCAAGTTTTCAAGTCCACCATACTGGGACAGTTGAGTTCGTGCTCCCAGCCTATTCCAGAAACATAGAAGAATTTCTTCTTCCAGTTAGGAATACTATCTGGGAGGTTTTGTATGTGTTTGGCGGCTCCTAGCCTGCTCAGGTAGCCGAGGGTTCCCTTACTTTTGCTTCCCCTGTCCTTGGGTTCAAAGAAAGTGAGGAACTCATTCACTGTGACCTCGTGGCTCTTGGCAGATATGGCTTTGAAGATTGGAATGAGGCCTATTAAGCAGCTCCACATGTTTGGAAAAAGTTGGACCTGGGCAAGGTTGAAGGCCGCCAATATTTCCCTCAGGTGGTCGTCCATAGGAAAACTGAGCCCGCTCTTTCCTCTAAGTCAAGAGCTCTAATTCTAACACTTGCTAAGATTTGGTATTTGTCTCTAAACGACAAAATGTTCGTCGCCATAAAAGTGGAAGGAATGGAAAAGATAGACAACGAGTTGATGTACGCCGAGTTCGCTTTGATGGCATCCTCAAAAGACCCAATGGTATGAGGGAGAAATATAGTGGTTACCAGCTCATCGTTATATATAATAGTGACAGTTCTATGTCAAGGAGCAGCAACTGGAGCTATGCTTAAGAAATAACCCCACCTCACCGCGAGGGGGAATCTTAAGGTTTTGTCCCTGGTCTATTAAGTGTTCTATCAGATGGACTATAGTATGAAAAGGTGTTATGGGTGCAACGTAATAGGCTGACCTAAGGAGATCCTCTGGAGAGACGCTCGAGAATTACTTAAAATAGTTCTTTAATGGATCTCTGTAGGCTAGATCAACTAAGGAAGAAAGGTTGTGAATACTATGAGCTCTAAGGATACCTAGGGTTCAATAGAGACAAAGTGAAAAATTCTGCTAAGGCTGAAGGGTTTATATAAGATGTGTGGAAGAAGCTAATTGGCCACTAAAAGCCTTAACTGTCCACTCAAAGACCCGCTACCGCACGTTCGTGATCCTCAAAGAAAATCAGAACAGATAGACACACGCGATCTCCCCAAATAGTAATGTCCTGACGAAAAGCTCTAAACGACAAATCGTGGGAATAAATGAGATCAGCACAAATCGAGCGTTACATATGCGGAATTATTAACCTTATTCACTCATGAGGGATTCGAGTTCACGACAGCTCGAACATCAGAGCTCGGGGTTACTATTATCTCCCAGGTCGAAAGGTATCCTCCCCAATCAGTTCATCCTAGCTAAATGGCAAGGATATGAGGCAATTGATGGTGCAAATTAGAAACTTAATGTACTCCGCCAACCACAAGCAAACATGTGACATTCCACGTCAGCAACCTAACCTGTCGTAGAAGGAAGAGCTCGAAGGAGCTTTGTTCGAGTACCACAGGGAGTGTGGATACCCTATTTTACGACTCTTAGAGAATAACACGGCCAAACTTAGAAAGCATCGGACAAAGGTCGAGCCACAGTAAAAGAACTCAGAAGCCTAAATAAAAGAAACTCAGACTACGGAGGAGATAGAAGACCGATCGGTCTTGTGCGATGACTGATCGGAATTAGGGATAGACCGATCGATCTTGAGGGCATAAGAATCAATTTTTCCAAGCTATGAATCGGTCTTTATGCAACGAGATCAGTTATATACCAGCACGGATCGGTCTTATGCCCGCCGTAATCAGTCTTAGGTCCATACTGATCGGTCTTACAAGCTCCCATATCGGTCTTCACCCTGATCGGATCGGTCTTCGACAGCAAAAGCCTATTACATCTTTATATTAGTCCAAACAGAAGGACCTCCGAATAAAGAGATCCTCCGGATGAAGGCAGGGCGCAGAGAGAATGAAGAGAGAGCCGAAGAGAGAGCAAATGCTCGAAATTATACTTACATAGTTAGGAATTATATCTAAAGATAGGAACTCATTGTATCCAAAATTCTTAGACTAGTTTGTAACACGCTTTAAATATCAATCGAATCAAAAGCTTCGTCTTCGAAAACAATATTCAATTAATCTCTCTAAATTTGTTCTAATCATAAAAATTGTCTTGCATGTATATATAAACTGCTTTAAAGGGAATTTTGTTTATAAATTGATTTACTGGGAGTTTTGTACATAAATTGTTTTAGATGTTATGAATAATGCAAACACTGCGTATATGTTATTTAAGCCAGAATCGGACGAACATGACTTGTATGACACTTTGATAATTTCTAGACAGTAAATACATTATTATACTCAAAATCTGGTCTAAAATTAACCCCTGCATGCTCCTGTGTCCTAAGATATGAAGAACCTATGCACTGAACAAAGATGACCGATCGGTCTTTTGTATATTTTCACCATTTTTTTTTGCTCCGCAATTCGTGCATTCATTCCTACATGCTAATAAAATAGTTGTACATATACTTTAGGCCTTAAAACAGTAGGAAAAAATAAAATAATGATGAACCAAGCATGTACATTTAGAAGTCAAAAGGGCGACGCAGGTGCCTAACACCTTCCCGCGTCGTAACATAGTTTTTGAACTCAATCTGGTTATGTAGACCGCATTGTACACCAAAAGTGTAAAAAAACACACTTTTGTCCGTTTTCTAGAAAAACATACTGGTGACTCTAAAACCTGCTCCACAAGCCGAGCCACGAGCTAAGTAGCATTGGGGGTTCCAATTGGACTTGACGTGACAATTTAGACATACATTAGGATTCCATGATATGTATATGCTTGCTATCATGCTCTATCTGTTTTCTAATTTTCATACGCGCATGTTATAACCTGTTTTTGCATGCTATGTATCGATTCTGGACTTGACGTGACGATTTAGACATACATTAGGATTCCCCCGTGAACATAGAAGCATGGTAGGTTGATTCCATGTAGATATCCTTGTCTAAGAACAAACAAAAAAAATACTTTCCCTTTCCCTTTTTAAAAATAAAATTGAGCAAAATTGCCAATACTTTACACATCTGCACAGCATACATTTATCATACCTTCTCATACCCAATGGGCGAATATAAAAGCATGCCGACTTGACGGGTCAGCAAAAGCTAAAACATAAACCTTCACTTCTTCTCGGTCTCGTACCCTTTGAGTATATCGTAACTGTCCAACACAGTACTAACGATCACCCTGACGGGTAGGAGGTATATCGTGGGACCTGTTACAGTTCTCTGTGTATATCGGATTAAGCGCTTGGGGTACGGATCATTCTTCGGAATGTGAAGTATTTAGTGACCCGATGGCCTAAAGGCCAATCTGTGATGCCCTGAACCCTGTTCAGAGAATTTCACCTCCAGGACCTGGTTAATCACGGTGCCATACGCGACGGTGGAATTAAATTAAAACAATTTAAAAATATATCTAAAACATTTATTGTGTAAAATTCCAGTTCATAATTTTTTTGGCATGCGGAGTCTATAAAGTTAATAATTCCAAAACCTGTATATAACAATGTAAGTTTCAAAAACCTTTGAAACAAACTCCACATTCACATAGATTCATATCCAACCATTTAATCAAAAATGTTATACAGTACAATTTCCTCCAACGAGGTACCAACCAATACTAGTGAGTTTTATAACATTTTCACAATACATGATATCTTAAGTCAATTATACAAACTACTCAAAAATATGGGTTTCACAATCATTAAGTCGTCCTAAGACAATTACATAGTTCTAAGTTGTCAGAGGCTCCCTAGACTCATGAGTACCTGCAAAACTGTTTTGGGAAAATGGGAGTGAGCCAAACGGGCTTAGTGGGAACTATAAGGTTTTATATATGAAAGTACGTTTTAAAAACAATGCATGTGGTGAGCATTAATAGAAAAATGGTTTTCTTATGCATACACAATGTAAATACGTTATTTCCCTGAATGGGGAATATACATATATTCAACTCATAAAGCTAGTGCAATGAGAATCATTTTATATGCATGACAATGCTTACCCTATCCCCAAAGTATAATAAGAAATAATTCAATTGAAAAGACTATTGAAATCATACAAAAAACATAGAAAAATTATAAACCTTATACGTACTGAAAATAAGTATTACCGGGATATAATTAATCCATAGTACAAAAATATATACATGTATTTAATACGTATATGAAACCGTTGGCTAGTTCATAAAACATGGCACATCAATTGTATCGTCTAAATGCACCTCGTTCTCAGCGACCATTCCAATATCTCGTAAATATCCAAGCGTACAACCGGGTCTGCATTTCGTGGCCTTTCACCCACGCGGCAGCAGGGCCTCCCATTTGTTTCCTTGCACGGTTTGGGGTCTTGCACCCAATAGACTGTGTCCCAACTTTCGGTCCCAATCGTTAGAGACCAAACCCGGGACCTCCCATGGACTAGTACAATCGTACATGTATATAAATCAAATCATTCACGTATCAACCCATAGACGAACAATTGTGAAACTTAAATGATATGACAATTCATACAGAACCCTTCAACTAGCCAGATAAAATATAAGTAATGAAAACCGTTATCATCTCAAAAGTATACTCAATCAATATACATCTACTTGTATAAATATCATAATTGTATTTTACGAAAGTATGAAATACCATGCAATCTATAAGCTTTAATCAAATATACGTTCAGTATATATATACATCTCATATATGTATCACGCTCATTTTCCAAATTTCATATAATAATACATGTTCTATATGTAAAACCACATTTGCCTAGTCCGTCAACTAGCAGCCCCTTTTGAATTTTAATTTCCAAGTTCACTAATACGGGAGACAACTTAGTATATAATCAAACAAATCTTAAGCTAAGTATAATCCATACTTTGTCACACTTTAACTTGGCTTAAACGTCCCCCGTAAGGTTATCACATTCTTTCAAAATCAAAAGTATTTTAAAAACTGGCCTAGCTTAGTTACGAACTGGCTAGCTAAGTAATAAATCTCATGAACAATGAACTAGTAGCTCAAGTACAACAATAATACCACAAATATGAGTAACTATGTCCCAATCATACTTTTAAATCCATGTATAAAATCATATATATGCGTATCATAGAGTATTGTTTACTATCGTACCAGTAATTGAGTGCTTAACATGGAACCTCTTCCATTCAACGTAGAGATTCGGGATTCTTGTATAATCTGTAGTTTATAATCATATCAAGTCTAAATCAAACAAAGAATCAAGAAGAATCTTCCCAAAACCCCATGAACATGCAATTATTAGAACTATATACAAAATAATCATTTTGCTTGGATTTGAGATGAATAACTTTTAATAACTTGAAAACAAGTTGGAATACTATTGTTCCCACCTTTATAGGGTTAATCCCTCGAAGAATCGCAATGGAATCGAGCCGAAGAAGTACCAAATTTGAAATCCCCAATTCCTTGAAACCCTAGCCATGGTAGGTGTGATGAAAAAGAAAATGAATAGTGATTTGGAGCTTAAATCTCGGATAGAGGACGAAAGATGCGCAAGAATATCCCACTTGATGGAAACTTAGTTCCAGAATTGTTTAATATTGCGCATAGACCGAACAAAATTTTTTATGTAAAACCCTATTGCGGAATCGGATTTTACCTTCGAGATCTCTCTGGTTTGATCTCGTCTCAGCAGGAACAGGAATTGGTGGAGACGAATCGAGAACACGGGCTCGATAGAACCTCAAGATCTTCTATCGTATTCCTTTCTCCGTGCAATCCTGTACTGAGTGTGGGTTGCGGTATCACCAAGATCTCCTTCTCTACTATCTACGGCACAAACCCTAAATTCGTGAGAATTATTGTGTCGAGAGAAGAGGCAAGGCTGGCATATATATAAGGCTACGATAGGGACGCTAAGGAGAAATAAGTGTTTGGGCTTACTATGAAAAACTGGAATCCTAATTCGATTAAGAATTGATTCCTTCCATAAATTATAATTCATACCACTAACGAATTATAATTGCACTCCCGTCCTTATCTCAAAAATTATATTTCGAGCTCCTTGTTATTAAATACTTATTATTCTCCCCACGTTAAAATTTTAGATAACCGTCATTTAAATTAAATTATTGACAATTATATTTAAATGACTTCTTAATCCTTGAGCGTACCACTTAACTTATTTGACATGTCGGATTAACATAATCCACCTGCAGGGTTTGACATGATCAAAACTTATAAGCTTCTCAAGGGGTTATCATCAATCCCTCTACCGGGACGTGGATTCCGTCAATAATTAATATTCATCATACATATAGTGTCGCCATCCAATTCACGAAAATTATTGATCCATAAATGAATCTCACTCTTAATGAGTCAAAACAACAAACACTACATATATATGTCTATTAATTATTTGAAGATTAAGAGCATAAGTAATCATAATAACCATGGGATTTTAAATTATTTTATATAGTCAGTATAAAAACAATTAACCCAAACTGGTCATGTTCAATACACACAAAGTGTACTAGCACAACGAGTTAAAACTGTACCATTTCCTGTAGTCAAGATAAACTACTAAAACTTGTGCTACAATCCTACCGATGGTTGTCCAATTCCATCTAAGACCGTGAACCAATAACTTATATTCCATAAGAACCGATGATATGATCCTCTGTGTGTAAGCTATACTCTACACACCAAATCATCTACTATATGGAATAAAAGACACACTTGCACAATATTTAAATAGATAATATAATGCAACCATTGCCCATAAAGATTCTCATTTAAATAGCAAAACCGAGTCTATATAACATATCAAAATCAATAATAATAAAATCATGGCTTTTAGTATATCACTCTAACAATCTCCCACTTAAACTCAAAGCCATGCAGCTATGCACCTCGCCCCCATTCCCTCAACGTGACTATCAAAAGTCTTGGTCGGTAAACTCTTCGAAAAAGGATCAGCTAGGTTGTCTCCTGATGCAATCTTAGTGACTATGACATCGCCTCTCTACACAATATCTCTGATTAGATGATACTTGCGCTCTATGTGTTTTCCCTTCTTATGAGTCCTTGGCTCCTTCGAATTTACAACTGCTCCATTATTATCACAATAAAGTGTAATAGCTGAATGCACTGAAGGTACCACATCCAGATCCATAAGAAAGTTCCTGAGCCAAACTGCATCCTTAGCCGCTTCTGAAGCAGCCACATATTCAGCTTCCATGGTGGAGTCAGCAATGCAAGACTGCTTAATACTCCTCCAACTAATTGCCCCACCTCCTAGAGTAAACACATATCCCGAAGTTGACTTTCTTGAACCCCTATCTGACTGAAAATCTGAGTCTGTGTACCCAATGGGCACTAAACTATCTGCCTGATAAACTAACATAAGATCTCGAGTCCTTTTAAGGTACTTGAGTATATGTTTTACTGCAGTCCAGTGTTCTTGCCCTGGATTAGACTGATATCTGCTTACCATGCCAACAGCAAAGCAGATGTCTGGTCTAGTATACAGCATAGCATACATGAGGCTTCCTACTGCCGAGGCATAAGGAACTGCCTTCATTTTCTCTATCTCATCAGGTGTCTTAAGACATTGATCCTTGGATATAGTGATTCCATGCCTAAAAGGGAGAAACCCTTTATTGGAATCCTGTATGCTAAATCTGGAAAGAATTGTATCAATATAAGTAGCTTGTGACAAGCCCAACACCCTATTTTTCTGATCTCACATAAGCTTAATACCAAGGATGTGACTAGCTTCTCCCAAGTCCTTCATATCGAATTGACTTGATAACCATACCCTCACTGAAGATAATAATCCCATATCGTTCCCAATAAGTAAGATATCATCTACGTACAATACTATAAATACCACTGCGTTTTCGTTGCACCTTTTGTACACACAAGACTCATCCGGACATTGATCAAAACCAAAAGACTTGATTGCCTGATCAAAACGGATGTTCCAAGATCTAGACGCTTGCTTAAGCCCATAAATAGACTTCTTGAGCTTGCACAACATGTGCTCCTGACCCTTTGCTATGAATCCATCTGGCTGCATCATATAGATGCTTTCATCAAGACTTCCATTAAGGAAAGCTGTCTTGACATCCATTTGCCAAATCTCGTAATCAAGATGAGCCGCAATGGATAAGAGAATCCGAATAGACTTTAGCATGGCAACCGGTGAAAAGGTTTCATCATAATCGATTCATTCTTTCTGAGTGAACCCTTTTGCAACAAGCCTTGCTTTAAAGGTTTCCACCTTCCCGTCTGCTCCTCTCTTTCTCTTATATACCCACTTGCATCTGATGGGTTTTATCCCTTCAGGTGGTTCTACAAGATCCCAGACTTTATTAGAGTACATGGACTCCATTTCAGATTTCATAGCCATTTGCCATTTTTCTGCATCTTTATCTTGAAGTGCTTCATTGTAGTTAAAGGGATCCATTTCGTGTTCATCAGGGACCTTGTCATAAGACTCTCCCAAGAATATAAAACGGCCGGGTTTACGTACAACCCTCCCACTACGATGAAGCACTACTTGTGTTTGTGTAGCTTGTGCAGGTACTGAACTTCCCAACTCACTATCCATACGCTGTGCTGGTTCGGGAATCTGCGTTGGTTCAGGAACCTGTGCTGGTTTCGGAACCTGCGTGTTAGTGGTTCATTCAGGATGTGCACGAACATCAGCAATTCTCCCACTACGACGAGGTAATGGGATAATATCTATCTCTTGTGGTACTTCCTCTTGTACTGAAGGTACAGACAAATTGTGCCCTATTTTTTCTCCTCTTATTTCCTCTAGAACAACTCTAATTCTGGGCTTGTGGTCTATGATATAATCCTCTTCTAAGAATTTGGCATTGGTGCTAACAATAACCTTTCGTTCTCGAGGATTATAAAATAGGCCACCCTTGGTTCCTTTAGGATATCTAACAAAGAAACACACTTCTGTTCTTGACTCCAATTTATCCGCATTACCTTTCAGCATGTGTGCTGGACTACCCCATATCCGAATATGCCGTAAACTAGGCTTACGCCCACTCCACAATTCTATGGGTGTAGTAGGTATTGACTTTGATGGCACCAAGTTAAGAATATATGCTGCTATTTCTAAAGCATATCCCCAAAAGGAATCAGGTAGGTCTGAATAACTCATCATAGATCTTACCATTTCCATAAGAGTCCTATTCATTCTTTCTGCTACACCATTCTGCTGTGGCATACCCGGTGTGGACAACTGGGATGTAATCCCATTCTCTGACAAGTATTCCCTAAACTCTCCTAAGACATATTCACCACCACGATCTGATCGTAGTGTTTTGATACATTTTCCTAGACGCTTCTCTGTTTCTGCCTTGAATACTTTGAATTTCTCAAAGGCTTCAGACTTTCGTCGCATTAAGTAAATGTATCCATACCTTGAGTAATCATCAGTGAATGTGATGAAGTACTCAAAGCCACCTCTAGCCTGGACAGTTATGGGACCACACAAATCAGAATGAACCAGTTCTAACTGTTCTTTAGCCCTATAGCCTTTTGCCGAGAATGGTCTCTTAGTCATTTTACCTTCTAAACAGGATTCACAGACTGGAAGTGCCTCCACTTCCAATGAACCTAATGGCCCATTTTCGACCAGTCTTTGAATTCTTTTTAGATTAATATGACCAAGGCGTAAGTGCCAAAGATATGTTTGATTCATCTTTGAAGGTTCCTTTCTCTTAATTGGTAAACTATTAGTGCTATTCAATTCGTATAGTTGCAATGTAGACAAGTCAGGATTTATTATATAAAGATCATTCACCAATGTACCAGAACAAATAAACTGTTTATTTTTTCTAATAATAATTGATTTATCATTAAAATGAACAAAATATTTGTCCTCAACCAATCTAGAAACATAAATTAAATTCCTTCTAATGGAAGGTACATATAAACAATCCTTAATAACTAAATTCCTATCCTGACTAAACTGAAGATAAACATCTCCTACTGCAACTGCTGCCACCTTCGTAGCATTACCCATGTGTAGATAAATTTCTCCATTCCTAAGTTGTCTGGTTTCCTGGAACCCCTGCAAAGTATTGCAGACATGATTAGTGGCTCCCGAATCTACACACCAGGTACTGGTAGATCGGACCGCTAAACAAGTTTCAACAACTAATAAATGAAATTTACCTTCTTTGTTCTGGCGGTTTAGGAAACGGGGACAATCCTTCTTCCAGTGCCCTTTCTGCTTACAGTGAAAACACTTGCTTACAGGCTTTTTCACTCCTCCTTGAGGTCCAGCAACTGCTGCACATGCTGCTCCTTGTGGGACTGCAGCTTGTGCGTTATTCTTCTTCTTCTTTTTCTTGCTTTTAGGCTTAGAAGTATAAGCTTTCTCAGCCACAAGAGCACTAGCTGACTTACCAAGGAGTCCCTCAGCTGCTTGGAGTTCTTTAAGAAGTTCCGACAACGAATATTTAAACTTATTCATGTTGTAATTCAGTCGGAATCCCTTTAATGAATCCGGCAACGACTGGAGAATGATATCGACCTGAGTTTCCCCATCGATTTCAGCTCCAAGGATCTCTAGTTCATTCAAAAGACCAATCATCTTCAGAACATGATCCCTAACTCGGGTTCCTTCAGCCATTGTTGTGTTCATGAGGTCCTTCATCGCAACCTGCCTTGCGGCACGATCCTGATCCCCAAACATATCTTTGAGGTTCAGCATTATGTCGTAGGCGGTGGCTAAAGACTCATGCTGATGTTGCAGCACATTTGACATAGAAGCCAAAATGTAACACCGCGCCATCTCATCAGCCTTTTTCCACTTTCGGTAAGCCTGGGTTTCCTCTTCGGTCGCCCCCTCACCAGGTTCTTCTGGACAAACCTCAGTGACCACAAACTTGTACTCTTCAGCAGTAAGCACAATATTCAAGTTCCTTTTCCAGTCAATATAATTAGGTCCAGTCAATTTGTTTTGGTTGAGTATAATAGAAAGTGGGTTGAAAGAGTTTGCTATTTTAAATCTTGAGAATCACATAATAATAATAATAATAATAATAATAATAATAATAATAATAATAATAATAATAATAATAATAATAATAATAATAATAATAATACAAATTATAATGGGCAATGACAACTTTGACCACTATATTTAACTATGGTACCCTCTACCATTTTAAAAAGTATTCGCCAGCAGCCTAAACTTTGAAAAATATGCCTCATTAGTGAGGTCGTATATTATTCATTATTTTTAGACAGGTCCAAACCTATTAAATTTTATTATCTAGACAATCCTTTATTGTCAAGTAACATATACTATCTAGACAATTCTTTATTATCAACTAAAATTCAAATAGCTGACTTCATTCAGTCCTATAAATAATAGTAGAGACTCAGTTGGAGAGTATGCTATTATTTATATCTAAGTGTATACCATCATTTAATTTAATCCAATGATTCTGTAATTTATTCTTTCTGATATGGAGGTGGGTACTAAAACCCACACGAAAAATAAATCACATCATTTAAATTATCTTTTTAAAGAAATTTGTACAATGATTTCACAATTTATTCTCTCCGATATGGAGGTGAGCACTATAACTCATATAAAGAATAAACTATATCATCTACAAATCAATGATGGAGACCGTGGGATATTTATGTGAAAAAATCCCTCACCCACTTAGTATTTAAAACATTATTATCTGAGGGTTATATAAAAAATATGTTCAATTCTAGTCAACTAGAATACAAGGGTATGAAACATAAGACCTATGTGCAATAAAATTATTTTACCGCCTTTTTTTAAAAAAAACTTAAATTTTGCAATTGCACAATACTTATATTTATATACCCAATTATTAATTGACAAGATTTAAACAAAACGTGATCTAGGTGTGGTCATGTATCCATGTTGTCCAAAATTATAAGGAAACCTAATAATTAAACATATACTACCAAACACAATCACACAAAGCATCAAACCATTCAATAATAAGAAAAGAATAAATCCCTGCTATTATGGTCTAAGCTTCTCCCCAGTCCATTAGGAAACTGCCACGACCAATGTTGCCACTTCACTGACTATGACGGGGATCAACCTACTCGGTCAGGTGGCGAGGTGCGGGGCAGCGCCCCGTTAGAAACCAAGAATTTCGATTAATTTCTGAATCGATCTTCGTGGTAAAAACGCATTCTTCAATGTCCTGGCCCCATCTTCGTTAAAGAGACAACAATCTTTAGATACAAAGTCCTATGCCTCCATGTAAGGAGTTCACACATGAACTATTCTATCTAAATCGAAATCAAAATTAATTACATAGATCCTATGCCTCTGTTTAAGGAGTTCACATAACTGATCTAATATATCGAAATCAAAATCGAATTAATTACATAGATCCTATGCCTCTGTTCAAAGAGTTCACATAACTGATTTAAATTAAATTTACGATTACAACCATGAATAATACCAAATCATCACGCACATTAAAGTAACCATGAATAAAACCATCGTGGGATCCAATCACATAAAACAGAATTACATGACCATAAAAGCGGGACAAGAACACTGCAAAACAAGGGTTAGCGAGTTCTACGTTCTACCCATTATCAATATGCATGAATCGATTTCAACTGGACAACATGGTTAGTTCAATCCGTACGCATTATTAAATAAAAACCAATCCCTCTGATACCAATTGATGGAAACTTAGTTCCAGAATCGTTTAATATTACGTATAGACCGAACAAAAAAATTTATGTAAAACCCTATTGCGGAATCGGATTTTACCTTCGAGATCTCTCTGATTTGATCTCGTCTCAGCACGGATAGGAATTGGTGGAGACGAATTGAGAACACGGGCTCGATAGAACCTCAAGATCTTCTATCGTATTCCTTTCGCCGTGCAATCCTGTACCGAGTGTGGGCTGCGGTATCACCAAGACCTCCTTCTCTACTCTCTACGACACAAACCCTAAATTCGTGAGAATTATTGTGTCGATAGAAGAGGCAAGGCTGGCATATATATAAGGCTACGATAGGGACCCTAAGGAGAAATAAGTGTTTGGGCTTACTATGAAAAACTGGAATCCTAATTCGATTAAGAATTGATTCCTTCCATAAATTATAATTCACACCACTAAAGAATTATAATTGCACTCCCGTCCTTATCTCAAAAATTATATTTCGAGCTCCTTGTTATTAAATACTTATTATTCTCCCCACGTTAAGATTTCAGATAACCGTCATTTAAATTAAATTACTGACAATTATATTTAAATGACTTCTTAATCCTTGAGCGTACCACTTAACTTATTTGACATGTCGGATTAACATAATCCACCTGCAGGGTTTGACATGATCAAAACTTATAAGCTTCTCAAGGGGTTATCATCAATCCCTCTACCGGGATGTGGATTCCGTCAATAATTAATATTCATCATACATATAGTGTCGCCATCCAATTCACGAAGATTATTGATCCATAAATGAATCTCACTCTTAATGAGTCAAAACAACAAACACTACATATATATGTATATTAATTATTTGAAGATTAAGAGCATAAGTAATCATAATAACCATGGGATTTTAAATTATTTTATATAGTCAGTAAAAAAACAATTAACCCAAACTGGTCCTGTTCAATACATACAAAGTGTACTAGCACAACGAGTTAAAACTGTACCGTTTCCTGTAGTCAAGATAAACTACTAAAACTTGTGCTACAATCCTACCGATGGTTGTCCAATTCCATCTAAGACTGTGAACCAATAACTTATATTCCATAAGAACCGATGATATGATCCTCTGTGTGTAAGCTATACTCTACACACCAAATCATCTACTATATGGAATAAAAGACACACTTGCACAATATTTAAATAGATAGTATAATGCAACCATTGCCCATAAAGATTCTCATTTAAATAGCAAAATCGAGTCTATATAACATATCAAAACCAATAATAATAAAATCATGGCTTTTAGTATATCACTCTAACACCACTCTCTCTATACAACTCTTTAGATGTGGTCTTAGGTTGTGTCGGTCGAAATTTTTGTTTGGTGGTGATAAATGGTGAGAAAAATGGGTTGAAAGGTGTTAAAATTCGACACCTATGTCTCTAGGACAGATCCTAGGTTTCTAGGATCGATCCCAGAAACATTTTGCCCACTCTTTACTTCTCACAGCACTGACCACTATTGGTATTTTGGATATAACTCCTTACTCGGAATTCGGATTAAGGTGATCTTTATGTTCACAACAAGATAATTCAAAGCTCTACAACTTTCTAAGAGGAAGTATCCCCAAATTATGGATGAGTAATTCCAAGAAATTCAAAGAAGATAGATCTCTGCCACTATGCTACCAAATGACCAGATTTTAATGAATGGCCTACTTCGGACACTATTTTGACCAACGAGAAGTATGAATTGTCTTTCGATCAAAACATGAAAGTTGTAGAATGGTATGAAACCTAGACATAGGCATAAACGGTGACTAAATCGAATAAGAGGTGAAGAAGTTATGAAGGCTCAAAGTTATCGAAAAATAAGAAATCGCATAAGGCCGAAACATAGGATTTACAATACGGAATCGATTCGGACAACCCGAATTACTAAACGATCACTCACACGAATCTAAGTAGATTAATATAACTAATACAAGATGATAGAACACTGCGAGACTCCACGAATCGAGTTTTCACCACTCGAGATAAAATGAACGGTTGAACGAAGTTGAATACGGTGTGATGAAAGTACGGGATATTACACAATCCACGTACAATTAGGGTTTATCAAATGGTCGTTCACATGTATAATGAGAAGTCGTACCAATTTTCAACTGAGATTGCATCACCACAGCATAAATAGGACAAAGGGCCTATAGATTCCCTGTTTTCAAAATCCCTACCGGTCTATCCGGTGTTTCATAATTTTGACATCGGGGTAAAGAAAAGATTCTTTCATAAATAAAATAATTTATATGCAAACTGTAAATTTTCTTTTGCATATTTCGCATGTGTTATACCATTCATTTCTTTTACAAAAAAATAATAAAATAAATGACATTTACTTGTACAAAGTCACATTCTTTTAAAAAACATTCAAAATCAATCAATCAAACAATCAATTTTTGTGGATAAATATACTCCACCATTTTTTAATTCAATTAATTCAAATAAACATATTCCACAATTCTGGAATCAAGTCATTCTTTTAAAAAATAAAATTCATCATTCTTTGATAAAACCAATCATTCTTCCGGGACAAATAAATTTTACCATTCTTTAAATTATTTATTTTGTATAAATGGTTTCCACAATTCCGGAACAAAGTCATTATTTCAAAATAAAATAAAAAATTCGTTATTCTTTAATAAAATCAATCTTTCTTTGAAATCGAGATTGTGATCCAACTCTCATTTTTGATAAACGAAAATATCATTTAATCACAGCATGGTCAAAATCGCATCGCTTCCTCTGATAAAGCAAAATCGCAACGTTAAAGATGTTTCTCCAATCTCGTTCCATTGCAAGTTCGCACGAATGTTAATCAATTTTTAATGAAAAGTGAATCACTTATTCAAGCATTTGAAAAAAAAAATAACACAGCACTATCATACTTATTTTTATCAACAATTCTTGGGAAAAATAAAGTTGACATAATGCGATCACCTGTACATGAACAGTCATTTGAAAACTGGAAGGATATTACAATCCCATTTAAACATGAGGAATAAACGGCCGAACCCGACAAATACAAAGAAAAAAATGAAATAGTCAAAAAAAAACTAGGTAATGAAACCAAAAGTGAGAAAAATATTCTTAGCCACAATTCTGGCTAGTGTAGTTCAATGGGATGAAAAGAAAAAAAATGATGATGATGGTGAATAAAAAAAAAAGAAGCAAAGTCATTTCTTGTTTCCAAAAAGAGGGAGAAAAACAAAAACAGACAAATAGAATATGGGATAGTCTCCACTTGACTTTCAACGTTATATCGTGTCATTTGAACAAAATGCATAGGTAACAATAATTGTACCGAATTTCTGAAAATAATATGTGTAATACAACATTGACACACGACATGCTTTAAGAAGAGGAATTTTAAATATCGTCAAAATTGATTTATGCATGACGTAACTTCTTCCCTTCCCTTCTGAGGAAAATCTGAAAAAAATCATGGCATTGTCATATACGAGAAAAAGTTTGCTCTCTCACTATCTTTAATTGACAATTTTCAAAAATCGTAATCAAAATTGAATCATGATTCCGTTTCTTAAATAATCAAATCATTTCAAGAGGGAAATTTCACGTCAATTCACGTGCTTAAATAAAATCAAATTTTTTCAAACTTTTCTCACGCGCAATTACCGTACTTTGACAAATAATCAAATTCTTTCAAAAGGGAGTTTCATGTCAATTCACGTGTCCAAATAAATTCAAATTCTTTCGAAAATTATCACGCCAATTCACGTGCGGTAAATAATCAAATTATTTCAAACATTCATCACGCCCGTTTGTATGCGATAAATAATTGAATTCTTGCAAATACCAAACTCTAAATCAATCATTTCATGATTTTATTCTTTTGAGAAACGTGAGATTTTCATCGAACTTCAACAGAAGTAACCGGCATATGATTCCGACAATCATTTGCAAATGTTATTTTTCTTGTCTTGATATTACTGCTATTGCATGCGAACATGTTCTTTTACTTTCGCCATGGTGTTCCACCATTAACCACATAACTACTCCACGAGCGCGTTGAGTTTCTTATACTTCATAGGTAAGTACACGTAAATACACAACTTCCATTTATCTCATTCGCCACCACATGGCATCATTTTTTTCATTAATACACAGACCAGTCGCCACGTTTTTCATACACTCAAACACTGGCTAATCGCCACACCATTCATTCATTACATACATCGGGCTAATCGCCTAATCATTCATTTATTCAAATGCACTGGTTAATATCCATATCATCATTGATTCAATAAGCTGGACTAATAAGCTGGGCTAATCGCCACATCATTCTTTGATTCACTACACTGGCAAATCGCCACATCATTTAATCATTCATTACACTGGCAAATCACCAAATCTTTCATTCACACAAATACACTGGGTTAATCGCCACATCACTCATTTATTAATACACTGGGCTAATCACCACATCATTTTTTGAGCTTTTGCACTCGACTAATCACTAAATCTTCATTCATTCATTAACTGGGCTAATCGCCACATCATCCATCAATTTAGTATGCTAGTTAATCACCAAATAAATTTATACATTCACTACATCGGCCTAACCGCCACACTATTCATTCATGTAAGTCACGCACTACATTGCCTTTTTGGCATTTTAAATTCATTCGTGCAAGTCATACACTGCATCGAGCCCCGTCGCCCATTTCTTCAATCATAGGCATGTTAAAGCACAATAACATGCCCCATCGCCCCTTTTTTCAATCATAGGCATGTCAAAGCACAGCATCGGGCCCCGTCGCCCCTTTCATCAATCATGTGCATGTTCAAACATAGCATTGGGCTCCATCGCCCCTTTCATATCATCACATGCATGTCAAAGCACAGCATCAGGCCCCGTTGCCCCTTTCATCAATCATGTGCATGTTCAAACACAGCATTGGGCTCGATTGCCTCTTACATAGCATCACATGCATGTCAAAGCACAGCATCGGTCCTCGTCACCCCTTTCAGCAATCATGTGCATGTTCATACATAGCACTGGGCTCCATCGCCCCTTTCATATCATCACATGCATCGGGCCCTGTCGCCCCTTTCTTCAATCATGTGCATGTAAAAGCATAGCATCGGGCCTCGTCGCCCCTTTCTCCAATCATGTGCATGTTCATACACAACACTGGGCTCCATCGCCCCTCATATCAATCATGTGCATGTTCATACACAGCACTGGGCTCCATCGCCTCTCATATCAATCATGTGCATGATCATACACAGGGCTCCAACGCCCTGTTTATTCATTAATCGCATGCCAAATGCATTTCACCGGGCTCTGTCGCCCTCGTTTCTGATGTCTTTTTTAGGTATTAAAACCTCAATCGAATTCAAACAATATACCGGGCTAATTCGTCAATTGCTGAGACAGTTAGACGCTGTGCATGCAACGGTTGATTCAGACGGCAAATAAGAGAATTCTTCAACTGAAACTCTTAGAAAACATCATAAAAGATTGCATCACGGAGGCCCCGAATATTGTCTTTGACTTTGATACATCACTGTGCCAGTCAGATACTGCACCAGGCTCAATCGCCAACCAACGTGCTAGTCAAACACCGCACCCGACAACACTGCCAATAATCTCGCCAATCATTGTACATAAAGGTATACCAAGCGATATCATCTTAATCTTGTCTCAAATTATGCCAATTTTGCTTATTGAATTAGATGATGTAAATTACATCTATCTCATTCATTTATTCTCTACATGTTAATACATGATTTCGTTTTGAACTTCAAATTAAGTTAATTTAATTAAGTGTTGGTATTTGCCTTTCGAGGCCATTTAACTAACAAATTTTGCAAGTTCATCAATGAAAAGGAATTATTTGTCATAACTAACAAATGTGCAGGTGATCTAAAAGAAATAAAGATGCCAAATTCAAGACAAAAGTGTTCTAAGCTGAATGCAAGTCTGAGAGAGAAAGACTAAACAATGTCCTCAATAAAATAAATGTATGATCCTACTGCAAGATGCTCCTGGAAGGCCCGGTCCAATCATGGCGAGTCCTCTTGCTCCTTTGTGACTCTTTACTAACCACGCCTCCTTGAACAGATTGACTCTCGCTTGGACGAGTGGACTGGCGTTGGGTAGTCCTAGAATGAGTGCCTCCTAAAGATAGGCCACCAATAGTTCTCCTCATCACCTCCAGCTCCTCTGTCTGGGCGTACGCATAAATGCTCAACGAGATAGCCTCCTCGTATGCATCTTGAATATCTGCAGTGTATACCATGGCAACCTGACATAGATAAGAAAGTGTATCAATATACAGTGTTTATGCTAGTGAAACACTAGAATAGATAGAAAAGAGAGTTATACCGACTACTCAAGCAAGTTAAGAGGTAAAGGAAAGAACTGCTCGATGTGTGTTGTGTTTCGGGGAATCTCTCTTGTGTGCACAATCCCCCTCTGCATGTACCGATAAGTCAATGTGATAGTAGGCAGATGATACGGCGTCGCAGAAGGCATGTCGGAATGGGGATGATGCGAAGAACTAACCTGATGAGTAGAGGGCCCTACAATCAGCAAGAGTTGAGTCGCACTCGCGGCATAAACATGAGGGACTGGAGGTGGAGTTCCATGAGGATGAGGTGGTGGAGGCGTCTCCGCACCTCCAAAATTCCCCTCATCAGCTGGGATATTCTCACCCTATTGCTCATCACCATCATCATCGAGAGCGTCAGGATGATCAAGAGACCCCTCTGGCGACGGTGGAGGCGGAAACTTGGGCTGGGCTGCCGGAGGAGCATACCCACCGGGAATGGCTATCGCCCATATAACCTCTACTGTAACAGGTGGATGCCACGGCATCAAGTGTCTAGTGGCATAATAGTCATATAAGATCTTGGGCCCTCGCAGAAACCCCTCAAAAAATACGCCACCCACCAAGTCAGTCATCTCTCCTATAGGTACTAAATCTGGACCCCTCATAAGCAAAGGTGGGTCTGCCGGCACCCTCAATGGATAGCCCTGCACATATTGCCTAATAACCCTCTCGACCAAGTAAAACTAAAAGTTGTACTAGCCACGCAGCAATAACCTGTACTGGGATAGCATCACCTTGGACTAGACTTCCCCCCAATATAATAAGTACGGGAACCAAGTCACCTGAAAAAGAAAAAAGACCATCAGTTATTGGTATTTTATATAAGGCTAAGGATTGAGAGACCAGTCGTATTCGAAGTTTAAAGACATACCCGAGCGGCTGTCAAAGCAAGTAGATATGCCGAAACCCTCTCGATAGAGATGAAAGTATTCTTCCTCTGGTTGTCTCTCTAGTATATACGCTGGATGGGGTACTCGGCCATTACATTGTGCAAGGGCTGTAGTTTATGCTTGCCATCAAAGTACATGTAATACCAAACTTGAAAAAGAAAAGAGCATGATATCAGTTCGCATAGTACTCAAATCAGAGAGAGGATAGAACTTCAAATGTCGAAATGACCAAGTCAAAGAAATGATCATGTACCTCCCATAAGTGGGACATGTCGATATGGCTCGTAGACACCCTCCTGGAGAAAATAATCATCGAGTGGTAGAGGGTCACCAAGCCGGCACTCGCCCAGTTGTAGTTTCCGATCTAAGAGAAGTGTCGCAAATAATGCAGCCACTATAGATGTACAACACTTCTTCCATTCATCGCAAGGGCCTACCCTAACACAAACAAAAGAAGGCATCAGGCTCGCTGCCAAACTTGTAAAGCAATCAAAACATCATTTTGGGCCCAGCCCTGCAGATAACGCCTCAGGTCCTCAATCCTGATGCCGTTTCCCCCGTGGAGTGGTAATATGACCCCGAGTGCCCTCTCCATACTGGTCTCAGTTACCACTCTCCTCCTATCGATCTGAATGGGCTCTCCCATGAATACAAATTTGGTCATCATATGAAAATTGAGGGGCGTCATTGTCATCTCTCCAAATCGAAAGTGGAAAGTCTTGGTGGTATCCCACCAGTATTGCACTAGGGCTGAATTCACAGTAAGCCTTCTGTTCCTTGGGGCCCCAACAACCAAGTCCAAGAACATCCCAAAATCCACCAAGCGAACAAAGATCGATACCTCCAAAGGACAACTCACCCAAAGATCTCCCAAGATACTCATGGCCACACCACGACCTCGAACTCCACCCTCTTGCAAACAAATGACAAATCGTCGTAAGAATTAGGTAATATGCATATGTTAAGTGAATAGCTAACACTGTTAAAAAAAGGTTTATATACTGAAGAAAAGAATAATCATACATACATTTGTACTAATATTGTCTTTCAGGGGCATTTTAATAATTTTTTCGCCTAAACGACATTATCATATACTAACATTGTCTTTCAGGGGCATTTTAATAATTTTCTGTCTAAACGGCATCATCATATACTAACATTATTTTTTCAGGGGTATTTTACTAATTTTCTGTCTAAACGACATCATCATATACTAACATTGTCTTTCAAGAATATTTTAGTAATTTTTCAGCCTATACAGTATCATCATGTACTAACAATGTCTTTCAGGGGCATTTTAGTAATTTTTTACCGAACATGTAACCATTTGTACTACCTTTGTCTTTCGGGGGCATTTTAGTAATTTCTATCGAACAGGTAGCCATTTTTACTAACTTTGTCTTTTAGGGGCATTTTAGGTATTTTCTGCCTAAACAGCAACATTTGCTACTAACATTGTCTTTCAGGAGCATGTTAGTGATTTTTTGCCTAAACAGCAACATTTTATACTAACATTATCTTTAAGGGCATGTTAGTAATTTTCTACTTAAATGGTAACATTTTTCTACTAACTTTATCTTTTAGGGACATTTTAGTAATTTTTACCAAACAGGTAGCCATTTGTACTAACTTTGTCTTTGAGGGGCATGTTAGTAATTTTCTGCCTAAATGGTAACATTTTCTATTAACTTTGTCTTTCAGGGGCATTTTTGTAATTTTCTACCAAACAAGTAGCCACTTGTACTCTTTTAGGGATATTTTAGTAATTTTATAGCTAAACAATAACTATTTGTACTAACTTTGTCTTTCAGGAGTATTTTGGTATTTTTTTTACCTAAACGGTATCTAGTTATACTAATTTTGTCTTTCAGGGGCATTTTAGTAATTTTTCACCTAAATGGCAACAACAGTCTCCCGAAAAGGCAAGATAAACAAATCAAGTCTCCCGAAAAGGCAGGACAAACCTCAGTTTTTTGAAAAGGCAGGACGAACAATTTAGTCTCCCGAAATGGCAAGACAAACAACCTTAGTCTCCCAAAAAGGTAAGACAAACAAATCAAGTCTCCCAAAAAGGCAAGGCATACAACAAAGTCTCCCGAAATGGCAAGACTCCTATATACCAAAATGGTAAAATTCGTTATCTACCTAAGCGGTAATGTTTCATAACTACCTAAGTGGTAAGTCACTATCATTATTGTTATTATAATTATATCTAGTATGTTTTATTTACTAACATGTTTTTCAGGGGCAGATATGTAATTTTGTAACTAATATAATATATTGCAACAAGACACCAAAATTGGTGTCACTTTCAAGACAGGTAATAATTTTGCCTCTTTCAATTCCGCACACACACACACACACATATATATATATATATCTACTAATAAAAATGCAGATATCATAAAAAAGAACTGAAAAAAAAAACACACCCGCGTCGGAGGCATCGCATTAGTGCAAATATGGATGTCCGGGTGCTGCAGCAAAAATTTTGAGTTCGCCAGCGGATGTCATCCTCCTGTGAAATACACTTAGTTACGGCTTTCCATCACAACCACAGCACCCTTGTACTGCACATTGGCCCAATCATCCTCGTGGAATCGAGGAACGAATCATCCAACCTCAAAAGGAAAGTTTTCATTCCAACCCAGATTCCTGTTAGCTACATTGACTTACGCCTGGTCAATCGCAATCATGTAATCTTCCATTACTAAGTTCAAAAAGAGAAATAAGTGTTTCTACGTCGAAAAAGATGAATACGGTGCAAGAGAGTAGAGAGAAAACAGTGTATTTTCTCAAAAAGAACACAAGTGAAAGTATGCAATCGCCGGAGATGGAAGAAGAGTATAAAAGACCGATTGGTCTTTGCCTCGACCGAATCAATTATATCAGCATATCAGTCGGTCTAAATCCACAATCAGTCGATCTTCAAAACAAGTACACTAGTCGGTCTTCACCCTGACCAAATCGGTCTTCACCCTGACCAGATCGGTCTCAAAGCTCCTCGAGTCGGTCTCTTGAACTGCAAGTTCCAATCACCTATGTACCCCCAAATGCTACAAATCAGGACCAAAGAACAAAGTGCCGCAAAATGCGTATCTTACCTTAATTTCATTTTTTCTTCTCGACGTTGCACACTTTTGAAAAATGTACAACGCCGAGGGGCTGTTGTGGATACCCTATTTTATGACTCTTAGAGAATAACATGACCAAACCTAGAAAGCATCGAACAAAGGTCAAGCCGCAATAAAAGAACTCACAAGCCCCAAGAAAAGAAACTCAAACTGCGGAGGAGAGAGAAGATCGATCGGTTTTGTGCAATAATCAATCAGAATCAGGGATAGACCGATCGGTCTTGAGGGCATAAGAATCAGTTTTTCCAAGTTCTAAATCGGTCTTTGTGCAATGAGATCTGTTATATGCCTGCACGGACGTTCTTAGGCCCGCCCTAATCAGTCTTAAGTCTATACTGATCGATCTTCAATAAAACAGTTGCATAGCATCAAAGACCGCTCGGTCTTATAAGCTCCCAGATCGGTCTTTACCCTGACTAGATCGGTCTTCGATAGCAAGAGCCTATTCCATCTATATATTAGTCCAAACAGATGGACCTCCGAATAGAGAGATCCTCCGGATGGAGGCAGGGGCAGAGAGAAAGAAGAGAGAGCAAATGCTCAAAATTATACTTAAATAGTTAGGAATTAGATTTAAAGATAGGAACTCATTGTATTCAAAATTCTTAGACTATTTTGTAACACTCTTTAAATATCAATCAAATCAAAAGTTGTCTTCGAAAATATGGTATTCAATTAATCTCTCTAAATTTGTTCTAAGCATAAAAACTGTCTTGCATGTATATATAAACTGCTCTAAAGGGAATTTTGTTTATAAATTGATTTGCCGGAGTTTTGTACATAAATTGTTTTAGATGTTATGAATAATGTAAACACTGCGTATATGTTATTTAAGCCAGAATCGGACGAACATGACTTGTTTGACACTTAGATAATTTTTGGACTATAAATACATTATTATACTTAAAATCCGGTCTGAAATTAACCCTTGCATGTTCCTCTATCCCAAGATATGAAGAACCCGTGTACTGAACAGGGATGACCGATCAGTCTATATGAAGCCCGGTCAGTCTTTATGAATGACCGATCGATCTTTTGTATATTTTCATTATTTTTTTGCTTCGCAATACGCGCCATGATTCCTACATGCTAATAAAACAGTTGTACATACACTTTAGGCCTTAAAACAGTAAGGAAAGATAAAATAATAATGAAACGAGCATGTACATTTAGATGCCGAAAGGGCGATGCAGGTGCCTAACACCTTCCAACGTCGTAATATAGTTCCCGAACCCAATCTGGTTGCGCAGACCGCGTTGTACCCCAAAAGGGTACAAAAACGCACTTTTTTTCGTTTTTCAAAAAAAATGTACTGGCAACTCTAAAACCTGCTCCACAAGCCGAACCATGTGCCGAGCGGCATTAGGGGCTTCCAATCGGGATTCTCATAGGGAGATTAGAGCTCTTTATGATTTAGGTATCTAGTCGAAGAATCATTTTTGTTCAACTAATGACAAAGCTTGAATACCAACGAGCTCTGGAGCTACCTTGCCGACCGTCGTGTCAGAGTATGCGCAGAAGGCATAGGCGACTGCTACCAACTCCGCTAGTGCTGCAGAACCTCCTTCAACGGCATAAAATGCATACCCACTGTATTTATTGCGCCAAAATCCATAGGGAGGCAAAGTCAGAGTTAATGTGATGAGGGATGGCCTTGGACCTACTCCATATAGCTTCCCCCTACATGTCTCCTCTATCTCATACATATAGAAGAAGCACTTACTTCTCTCACCAACCAAGAATTAACCAACAACAAGAAAGAATCCATCATTTAAGTAGTAAATAGTGAGCAACCAAAAGAGATAGAGAGAAATAGACATACTGACCACACGATAGAGCTCCTAGTATAGGAAATTCAGAACTCATGTTGGTAAAAGTATACTCCTATTGTAATCTTGTGATGATAGAATAGCTAGAGAGATTTTGTGAGTTTGTAACAGCCACTCAGTTATTTGAATACAAAGCAAACCAAGCTCCTAGCTCTACTCCACAGAGGAGGACTAACCCATATTTCCATATGAGGCGAACATCCTCTGTACATCTTTGAATCTCCTAGCTCGTTGCATTTATTGTCTTAATCATTTAAAATAATCATTTGACTGTTTGGTCTAAACTACCCTTGTCTAGTTTTATGCACCAACAAAATACAAACGTCAATTAAAGAGATTAATTTTATAAGTTTATTGAAAAAATACTGAAATAAATGGCTATGAAGTTATATCCTTTCTTAAATCAAATTCCTTGAGCAACAAATATATAGTTTCTATATAAAAAATATCATATTATTTCTTAGCATGCAATTTTTCCAGTAGTTAATTACCATGAGGATATTGAACTTGTGCTTATTTCGGTGACATGATTTTAATTCCATAATTGAGATAAAAATTATGTATTTGTATAACTTGTAGTGACAATCTTTTTGTAGTTATAGACTTTTGTGACAAAAGTAAATTTTTTGTAGGCATACTTATACTAGGGTGCTCTATGCATTAAGGGTGCTCTTGTAAAATTAAATTTTATGTGTGAGTGCCTAAAAAATGGGTGTGAAAATTATTTTTTAGGGTGCTTTTACCAACACACTTAAACTAACATGTTTGGTTAAGTGACATAGTCAAATTTAGGTGATACAATGATGCATATGAGTTGTTTAGTTAAATGCCACAATGAATATTTTGACAATCCATGTTTGTTGTAGCACAAAAGCCCTGAACTAGACCTTTCTCTCTTAGCTAAATCAATATCTTTATTGCTCACATATTAGTTCAAACCAAAATTGACCTAAACTAAATTCTTTGTTTGTTGTTGAATTATTGTACTTTTTACCTCTTCCCACAAGTCAAGCTGAATAATGAAAATACTCTCTATTGCTTGGTTCATTAAGTTGTTCTCTAAGATAAGTTTCAATCTGCTTATACTAGAATTTTGTACTCCAGCAGCCAACCAAAAACTTTGTAAAAACTAACCAACTATATATACAGCGTGGGTTATTACAGCCAGCGAGAGGTATAAAAAGCCCTTATTTTGATTAAGATATATACTGTTTATAAGGCTTTAGACCGGTGTCCCCTGCTTCTCTCTTCTTGTTTAATTTATCAACTGATATCCTAGATACGACCCTAATTGTTCCTCAATATAAATTTTCATCATAAAACACAAAGAGCCTTAGTAATAAATCTAGTAAATAAGAACCACTATGGTCCTGCCTTTTTAATAAAGGCACTGGACACCATGGTCAGGGCCAGCCCTGGGGCAAGGCAGGGAGAGCGACCGCCCAGGGCCCAAAAATGAGAAAAGACACCAAATTTTTTGTATATGTATATATATATAGATATAATATAATAAATATATATTAAATAAACAAATAATCTTTCCAAAAATCTTTATTTAATAAGGTAACTTTCCAATAAAATGACACAAATTTCCAAAGTTGGTCTCTTCATCTTTACCTATTTTTCATTGACCAAAATTAAGAAAAACTGAGCTATGCCTATTCTTTTATTATTCTTCCATCTCCAGCTCTTCCTTTTGCAATTGCCTATTGCCCTCTTAGCATCATTTTGGAGCATGTAGAAGCTTTTTAGAAGATCAAAATGCACATAAAGGTTGAAGATGTAGCATATAGGTGCTTGAATTATTGTTGTATTGGTTTTAAAGATTCATAAACCTGCACATTTTGAAATAAAATTTGTAAACACTTTCAATTTTTAATTGTAAAGTGTTTTTGTCATAATATAAAAATTAATTGGCTTTTTAATATAAAAAAATTAATATATTTATTTATAAAAAAGGTATTATTTTAAAATTTTGCCCGGGCCTAAAATTGACAAGGAGAGACTCTGACCATGGTCCTGCTTCTTTAACATTTCTATGACCGCTTGAGTGTTTGTTACCTGTTGAAAGCTCATGTCATTTATTTGACCGAGAATGTGTTCCTTCTTTAAGGGCCGACTCCGATGGGCCGTAGATTTCTGGGTCAAACTTGCTCACTGGTGGGAAAACCTCGAGCTTCTATATTATTTTCGGGGTAGATCGAGTCTTATCTATATGTCTTTATATTGTGTAATTTTACTCATTGGATATATGGCTCGACCACAATTTCTCAATATTCTTTTGCGTGCGTTTAGAGAGCTGAAGAAATATAAAAAAGATTTCTCAAACTGGCGGGCAGAGTGCCATCTTGAGAAGAGAAGATCTTAATCTTGTTCTTAGTCTTGGCCGGTTTTTCGTTTCTAATTTCCAAGAATTAATAAAAGGTGTAGGAGAAGCTGCTTTATAAAAGGATTCATGCCCTTTTTTCTTTTTTCTTTTTTACCCTTGCTCAAGTTTTAATATAACAAACCTCTGACTTAAATTTAAGAGGTTGAATCAATAATTTTTTTTTTTCAAAATGCCAAAGGTGGTTGTTTTGCAAAATAGCTGTACATTTAAATTATAATCTGTGTTGTTTTACAAAGTAAATTTAGTGATTTAAACAAAAAAATTATTTGTAATCTTTACAAAAAAAGAAAAGAAAAAGTAGGTGCCCATGGGAAAATGTCTAGCCATGCTTGATGAGATGGAGGTTAGTTTTTCTCACATCTTCAGGGGGTAATCTTCCTGAAGACATGCTACGGAAAATGATGTATAGGGTTTTGTTGATTGTTTAGTCTTTGTATCTACTTTTCCTCTTCCTTTTTTTTTCCCTACTAATAATAGGCCTCACGCCAAATTTTATTAAAAAAAATAAAAAATAGGTGCCTTTTTTAATATAAAAATAGAGAAGTGCTACACTAAAAAAAATGTGCACAAAATGAAGTATATAACACGTCATCGTTAACCATCAAACTTTGAAACAAACCAATTTAGCCATCAAAATTTGAAGCGAGTATTGGTATGCCCAATCTATTCAATTTGACGGTTAAATTAGAAAATGAATCCATGTGCGAAACACGTGCCTTCATTTAATGTTTTTTTTTCCTTTTTTTGTTGTCGAAGTGCAACAAAAACACTCATACATAACTTCATTCCCCGCCAAATTAGACGGTGGTGACAATGCAACTTACTCCAAAATTGCATACGAGTGTCATCAATATTGTTGATTCCAGAATTCAGAACAAATGTACCAAGGCCAACTTCACGTAGGCCCTATTTGGTTCATGGTACTATGTTAGGTAGATTGTGATTTCTATGTCTTGTTTGGTTCACATATTTGAGTACTCAGGAAAAGAAAGTTTTTCATTTTCATTGTTTGGTAAGCACAAATTCCAGAAACAATTTCCTGACAAAGAGGAAAGTAGGGAGTAAGTCATTTATCTCAAAACCCATGGGATTAATTTTTCCTTGTGATTTTCTAACATTTATTATAAAAAATTGGACAACAATACCCCTAACTAAATACTTTTTATGCTTTACTAAACATAAGAAATAAAACTTGACAGGAACTTTAGTTTCCCGCCTCTTTATGAGAAAGATAAGGAAATTTATTTCCCTTTTATGAATCAAACGAGATCTAAGAGTCATTTTACGATAACCCTAATTCACTATGTCCTCATTAATTGGTTAACTGGGGGATTACAAATCAAAGTTGGTGCTAATTTGAGAAATCCAATTCCTTTGGGCTTAATCACCTTCTTAGACTAAATAAACAAACAAAGCAAATTTTGGGAATCTTTGAATGAAACATATTCCACCAAACTTCACTAGAGAACAAACGGAGGCTAAAACTATATCCAAAGGTCAGACACTGTGTGGGGACCTAATTGCAAACTAATGCGCCAAAGTAGTAGGGTGTAAAAGCTGCATGATGTCATTGAAATTTATTGATAAGGCTCACAGACCAGAACGGTTAAAAGTTTCTTTTTTAAAAAAAAAATAAATAAATTAAGGGATGTCTGAGTCTCTCATTTAATCCTACAAATAAAGAAAACCCCCTCCCCTCTCACCCCATGAGTCGAACCCTTGACCTCAAGGCAAGGGTGGAGGTTGACTACCACTGGACCAGAACGGTTAAAAGTTACTAATTTATCTCCGCTGTTAAAAAAAAATGAATATCATATAACTCGAAAGTAACAAAATATTTTAATAAATAATTTAGTTTATAAAATTATTTTATTTTTCCAATCCATTTCTTTCCTTTTTTATGAAATGGAATATTTTCAAAAAAAACGGTCGTTTTTAGTTTATATAATGAAAAATTTGTGATGAATTTACATGTAGATCTCCTCAAGTTATAGTGTTCATTATCTATGTTTATAACGACATAACTGAAGTTCACAAGTACTACTGTCTCCTATGTGACTGTATCCATTGAATTAATTTCCATGCATTTAATTCATGCACACAACAACTACTCTAATAAACCTTTTAAGTTTTAAGGTATCAAAACACCCTTTTTTCGAGATTCCTTTATTATTAATGGTAACATAGACTGCTTTATTTTTATATGGTTTGATGTTAGTTCAATTCTAGAAGCTGGAATCACCTTAACCAATGTTTGTGCGGAATCAAGTTTATCTATTGTTGTTGAGTATTGTAGTGATCTTTTAGTATTTTTGGTATAGTGAATTAAAACTTATATTTAGTTATTTACAAAAATAAAATTTGTAGAAAAATTTGAAATGTGAATAATAACCATTTGCGAGTAATGAATAGTAATAGATTGTATGAAATATCATATAATCGCTAAAAATGTATTTATCACAATTAAAATTTTATATTTTTTTCATAGGTACTATGATTTAATTGTACGTAATTTTTAATGAAATTTATTAAAAACGATGTAAATTTTATTTATTATGTCTTATTTTAATGCAAAAATTAATATTATTTAATATTTTTACTTTTAGTGATGAAACTTTATCGTCTTTAAATTATTTCAGTAAACTCACTCACCACCAGGTGAATTACAATTTTTTTCAGAAAATTAGTGGAGTGAGAAGAAAGTATTCTCAAACTGGAGTGAGAAGATATATTTTGTGGGTGTATTTAAGAATACCCTGAATATCTCATTTTATTAATTTTTGTACTTAAAAAAATAATATTAATTTAATTTTAAACTTTAGTAAAAGATTATAGTGATTTTTTTTAAGAAATCATTATGGATTATACAAATAGAGATAGTTCTCTCCAATCAAATTATCTCTAATAAAGAAATTTGAAATTTTCCTAACGGGGGTTGAGCCTGTATCACCATCACCCTCGAGCTCTTCTTCGAAAACATGCTTTCTCTCTAGTTCCGTCAATCTCGATTACAATGTTGCGGCCCTTGAGTTCTTCTTCGAATACTTACTTTTACTTTTAATTCTTACTTTTACTCTAAATTGGCCCTGCCATACCTGCATCACTATCCCCTAAGGATTAATCAATTATCCCGTCCGCTGAC
The DNA here is from genome assembly GCA_021464415.1 of Lonicera japonica. Lineage (NCBI taxonomy): Eukaryota > Viridiplantae > Streptophyta > Magnoliopsida > Dipsacales > Caprifoliaceae > Lonicera > Lonicera japonica. The sequence goes on from CM038464.1 coordinate 61,891,896, forward strand.
AGGGTTCAAACCCTTTTGATAGTCATACTATCTAAGTTATAGCTCATTGGTTAACCTTAATTAATTAATTAATAATAATAAATTATAATTAAATAACGTGATGTTTTTATACTACTTGTTTTAAAAGAAAATAAAACAATTAATATTGACATTTGTGTTTCATTTACAAGTCATGTTAATAGGTGCTCTAATGGCATGTGTTACGCACCTATAAACAAAAAGAATTAATTTACAACATGCATTAAATTAATATAGATTCCTATGCAAAGTATTATTATTTTCATCCATACTATGACAGACAAATGATTAAAAAAAAAGTTATAAAATGAGTTATGTGACGTACATAGTGAGATATTCGCTTACTTTATATTTTTTCATGAAAAAAAATTTCATAAAAAAAATGAAGAATATTTAAATATCTATTCATAAAAATTTATAAAATTAAGTACAAGATGGTGAATTAATCACCACTAATCTTTTGAATTTCTCGCAAAAATCAATTATTTAATTAAATGAATTAAGCCTATCGAGATAATAATAGAAAGATGTAAATAGAAATTCAATTAATGAAAAAACACGTACAATGTGTAACTCATGTAACAATCTACATTCCAAAACATGTGAACCGCTCTTGTCCTACGAAATATTGATTCCATTTGAAAACAGGAGGTCAAAGAAAATCAATTTCCCCAACAAAAATTAATTTCATCGCTGTAGGGAAAAACCTCGTGAAACATCAATAAAAAGGAAATTTTGGATGCATGAAAGAGACAAGTTGTTATGTAGAAAAAAAAAGCAAATTCCAACGACCAAAAGACACAACCAAACGCGGCCTTGTGCCACACGTTGCTTCCATCTATTATACCGCCTTTTCCTTTTTCAATTTCATTCTTTCAGACATAATTAACTTATATCATTTTCATCTTTTCTTTCTTTCGTTGAGTGAGATAGATACAAGAGAGAATATATATATACGGAAATTTTCAGGTGCGAACCAGTCCGTACGGACCGGTTCTTTTTATGACAGTTTAGCTTCATAAAAAATACCTTCCCAATATTTTTATAATGGACTATATATATATATATATATATCTATATTAAATTATTGCAAAGGTCCAGGGAATGTGATGTTTACTTGTCATGCATGTGATATATCCAAAAATCAAAATTTTCTCTTCAGAAATAACCCTGGCCGGAGACACCATTAAAATCTTATTCAGACAGCCTTTTAAAAATAAAGTAAAACTACGGGTGTTCGTTCCCAGAGTGTGGATACGATCGATCTTAATGCGAAATTATAATAGTTGATTTTCCACATACCACCTCTGCCATTCCATTTTCATCAGTTTCATACGAACAAAAGAGTCAACAAAACATTTTGTTTGCGCAGAAATCTCTATATATACATTGAAAACAGTTACGCTAGCTGCATTGAGCTTTAATTAAACAAACAATGTACTATATGTGGCAGTAACATATTTTTTTGGTGGTGTCATTATAGTTCATCAACCAGTTTCTATATATATAGATATTAAAACAACTTTTGTTGTACAAACACTAAATTAAGCTAGCTGCTGTTTTCCCATCCACTATGAGCATGTGGAAATCCCATTTTTTGGTTGCCCATGCTACTCTCCCGTATCTTTTGATATCTGTTGCTTTTGATACTGTTGCTTGTGCAAAACAGATCACTTCTTGTAGTATCGTTGCTAGCGATCACCTATCGTTGCTAGCGATCAAAGCTCAGATAACTAGTGATACTATGCAGCAATGGAACCAATCTCTCCACTTTTGTCAATGGAAAGGCGTCTCATGTGGCAAACGCCATAAAACAAGAGTGGTCGGCTTGAATTTTGAGTCTTGGAACTTGGTTGGCACTCTCTCCCCTTCTATTGGCAACCTTAGTTTCTTGAAAACTCTCCAACTCTCAAACAACATCTTCCGTGGAGAAATCCCACATGAGATTGGTCAATTGTTAAGGCTCGAAACTATGGCCTTAACAAACAACTCATTTTTAGGGAAAATCCCAGCCGAAATCTCCTTGTGTTCTAGGCTAAGAATACTCAATTTAAACGATAACAAGTTCACAGAAGATCTACCGTTGGAGCTCGGGTCTCTATCTATGCTGTTTCAACTATCGGTAGAGTCAAACGAATTGAAAGGAACAATCCCGCCTTCTTTTGGGAACCTTTCGTCTCTTAAAGATCTTAGGCTAACAGAGAATATGCTGGAAGGAAGTATACCGGATTCGCTAGGCCAGCTTAAGCGCTTAAAGTATCTTGCACTATCCTCGAATCAACTCTCAGGTACGATACCTCCATCTATCTTAAATCTCTCATCGATTATCAATATCTCTCTTGCAAGTAATCAACTTGAAGGGAATCTTCCTCGGGATTTGGGCTTCCTTCTCCCTAATCTTGGGAGGCTTAATATTTGGGGGAACAAATTGGCCGGGTCAATTCCAATTTCATTGTCGAATGCTTCAAACCTCGCATTCCTTGACTTGTCAATCAATGGATTTTCTGGTGGCATGCCTATAGATTTTGGAAATGCACCAAAACTCTACCGGTTGAGTATGTTTGAGAATAATCTTGGAAGTGAGGGAGGTGGTGACCTTCATTTCCTCTCATCTTTGGCAAATTGTAGCCTATTGACGATAGTATCCCTTGATAGCAATAATTTTGGAGGGCGTTGCCAAATACTATAGCTAACCTATCTACAAAACTACGTGGATTCTCTGTTGGGGGAATCAGTTATCGGGAATTATTCCAACAGGTATTGGGAATCTTGTGAGCTTAAGTTGTCTAAATATGCAATATAATCAATTAACAGGAAGTATTCCTATGTCAATTGGTTCACTTAACAAGCTGCAAGAAATAGGTTTTGGGAAAAACAGATTATCCGGTGAAATCCTTTCTCTATCGGAAATCTAACACTCTTGAACCAGCTTTGGTTAGAGAAAACAATTTCCATGGAAACATACCCTCGAGTCTTGGAAAATGCAAGAGTTTAATACTTTTGCATCTTTACGGAAACAACTTGAGTGGTAGCATACCCCGAGAAGTTATTAGTTTGTCATCTTTATCCAAGTCCTTAAACCTGGCTCAGAACCATTTGACCGGTTCCCTTCCTTTAGAAGTTGGTAACTTGATAAATCTTGTTGAATTGAATATTTCCCACAATGAGCTTTCGGGGAAATTCCTAGCACTCTTGGTAGTTGTATAATGTTGGGGCACCTTTATATGGACAATAATTCATTTGGAGGAGCCATGCCACAGTCCTTAAAGTCTCTCAGAGGTATTCAAGAGTTGGACCTTTCGCACAATAGTCTCTCAGGCCGAATCCCATCCTTTTTAGCTACCAATCTCATTTTGCAGAATTTGGACCTCTCTTTTAACAATCTCGAAGGCGAGGTACCAAAGGGAGAGTTTTTGAAAATGCAAGTGCGCTCTCGGTTACTGGAAATGGAAAGCTCTGTGGGGCATACCACCGTTAAATTTGCCCATATGCTCGCCTAAACAAACAAAAAATAAACGGAGATGCTCATTGCTCAAGTTAGTACTCCCTTTGGTTGTCGGGGTTATAGGAATAGCTTTAATTTCCTTATTTCTAATCTTTGGATGGTTTATCAAGAGGAGGAAGCACACTGCTTTGTCATTTTCGCCTGTGGAAAAATTTCTAAATATTTCGTACGGGCAGCTCCTCAAAGCTACCAACAGCTTCTCCTCAGCTAACTTGATCGGTTCGGGAAGCTTTGGGTCGGTTTATAAAGGAATTCTTGATGGTCCAAATGATTTAAAATTTGTTGCTGTCAAGGTACTAAACCTAAACAACAGAAGAGCTTCCAAGAGTTTTGTAGCCGAATGTGAAGCTTTGAGAAACATTCGCCATCGAAACCTTGTGAAGATATTGACTGCTTGTTCAAGTACTGATTACAAGGGTAATGATTTCAAAGCCTTGGTGTACGAGTACATGGAAAATGGGAGTCTCGATACGTGTTTGTATCCAAATCTGCAGATAGATCGGGAGGATGTTCACGAGGAAACAAAGAAGAGTTTAAACCTTCTTCAGCGACTAAATGTAGCAATCGATGTGGCTTCTGGTTTGGATTATCTTCATAACCATTGCCCAACCCCAATTGTACATTGTGATTTAAAGCCAAGCAATATTCTTCTTGATGGCGAAATAACTGCTCATGTTAGTGATTTCGGTTTAGCAAGGTTCCTAATGCAACCCAACGATCAAATCTCTCAAAATCAAAGCAGCTCAACAGGTATCAAGGGAACTATTGGATATGCAGCGCCAGGTAACAAGCTTAATTATGTCAGGTTTAATGATGTGTAAATGATATGACGTACTGTGTTTGGTTCCTTATAAATGAAAAGATTGTCTTTTACTTTTCTATATGCCATTTCCATAATATTTTGATGCAAACCAACTGAACCCTAAAACCTAGAGCAAATAATTTTCCACCTACCACTGAAGCAGCCTGAAAACATTTCATTTGGATTGAAAACTGTTTGCACTGAAAACATTTTACACTAGATTGAGTTTTTGCTGATCATTTACACATAGTTGCATTTATTATCGCGAGAACTTGTAACATGATATGCATACATATATATATATGAATTGCAGAATACGGGATGGGGAGTGAGGTGTCAAAGTACGGTGATGTGTACAGCTACGGGATTCTTTTACTAGAATTGTTCACGGGAAAAAGACCCACCGACGCCATGTTTAACGATGGCCTTAACCTTCACAAATTAGCAACAGAGAAGGCTTTGCTAGAGCAAGTGATGGAGTTTGCGGATCAAATAATGGTATTTCATGTGGAAGGGGGTGATGAAACAAAAAGGAGCAAGCTTAAAACACAAACTACAAGAGAAGATATCCAAAAGGGCTTGGTTTCAATACTGAAAATTGGAGTAGCATGTTCCAAGGAAGCACCAAGGGAAAGAATGGAAATATTTGATGTTGTTATGGGAATCAAATCTATGAAGGACATGCTTTATGAGAATTGAATTCCCAGCTGTTGTATGCAATGTTGAAATATTTTCAGTATTCTTGTGTTAATTTCACGGCTGGTCCTATGATTTGGAGAGACATATCCGAAATTTTAAAATAAAATCCCTTTTTATTTAATCATGTAAATAATTACAACAACAAAAATTTATATCACTTTTTTCAAAGGTTAAAATTGTAAGGAAAAAAAAGACATAAAATATAATAAATCCAAAAGAAATATAATAAATCCCTTTGCAAAAAAATATTAATGGGTATTCAACAATAGTTGGAGAGATAGAAAGTGAGAGACGTATGGTAGTCAATTTATAGTGGACTAAAAGGAATGTTACAGTTATCTTGCAAAAATTCAAAAAATATAGACGTAGAAATAAAAGTTTGGTTGATGTAGAACTTCATATATATCTTTTATTAGTTGGACCCTTATAATTCTAACTTTAAATTTTATCATTTTCATTATCAACAAATAAAGGTAAATGTTGAAACTTAGGACCCTATTTCTATAGAGGCCGAACACTATTTAAGCCATGGGCCCTATGCAGCTCCGCACAGCCCAAGGGCCGGCCCTAGTTAATTTCTTTAAATTAAATGGATGGTTTCAGAGGCTGCATTCATTTGAACTTGGCTCCCTGTCCATTACTCTTTTGGTTTAATTTCTTTCAACGGGGTCTAGTTTGACGACTAAACATAATTTTTCTCGTGAAACTTGGTGGAGATAGTCTTTGATAAGTACATTATAATGCACTCATATACGCTTATACATGCATCTATGTAATGCACTTATACGGCTAAATACGCTAAATAAACTCTGAATTATGACTTGTTAATTCCATAGCAAATTAAAGTTACTAACGTATTTTTACAAGCTTGGTTTATGTACTCAAGGTATATATATTGATATGATCAATGATTGAATGCATAAAGAATGGTAAAATGATGATTGATTATTTTGAGAATGGATTCAAGGAAGAAAAAAGAATCAATGTGAAGCAAGAATGGTTCCGAGAGCACTTAAGATCGATCTTGGCTTCCTAAGATAGATCCTAGTTGAATTCTTGCAAGCTACCAAGAAGAAAAATCGATATTGCTAATGGCAAGATCGATCTTGGTCCCTTGCTGAAATTTTCATCCACTTGCATCCACCTGTTAACTTTTCCCACTTGTGGACAACTCATTAAAGCAACTTGTACCACTTGCAACTCACCTCACTCCTTAGGACATCTATAAATACAAAGCAAGGTTCAAGCATGAAAAGGAGAAATTTAGAGAGAGATTACATGTTTGTAATTATGAGAATTAAAAGAAAAGCTAAATTAGATTTTAGAGAAATAAAGTTTTGTAATAGACGCAATTCATATCTATTAATACAAGTGTTTTGTTTATTCGATTTTCTTCATTTTTATCATGTATCCATCTATTATGGAGGGGTAAATTACCTAGCTAAGGCTAGGGGTGAGTTTGTTGTAAATGAAAACATGGTCAAGTTTTCAATTCTTTAAAGCTATATGCCTAGTGTTATCAAAATAATTATGCTTATTATATATTGATCATGTTCCATAATCTTTGATGGCTTAAAACACCAAAAAGAATATGAAACTTTCATTTTAATCTATTTTGCCTCCTTATGCCATGTATATAGAGTTCTTTAGTGATTAATGGACATATTTAGTAAATGAATTATACTTAGACTCTTCATGCCATGAATGATGAGTGTTAGTTGAATCATTTATCTACAAATAAAGTACTTCAAATGAGCATATATTATTTAACAATCACTATTGAATGGATGGTTATGCTATTCACATAAAATTAGAGAAGTTCATTTTAAATATGGTCACATCTTGTAGTTGAGTGTAAAGTATGGTTTTATTTTTCCTTGTCACCTACATCACTTAAAACACACTTTTTGTCTATATTTGAGGACTTTCTGATTGCTCATTTGTTTCCATAAATGTGATGTTTGTCTTCCCTTATAAGCAAGCCTAGTGGAGTTAGATTGGTTGTATTTCCTCAAAATCTTTTACCACCAATGTCTAGACTTTCAATTGATAAGCAAACATAAAACATACTAAGGTAAACGGATGTGTCGAATTGGATTCACAAACCATGGTTACCAAGAACAACAAATAAATTCCTAAAGCCTTTGCTTTCCTTAATACAAGCGCGTAATCTCATCACTTTGAAGTTTGTTTTACAACTTTTACAAAACAATTCAAAACACAATTTTAATCAATCTATCATAATTAACAAATACATAACCTACAAGCTTTCACCCCTCCCTTTGGTTCGACATTTGGGCTTACAAATACTATATCACAACTTGACCGCCTACACTTGGGTGTATACGATTGTACTATTTTTTGCACATTAGTCTCTATTAGAGTTCAAAACATTCAACCCAAAATCAATTGACTACGTGTGGAGTAGCCCATTATTCTTATATATTGCTTTGGGAAGATCTCTCTCGGTGTGGGATTTATAGTCTAAAAAATCTCTATAATGAATAGAACATCTCTATAAAATTTCATCAAAAGACTCAGTTCATAAGTGGTTGAGATGGTCATCAAAATTTCGGTGGATGAAAATGAACCTATTTAGACTCTCGAATCTCCTAAGTATATGGAACCCCATATTCTTTGCTAGGTAGACTCTCGAATCACCTAATTAGATGGAACGGTTCCCTTGGGAACCCAAACTTGAGAAGTATGTAGAGTCCTAATGTTTCCAACATGTCCCTTAGCTTGCTTAATCTTATAATCACTAACGAATCTTAATGACTTAAGTTCATCGATAATCATCCTAAAATCATAAATCAAGATTTTAACCTTATATTTCACACCTATGGACATAGGCTTTAGTCTATCAACACAAACATGCTTTGGCTTGCTTCCTATAGCTTTTAACAAAACTCTCATAATATCCACACTGAAATGGTTGTTGAAGTTTTGCTTATATACATTGAAAGGAACCACTAAATCATCTTGAACTTTCTTTTAGAAAGCATTTTTTTTCTTTTCAAAAACCGATTTTTGCTCAAAAACTTGCTTTTCCCTCTTATTGTTCAAATTTAACTTATAACAACCCAAAATATCCCATATCAGTGGTGTAATGGGAAGATCTTTGGTATATTGGGCTGGCCATTTTGGGGGAGAATTCAGGTGGTTATAATTGGTATAAGAGCTTAGGTATACAATAATCCTTCGGCTTAGGGGTAGGGTCTATTGCAGTATTTCTTTGTGTGCTATTTGATTACGTTGCTTGTAATTGCCCGTTTTCCCTTTTAACTATTACGTGATATGTTATTGTTCCAAGATGTCTTAATGTTATATGAAATTGGGATAGGTTCTAAAATCCTGAATTTTTATTTATTTTGAAAAGAACTAATGAGGTTTTATAACTTTATATTAAAAAGAATTAATAAGAGTTTATAACTTTAATTTGTAATATAAACATAGGCATATTGCCTTTTTGGGGGAGAACCTAGGTGGTTACATGACTTATGATGAATTTTGGCATAAAATATGTGAGAATGTAGTGTTATTTTACCTTATGTTAAATTGATTAGTCACATAGGTGAATCGATTTGATCACTATGAACAAAACGTAGACAAAGATCTTGGTGATGGTGAGCACTAACTTATTGCGGAATGGAGTTAATATCTCTACAAATTTTAACTTGTTTTTGAAAAACTTTTCCTTTAGGAATTAGCGAAATGCAAAACCCTGGGTCCTATTCGATTTCACCATTGCAAAAATGTTAGTGCTAACATTGACAAGTAATATAACAACACAACAAACAATTTCACAACATAATAAAGAACACATTACATAACGAGGTATCCGAGCACTAGAACAAACTAATCCTCGAGATAAATTCGACAGTATTTTTCAATCTCTCAAAGAAATAATACAAGAAACGTCTTAACTCAATCACAAAGTGATAAACGCTTAATATTGTCATTCATACGCTCATTTTCAGAGTTGTTTGACGCGTTTATTTCTCTAAAACTATTCGATTTGCCAACTTATTTCGCGATTAGTCTCGTAGCACTTTTATATTTAACAATGCTTGGAAAGGCACATTTTGTGTTTATTTTGGTGTCTTTAGATTTCAAGAAATATTGTATTTAATACAATGGTGGAATTTTTCATGGGACAAAATGAATCCAAGAAAATGGAATTCTCCATGTGACCAAATAGCATCCAAAATAGTGGATTTATCCACCAAAACTAAAAAAAGCATTGTTTATTTTTTGGAATCCAACACAACACTCCTATTTATAGTCTTCATTGTTGTTTTGGAGAGGGGTCCTTTTATTTACTTCTCATTTCTCAATTTATAGAGAGCTTGTAATAGTTTTTTCTAGAAAGAGAAATGGAGTTCACTTTTATAATTCTTGTCTCTACATTTATTATGGAGTAAATTTCTTTGTTAAGGCTAAAAGATGAAATTTGCAATACATTAATTATGTAAGTTCAATTTTTATTCCATTGTTAGTTTTGTTAAATACTTTTTGAATCCTTCATCTTCTCCATTTTTTCAACCATTCATAAGCTAGTAAGATAATTTTCATATGATGATTTGACTTTGTATGCTTTGTATACATAGATCTCAAGCATTAATGAGGAGATGATACACTTGTGTATTTCTTACTAGCCTATGTCCATTCTTTCTTTGAATGAGATACCTTTCATTGCCAAGCATGATTAGTCTTTGAATATTCATGGAAATACCATAAATTTGAGATTTTAATCTTTGAATACTTTAATGATATGTTGAGTGTTTTCTACACTTTATGTGATTTTAAGACTCGTCATCTTCTTAGTTAAAGTATTGCCAAAGATGATCTTTTAAATTTATGTCATAAACAATTTCATTTATCATTTTAAGGATTCAATTTGTATTTATCAAATAAGTCTATATAGGACGGTTTGACCTCCACCTAGACTTCCCAATCTTAGATAAATAAAATGTTATGATTTATAGAGCTAAACTCTTTGTAGTTGGCCATTTTCATAATCAAGTCATTTGCCTAGGGGAAACTAACAATGAGTTCTTAAATGTCTAATTTAAATTTATGCATTTTCTTTTTGTGTATTTTAAGTTTGAATCTTGGTTGACATTATATGGGAATGGGTTGCACTTGCTTCACACCCTTTGTCACAAGATAAAAATGAGAGATATATACACTTGTGTTGATTTTTGCTTACACCCTTTCTTTATATGGCATTTATATGGGATTGGGTTGCTTTTGCTCCACGCCCTTTTGCTTAGAAATGGGTAAAATACTCAACACTTAGGAATTGCATTGAGGACTTTGAATAAGGTTGATTTTACGTAACTTTACAAAACAAATTAATTCTATAATGTCTTAGCCTTTTCTCATCTATTGTTACATCATTTTAATTTTTATTGCAAGACTTTAAAATCAACCATTAAAATTAACCAATTAAATTCTCTTAACAAAACCTTGGACTCGTAATCACCACATCGTCTTTCCGACTATCCTTGTGGCTCGACACTTGAATTTACCAAGTATTATAACTTGACAACCTGCACTTGGGTACCTAAGGACGGAAGTATTTTTGGCGCGTCACAAAGCACTCTCACCATCTTCTAAGCACACAATACCAAGAGCTAGGATATGCAATTCCTCATTTCCTCAGCGTCGGGATGCTTCGCACATCTCAATGTAACTTACTCATAAACTGGCAGACGAATTCATTGCCTCTCAGACTTCAAGGTAATGAATTGATGATGAACTCAAGGCAATTGACAAGAAAACACTTTTGGTGATAGTGTTTCTCACAAATTGCATGGACATGAAATGGTATAAGCTAATAAATAAAGAACGAGAAAGCTAAACAAACACACAACACCAATAATTAACGTGGTTCAATAATTTGTCCACTCTAAAATCATTATTATGTAGCAGGGGATTACAAGAGGTTGTTATATAAACATATACAAAATGGGTTATACAATTTATATTATGAAGGTGTGTTCCCCTTTTTTTGTAGAATTCCTCCGCCTTATTTTCCTAAGTTGCCTTGTGGGTGTGTACTTCTTTCATTGCCCCGGGGTTTAATCAATCCATCCATCGTCCCAATTGGGCTTGAGTAACGGATGGATAGGCTCGACACGCGATTGGATCCAGTGTATCAAATAGTGGTTTGGCCTTTATAGTTCGAGCTAAGCCAGAAGTCACGGCATATGTAAGAGCATCTCTAAGAGAAGTACTAATTTTTTTGTAAAATTGTTAACCAAGACCATTACATAAAGACCATAGCCACATTACATAAAGACCTAAACTCTAGTTAACCAAGCCCTAACTATGATTCTTAGAACCGTGAATATATAACTATCTTGGTTGATTAATATGCTCGATCTGCATTTTCAGTACCTTGTCACTTTGTTATTATATCTAAATAAATTAGTTACATAAATACTTAACTTTTTCTAAAATTTAATAATATAACAATTTTAAAACATATAAACATATGTACATATTTTATTTGATTTTTCTAAAACTCAAGGGAAGAAAAAAAAAACCTAGCTCCGCTCTTGTTATAAAGTTGGGTTTCAACTTTATTGGTGGGGAAATTTTATTTAAACCCATTGTTTCATATAAGTTGACCTGCTTTTCTTTTTTTAACTATTTTATTTTTGAAAATCTTCCTCAAGTGAAATGACCATATAAGACCTATCTTTATTAATATTGTCCGATATATGCTGAAAGTTGTCTAAGTTAACCCATATATTATACACGTACCCATATTCTTCATATTTCTTTCGTCATCTTTTTATTTTTATTTTTCAAACCCTAATTCTAAGTACCTCTGCAACTAAAGCCGGACCTAAGGTTAGCCGCAACATACTCTTGCCTCAGGTCCTAAATTTTTTAAAGTTTGAAGTTGGCAAAGTTCATTGATCAAAAAATCTTATATGTTATCATTGATCAAAAAATAAGTAGTGATCATTTACGTAGATTAATTTTATTTTCTTTGAATTTGGATGCTTAGAAAAAAAAAGACCTAAAAATTTGAGGACAGAATGAATCATTGATAAATTTTGCTTCAGGCCCCCGAATTCTTAGGTCTGGCCATGTCTGCAACCAAAAATTTTCAATTCAGCCTCCGTGATCACATTGTCCCATTGTTTTGAGTAAGTGGATTTTGATCGTGGTCGTACGAATATAATCATGTTGCCTTTTTTCCATCATTTTCAATCTTTTTTTCAATTTTTTTGGGAAAATTGGATTAATTTTTCAAAATGTCTTTAGATAACTATAGCTATATATGGATCAAATATACATATATATCATACATTAAAATATAATGTGTATGTATAATTTTGGAACGAGAGCAAGAGAATAGATAAATGATCATTGGCACAAATTTGGTCTAACTATGTATTTTCATTGCAATGATATGAACATGCACTTTGAGAACTCATTTGATAATTATATGCCGGAGTGAGGTTGCCGGAAATGAAAAGCGTTGCAGTAAGAATCGTTAAACAAGAAAGGACATGTAACGAAGGTATATACATAGGTTTTAGAAGGCGGGTTTATCAATTTGAATTGAAAGATACTGTTTTTTTTTTCCTAAAATTAGTGAGGGTTAACTTAACAAAATAATTCGTACGTTGTTTTGGGTTAATATAAAACATGGGTAAAATAAAATTTCCCCTATCGATGATACTCACAATTTGTATATTTTTTACATTGGAAAGTTCATATCTCTTTGTTTTTTCTTTATCTTGGAAATGGAAATGAAAAAGGTTAAGACATTTGCGATGTTATTCAGGAATCAATAATAGTGTTATTTGTCAAGAGAGATAGATATATGGTGACTGAAATGTATGCTTTCTCTTTTTATATGGTTCATAGGATGCATGGGTATTTTGTGCATATACGTTTGTAAGGATGCGTTTGTTTCATTCTTTGAATCTAAAGGCTCAAGATTGGTTCTGAAGTCTGAAAAATTTGTTTGTTTTGTTTCTTAATGTCATATTTGAACATGTTGTTTGTTTAAACATAACACGTCCAAATGATGAATAAATGTTATTCGGACAAATTTACTCTTCTTCACTTATTTTATAAAAATGATATATTTAAAAGGATAAGGGCAAAAGAGGTCTTTTACCTCTTTAATTAAAATTTAAGGCTTCAGATTTAAGAGGGAAGACTGTCTCTTATTTTTAAGATGCAAAATAAGTGTTTAGATCTAAATTTTTCAACCAATCAAACAAAATTTGAACCTCTTAAGTCTAAATGGACCAATCATTCAGACTCGAGGCCAAATCAAACAATCCTCGAAAGTTTAAAAAAAAATTAAAGAAGATGTGTGTTGATTCATTTTTTTCTTCTTGGAATTTTAATGTTTGTTGTATATAGTATGAAGAAAGTGGGTTTAAGCTTGAAAAGCCACATTATTCGTAATTTAATTTTCTTCCTTTTTTCTTTTGAATGATAGTGTTAAATTAAATTAAGTTTTTATATGAAAATGATCTTATAATGTAAGACTTCAATTTGAATTTTACTCCTATTTTTAAGAATATAATATAATTTCAACAATATCGATGGTAAGATGTAAAAAGTGTTCACTTTGCAATATTAGGCTGTACAAGATCACTCTGCACATGTGCACAATTGGATCACATCCACAATGAGTTCCATGTGTCAATGTTGGAAAATACATTTTCGATCCTTCTCATATCATTCTTTCTGAAGATCTAAAGGTCAACCAGGATGCCTTATACGGAACAAGACTAATATATAGCTGTGGTTACTAAAAGAGCAAATCCTTAGGAATCGAGTAATTTTGTTGCCTAAAGTCATATGGTTCCACCATGGGATAGAGGAGGCCAATGGAAACTCGAGTATGAGATTCAAGACAAGTTTCCATACTTACTCCGATGAGGTATATTCATGTCCATATTTTAATTTCGTTGATGAAATATATTAATGAGGGGAGGTTGTAACAACCTGTGTTTGAATTAAATGTTAATCCTTGGTTTGCGTTGTGAGAACTCATTCCGGGTTTCAGTTGTTCAACTTAACATCTCTAAGACGTCTATGTGGTTGTAATACATATTGTGTATGGCCGTCGTGGCATTAGGGTGCATATTCTTGATTTTGAGGTGTTGATGGGGGAAATGGAGTTTCCTGACAAACCAATTTATAGTCAACTTCACATAGCAATTACTTCTTCGTGTCTTATCAAAATAACTCCGGGTTTTTGCCATTAGTCAAGTTTTATTTATAAGTTCCATTTTTGGCCCCAGTCGAAATTATGTCATCTCGAGGCTTATTGCAATATTTTTTGGATTAGAGCTGTGACTGGGGAGTTGATCTATCCGCCAAAAAAGTGTTTGGCAAAACCCACCCAAAAAAAAAAAAAAACCCCGACCTGCCTGCATCAGATACAGGTGAAAACCCATATTTGAGTGTCTTAACTCGAACCGCAATTAGCGCTAAGTCAACCTTCTACTCCACACTCATTCAGAGTTCATTTGAGAGGGATAGTTGGTGGATTTGGGGGGGTTTGGTTGGATTTTGATCTTTGATTCAAGAATTGGCTAAAAATGATCGTTATTCATCAATTTTAGTGTTTTGAAGGTTGAAGTAGTTGAGGTCTAGCCATCAATTCATTATTCATCCTCTCAGCATCTCAATCTTGTGTTAAAGCTTCTCTAGAGGTGGAAACACTAGTACCAAAACCTACTTTCAAAACTTTTGTTGTTACATGTAGAGATGTGAGTATAATTTATCCAATTTGTAGGTTTGGGTTACATGTATGTAGGTTGGGGATTCTTTTTTGTATTTGATTTATATTTATTATTGATTAATATATGATCTAACAAGAATCAAGCCTTGCATGTTACAATTAAAAGTATGATTTTGACAAAAACCCACCAAGACGTAAATGAAAGCTGATAGAATTTATGGTTCACCTTATGGACTAAATGTACAAAATATTAAGGTTATTGATGGATTATGATGCAGATATCATAGTAAGAACTATTTGGACATTTTATACTGATTTATGTTGGCTACTTTGAGATTTCGATATTATTACTGCTGTTCTTACAACAGGCACGATTATTTACGATTGATCGATAGACATAATAAGGTTGTAACTCTGCATATTACAGGTTGTAGCCCAAAGAAAGGTTATAGTCTCATGTTTACAAAGATTGTATCCATGTACATTACGGTTGTAGCTGCCATAAATTGCAGGTTGTAGCCCAAAATACAGATAGGGTTGTAGCCCTATACATTGCAATTGTAGTCGTTTACACATTGAGGGTTGTAGCCCTAAATCGCTACTCCTATTGATGGACTGACCTGGGTGTCGCATGTAGTATAGTAGGTGCCTAATTTACTTAATTACCAACACATTTGGTCTTCCACACTCATATTTGTTGTACAAGTTTGGTACTAATATTGCAGATTGCACCTTTGGGGGTATAATGTTAGCTCGCCGAGCGTGACATGATTTTTATCGCATGAAAAAAATATTTTTGAATATCTGGCACATGTGTGTGTTTTTAAATGTAATACAAACTTAATTTTTATAGTTCTCATTGAGCCCATTTTAGCTCATTATATATATTTTTTTCTATATAGGCACTTTCACTGATACACATGGACGAGAAAAGAAAATAATGCCGCATTTTCGTTTGCCTCTGGTCCATATGAGAGTTTCTTGAGATGATGGAATCTATGTGTTAAATTGTGTACCTTGGATATTATGTATTTTCCATTAAACTAATTGCATTAATTTTGGAGGCATAAGAATGACATTGAATATGTAAGTATTTGCAACAATAAATTAAGAATATTATATACATATATATTTATGTTGAGATAATGAAGAGTCATATCTATATTAACGAGAGAAGAGGTGATATTCGATACTAACGTAAAGTCTATGTTATAGGCTATGTATGTCCGCTGGTTCCGGCAAACAAAATCTAAATGTTTCGGTCGTAAGTTGTGTGTGTCAAAGCTCCCAGTCGAACTTAGCACTAATCCCAGAGTGCTACTACTAAGCCACTTGCTGGTGGTTCATAAGATTCATAGATAGTGAAACAAAAATGCATGTTCTCTAATGTAACCATTCATAATAATCATAAGGTGAGGTGACAAAAATGAGAATAAAGCCTCTTAAAAAATGACTTAATGTAATATCGACATTTTTTATCTACCTATGAAGCAAGATAAATATTGTATACAAAGTCTATTAATTTTTTATATAAATATTTTAATATACAATCTCATGTAGAATACCATTGAAGATGCATATCTTAAATTTGACAATGAAGAATTTTGTTTTTTATTTAATCTTACTTTTTATTGCATAGGAAAAAAATGCTTCCATGCCCGTTTATAGTCAAAAGGTATTGAATTTATTTTTGTAATATTTAGGGTCCGTATGGTTGCGTAAATTACCTAATTTTAGAATTAGTTAATTTTCGATTGAAGAATTGTGAATTTGCTCATTTATGAATAATTCAATTCTAATTCAAGTGGTAGTGTTTGAAAAACTTAAACGAGAAATTCCGATTGTTAGAATAAAAACATGTTCTCTATTGTTCTATATTATTTAAAATTTGTCTAGATACATCAACATTACGAGTAGAAATTAGATATTCTCGAAAAATAGAGTTGGAATGAATTATCTAATTCTAAAATTAGGCAATTTCAAGTTTTACTTGAAATAACTTAATTTTAGTTTTTGTGAATCAATTTGAATTATCATATTTATAATTGTTCAATTTACACGACCAAACACTAATAAATAAAAATTTTGTAAATTACTTAATTGTAAATTATCTAATTCGCAATTTGAAGGACAACCAAACGGGCCCTTAATAAATTCCTAAAGCAAGGATTAATAATAAGTAGTAAAAAGATGTATCTAGAAAAAGAAGAAATTGAATTTTTAGGATTATATATTAAGGGAGGAAAAACAAAATTACAAGAACATATTATTAAAATGGTATTATATTTTCCTGATAAAATTTAAGATACAAAACAATTACAAACCTTCTTAGGATTATTAAATTATGGAAAAAAATATATTCAAAACTTAAATGAATTAGTAGGACTTTTATATAGTAAATTAGGAAAAAATGGACAAAAATATTTAAATAGTGAAGATATAGCTTTAGTCCAAAAACTAGAAGAAAAAAATAAAAAATCTAGAACCATTAAAATTACCATTAGAAAATAGTTACAAAATTATTCAAACAGATGCAACTAATAGAGGATGAGTAGGTATATTATTACGTACAAAGACCATCAGAAGAAAGTAATAAGAGTCAAAAAGAAATATGCAGATATTGTTCTGAAAGTTTTTATAAAACTCAACAAAATTTATCATCCACTAATTTAGAAATATTAGGAGTAATTAATAGTATAGATAGATTTCAATTATATCTAAATAAAGAATTTTTAATAAGAACTGATTGTAAAAATATAGTAGAATATTTTAATAAAGCTAAAGGTTCTAAGGCAACTAGCAAAAGATGGATAGTTTTTATTGATAATATTACATGTAAGGGTTTTAATCTAAAATTTGAACATATTAGTAGTAAAGATAATCATTTAGCTGATATTCTTTCTAGACTAATTTTTCGATCTTAATTTTGCAGATGGCATTAAGTTCAAGAGTCACCAGAGATGACAATAGATTTTATGATACTAACACCAACAGCAATAGTTTATTTGTTATTCTTAATCCAGCACAAAAATTTAGAAAAAATATGCCAGTTACTAAGATGCAAAAGCATATTCTTGTCAATTTTTAGTTCAATATATAAAGAATATAATAAAAAGTCTTTCATACATACAATGATTTTTCTTAATAAAAACACGTATGAAACAAATATTCAAAATCTTGAGTCCAAAATCCAGTCTTTACAAAAGGAACAAATAGTTAAAGATCATGAAACTTTGATAAAACATTTTCGTATTTTAAATGAAAAGAAGCAAAAGTTACAAAATGATTTAGAAGCTATGAACATATTTTCTAATACTAGATTTTTATGTTATTTTGATCATTTCCTTCAAAATATTTTAAAGAAAAGCAAATAGTATAAATTACCTAATGATATTTCAAGTAGAACATTTACTCATGCTAATCAAAAGAATATTGAAGATTGGATAGAAATCCAAAATTATTTTCAAAATAATTATGCACTTGAAGGATCTACATATGAATATAAAAGAGTTTATGAAAAAATAAATTATAAAATAGAAATTATAATTTTAGTAGATGTAGAACTTTCTAAATTCGAAAAATTTACTATTTCTAAAAAAAAAATATTTATTTCTTTTAAATGGTGATATTACAATAGAAGTTACTATTAGTCTTTTACTTGAATATGGATTTTTATCTAGTGTTGAATATTATTACCCCAGATAATATAGAATTACTAAAATCTTCAAATCTTCCTAAAAGATTATTAGAAGCAATAGACCTTTAAGCATAAAATTTGGGACTTGGCTCCTTTCCATTACTCCTTCTATCCAATTTCGTTTAATGTGGCCTAATTCGAGACCTAAACGGATGAATTTTTTCACGAAACTAGGTGGAGATAATCTCTATAATGAGTAGGGTTGAGGCCTGGAGAAAAAATGTTTCTAGAGAGAGAAAGTAGAAAATTCTCTCTAATCTCTCTCCTCTCAAATTTTATAACATCTTAAGCTTTTGAGTTTCCGGCATCAATGATGATTATCCCGGCAAATTCAGAACAACCACTGGTCAACAATCACAATACCCAACAGCCCAACCTTGCACATCCCTCCCCACAGCAAGTTATAGCAGAAAACTATTCTCCTGAAAAATTTCAGCAGGTTTCTAGTGCCACAATATCTCCCACACCACAATTCAATCAACCTCCATTGAACGAAATCACCCATCTCCTTGCTTTACAAGCTCAAAACCAACACAAGATAATGGCAGAGCAAGCACAGCAGCAACAACTGCTCTTTCATTTGTTGTCAAAGCTTCCATCAATGGAATCCATCCCTCAACAAACACCAACTCCAGTCACAGTTCAAAACAGCTTGGCCAAAAATGGTGTACATCCCACAGTTTTGGAGAGTAATGGTGCATCTTCAATCACACAGGAAAATAGAGATAGTATACTGCAAGCACAGGCAGTTGGCAAAGGAGAAAATGAGTTTGCTATCATTCCCATCTCAAATCTTCCTCTTGAGGAAAGTTCTGTTGAAAAACAAGCAAAAAAGGCATACTCAAATGTTCTTGATGCAGGCCTTAGAAAAGTGTTACAGCAGCAAATAGCAACAAACAACAATGTAATTTTGGTTGATGAAGAAGTGCAGAAGAAATGTGGTGATATTTTTCCCTCTTTCGCTGGACATTGTACTATAAATGGCGCTCCGGTGGTTAGCAGCAGCACAGTACCAGTGGTGGGGTTGCAAGAGGTTGATGATGACTTGATTCCTGAACCTCATAATCTTTCTCCCACTAGACAAAGCAATGGTTTAGTCACAGTCAGCAATTCTGAGGCAGATTGGACTGGCAGCTTTCCCAATGCAACAGTGACAGCTTCTCAAGCAACTGGGACAGTTTCTAATGCAACAGTACCTATCTTTCAAGCTGATAAAGCTCCTGCAAAAGCAGCAAAACCCACTTATGCAAGTCTTCTTCAACCTACTACACAACCTCGAGACACACAAGTTATACAACAACTCCCATCCCCTCACAAAGTGGGAGGATTGCCAGCTGTCAGATTAAATGAGGAGGCTTATCAGGCAGCTCTCTCTAAATGCAAGCATAATTTGATGGGCAGACTTATCATTAACAGAGGTAAAAATCCTATTAAATCCATGGACCTTCATGCTGCTCTTTCTGATGTATGGAAAACTAAGTACAACTGGAATTTAACTCCTATGGGAAAAGGATTTTACACTGTTCACTTCACAGATATTTTAGACATGCAAAAAATTTGGCACTTTGGTCAAACTAACCTTAATATTGGTATGTTCAAAGTTTCAAAGTGGGTGCCTGACTTTATACCAAGCAGGCAAAAACAAACCTCTGCTCACGTGTGGGCAAGATTGCATGAAGTGCCATATGAATACCTTGACTATGAGTTGTTAATGTCAATGGGCAATATTATTGGTCATCCTCTAGATGTGGATCCTCTCACATTGAAAAAATCTTATGGCCACTATGCTAGAGTTTTAATTGATGTGGATCTCAAAGCCCCTTTACCTCCTAGAATTTTGGTTGAACGGAGAGACTATAGCTTCGAGCTAGAAGTCACATATGAACATTTACCAAGCTTTTGCTCTCATTGCTCATCGATTGGGCATTTAGTGACAGAATGCAGAATTTTGAAAAGGGCACAACAACATCATGCTTCATCTTTGAATCAAGAGTTTGTTAGAGGGAAAGCTGTCAAAAGCAAAGCTACAATCATTAAGAACAATATCATTACAGGGCATGATACCATTAAGGTAAATAGAGGTGAAACTCCCAATGAAATTGCTCAAGAAAATGGTGGCATTTCTCATAACCCAGCTTCTTCATCATATGAGCAAGACAACAATGAACAGGACATCAATGGGAAGGAATTTCAAGGCTTTAATGTTAGCTCCACAAGCTCTAACCAACAGACTCCTACTATAGGCCCTCTAATTTCACCAGTTAACCACAGTCCTCCTGTTTCACCTGATGCTCATAAAGAGGGCTCCACACACAGTTCGGACACCATTGTAGCATGCACAGATCCAGCTAAGATATGTCAAATGGCAGCTGGGTGCACTCCAAGAATAATCAGCTCTAGTAGTTCACAATCAGTTTCTGACTCACTTCAGAATCAGTACAAGAACAAATACTCTCCTCTCAATGGTAGATTTTGGGGAGATGATGAAGATGGAGAGCCAATTGAAAATTGGGAAGCAGCGGCAGATTCTAATTTCAAATTGGCCACAGAGCAGAATATGCACTGTATTGTTCTTGAACAAGATGAAGGGTCTTCACTGGGCAAATTTGGTAAAACCAACCTGAAAGAATCAGAGTACAGAGCAGTCAATAAACCATTGACAAGCAAGGAAAAGAGGAAATTGGCCAAGAAAGATGAAGCAGACAGGCAAGAAATGGCTCTAGCAGGCCTGTCTCCACAAGCCATACAAGATTACTTTGACATACGAAACAGACAACAGTTACAAATAGATGGACCTGAAAATATTGAGAGTTCTCCTCTCAGCTTTCCTAAATCTGTATCTCAATGATTGTTCTCTTCTGGAACATCAGAGGAATCAATAATTTTGATTCCCTCAATGCTCTAAAAAACCTGTGTATGACTCATAAATCCAATTACCTTTGCATCGCCGAACCTATGGTTGATTTTGATACTATTCCACAGCATTTTTGGAACTCCATTAGTATGCAAAAGTTTGCTACTAACCAGAGAGAAAACAAAATTTCAAACTTATGGGTACTTCACGCATTGGATACCCCCACTCCTGTCATAATCCAAAATTCCTCTCAACATATTACCTTTTCCATCTCTTTGCCAAATGGAAACTTTCTCCTCTCAGCCATATATGCCCACAATGACCTCAGATTCAGAAGACTGTTGTGGAATGAATTGGCAGACATCAAGTCTAATTACTCTATGCCCTGGTCTTCCATTGGTGATTTCAATTGTGTTTTAGATGTTACTGAAAAAAGAGGTGGTAGACCTCCTAACAACCTCTCTTGCATGGAATTTCAAGCTATGTCCGACACATGTGACTTCATACATTTGAACACCATAGGCCCTCTCTTTACTTGGTCTAAAAACGCATTCTCCAACATGGATTCTAGACTTGATAGAACTCTATGTAGTGCAAACTGGTGTGAAAAATGGAATGAGGTCTCTTGTTCTGCCCTAGCCAAAGCTGCCTCTGACCACACACCGCTTTTGTTCAAATCCTTTAATAATAATCTGCAAGGCCCAAAACCTTTCAAATTTATTAATGCTTGGGTCTCTCATCCCTCTTTTAAAAAGATTGTTGAAGATTCCTGGGCTTCTTCAGTCCCAGCAAGCTGTCATATGGTGGTGATTCAACTCAAACTTAAACTTTTGAAGCAGGCTCTTAAAAGCTGGAATAAAGAGCAATTTGGTGATATCAATCAAGCTGTTGTTCATGCTAATGAAAAGCTTGCAAAGATTCAGCTGGACATTGATCAGCTTAGGCATTCTTCTCAAAGAGATAGAGAGGAAGTGGAGGCACAGGCCAATCTTCTTACCACTCTGAGAAGACAAGAAATGTTTTGGAAAGAAAAAGTTAGGATCAAATGGCTGAAGGAGGGAGACAGAAATACCTCATACTTCCACAGAATTGCTAAACAAAGAAGAGCCACTAGCAGAATTCATGCTCTGCATGATGGGAACTCTCTTATCATTGATCCAAAGGAAATCCAAAGCCATGCTGTGCAGTACTTTCATGATTTGTACGCAGGGGAAAATAGTACTATTGAGACTAATTTGATCCAAAAGGTTATTCCTAAGATGGTTACTGAGGAAGATAATACCAATTTATGCTCTATTCCCTCTGAAGCAGAAGTGAAATTGGCAGTCTTTGCTCTGGATCCCGCTTCTGCTCCTGGTCCTGATGGATTCACAGGTGCTTTTTTTCAGACTTGCTGGGAAACAATTCACAAAGAGGTTTGTGCAGCTATTATCAACTTCTTTCACACAGGATGGCTTTTACCTGGTTTGAACTCTAACTTCATTGCTCTGATTCCCAAAACCACAAATGCAGAATCTCTGCCTCACTTTAGACCAATCGCTCTGGCAAATTTCATTTTTAAGATTATTCCAAAAATTCTCAGTACAAGGTTATCTCATATTGCTGCTAGAATTATTTCTCCTCAGCAAAATGGTTTTGTTAAAGGAAGAAGTATACATCAATCCATTGGGATCACATCTGAATGCTTCAATTTACTTGACAGAAAGAATTTTGGGGGTAATATTGCTCTAAAAATTGACATAGCTAAGGCTTTTGACACATTGGATTGGAATTTCCTCCTCAAAGTGCTCAAATGCTTTGGATTTTGTGCTACTTTCAACAAATGGATACACAACATTTTAATGTCTGCCAAGCTCTCTATCATCATTAATGGTACTCCTTGTGGCTACTTCAGTTGTAAAAGAGGTGTTAGACAGGGAGACCCTCTCAGTCCTCTTCTCTTTTGTCTAGCAGAAGAAGTGTTAAGCAGAAGCATAAGTTGTCAAGTTTTAGAAGGAAAACTCAAGCTAATTTCAGGTCCTAGAAGAACCAACATGCATTCCCATTCTCTATATGCAGATGATGTGATGGTTTTCTGTAGAGGGGACAGTGTCAACCTTAAAGTCCTTTTGAACATTTTGGAGGAGTACACTTCTAATTCTGGTCAAGCAGTCAACAAAGCTAAAAGCAAGATTTATTTTGGCAAAGGGGCAGTCTCTAGGAAGGTTGCTATTGCTCATTTATTGGGCATGTCTACTGATGAGGCTCCTTTTCATTACTTAGGAGCTCCTATTTTCAAAGGCAAGCCTAAACAACGACACCTTCAACCAATTGCGGATAAGATCAGGCTTAAAATGGAAGGATGGACTGGTAGAATGCTATCTTTTGCAGGCAGAGCCGAACTCATAAGATCAGTTATCACTCCTATGCTGTTACACACTTTCTATGTTTATGCTTGGCCTAAAATGCTTCTTGACAAAGTTCAAAAGTGGTTGAGAAATTTCCTATGGAGTGGTGATATTTTGGTCAGAAAAACTGTGACTGTTGCTTGGCACACAGTCTGCAATAGCAAAGACAAAGGAGGTTTGGGTTTCAGACCTATACAAAGTATCAACAAAGCAGCTCTTCTCAAGCATATGTGGGACATTATCAAAATGAATAATACTTGGAGCAGGTTTTTCAAAAGCATGTATGTCATCAGAAATACTACTGCCACTACTGTTTTCAAAGGGTCTTCCATGTGGCCTGGTTTGAAGGCTGCCTTACTTGTCATTAATGAGAATGCTAGATGGATAATTGGTGATGGCAAATCTGTCAACATTTGGAAGGATAAGTGGGTTGGCACAGATTACATTCCTCAGGATGATGAACATTTGCATAGATGTAGCTCTGTGGCTAGTCTAATTCGGAATGGAACTTGGTGCCTTCCTGATTTGTTTTCTCACAATTACCCGCATTTAACAGAGCAAATTAAGGCCATTCAATTACCTCTCAGCCCCAATAAAGATCTCCTTATTTGGCCTCTCTCAAAGAAAGGAAACATTACTTTCAAAGCGGCATACAGGTTTTTCAAACCTCCCACAAATCTTCATTGGGCAAAGCATTTATGGAAAGCTTTTATTCCTCCTAGAGTCTCCACCCTTTGCTGGAAAGTTCTTCACAATAAGCTCCCAACTCAGGAAAGCCTTCAAAGAAGAGGGATGATTATAGTTCCCAGGTGTGAAATATGCCAAAGAAACACTGATTCCATTCAACATTTGTTTATTGACTGTGCTTATGTGAGGCTTATATGGAGATGGATATGGCAACTCTTCAACATTAACAAGCCTATCCCCTCATCTCCTACTGATATATGGATGTTCATGGAAAATCAAAACATGGGATCACAGGTCTTTAATCTATGGGTGGCTGCTTGTCAGATAGCTTTTCATTCCATTTGGGAAACTAGAAATCAGGTCATATTCAAAGGTAAAAAACCTTTCATCTCAAGGACTCTTCATTTCCTTAAAGGCTGGCTTCAACAAATTGGAAGCTTGGCTGGGGGAGTCATGAGGAATTCTACTAATGACCTCTCTATTCTTCACAAGATAGGTGTTACTGGCATTCTTGCTCATAGCCCTAAAATTATTGAGGTGGTGTGGGTTCCTCCTCCTGATTCTTGGATTAAGGTGAATACTGATGGCATGGCTTTAGGTTCTCCTGGCAGAGCAGCTATTGGGGGCATTTTCAGAACTCATAGAGGTTTCTCCAAAGGTGCTTTTTGTATATCTGTGGGCATACATAATGCTTTTGAGGCTGAGTTTCTGGCATTCATACAAGCCATCTCTATTGCATGGGAAAAAGGTTGGCACAAGCTCTGGGTGGAAATGGATTCTCAAATAGTGGTTGCTTGCGTGCAAGATAGGAAGTTCACACCTCCTTGGCTTCTCATTAATGAATGGCACAATTGTAAATTTAAGCTTCTAAGGATGCAAGTTCATATAACTCACATTTATAGGGAAGGTAATCAAGTGGCTGATTGTCTCTCAAAAATGGGAATGCAATTTGCTCAATTACAATGGTGGAATTCATTTCCCCAACAAATTTCGGTTTTTCTTGAGCATGATTACACAGCACAACCAAATTATAGATTCAAAGGTTGACTACTTCTTTCATGAGAAGATTGAGAAGTTGGGTGCTAATGCTTATGTTGAAGTCACTACCCACAGCAGCTTTGCTTTTATTTGCCACGTGTTTTGGCAATTTTGTTTTCTAGCTAAACCTAGATGGCTTATTTCTATTTTTTGTAAATTGCCAAGTGTACTTTTGGATTTTACCACTAGTCTTCTTAGCAATTCAGTCACTGTTCTTAGGTGTGTTCTTTTGGGTCTTGGGGATGGCCATCTGTATCCCCCACCTTTTGTACTCATTTTCACTTTTATGATATCACGCTAAGCCTCTGTGGAGGCTAGTGCATTTTATAAAAAAAAAAAATCTCTATAATGAGTAGATCAATTTCACAATTTTGTTTTTTAAAAAACAAACCAGAAGTGGGTGAAATGATCCTCTAAAATTTTAATGGTAAAAAATGAGCATATGTATCAAATTTTTAATACACCTACTTCGGTTTGAGGTTTTTTGATGAAATTTTGTGGACATGATCTATTTATTATAGAGATCATTTCCACCAAACTTCATGAAAAAAATTATCTGTTTAGGTCTCAAATTAGATCCCATTGGATAAAATTGGATGAAAGAGTAGTGGAGGGAAGCCAAGTCCGAAAATTTGTATATTCAAAAACTTAGAGAAGCTATAGAAAAAGATGGAGAAACAATAGACGTAGTACCCTTAAAATTTTCTTTTAATAATTATTAATATTCCGCCAGAATGGGTAAATAATAGTGAAATAGTACATGGACAACATGAAATTGTAATATAACATAGAGAAGATTATATTGTACTGCACAAAGGAGATACTGCAAGAAAACTACTAGAGAAGTTATGTGACGAAAATACTTTTATTACTTACAAAATCTATCAACAGTTGTACAAATTCAAGAATACATGTTGTTTTTACAATTTTTTTGGAGAAAATTTTAATATGTTATTTTACATTCCAGATTTAAGAAATAGTTATAGAATAAGTAGATTTTTAGAGTATAGAATTCTATAGATATCCAAGAGGTTTTAGAAAAAAGTTGGCTACAAGAATTTGAAGAAAGACAAAAATATATAAATTCAGTCCAAGCAAAAGCAACGATAATTCTTCCATTGATTACACTAAAAGGCACAATATTGAGAATATGATGGAATGTTAGTTAGACGTATGCAGTGCAACAACAATTTTAAACGCCATCCGTGACATCAGATAAAACTACATAAGCTTGGCAAAACAGTGTAAATAAGTAATATCGATGTCATTATCTTCAAAAAGCAAGGAAGACTTATGAAGCTTGCATTTAGTATGAACATTGTATTTAGTGTAAATACTAATATTGGTGGTGTCAGGAGAGAAAATGAAGTTTACCTTTCTACATTAATTATAGTAGACATTTTTACTTTTTAATTAGCTTTGTCTTGTATATATATAAGTGTATGTATTGTAACTAAAAAGCATTACGAAAGAAGAAAGGAAGTGGGTGTCTAGACTTATGTAAAACAAAAATCATCTAATAAGATAAAGATTCAATAAAAGTTCTTCAAAATTTGTAAACCAATTCTCTTATAAGAATCAATAAAGTTTTGTTCTTTCATAATACTCTCTTATATATAATTAAGCTTTGATTGCTCTGGTTATCATTATAAATATTTCTATCTTTGTTTAATTTTATTCAAGTTTATTTACATTATTTCTTGTTTTACTATATTACTAGGGGGTTAATCTTCTTTTATTACATTGTTCGTGGTTAATCTTCCCTAGTAGGAATTAATTAGGAGAACATTATGTTTTAATTCTACTTATTATACAACAATCATGGATCATTGCAACATTTAAGAAGAGAATATGCACAATCACTCTGCTTCTGTTGTTGATTAATAATTTTACGGTAGTCCTATGTTGAGTTGTTGCCTTCGTCCATTGCCATGTTCTTGGTGTTGTTTGGGCTTGATTGGCTGGCCTCTATTTAAAACAGAGCTATGGACTAGTGAAATTCTTAGTTTTCAACCCGTTGTGTAACTCTGCCTATTCTTCTTTAACTTAGACTTAGAAAAATTAATAAAATTAACATAAACAACATACATTATAGGAGAAAGTCCTAAAAAATATTGGGAGAAAAATAAAATATAAACAAAATTAGAAATAATAAACCCGAATATTACTATAAAAACAATGGATATATCATGTAATTTGGAGGACCACCTCTCCACTTGAATTCGCTCTCTGGACATATATGTAACAAATGAATAAGAACATCTCCAGCAGTTGCATATATTTTTTGTGTAAAATCCTATATGTAAGGGAGTTTTAGACATAAATTATACACAGATCCATTTTGTGTTCCAATGGTACTCACGTGTAAACTTTAAATGGACCAATGAAAATTACACAAATGAATTGTATCATTATATAATATTCAATAATTTTGTATGAAATGTTTTTATACATAATTTCATAATTATAATGGATCTTATTTTTTAGCTCTTGAGGAGCAGATTTCAAATATATAAATTCTATTAGAAACTAAATTTTAGATTTTTAGTTTAATCATTTTAAAGTTTTTGTAAAAAATTAAGGAGAGACAAAGATGATGTGGATGTGTAAATTGGGTTTGTATTTTACACAACCCTTTTACATAAATCCTAGGTGTCAGACTCTCTTAAAAGACTACTGGAAGCCATTTTTTTAACAAAACGTGTAAATTTTACATAAACTAAAATTATACAAGACGGTTGGAGATGCTCTAAGCATACGTTTACCGTATAAGTGTCCAGTCACTATATTTAATCTAATATAATGGTATATATATAAAATGGGAGGAATGAGAAGGTTCTTGGGAGCTGCTGTCATGTGTCCTGTAATAAATGCATTAAAATGTTTCTGTTAATACATAATTAATTTTATAATTAATGCATGTAGACACCCCAATTCGTGACCCCCGTAAGAACCCTAAAAGAAAATTCGTAGAAAGTACACTTCGAGTCTAGAACTCATACACACACTAGAACATGCTTTAGGCATTAGGCGTTTGTAGCATTACAAACGGAGCGCGAAAAAGCATTTGTCGCTCTACAAACGGACGATTGTCGCGCTACAAACGGCTATTTTTGTCGTTTGTCGCGCGACAAACCCTCCCAAACATTAACCAACCACTTTCTGACACATCAGTCTGTCAGAACCATCACTTCAGTCGTTTGTCGCACGACATATGTATATGTCGCGCGATAATTGTCCCACTATTGCAGTATGTCGCGCGACAAACCCTCCCGAGCACTATAAATAAGGCATCACCCCCATGGGTTCTAGACGTCAACTTCTCGACACAATTTCTATACTAAAATTTCTTATTCTCTCTGATATTTTCTAATCTTTAAGTCTTCTCTGGAAGCATATGTGATAACATTTATTTCCGCAAGAGTCTGGAATCTAATCTTAGCACCCGGAGTGCCACCTTCTAAAGTCAGACAGCTGAAAATATTTCTTAGAGGAAAGCTAATATTCGCCGAAGGTCTTCTCTGCCGTATTATATTTTCTCTCTTTTATTCTTATATATAACGTCGGGAAGGTAACTAAAGTCTCTTGTAGTGATTAAATAATATATCTGCATATTAGTTTTATTGTACTTTATTTAGTAATTATGGACTTGTTTTGATTCTTATTTAAGTTTGCTATATATACATACTCATTATTTTCGGAAGTACTATAAGTGAGTAGGGAGTTGACTTGCTTAGGTCAACATAAACCGAAAGCATTTACTTCCACCCTCCTTGTTTCAATTTTAATTAAGTTTATTATTTGTAGACTCTTTTTATCTGTTGTTTTGTCCACTTTCTAGCTGGATAAACTTATTATCAAATTACTGATATTCTATCATTTTCAAACAAAAACAACTTGAAAAAATCCTGATAAAATCATTTGTAAAACCAGAAGAAGTAAAACCATTTATCATCCGGCTAAAACCAAGTTTTCAAAACCTGGATTGATAAAGCTTACTTAGGAATTAAATTCAGATATATTTTGTCTTCCATATAGACTGTAATGTATCTGATACACTCTCCTCAAGAGTTCGATTCCATATCAAATTAATTCCGATAAGATCCGATCTTTTCTAAATTAACCTAACGAGATAATTGATATTGCTATTTGAGGAAACAATACCGAATCACTCTCTTTTCAAAAATAGATAAGATAAACCTTTGTCACTGGTAATCAGATTTCAACAAAACCAAAACATCAGATCACGGAATACAAGATTTTCATCCATTTCCCCGTTTTTCCCAAAATCAGGTTTTCATGAGTTATTTCCAGAAAGCAGTAGAATATCAGTAAAAACATCTAATTTTTTCAACATAGAATAAATATATAAAGACCACTAGAGAACGAAAAGGCGGAATGGGTGCTTAACATCTTCCCAAACCGTAATATAGTTCCCGAACTCTATAGAATCATACTTTCGTAAAGAAAGGCTTATCTGTAGCCTTTCTTCTTACACAACTATTTTGTCCGTTTTCTCGTAAAACGTACTGGCGACTCTGAACGAACCCTCTTACATCTAGAAATAGGATAGATGGACACCCGATATGAATTATCAACACATAGAAGCAAATGGAACAAGGGAATCCTTTCTGATGTTTCAGACTCCCAAACTAAAGGCTGAGAACCTGGGGTCGCATTTGCGGATTCTCACAATGCCATTAATAAGGTTAATTTGGTATCAGCGAATTTCTCCTTTCTATAATAACGTTAATATTGAGTCATTCTTCTTTGTTTCCCTCATATTTTTCTTTTAGTATCCCATAATAATTCACATATATCTCCTTGATTAATGCAGTTTTTAACCAAATTTAAAAGTAATGGTTTTTCATCTTCCAATCATTTTGGTATAATCAACATTAGCACCCTTATATTAATAGTAATTGTAGTTGCTGCAAAATTTGGGCCCACCCCACGGTAATGATTTGAGAAAATGAGTTTCGTTATGGTAGCGAGAATGTAAATTTGGACAAGGGATTTTTTGGATACGTTAGGTTCTCCCGGTAGCACTTATGCTAATATGGTAGTACGTCCTATGTTTGTGTGTGTGAGATTGTTATATTGAGCTCTTAAAGCTGTCAATCAATGATGGATATGAATTACAAGCTCTCCCCATCTCAAACAAAAAAAAAGAAAGCAAGTAATTTACTAATAGTTGGAGCATTCCATCGTCAATAACCCTTATTCCGAGCCTTCCATTTTCTATTTATACGTATATAATTAGGATTACATTTGCTCATTAAGGTTAACAGTAAAATGACTAAAAAGGGTAAGACTTGGATCATAGTCTAGCATTCTCTCCGTTATCCACAACTAACAACTTTTGAAACTGTACGTTTGTAGTGGCGTAGTGGTGGTTAGTACGATTCTGCACAGGTTCGTGTGATTCAGTATGATTCTCCTAATGCACCACGTATTTGGCCACGCGTGCCATTCCTTGTTGAAGTCGGCATCGGTTTGGCCATCTCGATAACTTCGAATATCAGCAACTCTACGCGTCTTCTGTTCGTTCCCTTTGTTCATGCCAGACCCATTGGCGTAGTTTGCCGCATGGGCTCCTAAACAGATTGGGTTGGCCCAGCTTGCCTTAACTAAATTTTATGCTCCCTTAGTAATTAATGCTCATTCTTATAACATTATTTACCTTAACTGATGATTTAGAAGTTTCTAAAAACTTTTCATTTCCTTAACTTTCCGCACCGTTCATATTCTCTTCCAATATATATATGCATGTGTTTTTGGCAACTTTAGATTCTAGAGAGAAGAAGTATATATAAAAAAAGAACGTCTCACCCTTTACCTCAATAAGAAATTTATGATTGTACGCTTCAGCAAAAACCTTCTTTGATGTAATCAAACAAGAAGATTAGTCTTTTTGTTAATTTATATACTTCCAATTCTCATATTATTTTTCTTTATTTCATAGAGTACATTTCTTTTAAATTTGTACTTTTACTAATATAATAGGCATTTTACACATTTTTCCACCACAAGAATGATACTCTTTTTACCACTAATCCAATTGGAGCCTTTCATTTGTATTGCTACCAATAACAAGTACATATTCAAAATTTAATTCCTCGGATTCCCTTTTTTTTTTTCTAAATAACTTTACTATTATTGTTTTGTTTTCTTATTAGCTTATTTTCATTACATACAATACAATTATAAATGAACATATTTATATATTGGATAAAGGATATATGTAAATATAAAAATTTTCATAAGTACAAGTCCGTTCGGATTAGACTTTAGTGACGTTTTTTCATCACTAAAAATATATATTTTGATATGCCATATATGCATATAATGATATATATATATATATATATAGAGCGTTTCACATACGGACCGGTCCGTACGGATCGAGACTTTTAGCGACGGTTTTCCGTCGCGAATACATTGGGAGTATGTTTTTAGCGACGAAAAAGCGTCGCTAAAGGTCCCGGTCCGTACGGACCGGTCCGCATGTGAAAATTTCCGTATATATATAACATCAAAATATATAAAAAATATTTTGTAACACGCTTATATATTACACGAGTTACATACTAATCTAATCTAATAGTATATATAAATAAAATGGGAGGAGTGAGAAGAATTTGTTGTGGGACTGCAATGTGTCAGTCATTAATGCATGAATTAATTAGCTACATTTTTAATCTCCTTTTTTCCTTTTTCTTTTCTAAACAAACTTTGTTAATCTCCTCAGTTATTAATAAAGAGAAATATTTGTTCGCTTAATTAATCTTAACTTACATACCTCAAGAATTTACAAATTGGTGTTTATCTTTTATACTTTGACTATAATTCATTTTTACTATTATATTATACATCAATTTGAATTTATTTTTTTTACTTTATAAACAAGACCGTATAAAATTTCTAATTCATTTATATAATTATAGTTGACAATTTTTTTTTGTAATAATTTTTAGTATAGGCACAATTTTTATAAAACTGCCCGTATATAACACGAGTTATAATGTAATATTTTTTAATAGTTAATATTAATTCGACACATGCAATAAATATAGGGAGCTACTATTGACACACTCCAAAACACTCCCTAACACTATAAATTGATTAGGCCCTTAAGGACTGAGTATGTGCACATTGGCTCGGCCCTTAAAGACTGAGTATACGTGCACATACTCGATTATTAAAAACCGAGCCAATATAATTTTTTTCTTTAAAAAATGGTTCAATTTTTAGATACTAAGTGTATATATATAACTCAATCTTTAAAGGTCGAATATATATGACAGAAATATTAGTGAGTGTTTTGATGCAACCCGCCTAAATATATGCGTATTCATTTGTTGAATAGGTGTAAGCAGCAACCAAAGAAAGCGGGGACGAGTCAAACTGAAAATATTCTGGCATGAGTCAACGCAAACAATAACAACTCCCACTTCGGGCAAAGAAGAGAGGCCGAGGAATAATCGTAGATAGAAAAAGGCAGTTTTTCCTCTTCAATTCAATTAATAATTTTTTAGTTAGTTGAATACTTCAAACCACAACCACCCCAATTTCATCAAAACTAGGGTTACTTTCTCCAACATTGAATTAGATGGAAACTGATTAATTAATAATAATAGTGAAATTTGAGAAAAAGAAGAAGAATGGGGAGTAGTAAAGAAATAGCGAAGAGGTTGAAAGCTTTAGCGGAGGTAGCAATAGAGTCGATCGGGTTGGGATATGATGTTGCTGAAGATTTGAGGATGAAGTACTGTAAGGATAAGAGCACGAGGTTGATCGTGATTGATGATGATCAGGTCAGGGATATAGTTATCCCAGGTGGGATTCTCATCCCCAATGTTTCCAAATCTATTAAATGTGATAAAGGTGAAAGGATGCGTTTCAGCTCTGATGTTCTGTCTTTTCAGCAGGTATTATTAATTGATCACTTCAACTTGAACTAGAAGATGTGTTTGATAATAAGTATGGAATTCGGGTAGAAAATGTTTAAATTCTAGATAATTCAACGCATGTTTGATTGGATTTATTTTTACGTGGAAAATATTTATTTTTTCCGATGACATATTTTGTAACTTTTGGTATTTTATTGCCTACATTTTACCTAGAATTAATTTTTTAGAACTTATTTTCCGTGGGGGAGGATAGAAAATTAGGCAATCAAATACCGGCAAAAGATGGAAAAGTACACATTTTGTGTCTTTTGGCAAGTTTTCCATGGAAAACTTTGTGAATCAAACACACCCTTAATGGTGTGTTTGGGAATTTCAATTCTAAGGTTCAGAGGTTAGTTCTCGGTTTCATTCAAATAGCTTTATAATCCGGTTTCCAAACAAAAAGTAAGGATAAAGTAATAGTTAGATAGTATACGAAGTATCAGTAAAAAAATGCAAGTAGACAATCGGGGTCCAACAAACTTGGCAAAGGGGTTGACCTCATGGTCTCTTTGCAATGGTTCAAACATGGGGAAGCCCAAGATCGAACCCACCATGATTTGAACCTTGGAACCCCAATACCTTTCCCCCTTCCCCCAAAGTCAAACACTGGCTATATATGCATATGTTGTGCTAGTGGCAGACGTCCTTAATAGATTGGTTGTGAGAGCGAGAGAGGTGGGTATTATTGATGGGTTCGAGATAGGGGGGATAAAATTAAGTTGTCTCACTTGCAATTTGCCGATGACACCATATTCTTTCTATCAAATAATGTGAATAAACTGAAAAATTTAATTATCATTTTGGATATCTTTGGGTTAGCTTCACATTAACGTTTCCAAAAGTACGCTAGTGGGTATCAATTTGAAGGAGGAGGTTATGGAGTCACTATCGAGAGTGTCGGGATGTGAGATGGGCTCGTGGCCTTTGTCCTATCTTGGGATGCCGTTAGGAGATAATCCTTCTAGAGTAGGATTTTGGAATCCGGTAATTGAAAAGATTTCCAAAAGATTAGAGGGGTGGTTAAAAGGCTGCTTGTCGAAGGGAGGGAGGTTAACTCTAATTCAATCTGTCTTAGAAAGCATCCCTATTTACTATCTCTCTTTCTTTAAAATGCCGATTTCGGTGTGCAACACCATTGGAAAAATGATGAGAATTTTTTTTTTGGAAGGGTACGGTGAGAGTGTTGGTGATCATTTAGTAAGATGGGACACTGTTTCCAAAAGTAAGGAAAAGGGTGGGTTGGGTATTGGTAACATTGCATTTAAGAATGCGACTTTGTTAGGGAAATGGCTTTGGAGATTTCCCAATGAACAAAATTCGTTTTGGTGCTTAATTATCAAGAGTAAATATGGCGTTCACGTTAATGGATGGGATGCAAATATGGTTACTAGAAGCAATCATAGAAACCCTTGGAAAGCTATCTCTTTTGGTATTGGAAAATTTAAAACTTTCATTCGACTTAAGGAGGGAATGGGCAACTCCATAAGATTTTGGGAGGACACTTGGGTCGGGAATTCTTCTCTTGCCTCTCTTTACCCTCGGTTATACAGCATTTCTTGTAATATAAATAATTCAATTGCATCAGTTATTCGTTGGCATCTTCAGGATTCTTTCTCATGGGATCTAGAATTTCGTAGAAATTTATATGAGAGGGAAATTGGGGAATTCTTGGAATTGTTGGGTTTGATTTCTCATTTGAAGGTGCCTAGAACAGAACGATATTCTAGATATTGGGTGGGGGAAAAATCGGGAATATTCTCTTGCAAATCTTTCTTTCAATTGCTTATCAATTCACCACAGGACCCCATCTTTGTGCCCCATAATTTTATATGGAAAACTAGTATACCTCCGAAAGTGAAAATTTTTGCTTGGTTGGCCTCTTTGAAGAGAGTAAACACATGTGACATTCTTCAAATAAGAAGGCCTTACTTAGCGATTTCCCCCTTTTGGTGTATTCTGTGTAAACAGAAAGGAGAGAGCATTGATCATAATCTCTGACATTGTAATTTCACTGGCTATATGTGGAAAAAGGTGGGGGAGGAATTTGGTTCAATTGGTGCCAAACCTAGTTCTTGGCATGATTTCTTGAGTATGGAATGGCAGTTTGCAGGGAATAAAAAGAAGTCCAAATTGCTGTGGAGATGTTGTTTGGCATTAGCATGGTGCAGTTGGCAAGAGAGAAACACTTGGGTTTTTGAAGATAAATCCAATGAAGCTGCTGAAATTTGGTTTAAAATCAAGTTGTTATCATCTATTTGGGCTAGCTCTTCAAATTTATTCGGCAATCTTTCCATTTCTGATATTTGTTCGAATTGGGGTGCAGCTATCCAGTGATGGAGTTGTTCTTGGAGCTTTTTTTGCTGTTTTTTCTTCTCGTTTTCCCTCAGTTAGCTTGAGGTTATTTGGGGTTTGGTGGACTGCTGGTTCACCAAGATTGTTCTCATCTTTGTAATGCTTTGATTATCTAATTTTAATAAAGCGGTTGGTTTCGGATCAAAAAAATAAAAATAAAAAATAATAATAATCATCATAACAATAATAAAAATAAAAATGCAAGAAGCTATCTAGCATTATTTCCTGTCAAAATCTTGTGTACTTATCTAGAAGTGGCTGGATTTTTATGTGTATTTTTTCATTTTCTGCTTCAACTGTCAACCCGAAACCACACAAAAACAGAGTTACAAAAGGCACTAGGTGGATGGTGGCGGTGTTAGGTGCTTGCTAGGATTTCAAACTTTTTTTTTTCTTCAAGGAAACATAATTATGCAAAAAGAAGGGAAGACTTTACTTCTTGAGTCAAAACACAAAAGAATTGTTCAACCATTTCCATTATAATTCAAACACAAACAAAATACTTTTTGAGAAAAGAACAAGCCCTTCCTGCACGTGCAGCCACCCAACCCATCTAACTGCCACCTAGCCTGCCTAGGCGAGTTGGCTACATAGGATCATCATTGGCTGTACTCACAAATGTATTCACTGAAGAACTGGCTTTACTGATTTCTTTGTTTAACATGATCCCATATTCCCGTGTGTCTGGTGTTTGTAGCACACCTTTTCCATATGTGACTTTGGGGGTGTTGGTTCTGTTGTGTTTTTTCTTTCTTTCTTTTCCTTTTTTTTTTGGGGTGTGTGTTTACCATCCAAATTGTTTATAACAAGAATGGCATGACATGTTGCATCTTTTAACACACGTAATTGTTGTTGTTCTTTGTTCTAGATGTCAGAGCAATTCAATCAGGAAGTGTCTCTTTCTGGTAAAATTCCAACAGGACATTTCAATGCTGCATTCGAATTCACTGGGTCTTGGCAGAAAGATGCCGCCAACACAAAAGCCCTTGCTTTTGATGGTGTCTTCATAACAATTTACAGCATTGCTTTAGAAAAGACTCAAATAGCGCTATGCGATCATATTAAACAAGCTGTTCCATCATCATGGGATCCTCCTGCATTGGCAAGGTGAGTTAGGTAGATGGCATTGCATTTGCGGAATTCTATATTTACATGTGACATTCTTATTGTTTTGTTTGTGGGAATTCCTGAATCTTTCCTGTGGTATTTGTTACGTTGCTCCTGTTGAAAAATTAGATCTTATGTGTAACACCTAATAAACTCTAAAAATAGCTAATATATAGAAACGATAAGATATTTCAACACTCCCCCCTCAAATTGAAAGAGGTGTCAAACTGAAATCAATTTACGCTATGATACATTGCTTTGTTGAAAATCACTTTCCTTGGAGGCTTGACTCAAACTTGGGTCTTCAACAACTACTGAAGTGCTTCATTGCACTTGAAACGTGCGCGCCCAATGAAATACCCTGTCTATGTAACACTAAAATGTAACATGTGCCGAAGGTGGGAACCCCATCCACCTGACAGCCACAAAGGTGAGAACAACATCCAGCCAAACTAAGGTCACAACCAAGGGACGGACGACAAAAGACAACACTTGGAAGCACCGAAAGACCATAAGTTCATTGCTAGGAAACTATAAGGGAATACCTCAAAGAGTTCAAAATAGAAGAAAATTGGACATTAGACAATTACACTTGATCTTAGATAATGAATATACATATAACACATACAGACGCACACACATATTCTTACTTACGTTTCTCCAGGTGTGGATGACCCCTCATCTCTTCGGGAGTGCTTTATTGTATTGATTTGGAAAACATACCCTTTGGAAGGAGACAGCTTAACGGAAGGGACAAAGAAAGGGGGCGCACTGACATCTAAATGTTGTCAACGGTTTGTTCTTAACAAAACACTTGATCGAAGGAGACAAGTAGTAGTGGCCAAATAAGTTGTAGATGGCTTGATTTGGAAAACATACACCAGATGTTGATTCTTTCTTTCGGACACCCCATTCTGCCTCAGAGTACAAGCGCACGACAGCTCACGCTTGATTCCTATCTTCAAAGTCGGAGCCTATGTACTTAAGTGAGGCGCAAGCCCCAAATAAAGGCCTTGAGGCTTAAGCTTAAATGGAGGATCAAGACATTGAGGGAAAGAGCAAAGATAAAGAGTGAATGGTTCCCTTTGATACCAAATTTTAAAAGGGATCTGGGATTCGGCATTGAATCAATCCTTAACTTCATCTGGTCACTTCAGAAGTCATATAAAATACACTTTAGTATTCGATAACAGGGCTTCCGTATTCAATTTAATTGGTTTGGCTCTACTCAATAGAGAACCAAGAGCTATATTTGTATACAAGCAATATGGTACAAATAAGGAAGCCAAATCAAAGAAGAAATTGGAATATGCCAATATATGCCAACATCTAAGTGATCGATGATTCTGTGGATCTTACATACAACACTCACTAAAAGCTAAAAATAGCTAATAAATATAATTAATAAAATATTTCAACGGATAATATTTATTTTGCTTGGCCCAACCGAACAGCTAATAGCCCAAGCCATTTCTTTTAAATCAGATCTAACAGAACATAACCCAGCCCAACCCAACATGTTTCTTGGGCCGGCCCCTCCATCAAAATTTAAATCTAGCAAAGATTACAACCTGATCTGTCCCAATTCCCAATCGAACCTTCTTATCCATTACCTTGATCAGCAGGTTTGGAGCACGAAAAAGGAAAAAAAATCTACTAGTCCAACCCTTTTGAACAAGACCAGCCCATACTTTTGGAAAACAAATGAACTTTTCAAGAACCCACAAAATAAAACTTTCCTGCAAACCTGTTATAAGGTTAATTCCTTCTGGCTTCTCTAACGTGGTGACATCACATCAGCAGAATTAAATGCTAAATTTGAAGCTCTGTCTTATTGTCAGGAAGAGACATCTATTGAAGCGACAGTTAAAACAATTGCTGATCTAAGAGATGAAATTGGTTTAACTTCGAGCATTCAATGTCAAACCAAACGTCAAATCTTGGCCCATTACATCTGCACATGGACCCAGGAAAATGTTGATTGAGGCAGAAAGTTCGAAACTGTTAACTTTCACAGGCACAATATGCCAGGGGTGTTCCGTAATTGGATATACAGAGGGTTGTTTTTGATGATACCACTAAACAGGCTTGCACAATTGTTATTTGTTGAAGCCAAATTGAAAGGAATGGAACTAATTGCAGCTAGGCACGAATCCGGGGAAGAGTACACTGCACAATTCTACAGCTTGATTCATGGTTGGGATTCCCATGGAATGAGGATTTTATGATTTCTATTTACTGGCAATGATTAAATCTGTAACCCTCCTTTTGTGGATTGGCTTCCAACCAAATTTATGTTATGGCAGATGCTTTGCAAGCAGCCTCACTCCATTTATTACTTTTGAGTTTTGAGCAAAATCATTTTAGAAGCATGAAATCCAGTATTCGACCAAATCTAAATATTTCAAAAAGTCCTAGAAGAAGTAAAGAGCTGAAAGCCCAATCAAATTCTTGTTCTTTTCTTTGAACAACTCTACCTTTTTATCTCTTCATTTTTTGCTTCATCTTTTTCTACTTCTTATTTCTTTATTTCTTCTAGAGTGGAATGTAGTTGTTAAATTTATAGTTAATTAACCTGTGAAAGCCCTCCAGTTAGCATTCAAATTCAATATGTCATGAATATTGAAATTGTTTGGTCATGCACATTTTCAGGTTTATTGAGAAGTTTGGTACCCATGTTATTGTTGGTGTGAAGATGGGGGGAAAGGATAGTGTCTATGTAAAGCAGCAGCACTCGTCACCTCTTCAACCTGATGAGGTACAAAAGAGATTGAAAGATGTGGCAGATAAACGGTTCAGTGATGCAGGTGGACAATACAACACCAATGACAGGGTAATGGTTTGTAGTACACTGTCTAAGCTAGTTATACATAATTAATACAATACGTATATGTATATATATTACACACTTAAGATATTGTATCATAACTCTAATATATCATAAATGCATATAAAACCATAATCAAGAGTCTTGAATCCATCTAAAATGTTACAATAATACTATATTAAAATACTAACAACCAAAATATAAAAGAGCTAAGTAATTACATAGAGTTTAATATGTTATCAGTGGCGTGTCTCTCATGTGTCTAAGTCATTCCCTCACCTGTCCTGCTATAAAATTGTCAAACATGTTCGACAACCACGTGGCGCTTCGATAAGTTTTCTGGGAGTGTTCTAATCATATAAATGACGCGAATTGTCCGTGCTTCATAGGGTAACCATTAAGGCCCTAAGCCACGAATTAAACAAATAAGAAACAAATTACAGATAATTGGTAAAGTAATGCAATATTTCTTTAATGATGGTCCAAACAATTGCAAACCAATATAGCAGTAAGCCCTACCCGCACTGCATCACACACTGGGTGAGGTACCGTGCCACATACTGAATTGACCCGCATACCAGGTAGCACTGAGCCAACTTGTCCTCTCAATATTGGTCTTATTGACTTCATGTCTAATAATTTATTTTCTTGTAAAAATAAACTAAAAAGATTGAAAAATGGTGGATATCCGTGGAGGTTCTTTTTATAGTGAACTTGTGGAAACTTCATAAACACATACAGATTTCTCTCATACTGAAATGTGAGCTGCTTTTATTGATTTATACTCTGGTCAACTTAACGGTGTAGTATTGAGGTGTGGCCTGCGGACATTTTTATTGTTGCAGTGTTATATATGGGTGAAATATATGACTTAATCTCAAACTTGACACCTCTTTTATATCTACAGTATGCTCTCTTCTATATGGAGGGAAATATTATGTAGTTGACAATGCGGTATTGGGATATGTAGAGCTGTTGCAAGGATTGTTTTCTACAATGGTTGAAATATAAAAACAATAAGAATGATAGCATGGTATATCTTGAAACTTATGTATGCTCTCTATTTCCTATTTCAGCTTGGGAACAATGAAAACGGGCTAACGTTCATGGACTCCACTACATCAAGTTCCTACTTGCACAACGAGGTAAAACTGCTTGCAAATTGAGCAATTGTTTCGGTTTGCTTTATTGGTGAAACATGTCTTCCTGCTGTATATTGATTGCATTTTTTTTTTAACCTTTTTTTGGGTAAAATGTAAATATTATTTATATCAACCAGGAATACCAGACTAAATTTGCGTACCCCAAACATCTATCCCCACTCTTTTACACAGATTCCAGTTGTCAAAGGTTCTTCTGGTCCTTTCTCATTAACCCCCCAAATATCGCCTTCAATAGTTTTATAAACTGAGTCCAGTCATTAGTTGATGCGGCACGCTTGAAGACAATTTTAATTTGTTATTTATGTAATTTTTATTTTATTATTTTGGGGCAGTATTTTTCTTATTTTAGTTATTAGGGTTTTGGTAAAGTCTAGAGTATTAGTTTTAGTATGTTTTGTTTTAGATATTCTGGTTTCCTTATAGTTAAAGGATTTGATTTGGAGTAGCCTCCAAGCAATCCTAGTTATTTTAGGTTTAGGATTGGAGTAGTATAAATAAATCATGCCCCATATGTATTAGGATACAATCTTTTATCAATATATCATATATTTCGAGATATTTCTCTCTTTTCTTGTGGATTCAAGAAGTTAGGTAGAAGATGATGATCTTTTCCCTTTAAACCCCCTTCTGTCCTGCATCATTTGTAATGTTTTGGTAGATCCTGAATTTCCTTTCCTTCCAAATATGGTAAAAAGCACCGGCAAGGGTCAATCTTCTCAGCTTTGCCATGAAAATACTGATAAAATCACTTGGCTTTATCAATTCTAGCAGCATTGTCAATAACGCTGTTACTAATCTCTTTTACAAAGGGCCCTGAGTATTTCTTCAATAGATCTTTACTTCCCATATTCATAATGCCACGAGTTTCAGATTTTCAGATTTATTTACTCCAGCGATGAAAAATACTGCTTTCCTGAGGATTGAGATACAAACCAGACATGGTGCTAAGTCATCGAGAACCTTTTGATACCTCTAATAGAAAAACCGTTTGCTTTGGAGAGGACAAAGATATCATAAACACACATGGGTTGCTTGGATAGATTCACACTTGGGATGATACTGGAGCTGATTATCCTGGGCATGCTTTTTCATTACTGCCTATTCATTTAATATTCTTCTTTTGCACCATGTAGGCCATAGCAAATTCTAGTCCATGCTTTATTCTATGTTTTTCCTGATTAAACTCTATATAAGGTTAAACTCTATATAATAAGGTGCCATGGTTTTTGAATATTAAAAATTCATAACGGGATAAAGAATCGTGTGTCTGAGATTAAAGATGCTTTTCCTTTGGCATGGGTTACGGTTTAGTATATATATACACTTCCACATACAATTATCAATTTTTTTTGACAAGAAACAGAAATTTTATTGCCACTGGAAAAAGAAAACATTAAAGAAGCAACATGAAAATAAACAGACTAGTGGAAGAGGATTCCACTAGACTGACTACAACCCAGCCTACTAGAAAGGTATACACGACACACTACACTCAGTGCTCACTTAGCTAAAAAAACTAGCACAACCAATACTAAACAGAAAACATTCTGAACTATCAAGAACTCTAGACGCCCTAGCCCACAATCCTGTAAGAAATAAAATATGCTCCCACAGATACTCAACTGAGCTGCTTTCCCGTTCAAAAATATGTTTGTTTTTCTCCATCCAAACACCACATGCTGCAGCTAGCATTGCAAATCTCCAGAGAACTCTAGCTTTGTTCTGACCCTTATCCAAGTGCCACTTCAATTCTACAAACTCTGACCACTTCCTGGGAATAGCACCAACCACCCTGAACCACATACAATTATCAATAGAGCTTCACATTTTAAAAAAAAGGATTAAGAATTTCAAAGTATGAATTTGTATCGATGATTTTATCTTACAAAGATTCCCAAAGGTGGGTATAAATAGGACACCAAACTAAACCTTAAGGCAACAAAATAAAAAGGAAATGCATAATTAAGAAAGAGTCCATAAAAAAAATGCCCTATCTATGATATGTTTTGACCAAAGACAAATAAAACAATACTATATTTAAAATATATACTATAAACTAATCTACTACCATAAATGATAAAATTTTGATTTTCAACATGTTGGAAATCATTTTTTTATTTTATTATTATTATTAGGTTGTTAATGGTTATTAGGCATCTTTTGTAATTCCCGTAAATAAGGGATATTTTATTCTTAGTCTTTTATTAAGGTTTATTTACCTGTGTCTGCTTTTGTCCTTTTAGTTGTTTCGCTTCAGCCTTGTAACGCTAATTCATTTATATAAATATAAGATGTAGCCTCTAGTTGGAGTATGCGAAAACCCCAGTTACGTTCCAACTTGGTATTAGAGGGATAACATCCTAACCTAGGGTTTTCTTCTTTTTCATCCGATGTTTCTTGCGGGCGGCGGTGAAAGATTTATTGTTTCCTATTCCCTTTTTATTGCCGTTTCTTCCGATGAGTCTGCTCATATCTGTTCGATGCAGCACGCTGCAAAGTCGGCCTTTTGTTTATTGACTATGTTCCTATTGTATTACTCTTCAGTTGGTGTTTTGTTGTGTACTTTTTTTTATAAAGTCCTTTTTTTGTGGTGTACTTGTCCCTATGCCTCTTTACTTTTCCTTTGATGAGACCGACTGTTTTTCCAACAGTCTTTGTGTTCAGCCGAGTGTCTTCCAGTGTCCCATGTTTGAAATTATTTTTGGTGGATGTTGTTCACACCTTTTGCACATGCTGCGGTGGATGTGTTTTCCCACCTTTGGTTTCGCATGTTGCAGTCAATTTTTGAGGTACTTTTCTGGACATATGCCTGTTTCAAGCACAAAAGAAGCAAATTTGTTTGAAGACTTTGAGGGATCAGTTTCTTCATCGATGGTTCAGCTTATTACAACAAATTGA
Source organism: Lonicera japonica (assembly GCA_021464415.1). Taxonomy (NCBI): domain Eukaryota; kingdom Viridiplantae; phylum Streptophyta; class Magnoliopsida; order Dipsacales; family Caprifoliaceae; genus Lonicera; species Lonicera japonica. The sequence continues at coordinate 61,935,618 of CM038464.1, forward strand.
TTTTGGTTTAATGCCTCCTCAATTTGAGGGAGAGTGTTGGAAATCATATTTTATTTTATTATTATTAGGTTATTAACGGTTATTAGGTATCTTTTATAATTCCCATAAATAAGGGATATTTTATTTTTAGTCTTTTATTAGGGTTTATTTACCTAGATTTCTGCGTCTGCTTTTGTCCTTTTAATTATTTTACTTCAGCGTTGTAACCCTAATTGATTTATATAAATATAAGTTGTGGCCTCCAATTGGAGTATGCCAAAACCCTAATTATGTTTTCCAACTGTACATACTTTTTGCATCAGAAACAAGAATGCATTATATTGCTTAAAAACATTGGGCTGCAACACTGTCTTAGTTTTCGAAGTTATTTTTTTCTTATTGTTTTCTCTTTCTATTTGTTTCTTGCTTTGATGCTTTTGCTAGTGGAGTCCTGATCCATCTGTTTGTATTTTATATATGTACTCAGTCTTTATTGATTTTTTAATTTTCTCCCTGTTTCTGATTTAAAAAGAATAAATAAAGGTGATCGAGGTCCACCCAAAATATATATATATATTTCCCATAAGGACCTTAACTTAAGGTCCTTATTTACGGACTTGCCCTTTTGGCATGCTTCCCGATGGAATTTTTTGATGAAATTTGATGGGGATGTTCTTCATCGTGTGTAGAACATCTCCACCAAATTTCATCAAAAAATTCAACCGGGAAGTGGGTTAACTACGTGATTGAAAAATATTGGACTTATATATATATATATATCTATTTCTGGACGAATATTTTTCAAGCCTGTAGTTAACCCACTTCCTGGTTGAATATTTTGATGAAATTTGGTGGAGATGTTCTACACACAATCAAAAACATCCCCACCAAATTTCATCAAAAAATTCCATCAGGAAGCGTGTAAAATGGCCCGGTCCGTATATAAGGACCTTAAGTTAAGGTCCTTACTTGAAATTTTCCCTATATATATATATGTATAAGATTGTTGATATGTACATGCATAAATCAGTCAACATCCGAAAAAACAGCATCGCATTGACGTGACTCTGCAATCAGAAAAACTGGGGGTCCTTATAGTATAGTAACAACTCTCCGGATCCTTGCCTCCAACCAAAGTTGCACATAAAGTTTTCTCCACTTGTGAGAAGTGGAGAAGCCCAAAGAATATATATATTTTTTTTATACAAAAACCACTGTTCTTGAGATGAGGGTTTTGATCTCTATAGAATTAGAGAGAACTATTTTATTTTATTTCATAATCATAAAGAAGGAAAACAATGCACCTTATATAGGAAATAAACACAACTCCTAATTAACCTAGAGTCTCTATCAAGGTGGAATTCTACCCACAAATAAAATAACATAAATAACTAAAATCAATAACACTAAATTATCAATACTCCCCCTCAAGTTGGTGCGAAGATATCCGTCATGCCCAACTTGCTCACTTGAAATTCGAACGGTTGCCTTAACAGGCTCTTGGTCAAAATATCTGCAACTTGTTGAGTAGACGGAACAAAGGGAGTACATATAATTCCACCTTCTAGTTTCTCTTTGATGAAGTGCCTATCAATCTCAACATGTTTCGTCCTATCATGTAAGACTGGATTGTGGGCAATACTGATAGCAGCCTTGTTATCGCAATATAGCTTCATCGGGAGACTTATTGGCCTTTTGAGTTCCTCTAAGACCTGTTGTAGCCAAAGAACCTCACATACTCCTTGAGCCATTGATCTAAACTCAGCTTCTGCACTGCTTCTAGCGACAACATTTTGCTTCTTGCTTCTCCATGTAACCAAGTTGCCCCAAAGAAACGTACAGTAGCCAGACGTGGATCGCCTATCAGTAATCGAGCCAGCCCAATCAGCATCGGTATACACCTTTATCCCTCTTTTATCGTTCTTCCTGAAGAACAGACCTTTTCCTGGGGAGCCTTTGAGGTAACGAAGAATACGATACACAGCCTCTAGATGCTCTTCACATGGTGAGTGCATGATGACTAACCATGCTCACAGCAAAAGCAATGTCAGGGCGCGTATGAGACAAGTAGATTAGTTTCCCAACTAACCTTTGGTATCTCCCTATTTCGACTGGAACACCATCTTTAACATCTCCTAGCTTGGTACCCAGTTCTATGGGAGTATCTGACGGCTTACACCCACTCATCCCAGTTTCTAACAGCAGATCCAAAATATATTTCCGTTGTGATACTACAATACCACTTTTTGAACGGGCCACCTCCATTCCAAGGAAGTATCGTAGGTCACCAAGATCCTTAATCTCAAATTCTCTAGCAAGATTTCGCTTCAGTCGATTCATTTCTTCAACATCATCCCCTGTCAAAATCATATCATCCACATAAACAATGAGAACAGAAAGTTCGTTTCTTGTGGACGTCTTTGTGAAGAGAGTATGATCAGACTGCCCTTGATTATACCCTTGGCCCTTGAGGAACTTCGTTAATCTTTCGAACCACGCTTTAGGGGATTGTTTAAGGCCATACAAAGACCTCTTTAACTTGCAGATTTTTGTCCCAAATTCCTCAGTAAAACCAGGTGGAGGTTCCATATAGACTTCCTCTTCTAGGTTTCTATTCAAGAAGGCATTCTTCACATCTAACTGATTCAGAGGCCAGTCCAAGTTAGCTGCAACTGATAAGAGACCCCGAACTGTATTTAATTTTGCCATGGGAGAAAATGTTTCGGAGTAGTCGACTCCATATGTTTGAGTGAAGCCTTTAGCCACCAGACGAGCCTTGTACCATTCTACTGATCCATTTGAGTTATACTTCACAGTGAATACCCATTTACAACCAACAACTGTCTTTCCTTCTGGAAGCTTTACTTTCTCCCAAGTAGCATTCTTCTCCAGCGCTCTCATCTCCTCATACACCGCTTCTCTCCACTCCGGAACATTTAGAGCATCCTGAACATTGTTAGGAATAACCACATTCGACACACGGGAGATAAATGCAGAATAGGAGGGTGAGATATTTTTATATGACACAAAGTTCGAAATGGGATATTTGAGAGATTTCGTACATGTTCTGACTCCTTTTCTAAGAGCAATAGGGAGATCAAGTTGATCAGACTGAGTTGACTCGATATTGGCTTGAGAACTACCTTCAGGTATCTCGGAAGAGTCATTGTGAGTATCATGATCCATCTCCAGGTTGGATTCTTGGGGTTGCAGAGGGATGGCTTCTTCCCTTCCTTGTTCTGGATTTTTCCTGGAATAAACAAGACCTTTATACCATTTTGCACACATCTCTGGTCCATCGGTAGTCAAGTTTTGGGATGACACTAACCCTGGTTGTTTACTATTACCAACACAAGTATCTTCAATATTTAATTCATTTGTTTTCCCAGATTGTGTGTTAAAATAATTAGGTACTTGTTCATATAAAACATCAACGACTGAATTATCAAAACCGCAACCACCATCTTCACTCGTGCTCTCCCCCTGAAGATGGGAGTTGTAATAGGATCGCCCCTCGAAGAAGGTAACATCCATAGAAATGTATAATTTCTTGGAAATCGGATCAAAACATTTATACCCTTTCTGATTTGTAGGATAGCCAACAAAAATACATTTGTGTGCCTTTGGATCAAGTTTAGAATTTTTTGGGTCATGATTATGAACAAAGGCAACACTTCCAAATATTTTTAAGGGAATATCCCTTAATAACCGAGTGTTGGGAAATAGATCAGAAAGCAATTTTATAGGGGCTTTAAATTTCAAAGTTCGTGTTGGGAGCCGATTAATAAGGTAAGTAGCAGTCAAAATAGCATCTCCCCAAAGGTATTTTGGAACTTTAGTTTGAAAAATTAGAGCACGAGCAACTTCAAGTAGATGTCTATTTTTCCTTTCGGCAACTCCATTCTGTTGAGGAGTATAATTACAAGAACTTTGATGAATTATCCCATTGTTAACGAAAAAATCCCCTAACATCTTATTAAAAAATTCCTTCCCATTATCACTCCGAAAAATTTGAATTTTGGTTTGAAACTGTGTGTGTATCATGGTGTAAAAGTTTTGAAACACACTCCCAACTTCTGATTTTTCTTTTAAAAGAAAGACCCAACATACTCTAGTTTGGTCATCAATGAAAGTTACAAACCAACGTTTACCAAACCAAGTGGGCACTCTAGAGGGACCCCAAACATCACTGTGAATCAAGGTGAAAGGTTGTGATTTCTTATATGGTTGAGACGGAAAGACCGTGCGTTGATGTTTTGCTAATTCACAAGATTCACACCGAAATTTAAGCAAATTTTTATTCATTAATAACTTGGGAAACAAATGCTTTAAATACTGAAAGTTTGGATGTCCTAACCTATAATGCCATAACAAAATCTGACTATCACTAGAAACAGAAATAGAATTAAAACAAGTCTGCCGGTCTTGCCTTCCAGAGGTTGACCCATTATTGAAGAAGTAGAGACCCCCATCCTGTTTAGCAACCCCAATCGTCTTCCTTGAATTTGAATCCTGAAATTCACAATGAGAAGACCAAAAGTTAACTTGACAATTGAGATCAAGAGCTAATTTGCTGACAGATATAAGATTATACGATAAATTAGGGACATGTAAGACATCTGTAAGAGTAAGAGACGGGGAGACGATTATGGTTCCTTTGCCGGCAACCGCAGCGAATGAACCATCAGCAATTTTAACCTTTTGATTCCCTGCACACGGAGTATATGACGAAAAAAATTCTGAGATACCGGTCATGTGGTCAGTGGCCCATGAATCTAATATCCAGTTGCTATGGGATTTGATACAGGCAATTGTAGCTGTAAACTTATTACCTGACTGAGCTATGGAACAGGAGGAGTCAGAGTTTCCTAAAGAATGGGCTTGAACCATTTTACACAGATGCTCAAATTGTTCCTTTGTGAATGGAAGTGGTTCTGAGGAAGATGGTTGCACTGAATCTGCATTGCTTGCTTGGAATGCTCGAGTTCCTCCCCTCGTTTTGTTATCACGCTTCTTCCAATTTGCTGGTTTACCATGAAGCTTCCAGCAACTATCCCTAGTATGACCTGACCATTTACAATGATCACACCACAATTTTTGTTTTCCTCCCCTCTTATCACTGTCTACGGCTTTATCAAGAGCTACCAGTGCAGAGCCCTCACCATCTGTACGGGGCTCTCGTTTGTCTTTCAACATCACAGATCGTCGAGCCTCTTCTCTTCGTACCTCTGGAAACACTTCTCGGATAGTGGGCAACGGTATTCTGCCTAAAATACGACCCCGAACTTAATCTAGGTCCTTGTTTAGTCCAGCCAAGAAGACAAACACCCAACCTCGCTCAACTTTCTTCTTGTAACGAGCACTATCATTCGGGTTTTCCCACTCTTCAGTTTCAAACAAATCCAACTCTTGCCATATGGCCATCATGTCATGGTAGTAGGCTGTAACCCCACGGTCTCCTTGTTGCATCTTCCACAACTGGTTATTGAGTTCGAACATTTGAGAATAATTGTCTAGATCCGAGTATGTTTCCTTAACCGCGTGCCAGATATCTCGAGCGGTCGGTAGGAACATATAGGGTTTACCAAGACTAGCCTCCATGGAATTGATTAACCACGAGGTAACCATTGAATTCTCCTCGCGCCATGACTTAAAGCCCAGGTCGTTAGATGGGGGTGGTACCACTTCACCATTCACATAACCTAATTTTCTTTTGCCGTCAATAAACAGCCTCATTGATTGTACCCATTCGAGGTAATTCCTTCCATTCAATTTGTGACTAATATTGGCCACAGGATTTTCACTCACCGAATAAATAGTAGCAAATTGCAACATAGTATCTTTGAACGTAGAAGATGGGCTTGTGGTAGAACCAATAGAAGATTCGGTGAGACCCGGACTACTAGCACCCACCATAGCAAGTTTATAGTTCATATGGTGAGATAATCAAACTAACCATACAAAACACAGGGACTGAATAGAAGCACACAGAACTGAACAGTAGATCAGTAGCAATCAACCAAAACAGTGGCAGAATAAATGTAACAGTGGCAGATTAATAGGAACAGTACCAAAACGGATCAACTTCACCAAACCAAGGCCAGAATAAGGTGCGGAACATGGAGACGACGAGTTCTGGAATTTTTGGGGATGATCGGAGCTCAGACGCGCCGTCACGCGCGGCTACAGTTGACGGCGCGTGAGATCCACGCGCGGAGGTGTGGTGGCGCGCGTAGGCGCGTGAAGGCTCGTTTCCCGGTGATTTTTCTGGCGTGGTTTCTCCTGAGGATTCCGACCACCTCTGTAATGGTGGTGTAGTGAAAAAACGACACACGTAGCCAGTGGTTGAGATTGCACACCGTGCGGCTAGGGTTTTGGCCGGAATACTATGGTGGTGGCTAGGAATAAATTGCCTAAGGAGTTCCTAACCCTCCTTTCTAACCTGCTCTGATACCATATAGAATTAGAGAGAACTATTGTATTTTATTTCATAATCATAAAGAAGGAAAACAATGCACCTTATATAGGAAATAAACACAACTCCTAATTAACCTAGAGTCCCTATCAAGGTGGAATTCTACCCACAAATAAAATAACATAAATAACTAAAATCAATAACACTAAATTATCAATAATCTCTTTACCTGTAAAGCCTCTAATGTTTGCCTTTGAGGGGTTTCCCCAAACCTCGTGCATCCTCGTCCGTCTTAGGTGGAACCCACAAGGTCTTGACCCATTTATGAAGACCACAGGGACCTTTAGCCGCTGCTATGCCTTCCTTCAGACTCAGTAGTTTGTAGAGTTTTCAAACATGTTCATATGATTTATATCTGCTGTTTGCAGTAATGACTGGATTAAATTCATGAGACTGATGTGTCTGATGCTATTTCAAAATGCAGGATATTACTTTGTTCTGGAGAAGGAGAGGTGGAAGTACCAGTAAGAATTTAGACCATAATAAATGGTGTCAAAGTGTTCAACTTGAACCTGATGTGATCTCCATGTCCTTCATCCCTATCTCATCGCTATTAAGTGGAATTCATGGGAGTGGGTTCCTGAGTCATGCCATAAATCTCTATCTCCGCTGTGAGCAACATCTTTCTTCTTCATGCAATTAACATAAATTAATATAAATTTCAACTTAAACCTGCTGTTTGTTTGTTACCTTTGATTGAAAGGGTCCGACAGCCTCTCACATGCTGTCAGTATATTCATTGTCTTATAGGCAAACTCTCCAAAAGTCTAAATTAGTTCGTTCTGTTTAATTTATTTATTTTTGACAAGCACAAGATTGTTGGTTGTTAACTTGATAATGGTCAACTGTTATATATACTGTATCAGCGCTTTAGGACCACGTAGTGGAACTGTTGAAAAGAAGAAGAAAGAAGAATAATAAATAATAAAAACTATGAAAAATTATTATTGATTGAATGAATAAGAATATCTGAGCCTCTTTATATAAAGGTAGAAACCATCCTAAATGAACTAGAACTTTAACAATTAGGGTCCATTTGATAACAACATGGAAAAGGAAAATAAAAATAGTTGATTTTTGTGAGAAGTTGGAAAATAAGTTGAGACATGTGGTGGATGTCCTTTGTGGCTTTTTCCATGAATTTTTGTTTCTTTGGTGGTTGAGAAAGAAAAAATTTCCGCCAAAAAAAATGAAGGATGGAACACATCTATTCATAAAAATGAGCATGAACTGGAGAGCATCTCATCACATGGCTCAACTTATTTTCCAACTTCTTACACAAATCAAGTATTTTTCTTATCATTTTCCATGTTGTTACCAAACGGAGTCTTAATGACCTCTTTATTAACTAAACTAGAAATCCTACCTAGACTCAAATATTAAAGTACCTAAAAAGAATAGATCTTATAAATCTCCAAAAACTACTAGAACCCTAAAAACTACTATAGAACTTTGTAATGCAGCCTCTGTAACTGAAGGTTGAGCTTCTGGTGAAACTGTTGTTAATGCATAGAAATGGCCAACCAAGCCATGGGTTCCCTTTTTCCAGAGTCTCTTGAGAGCATTGCCAGACATTGCGTTCAACTATTAAATTAGCAGTATCTTGGACCTGCACCTGCTCCTGCTCTTCCATCTGAATTTCATCCCCAGCCTTATTCCGTTTTAAGCTCTTCTCTTCTGGTTCTCTGATGCAAAACAATATAACAGAAGAATATAAGAACATAGAAAGGAGAAGAAGGGAAGAAGGAGATGCGCACATGCTATGGCTCAAAAGCCCTAAAGCTAAAATGCTTAACTAATTCATAATTCAAGTCTGAAAAATAATGATGATTATAAGTTTATTTATAATCTACTAAGGAAACCCTAGAAAACCCTAATCTAGTTTAGAGTACCAAAATAATCATCATAATAATTACCTACTATAATTCTAATTACCATAAATAAAGACATAATCCTAGTTGCCCTAAATAAGATAAATACTAAACGATTATCCTTAAATATAAATACATATATAATTTTCTTGTATTACGCATCACTCTCGTTTCAGCATAAGATAATCTTTTAATAGGTAGATAATTGGGGCCTTTATTGTGAGGAACGGGATTATTGGGTTTGGTAGTAACAAAGAGTTGGTAGAATTACCAGATTTACTGAAAGTGGTTAAGGTCTTGAAGGTGGGTTTGGGTAGAAAGAATTAATCTGAATATGATCTTGATTGTACCTTTGTCTTTTTGGCTATTGAATCCAGCGAAACCTCTTGCAGTTTAGCTAGATAACTGGCTTGAACTAGAGTAGCGGGAGAGAACATTTGCACTATATTTCTTATCTCTTCTTTCAATCCACTTAAGACGATGAGAACAAAATACTCTTCAGTGAATCCCCTGTTCTTGGTCAACATCAGGGCCTTTCAATTTCCTCAAACTGCTTGACACTAGTCTATATTTCCCTTATGAGTTAATTTATTAAATCCCCCTACTATATTATCATGTCCCACGTCCAAAAATCTACCACAAACATCATTTCCTAATTCTCAGCCATGGTGGAGGCCACCCTTCTGATACTAATTGTTTTTGTTGAAGAGTATGATACACATTGTAGGCCCACTACCTAATAGCTTAAGCTTTTGGGGCAGATGGTCCTAACATGGTATCAGTGCTCAGGTTCTACAAGGTCTCGGGTTCGAATCCTCCCGCTTGCATTTGTTTCCCCCTTTGTGTTTTTGTAGTATGCATGTTGTTGTTTGTGCACAGAGTGCACCTATGGTTTCGTTTCTCTCCCCTTGTGACCGGGGGTGGTAAGTGAGGGAGAGAGGCTATTTCAAAGACTTTATAGAGAAAGACCTATTTCAAAGATACCCGAACACGACCTGATTAGCTAGCGGGTGATGTTATTTGAATTTGCATTCGACTCAGTTTGTTATCGGAGATAATTTAAAAAATATATATAATTCTCTTAAAAAAAATCACTAGAGTAAGATGAGTGAAGAACTAGAATTACTAAAAAAAGTAGAGATAAACATCTACAAATCCTAAAATAGATATAAATCCTTTATTGATTATAAACATTTGTTTTGTTTCTTCTAAAAAAAAAAAAAACGAAAAAAAAAGTTATATAATCCATGAAGGATTCCCCTTGTTCTCATCCACCCACCCTGCCTATCAAACTAAAACGTTAACTTGCCCAACAGTAACAAATTACACTACATGTTTCTAACCTTTTAACCATGACACTAAAACGACACGCCTAGGAGCCAAAATAAGGAAATAAAGAAAATGTAGAAAAAGTTGAATAATCAAATACTCTTCTACCCTCTGATCACTACATTAACCCGTATCATTGCTGAAATAATCTCTCTCTAACTATCTCCCCTTGAATTTATTATTCATTGTAGCTACCGATCTTTTGAAGTTTGCTTGCCTGTGGTTTCTAATAAATTAGTTATATAGCTTAAGTTCTTGATCCCAAAAAATATAAAAATTTATAGCTTATGTTGTGGGCTTAGATCCATATTGATTTGTCTTGGAGATCGTGCCTTGAGTGTCTGGAAATTCCAGTTTTTTCCTTGTTAAAAATGATAAATGTACGTTACAATGTTGTGTCTCTCTAGATCAAGGACATCTTTTCCTCCTACCTCGTGTAATATGTTATATGCTAAATTTCCCAATAGAATTTCTTGTTTATTTTAAAAAATAAAATAATGTTCAGTATATATAGCAGGTTGTCTAAATATCTTATGGGCATTGTTCTCTTATCTAATATGTAAATAATTTTATGGCATTCTTGCTTAACCATAATATCATCATTTTGCGTGTCACATTTTGTGCATGACTAATGACTGTAGTAGTGAAATTATGCATTGTTTTACAAACATAAGTTGTTTTTTTTTTAGGCCCACCACTTAACCCTTGTAATCATAAACCAATGTTAAATTACAAATTTTCCTGTTAGATTTAGTTTAGGAAGTTGCACTTAACTCTATGAACTTGTAAGTGCTCGTTTGGTTTGAGTGTTGGTTCATTTCTAGTATCCTAAATTGATAATTTCACACCAAGAGTCTCATATAGTTCATTTCAAGAGGTTGAATCATAAGTTGACTAGGCTCAAACTTTTCCATGGAATCCAATTCTTTGACCGGTGGGTAAGAAAAAAAAATCATGAAAAAATAAGGAGAAGATAGAGAAATCTCACAAAATCACTTTTTCCGACTTTTCATAAGTAATCAGTGGGGTTTTCCATAATTTTCCCAATTTGCAATCAAATAGACCCCAAGTTTCTTAGGAAGGCGTATTTTGATTTTCTATGGAATAAAGCTTCTCAGTGGGAGTGGCTCTATCAGTATTTCTATACCGCCAGTTTTGGCATCTTTGTGTGCACGTGCATTGCAGTAACTATAATAAACATCATGCTTAACACCCTCTCTCACGTGCGACCCCTTACTCGCACTTGGAGATTAATAGATGGGGGATGGAGGTGCCAAGGCTTAAACCTTGAACCTCCCAGAAAATCAAGCTCTGATACCATGTTAAGGACCATCTCTGCCAAAAGCTTAAGTTGTTAGGAGAAGGAACCGCAATGAATATCATGCTTAACAATGATAATAAATGTGTAAAAAACATTAATGTGAATTACATGTAAGTTAAGAGACAATTATATATGCAAATTAAACGTTCAAACGTAAATTTAAAAACAGTTTTGCATGAATATTTTAATTTGAAGATAACAATTGTTTAAACTCTCCTTTCTTTTCTAGGGAAGATAAAAAAAAACCTAGACTGGAACAAGTTGATTGTCAATTAAGGTACATAAGAACAAATTTAAAATAAAAATTGTGTTAGATATTATTTTCTGCCTTAGGAGAATTGATGGTTCTTGTTTTTCTTTCTAATTCACCCCTTAAAGTTTATCACGTTAGCATGTAAATTTAGTTAGAAAAATATTGTTATTATACTACTTTCGGCCTCTACCAAGCAAATAATGTATTAGGTGATTGTACATTATACTTTCTATGTAACACTTCTCTAACTAAAGATACAAAATTGATTTGACAAATAGAGCTACTCTAGCTAGTTCGTGTGATGTTAGTTTTTAGAGTTTAATTTATTTATCTTAGATACATAGGCAAGTTCAACAAAAATATAACTTGTAGAAAAGTATGTATATTATTTTATGTTTGAATACCTTTTAAGACATTGATATGATTTTAGTAGATTTTATTGTGTATTAAAATACAAAAAATTGTTAGCATTTTCTATTTCTAACTTCTAAGACTAAAGCTATTCAACTATACGTGTTGTATATATTGCAATAATCCTAATACAAATAGAATATGTGATTGATATTTAGATGTTAATTTGTTGTGTTTTAGATTATAATTCTAATGGAAATAAATAGAATTAAATAAATTAGGACTTTGTGATCCAAATATAATATAATAAATTGTTGGTTAAGAATAATGATAGGTTTACCTTTTACAAAAAAAAAGAAGAAGAAGAAGAATTATGATAGGTTTACAAAATGGAAACGAAGATTTTTTTTTTAAGAATCATAATCTAAATAAAATATGTGATTGGTATTTAAATGTTAATTTATAGTATTTTAGATTAGAATCTTAATAGAAATTAAAGCTACTTTAAATTTAAAGACTACCAGAACCCCAAGGGGTTGTCTCAGCGGTAAGTGTGTACATGAGATTGTGTGGTTAGGTGCACGATCTCAAGTTCGATTCCCTGCTGTGTCAAGATTCTTGGAGCCACTAGGCATCTCCTGGTCGATAAGTGCTAGGGCCTCATGGGATTAATTGGGGTGGGGGGCAGATACCCACGTATATCAAAAAAAATAAAATTAATAATAATTTAAAGACTACCAGATTGTTTTTAATTCCAACTAAAAAAACTAAATAGAGTAGGATTTAATGTCTAATTAAATGTGGTACCTTTTATTTAATAGTTAGTATATAATAAATCTTTTTAACTAATTGATAAAAGTGCAAAACACTTTTAGTATAAATCAATCCAGCTGATTCACGCTTTTATAATTAGTATAAGGGCAAATTATATTAAACCCCCCTATAGTAAGTCGGGTTTTCGGGTCATCCCCTTGAACTTTTTTACCCGACATTATACCCCCTCATACTTTTGACCCGTAAAATTAGTGTAACGCCATTGACGGAAACGTGAAAAGACAAAAAAATCCTTGGATGGTAAACCAATTGCATCTCGACATGTGGAAATTTCTGTAACTTCATTATTTTATTACAAAATATCTTAAAAAAGTTAAATATTAACAAAAAAGAAAAAAGAAAAGAAAGACTACTGTTCATCTCCCTCCTCCTTTCACCAAACATCCATTAACACCCATTCGAAGCAACCCTTTCCACGAAATCACTTCCAGGCCATGAACACCACTATTGCAACCTTGACCCCAAAAACTTGACCTGCCATCAGCATGTATTGAACCACGACGTCGCTGGATCTGCGTTATGCGAGTTCTCTGAGGACAGGCATGGCAGTAACCGCGACAGGGCTAGCGGAAGACATCTGAATGGTAGTGATGTGTGTGTATTTTAGTACATGCATCTAAAATTCTAAACACATTGTTTATACACATTCAGATCTACATATCTACATACGTGTGTATATGTATATGTATGTATACACACATCTTTACAAAAATATACATTGATGCTTGCAATATATATATATATATACATAGAGAAATACATATATTATACATACATCTTTACAAAAATCTATATATATTGATGCTTGCAAGATATATAGACATATAGAAATACATATATACAAAAACATACATGTCATTATATATATAGATGTAGATCTGCACCAAAGTGGATGGATGATTGCGGTGCTTCACGAAGATGGTGATGCTAGGTGGTGAGATTGAGACACCGCAAGTGCTTGGTACCGGAGTGTTGGCTGCGACACTAATATTGGGCGTGATGAAGATGAAACACGAGAACTCAAGGGGCTGTTTGGCAACAGGGGCTTTAGCATTGAAATTGGAATTAATTAGGATTAGAATTGTTAGGTTTAACATGACATTGGAATTATTAATTCTAATTTAGAATATTTATGGGCAATTTGGTCGTTACAATTAATTTTTTCATCACGTGCAATGCACAAGCTTGTTTTCTGTTAATTTTTTAACAATGCAGTAACGGAATGGTGTTAAGCGTAAACGTGTTATATATTAAGGGGGTAAAATGTCGGGTAAAAAAGTTCAAGGGGGCGACCCGAAAACCCGACTAACCATAAGGGGGTTTAATATAATTTTCCCTTAGTATAAATATAGATATAGATACTCTCTACGTCCCAAACTAAAGAGTCCATTTTGATATTTTTGCTTGTGTTAGAAAACACTCAATGCAATGCAGTCCTGGTCAAGAATAAACTCACATATTATGTCATTAAAAGGAAAAAGTGGATTCTTAATATGGGAACTCTTTGTTCTAAGTTTTTTCCTTGAAAAATGAACCCTTGTTTGTTAGTCTGTTGTTCATGTTTGTAACAATGTTCCCTCTTTTATCTTAACATGAAAATTTTGATTCTTTTTTGGTCAGTAGATTATAAACCCTGTATTTTATTTTTTTTTTGCAGATAAACCACCAATTGAAGAATTACATCAGTTTTTGGAATTTCAACTTCCAAGGCAGTGGGCCCCAGTATTTGGTGAGCTTGCGGTTGGTCCTGATAGGAAGCAACAAAGTGGTTCATCTTTACGGTTTAGCTTTATGGGCCCCAAGCTCTATGTTAACTCAGATATGGTAATACTTCTTCTATGTTGTTAATAATACTTGCGACATTTTCTGCGGCCCAATTCTATAAATTTGTATTTTCCTTTTCCTAAGCACATAATTCACCTCTTATTGTCATTTATTAAACTGTCATGATTAATTTGTTGTCCATTTTAGACTAGGCAATTCCCTTAAATTTGCTTTGCCAAGCAAGATGTGGATTATCTGCACGTATAGTATGCACAATGAGCTTTGTTTCTGATCAAAAAAGGAAAAAACTACCCACAATGATAAAAACTGTATTTTAAGTTGCCTCGAGTGGAGTAACATAGGTTTTATCAAGTGTTTTTTTAATGTGAAATGAAATTGAAATTGAAATTGTGAAGCTATTCTTTTCCTTTTTCTGATATAAAATAGGGTTAGCTTCTTGAATAATGATTTTTACTGGGAATTTCTTTATTGTATATCTACTTGCACTTGCGTATTATGTAATACTGTAGACTAATATAATCTTCATCCAATTCCTGCCCAAGATACTTTGTACGACTCTCTGGCTAATACATGTATATGCACTAGAACTCGTTGTACACGCAATGCATGGGCAATATTTTACCTAATAATTCCTCACACTGTATATATTTAAAGCAAAATTAGCACATGTAATGACATTTGGTCATGTGGTGATAACATATCTTCTTCATGTCTAAGGTCTTGGGTTTACCAATATAAGCATTATTTTTATTTTTAAATCATGAAGGGTAATTTCTTGTACATACCAAAAATATATAGTATAGATACATGACTCAATTGATGAATTAATTGGATTATAGGTGGATGTGGGTGGCAAGCCAGTGACCGGTCTTCGTCTATATCTGGAAGGAAAAAGAAACAACTGTTTAGCCATCCATTTGCAGCATCTATCGACCCTCCCAAAAAGCTTCCATCTCGAGGACGATCCAAAGAGCAACTCCTCGCAAAAGGTCTATGACCGAAGGTACTACGAGAGGGTGCAGTGGAAAAACTTCTCTCATGTATGCACTGCCCCGGTCGAATCATCTTATTCTGACGATGAAAAGAATGATCTCTCCATTGTTACCGGGGCCCAGTTTGAAGTTAGGGAGTCGGGTATGAAGAGAGTTCTCTTCTTACAGCTCCATTTCTCCAGAGCCGTTGGGTCCATGATGGTCAAGAAACCCGAGTGGGATGGTTCACCGGTCCTCACCCAAAAATCAGGGATAATATCAACCTTGCTTAGCTCTCATATGTCGTCGGCCGCACAAAAACAGGCTCCACCACGCCCGTCTGATGTAAACATAAATTCGGCCTTGTACCCGGGCGGGCCCCCCGTGCCAGCACAAGCAACTAAACTTTTGAGGTTTGTTGATACTACGGAAATGACAAGGGGCCCACAGGACCCGCCTGGGTACTGGGTCGTGTCAGGGGCGAGGCTTGTTGTGGACAAGGGTAAGATATCGCTACGCGTCAAGTATTCCCTCTTAGCTCCTGTTATTCTACCAGATGAAGAAGAAGAGTCCCAATTATAATGACCCTTGGATTGATTTGCTCAAAGAAAAAAGATTTGACTATAATTGCTGTATTGAAAGGGAAAGGGAAATAGAGGATTTTGGTACACCTGATGTTGTTTGTCTATTACACTCTATCTTGTCTCTTGTTTGTATGTATTTTGTGTACATTATTTATGCTGTTGCAGTTGGGTTTAATTTTTTGATTTGAACACTTTGTTTGGAATCCAAGTACAATACATACAAGATGGGGAAGGGTTGTATATGCTTGCAATTTATTGTAGTTTTACTATTTATATACATACACGCTAATACTAATTATAGAAATGATCTCTAGTTCAAACGAAAGAAAAAAAACATTTCCTTAGATAGCTATCTGTCTTGCTTCTTAGTGCCCTATTTCTCTCTTTTACGGTGCCTATATAGAGGCCTTAGCTCATCACCACCGTGCATAGATTTTTTGTTGATAACACAAGTGCTGTTTAACATTGCATTGATACCCATATTATTGATTTTCAGGTGGTGAATGGTATCCGTGTTATTATTGCATTGATGAGAACATCAAATTATCCAATTTAACTGGCAGTGGAAAAGTGATGGTATGGGTATCAGACTTTTCACTCTCCTCCCCCTTTTCTGTTGGGTGCTAGTAAAAGCACCCTTAAATTTTAGTATTGACACCCTTTTATTAAGCACCCATATTAAATTTTTAATTTTAAAAAAGCACCCTTAATATATAAAAGCACCCTAATAAGAAAACATAAAACTGAACATATGTTGAAACCTAAGTTGATCTATTTCTATAACAAAAGTTCTAAGTTAATCAAATAGCAAGAAGGGTGTTTAGCCTTTATCAAAAAACAATAAGGATGTTTAGCCTACAGTAATCAAATATGAGTTATGTATGATAACTCTTGTCAACATTTATCCGGTATAATTCACGGAATATATAAAAGATCCAACTCCAAATTTGAATACCTAGAAGTATTAAATGCTCAGATTTAATGACAATTTGTGCAACTTTTAAGTTTTAAAAGCAAATCCCAATCACATTCAACTCAATTATTTGGGACAAAAACTATGAATAGTTTCAATATATAATAGGCACCAACCCGCATCATATGCCAAGAGTTCAGAATAATGCATTTATTAGGATATAGAATGGTTTGTTTAAATTTCATATATTAATGATAGGAAGCTTATACTCTTGAGCAAATGTATTATAAAAGTAGTTATCTTCTTACTAAAAGGTTTTTGATGGGCAAACATAGAGTAATGCAATAAGGGTGCCTTTAAAATTCACACTTAATAATTTAATATATCTTTTTTCTTTACAAAAAAGGTGCTTAAAATGATAACCCAGGGTGCCTATACTGACACCCTTTCTATTTGATGACCTTTTGAGTTATGGTAACGCCCCTGATTCCGTATGGTGGATTAACATTATGAGAACTGGTTAGTCACTGATGTCGTATACCAACGGTTGGAGTTTACTAATTTAAACATTTTAATAAAAACCATTTACAACATTACACGTTTAGAAAACATTATGTAAATTAAAGGGTGCCGGTATAGGCACCTTGGGTTATCATTTTAACAAAACGTCATACAATACCCATAACTAATATTCATCCCAGGTATAAAATGAAATCCAACCGCCAACTCAAATATCATACACCAAGAGTAAAGTTGGTTATAAAGCATATACATAGTCTAAAATAATATTACAACTAGCCTCAAACGAGGTCCAACATAGGACTTAAAGATACAAATACAAGTCCCAAATTAATTATACGAACGTAAGTCTTTATAACTCAGTACTATTATAATATTCGGATAATAAAAAATGTGAGGTATCTGCCCATATTCTTAAACAAAAGGGCTCCCAGATGAGGCATAGTAGTAAGAGGCATCTAAGACCGGTGGTCATCTTTCCCTCTTCTCTCGCCTTTGTGTACCTGCGGATGTACCTATATAAGAAAATATATGGAACCCAAATGGCAACTCAAAGGGGAAAGGACTAACTAATAAAATAAGTGATCTTGGACCTCTATTTCTCTTACTAACACCTCTCATCTCACAAACACCCCCTAAATCTAATTTTTTTTATCACTAACACCCCCCTATTTACCTCTCCTATTTACTTTAAGTAGTAATTAAAAATATAATTAACCTTAACTAAAATTAATCACACACTTTAAAAATATAATTAACCTTAACTAAAAAATTAATCTATCAATTGCGTAATAAATTAATCACACACTTTAAAACACCTCCTTTATATCTCCTAACAAAATAAGTGACCAATAATATGAGAATTTATTCCATTTACTCTCCCCACCTCGCACCTTAGAATAAATATGTTAATTGAGGGGGGTGTTTGTGAGATATAAGGGGGTGTTTGACAAAATTAAATAAAGGGTGTTAGTAAGATATATATATATATATATATATATTCTTACTTGGAACATGCAAAATAAATAAAAATCGTAACACGTTCGCAGGGGCGGACTTGAGCCCGGATCTAGAGAGCTCCAGTTAAAGGCAACGTTTAAATTAGCTTAAAGTTTGTGTATAATTTTTTTAATTTTCGTATGCAATAGCCCACCCTCTTATCCAGTCATAGCCCTTTGTCTAGCCCAACCCTTTCCCATGGTCATGTCCAGCCCACACAATTCTAAACAGCTCAACTCATTAGAAAAAGTAAAATTAAAGATAGTGATTGAAAGACTTTTTTTATATATCTATTCTTCTTTTGAATCTTAATTTGAAAAATAGGGGACTTATTAACTTATTTAGGAGAATAGAGTTGTTTTAAAATCGCTTGAGGGGGTGGTGTTTTTTGGGTAAAAAACGCCAATGTGGTTGGCGGTTTTATGGTGAGGAAATTCTACACGCGTTAAAATCAGTAGAGGTAGTGGCGGGTTTTTGATTAAAAACGTCAATGTGGATGGCATTTTTAAAGGAAGTAAATTTTTGCATCTTAAAATAGAATTTCCACTAATTCCAATCTCCTTCCTAGAGGTCTCATTACACTCTTTACAAATAGGTATTGTTTTTTGAGATTTACCTCTCACAATATCTAAAAAATGCCAATGTAGATTCACATCAATTTACAATAACTCTCTCAATGGCATTTTTAAGGTGGGCAAATTTCAAATCTTTTGAAAACGCCATAATAGTTTGCGTTTGAGAGGTTTGGTGGATTTTTAATCCAACGGTAAAATGTAGTCTTTGACTTGCATTTGAGCAAACCCATTTAACCTCTGCTGGTCAGTTTAGATAGATTGCAGACAGCAAAAAAACACCACCCTATAATGTGTTAATTCTAACATTTTTAAACCAACCTGCGCAAAAACGGAAATAGAAAGGAAAAAAATCCAATTCCAATTTTGATGCTTATAGTCAAATATATTATCCTAGACACCTATTTTCAGAGGTAGACAATTTAATATGATTGCCAAGAATGGTGTTTTCAAAGAAATTTTGATTCTGATTTTGATCAACCTTCTTCATGTTTGAGATATATTATTCCCTTTGCAAACACTCAATCGAATAGGTGAGTCCTGCATTTGTTTCTTCAAACACTTTAGTATATGACACACACACTAGATTGTGAGTGATGAGAATCTTCTTGTCTTGTCCAACTTGTAGAAGAAACAAAAATATGCTTCGTTGAATAAATAAATAAAGAAAGAAAGAAATCTATAATCTTATAAAGAAAGAACTAAGTTTCAAAATAAGATTAAGATTTAACCCATTCATCCATCTATCTACTCTAAAAAAAGAAGGTATGTATATTTATGCTATCTTAGTTCTCATACGTTTTTATACTTCATATGCTATCTTACTTGCAATATGAACGAATTTAGTAATGAAGTTTGGAGTTTTGAAATTTATTTGGTTATTTCTACTGTGAGGTCAATAGTGTATATGAATGGCTAAATGATTGCTTGTATATATGTGGATCTATGTAATTTTTTTTTCTAAATGTGTATATATATATACGTGCTTCTATGTTAATTTTTTGCAAAATTTACATATGTGCGCTCATGTATTTGTTATCATATCTTGTAGTGCTTGATGATTAAACTTTTTTATTGAATAATTATTTTACTATTTTGAAGAATGTATTTATATACATGGGTTTACGTGTATATGTTGGATCATACATATATGAAGAATGTGTTGAAAGGTGTTACCTTTTTTGTAATAATATTTTAAATCATTCAGTTGGTTATACATTCAATTGCTCATGCTAAAGGTGAATTATAGGAAGAGACAAGTGCGTATATTGCTGTATTGGGGCGGTGAGATTATTAACAGTGATCATGGTTGGGCTTACGACAAATAACATAAAAGAGACATTATTTTAAAAGGAGCACTTACTCAAAATTAGTAAAAAAAAATTATTCTGCTATAGATGTTGATCGCACTTCGTCCACGTTAAAGATTTTATGTAGATGTCCACTGTTTGTGACACAAATACTTGCAATTGTTAGATTTATATTTTTAGTTGGCTTTATTCCGATGCCAAAACATTTTTTTTGTTGTAATTGTTTAAGTCAAATTGAAGATTTTAAAGATGCGACAATTAATGAAAACTCGACGAACTTATCAAATTTATCGTACATAATTCAGGATCTAAAGTAAGATGGTAATATGATTTAATTCAAAATATAGTCGGTGGTTGAGTTTAAATTTTAAACCAAATAGTCTTTTGAGTTAAATTTATTTTTAAATATTTTTACCGAGTTTTGCCTAAATTAATAAAGCTTTGTCGATACAAATTATTGAGATTTTTTTTATATCTAATATATTTCATAAAGTTTTATTTGAAATTTAAGTCGAATTAAAGACAAATAGATTTAATATGACAAAATAAAATAAAATAAAATAATTTAATTAAATAAAGGAAGGTTTGAAATTTTTGAAAGTCAAAGCTCTACTTTTTACAAAAGCCACGTGCAGATCTTTTTTGTTATTGGTGACTTAATATATTAAGTGGGCCAAGCCCATTAAAGTTTTTCAGCAAAGCCAAGACCACGTGTCAATGAAAGAAGAAAGAGGCAGTGCACTTTTGTAAAGGACTGGACCGGTACAGGTTTCTTAATCTTGGACCGGTCCGGCGAAAATTCAGTCCAAAGAATTAAAATCCAAATTTTGGACCGGTACAATTTTCGGTAATAAATCAGTTCGGCGTATATTTTTTTGGGTATAAATTTTTATCGCAATTTTTTAAAAAATATTTTTAAGCTATCCCAAAAAGTATTTGAACTCTTTATTTTTTCGATAAATGTAACTATTAGTTTAAGTAAAAAATATATGATTCCAAAGTATTTTTTGAGGCAAAAAATATCTATACGCTATAATCATTTTTTAAGAATTTTAAAACACCACCTAAGTTTTGTTTACATGTCATAGGAGATCATATTGTTCTTCAAATTTAAGAACTATGGTTCCAAATGTTCATTATCCTCCAAGAGTGTTTTCGGTTGTGATTAGAGACGGGATGAGCGAAGTGGCTAACTTACAATAACAGAGATTGCAAATAAAGGTGACGTATTGTGATCAAGTACATAGAAGGAGGCGACGGGTAAGTCAGGAAAAGTGGAAAGCACTATGCTAAGTCAGCTGCGGTTGGATTATACGTTCAAATGATTGACAGGACTGTTACGTAAATTGTGGAAAAGCAATTTTTGTAAGTCATCGAGTCTGTAATTCTGTTTTGATGATAGTGAAGCACTGTCGGTTAGTTCCGAAGATTAGTCCTATGCAAGTAGGGATACCTCGTAAACTCCTGGTGTTGTGTGATTGCTTGTTTGAATTATTAGACAACATAACACATGTTTCGACAATAAAATTGATTAAACCTATGGTTTTAATTTTGCTTATCAAACTTCAAATTGTTTTTGATAAAAAAAACCTTAAAATTAACTTAGGCAATACGATCCCTAAATTCTTTATCCAACAGTTACTTCCTCTTTTAGCCTTCTTATTGTGCTTTTTCGCATTCAACATTCTTTCTTGCATACAACGTCAGTTGCTTAACCACTTTAGGCCTACAAAATGGCTTATTAACACATGAATACAATGCAGTGTCTTGTTTTATGATTAATTAAACTGAGTTTACATACAATTGTTAATTTTAAACAGTAACTAGAAGCTAATTGAGCCTTATTTAGGATAATAGAAATGCAATTTATGGGTTCAATCAATAATAAGAAGCAACTCGATTGTAACCTCCTCAGAGATTTTTATGAAGGACATGGAACAGAGACCCACTATAGCTTGCATGTCCATCCTCAAGCAAATGGCTAAGCAAAGGTTACCAACAGAACCTTTATGAGCTCGTTAAAGAAAAAATTTGATGATGCCAAGGAAAACTGGTTTGAAGAGCTCCAATCAGTCCTTTGGGCATATAGGACTAGCATCCGAAGTCCCACTGGTGAAACTTCTTTATCTTTGACCTATGGGACCGAAGCAGTGATCCCAGTGAAAATGGGAGTGCCAACAAACAGAATCAACCATCATGACCCAGCTCGAAATAACGAAGGCCTGCTGGCTAACCACGATATCTTTGAAAAAAAAAGATCGAGCTCGGATCAAGGAAGAAGCCTGTAAAATAAGCATAGTTAGGAGCTACAATAAGAGGGTCAATCACATAATCCTGAATGTGGGTGACTTCGTGCTTCGAAAAGTCATCCTAACAACCAAGATTTTTGAATATGGGAAGTTCGCTGCCAAATGGGAAAGTCGTATGTGGTCGCCAATGTCAGCAGACCTGGCACCTACTATCTAAAAACCATGGATGTCATGGAGATCATGAGATCATGGAACATAGAGCACCTCAAGAGACATTATCCTTGAAAAGAAATCCGCTATACTTTTGTAATGACTGCTTTCAAAGAAGAATAAATGAAACATTTTTTACTTTAGTATTTCACTTCTTGCAAAATAGATTATGTAAAAAACCCTCAAAAAAAGGTTAGTTTAGTAAGTGAACAACTCGCAAAAGCACATTTACACTATGCGAAAAACCCTATAAAAAAAGGCAGTTTAGTAAGTGCACAGCTCGAAAAATCACACTTACACTCAGTGAAAAAACCATCTTAAAAAGAAGTCAATTCCGTAAATTGAAGACGTCTGATGATAACTGAGAAAATTATTACAAATTTGCCTAGGGGGCATGACTCTATTATAGATTTAGCCAAAAGAAAAACTTTTCCTTTTAAGGCTTCAAAGACTTCAAAAATTCCTGTTACCATATAGGTCAGTCACCAAGCATAAAATATTCTTATACAGGCTTGCTGAAAGCTGAATAATTCCTCTTACAAAGAGGTCAGCATAGTAACTGTCTAGCTCATTGAGTACACTTATTCTCAGAGAAGTCCAACCAACATTTGAGAATTACGTAACAAACTTTGCCTAAAATGTAGGGGGCATATCTCTCACAGACTTAGCCAACGTAACAAGAATTCCATTTGTATTAAATGACCCAATATAACCAGTTAAACATGTCATTGACCTCTTGTGAAAATAGTAAAGACCTCTTTTGAAGCAAATTGTATATTTTGCTTAAATCTGTTTACATTTTTTCTATGTTATGGGGGCATTAGAGTACCATGAGACTTATTACATCTCACATTACAACTTAGATAAAAGAAAAGACAAGAATTAAAGTAAAACAGCATAGAAAAAAATTCTTATTCATTTCATTGAATAAGGGAACAGGTTAAAAAGCCCTAGAATTTATATTACAAAGAAAAAGATAAACAAAAAGTTTTAACTGCTAAGCCTCTCCTGTGTCATCACTATCTCCAGAAAACGAAGGCATCCCAGTCTCCCATTTCTCTAGCAGGTCGGGCTCTTCCTCCCTAATAAACTAAAGAATGGCAATAATGTCTCCCATCTTCTCCAAAATCTTGGCCTCGAGCTCTAGGGTTATACCCATGTCGGCAGGGAGCTTCATACCCTTGAGGTTATCAGGCTGCTGCAAGGTGAGCTCCTAACACTTGAAGAAACCCATTATGAATGCATCACTGACTTTTATAAGCGATCCTCCTTAAGCACACAAAAGTTCTCTATGGCTTGAAGCCCAATGGCAGGAAGGGAATCTTTGACCTCCTTGTTCTCCTTCTCTAACTTGGAGACCTGGTTCCTCATGGCTTCGTTATGATAATAAGAGGCAGAGAGCTCCTCAATCCTTTACGGCTAACTGACTATGAAGCTCCTTAACGCTCCTAGTGGCTTCCTCCTTGCCATGGTGCTCCAACTCTACCAACTTTTAGGCCTTTTCCTTACCTCTGCGGTCCAGCTCGACCTCTGTACAAGCTGCGCTGATACCAAGTTGAGTTTTGTATGTGAGAGCACTCAGTTGGGTCCGTAATCCCATTGTTTCAGCCAACATCTGCCCCACCTAGGCCAACATTTTCTTCTTATCTTCTTCGGCTGCTGCAGCTACGATTTGGCCTTATTCAAGGCTTCTTAAGATGTAATAAGGGCTAGGTTGTTTGTGCCCACCTCGGCTATATGGAGGATGGAGTAGAAAAGGGATAGGGCTAAGGAAGAAGAAGATATGGCTAGAAAAGAGCTTGAAAGGGTATAATACCAAAAGAAGAGGAAAAAAAGCATAAATGTTAACCCGACTCATATGATAACTGTACTAATCGGCTACCTTGCTGACGCCTGCATCCCTAGCGTTTTGGAGCATGCCCTCACCTAAAGGGGGGGCAAGGTCACCCCAGGTATAAAGAATGGTGACACCTCGAATCCCGTTAAGCCTCTGGAAGCCAGTTAGTCACGAATGCCATCACTCATAACGGCAGGAAAAATAAAAAGTTTGTCATTAATTAAAAACAAATGAATTACTCATTTTATAAAATAGTATGAGTAAAAGAAAATAAATATAAGAAGTTAGATTTTTATAAAAATTCGGCATGGTCTCCTTTGTTTTACTAATAACCAAAACATGTTTAAATTATACTCATCAAATCATTTCTCAAACAAACATAATTATTAAACAAAAGTTCATCCATAGTCCAACCATGTTTTAATAAAGTAGTCAATTAATTTGTAAAAGTTATTTAAATCTTCAAATACAATTTGATTATAAAATTCAAAGTAAATTCTTGAACTTGATACACAATATAATACAACTCAAGTCAAATTAAATAAATCAGACAAATTACTAAGTCCAAGCAAATTAAGTTGTCAAACCGTGGACAACTACTATATATCTGAGGTCATCATAGGCATCTAGATATAATACACGCTCCATCCTATGAATATACCTACAAAATTGGTTTGAAAAATACAAGTGAGCCAAGCACGGGCTCAATGTAAACTATAGGGTTTCATATGTTAAAATACACGTAGGAATACACAAGCAACGTGCAATATTAAAAATAAGAGTACTCGTACGTATACCATATACATATACATAGTACTCATCTCAAATGCCATGAAAATAGAGTAAGTGCAATGCACACCAAGTGCTATGCCAACCCAATGGATAAAATGAATTCGTATCACCAAAAATACAGTACGGAATAAAATACCACCAAGTTACTCATATTAAAAGTAAACAATAGTTATATACCACCGTACGATACTTGACGCTCTGTCCATCCACAGGACATGTGTAACTGGTAGCTAAAATCTATCCTAGTCATATTTCGTCCACAGGAACAATAATGTAACCAGTAGTTCGGACTTTCCCAGTTACATTCTTTTCACAGGAACAATAGTAATATGGTTGCTATAGCCAAGTCCTCCCATATAACGTAATAAGTCAACTAGGTACAATTGTCTACTGTGCACAGTACGGCTCCGATAGCCAAGTCCCCTCATAGGACACCTAATGACAAGCCTACCATAGGCTAATGTATAATGATAATCACATCTAAGCAACTAAAGTATCCATACGATCCTGAACCCATGTATGAGTGCGAAGATTGTATAAATTCTGAATGCCGTATTAGAGATGACACGGACTCAAAATTTAACAATAGTACTAATTTCAACGACACTAAAAGCAATGAATGGGCATAATCGAACCAGAGTGTAGGTTTCTGACAATATATTGTCATTCTACAGACAATTTAATGTTATGTATATGGACCAGGAGGTGACGATGAATGAGCAGTTAATATAAGCACGAAGCGGCCATTTGCACTCTTTTTCATGTAATTTACGCATAATTATCCATGTATCTACCTTTGATTCATCAATAATAAATTTATTTGAATTCTTAATTGCAAACAGTTTTACGGCAATCTTTAACTTATCTTTACTCTCATAAGTTGACCCCTTCCGCAATTTATTTTCATCTACTAACTACTCCTTCATCACCTCATAGTCCACATACGTAACATTAAATTCTGTGTAGAATAACATTATATCTTTGGCAACTTGCTCAATCTGGTTCGATTATTCTCATTCATCGCTTTTAATGGCGCTGAAATGGGTAATCCCATTAAATTCTGAGTCCATGTCGTCTACAATATAGTATTTAGAATCTATACCATCTCTGCACTCATACATGGGCTCGGGTATGTGATGAGATAAATTGCAAATCTTCCTATTACTCCCACCAAATTCGAGCCTTCGTGATGGCCATGAACTAGAAGGTAAGTTAGAAATATGAGTGCATTGTGTCAATGGTGATGAGCTGTATGGCCCGGATAATGGATATTTGTTCTTAATTGGGAGCACATCATAATTCATGTAAACTTTATCTACATACAAATCGATTATATTCACAAAGGGAGTACTAAAAATCGTAGTCATTGCAAACTCTAAGCTTTCATCATCATTAATTTTATAAAGGAAATAATTACAAGTATTTGTGATCACAAACAGTTGACATCTACATAAAATCTTTAACATGAATGGAGAGCGGTCAACATCCATAGCACAACAATTTTTTTCTAGTAATTCCGAGTAAGTACTTCCATCTTTAAAAATAATGCCTCTTCTATGCTACTTATTGTAAGCCCAACCATACTCCCCGTTAATAATCTCACCACCCCAATATAACAGCATACACACTTGTCTGCTTCCCATTATTCACATTCAACACAAGTAATCGAATTTATAACCAACTGAATGATTTAAAATATTATTACGAACAAAAAATTAACACCTTTCAACACATTCTTCAAATATATATAATTAATCCAACATATATACATAAACCCATGTATATATATACATTCTTCAAAATAGTAAAATAGTCATTCAACAAAAAAAATTAATTATCAAGCACTACAAGATATGATAACAAATATATAAGCACACAAATATACATTTTGCAAAAAATTAACATAGAACCATATATATATACATTCTACAAAATTTTTACATAGATCCACATATATACAAGCAATTATTTAGCCATTCATATACGCCATTGACCTCACACTAGAAGTAACCAAACACATTTCAAAGCACTAAACTTCATGATTAAATCCATTCATACTGCAAGAAAGATTGCATATGAAGTATAAAAATATATGAGAAATAAAATAGCATAAGTATGCATACCTTTTTTTTTGGAGTAAATAGATGGATGGATGGGTTTAATGAATAGGGTTTTTTTAGCAAGAGATCAAGCAAGAGAAGAAAATGGTTAGAGAAGGGAAGAAGAAGGTTCTCTGCTATAAAGGAATTGGAATTTAGGTTAGTTTAAAGATGTTAGAATGGGTGGCGTTTTTAAGTTAAAAAACACCAATCAAAGTCTATATTTTACATTAAAAATTGCCAACTATTAGTGTTTTTACATATTTAAAATTTGCCTTTACTTAAAAAGCACTACTTCCTTTTAACGATTTTAACAGTTGCAAAAATTTACTTCCCTTAAAAACGCCATCCACTTTGACATTTTTAACGAAAAAAAAAGGCCACTACCTCTACCGATTTTAATGTGTGTAGAATTTCCTCACCTTAAAACCACCAACCACATTGGTGTTTTTTACCCAAAAAAACACCACCCCCTCAAGGGATTTAAAATAACCCTATTCCTCTAAATAATTTAACAAGTCCCTTATTTTGCAAATTAAGATTCAAAAGAAGCATATATATATATATATATATATATAAAGTCTAATTAAAAAAGTCAGGTAATTTACCAAATTTCACATAGATTAAGTGGCAGGCCACATTTAAATCTAACTTGTTTTTAAGTTCAAAAGACAAAATATAAAACCCGCCACTTTTTTACCCGTCTCTCTGTCTCTTGGTTAAGTCATGCGAATAATTTAAAATCTCAATTTAAAACTCCATTTATTTCTACTTTTACTTCTTTTTCTTTCTACTAGTTTTTGTGCACTTGCGTTGCACATGATTTTAGTGCTTAAAAAATGTGATTAATTAAGCCCATTAATAAATATGTACATACTAAGAATTGAATAATTAGTATGAAATAAAAATAATCACAAATAAACAAAAACATAGTATCAAGCGTAAAATTTAATTAAGGTCATTTGGGTTTTGGGTACTAAAGTTTTACCGAAATTGGGTTTTCTGTACTGAAGTTTTTAAAAATTGAGCTTTGGGTACCATTCTGTGAGTCAAGCACGGTTGACTATTAACTCATAATTTTGTACCCAAAAATATCCTTGTCAACACTACCATTTACATAATGACTGTTTGACGCAATCCATTTTCATTTTTCCAATATAAAGGGTCTGTCCATCCACCATAAGAAAACATCAACCAAACTTAATAACACCATTATATATGCAACAAAAGACAGAAAAAATAGGGCGGGTTTAAGGTTACTTGGGAGTTGTTTGAGGAAATGACTAAAAAGGACTTGGTTTCTTGGAATTTGATTATTGATTGTTGTGTAAAGTGTCATAAAATGGAAACAGCTCAAGCTTTGTTTGACAAGATGTCGAAAAGGGATATACTTAGTTAGGCTAATATAATTTATGGGTATGCAAAATTAGGTAGTGTTGATATTGCTAAGGGTTTCTTTAATAATATGCATCAAAGGGATGTAATTTCTTACAATGTAATAATGGCTGGATATGCTCAGAATGGGCATTATAATGAAGCAATAGATATTTTTCATGATATTTTAAGCGACAAACATTTGTGTCCTGATAATACTACTTTGCTGATTGCTCTTTCTGCAATTGCAAAATTGGGAAACATCGATGAAGGGGTTGAAGTGCACTTTTTTATAAAGGAGAACGGATCGATTGTGGATTAAAAAATCGGTGTCGCGTTGATAGACATGTATGCAAAGTGTGGCAGTATAGAAAATGCGTTGTGGGTACTTAAAGGTATAGAAAACAAAAAACATTGATCATTAGAACGTTATGAATAATGAGTTGGCCGTTTATGGGTTAGGCCAATTAGCTTTCAATTTTTAATAGAGATGGAAGGGCTTTCTGTGAAACCCAATGATATCACATTCATTGGAGTACTAAATGTTTGCAGCCTTTTTGGATTTATAAAGGAAGGTCTACTATGCTTCGAGATAATAAGAGGAATTCAAAAATTAGAACCTAAAATCTAAACATTGGAGAGTTAGTAGCTAAGTATCTAATGGATAGAGAAAGTAGAGAAATGACGTGGAAGTGAGAGAACCTGAAGTTTTATTTTCAGGTGAAATTAAGGAGAGAGAAAGTGTTGGCATAGTGGGTTTTTTTCCCGGCAACGTATACGGGGGAGATGGAGAGGACGTTGAAGGTTCTTCTCTCTCTATATATATCTTTCTCTCGTTTATTTTGATCATGATTTGGGAGATAAATTATACAGTAAGAGTGTTTGTTAATTGCCAAAGGCAATTTCGGTACTTCAAACCCAAAATTGGAGAGAGTTAACAGTCAATGTTAGTTGACTCACGGAATGATGTGTAATGGTACCCAAAGCTCAATTTTCAGAAACTTAGATACCCCAAGTCCAATTACGACAAAATTTTAGTACCAAAAACTCAAATGACCCATTAAATTAATAATTATAAAAAAAAATCATAAAATCAGTAAACTATATAAAAATGTTATAGGTATATGATAAAAATTTATCAAATATGTAAAATAGTAATATATTTTTAATAAATTTTTAGAATTGGTAAACATGTAATTCAACACAAACTCTAACTTATATAATTATTTTAACCAAATAAAGTAGAGTTTAAATTTATTTAAAATACTAATACTAATATAAAAATATATTGAGTTATACACTATTTGAAATACTAATACTAATATAATTATAACTTATTTAATTAGTTTAACCAAATAAAGTAGAGTTTAAATTTATTTGGTATACTAATACTATAATATATAAATATATGAAGTTATATCATTATTTTTAATGTAAATATTAAAATCTTGTATTTAAAATCAAGGGTATATTTGTCTCTATAAAAAAGTGGAAAAATACTTAAATTATTCGTATTTTTATATATAGTATAGATTTTTTATTCTCTTATTCTCTACTTTTAAAACTTTTATTACATCCTTTTCAACTCAAGAGTTCTTTTTTTTTAGTATATTCAATTCTAAATTAAGAATTTTGGTTATAATTTAGCCCATACCACATAAAATTCCTAACCACACAATCTCAAATACGCCTTTACCACTGAGGCAACTCCTTAGGATTTTGTAGCTGTGTATCCATGTTAAAAGATGAACAATATTTTGTATTTCAGCATTTGAATAAAAAACCATCTCATATTCTAAGCACTCTGATTAACAGCACGAGTCCAAAACCGAAGGACCAACCAATATATTTTCTCCACTCCAATAATCAAATCATTACATGTATGTATGTATGTATCATATTAAATACGTCCCAACAAAGGGCAACAAGCACAAAAAGTGAGAAAAGTGGGGAGGGAGGATGACTGTATGCCACCACTGCCAAGAAACTTTAAAGAAATGCACCCATATTATAACCATCATCACACCTTCGGCACAGCCACCCAAATGTTTATTCCGCGATTGCAATGAAATGAATTCCCCTGCCATTAAATGAATTTGAGAAGAAATTAGTTTGTCATTTCCGGGCACGAAAATAGAAAAGGAAGTTTGGAACTGATTTTAAGATTCTCAAGATTCAAACAATCCAACAAGCTACACAACCTAATTACAGAAAAACCGAAAGAAAAAGCATGAATGTACTAAAAATTTCAGTTATTCAAATTTCAGCTAATAAATTTATTATCTCCATAAACTTGCACTAATTTGATCCTTGCACCACTTTCCCCCTGGTATTAAATTATATCACAAAGAGTGGTATTAAATTAGTTCCGGTATTAGTAATCCCAGCACATTTGTATGAACCAAACAAGGTATTATAAAAAAAGTGGTATTAATAATCCTATCCCACTTTTTAATACGCGAATCAAACGAGGCCTTACTGTTGGGTATCATGAATTGAGTGGATCAAGGGTGCCCTTGAAGAAACCTCTCTTAGTGTTGAAGAAAACAACTCCTCACTCATATGCTGACCAAAATAGTGACCACATTATTAATTCATCCACCTTACAACTCCTTCCTTGGTATTCAGCACTACATTTTGTTAAAAACCAGTCCAAAGGCTCTCATATCTCGTAACTTTGTTTCTCTTTTCTAAACTTCTGACCATCATATTTTGAAGATTGGCTTTCCATGGTTTATCCATGATTGATCATGGGTTTGCCCATGATCGATCATGGGTATGTCCATGATCGATCATGGTGTCGGCAGTGTATTCCAGTGTGTTTCATGATTGATCATAGGGTATACCATGATTGATCATGGTCCCGGCACTTTGCCTATTTAGTGCTTGTTTGGCTCATTTAAGTTGTAAGACTTAAAAAGTGACTTGAGAGCTAAAATTGGTGAGATTTTTTCTTGTGTGCTTATAATCATTTCTTTGTGCCAATTATCAATAGAAGTTATCATCTGTGTGGATTAGTGGCGTTTACGTCGACACCATGGTAAATCCTTGTCTTGCGCGATTGTTGCTTTATTTCCTATTTCTCTATTGTGGGTGTACTTATTTGTGTTGGGTTCTTCTTTCGGTAAACCGTTTGGGCTTGTGAGATCCCTCCAGGATGCGTCGTGCTCGGTTGTGAGCGGTTTGGCCCAACAAATTGGTATCAGATGCTCAAACGAGAAAGGTGGGATTTGTGTCACACGCTAAATGTTTGATAAAATTCCAAGGTGAGATTTTTTCAATCTTTGTCTTGTTGTTGGTTTGTCAAGTCCATTAGTGATTGAAGATGACTACTTCTAAGAACTCAAAGGTGTCAGCGATAAAGTTTGATGTAGAAAAATTCGATGAAAAGTTAGTAAATTTCGGCATGTGGCAATGCCAAATGTGCGATGTTCTAATCCAACAAGAGTTGCATAGGGCATTATTGGGTGTGGAAGCTAAGCCCACGACGATGACAGATGTTGAATGGGAAGAGTATGATTTGAAGGCTTGTAGCACTATCCAGTTGTATCTAGCTCAAAATGTGATATACTATGTTATGCGTAAGAAATCCGCGGCTAACATATGGAGGATACTGGAAAAAAAGTACATGATGAAAAGCATAGAGAATCGTCTCTATCTCAAGAAGAAGCTGTTCCGGTTTGAATATGCTAGAGGTACATCAATGAGTGAGCATGTCGATGAGTTTAATAAGATGATTATTTCTGATTTGTTAAACTTGAACTAGGACATGAAAGATGAGGATAAGTTTATCTTGTTACTCAATTCACTTCCAGAATCCTATGACCATTTAAGCACCACTTTGTTATATGGCAAGGATTTAGTAAAATATGAGGACGTTTCTTCGACAATGCTTGGTAATAAGCAGAGACAGAGGGAGAACTATAGTACATCGTCCGATGCGTTGGTGACGCGGGGAAGGATAGATGATCAAAAATAAGAAAAGCACAACAACTCTCGGTCCAAGTCACGTACTAAGTACTTGGATAACATGGAATGTTACAAGTGCAAAAGGAAAGGGCATATGAAGAAAAATTGTCCTAACGCTTAGGTAGACAAGGGGAAGAAGAAGAATGCAGATGATACTGCAAATTCTGTTACTTCAGGGGATGATGATTTCGAAAGTATGTTAGTGGTTACTCCCAGAGAAAGCTCAACGGACGAGTGGATTTTAGACTCGGGTTGTTCATACCATATGTGTCCAAACAAGGACGTTTTCCATACCTTGACAAAGGTGAATGGAGGAACGATTTTGATGGACAATGATCACGTTTGTAGGACGGAGGGTATTGGAACGGTCAAGTTGAAGCTACATGACGGAGTGATCAAAACTCAGAATGAAGTCAAGTACATCCCGGATCTGAAGAATAATTTGATTTTTTTGGGTTCTTTAGATTCCAACGGGTGCAAGATTGTGCTCGAGAATGGAATGCTAAAGGTTACTTCTGGTGCCTTAGTGTTGATGAAGGGAAAGAAAAAGGGTAATCTCTATTTCCTTTAAAGTAGTACGGTGACGGGTAGCACTTCAGTATCTACAGAAGTATGTGGAGCAAGTACAAGTTTAGATTCGACGAGATTATGGCACATGAGATTGGGACATGCCGGGAAAAAAGCGATGACGGCATTATGTAAGCAAGGTTTGCTTAAAGGTGCAAAAAACTGCAAGCTATAGTTTTGCAAGCATTGTGTGCTCGGGAAACATACACGAGTAAAGTTTGGGACGGCTATTCATTGCACAAAGGGGTTGCTTGACTACATACACACAAATGTCTGGGGACCTTCCAAGATGAAATCCTTATAAGGTAATCATTACTTTATTACTTTTGTAGATGATTTCTCTAGGCAGATTTGGGTATATCTCATGAAGCACAAAGACGAGGCCTTCGGGTTATTTCTAAAGTTGAATAAGATGGTCGAAAATCAGCTTAGCAGGAAGATCAAGGTGCTTAGATCCGATAATGGCGGAGAGTACACTAGTGATCTATTTAGGGAATACTGTCAAGATGAGGGAATTGTTCGCCATTTCACGGTTAGAAGTACACCACAGCAAAACGGAGTAGCTGAGAGGATGAACTGTACCTTACTTGAAAAAGTGAAGTGTATGCTGTCAAATGCAAATTTAGGAAAACAGTATTGGGCGGAGGCCTTATCCTATGCTAGCTACATTGTTAACGTGTTGCCATCTTCAGGGGTCGATTACAATACTCCTATGGAGGTTTGGACAGGATCTCATGCAAGTTATGATTCATTACACATTTTTGGGTGTTCGGCTTATTATTACCTTCATAAAGATAAGATTGATCCAAAAGTCAAGAAGGCGATCTTTATGGGTTCAAGAAGTGGAGCCAAGGGATACAAGTTGTAGTGTCTTCAAGATAAGACAATGATCGTTAGCAGAGATGTTACATTTGACGAGGCGTCTTTGCTCAAAATGCCTACAGGAGAAAAGGTAAAGGCTCTCAATGAGAGTGAGAAGTAGGGGTGTGCACAGTTCGGTTAATCAAACCGTGTAATTTAACCGCCAACCGAACCGACCTGTCGATTTTACGATAACGGTCAACCAAGCTGAACCGCTAAACACCTAAAATCGGTCGGTGTCGGTTCGGCTATTGTCGGTTATTGTCGGTTCGGTTATTCGGTTATTATCGGTTTTGGGCTTGAATTTGGGCCTGTTTTGTATTGTTGGGCCATGACATTAAAATCAATTTTTAATAAATAACATTTTATATCATTGGGCCATTTCTTAAGTTAATTTTGATAATAAATAAATAAAAGTATTCAATTGGGTATTTTTCTTCTTCAATCATTTTTGACAAAAAAAAACTGCAAGATATTTTATAAATACCTATCATTCCACAACAAATTAATAAATCCAAGGTATAAGAACCTAAAAACACAACATGCTTACTAAAAAATCCAACAAAAATAATTAAAACATAATCCAACAATCAACATAATACAAGTCCTACAACTCCAATAAGGATGACAAAATTACAAAAAACATAACATTTAATCCCTCCTAAAATAGTAGCATAGCATATCCACAACATTTCTTCATAACTTCAATTTTTCCTTCACAAAAAAGAAACAAAAGAAACAAACAAAAGAGTTCGATTAGTTTTCAAAGGAATTCAAAAAAGTTAAATTACCTTTCTTTAGTGGAGGCAACGGTTTTTTCTTTGTTGGTGCATTCTCCGTTGATTTTGAGTTCGAATCAACCATTGTTGACTTAGATGCCTCTTCAGTTGTAGCCATCTATAACAATATAAAAAGAAATATTATTGTATTGAAAAACTTAAGAAAGAAAGAAAAAAAATAAAAAAATTAAACATCACAGCACTTGTTAAATAATTAAATAGCAGCACTTGTTAAAAAAAATGGCAACACTTGTTAAATGGCAGAACTCATTAAAAAAAATAAACCTAGAACATGGCAGCACTTGTTAAATGGCAGCACTAGTTAAAAAAAATGAAAACATGGCAGCATTTGTTAAAAAGAAAAAAGAAACATGGCAGCACTTATTAAATAATTAAATAGCAGCACTTGTTAAAAAAACTATAAACATGGAAGCTCTTGTTAAATGGCAGCACTCATTAAAAAAATAACTAGAAACATAGCAACACTAGTTAAACGGAAGCAGCTGTAGCACTCATTAAAAAAAACTAGAAACATTGCAACACTAGTTAAATGGCAGCCCGCAACACTCATTAAAAAATATATATATATATATATATATATAAACATGGCAGCACTTATTAAATAATTAAATAACAGCACTTGTTAAAAAAATTAGAAACATGACAGCACTTGTTAAATGGCAGCACTCATTAAAAAAAATCTAGAAACATAGCAACACAAGTTAAATGGCAGCAGCTATAGCACTCATTAAAAAAAAACCCTTGAAACATAACAACACTAGTTTAATGGCAGTAGCCGTGGCACTCATTCAAAAAAACATATAGAAACAAGAAGCACTCGTTAAAAAAGAAAGAAAAAAGAAGCTAAAAACATGGCAGCAAAAATATAAATAATATAATTGTTCATATTCTTTCTCCCATTTTATATTATATTTACAAAAAGAAGACTCCCTTTGTCCACAAGAAAACCCTAAAATTAAACAAGAAAAAGTAATGAAATCAATCAAGGTGGAGAATGGAGATAATCACTTACCTTTGATTCTTTGAAACAGTGGGAGAAGAATAGGAGAATATGTGAGCTTTGCACTTATATTCTTATGGAGATTTGGAGAAATAAGGATGGGAGAAGAATGGACGAAGATGTGGGAGATGAAGAATGGATCAAGATGTGGGAGTCTGGAGACGAAAATTGAAAAGGGAAGCGAGCGGCGCAGGCGGCACATTAGGGATTTAGGGTAAGTGTGCCTCACTTTTTAGTTTATATATTTTTTATGTATTTAATATTTAACATACAATATATATATAAAGAAATAAATTTAACCAACCAATAGTAGCGTGACACGTGTAATTTCGGTTCGGTTCGGTTATTACCGGTTTCGTAACTCCGCTAACCGCCAACCAAACCGACTCCTATCGGTTTTCATTTTTTTCAACCGAACCGGACCGAAAATCTTAAATAACCGACTAAATCGGTTCGTTTTGGCCAGTTTTTCGGTTTTTCTACACACCCCTAGTGAGAAGAGTGAAGTGGTGCAAACAGAAGTGAATACGCCAGTGGTGATTATTCCGGTGCAATCGAAAATAACTAATCCGGTTGATTCTTCCGATAGTGATTCGAATAATGAGGAGATTCCTATTGAGGGGTCTAGTCAACAATAATAAAAGGTACCGTCTTTGGCGAGTAGAAGGGAGCTGAGAGCTCGACAAGCACTGTAACGACTTGGTTCTAAAGATAGTGTGGCATATGCATTGGTGGTTTATGGTGATGAACCAACTTCTTATCGGGAGGCAGTGGTGGATAGTCATTGTGATGAATGGAAGGAGGCCATAGGTGAGGAGATAAATTCCCTTCACAAGAATGAAACCTGGGATCTTTGCAAGTTGCCAAAGGAAAAAAAGTCAATTGGGTGCAAATGGGTGTTTGCCAAGAAAGATGGGATTCTAAATTCGGATGTTCGGTATAAAGTAAGATTGGTAGCTAAGGGATTTGCATAGAGGAAAGGGGTGGATTATAATGAAGTCTTCTCTCCGGTAGTAAAACACACTTCCATTAGAGTGCTATTAGCTATGGTATCGCAGTTTGACTTAGAGCTTGAACAACTCGACGTCAAGACGGCGTTCTTGCATAGGAATTTAGAGGATGAGACTTATATATCTCAACCGAAGGGGTTTAAGGTTGTTGGCAAGGAGGATTGTGTTTGTAAACTGAAGAAGTCCTTGTATGGGTTGAAGCAATCGCCTAGACAATGGTACAAAAAGTTTGACACATTTATGATGGCTCAGAAATTCAAGTGGAGTGATTTTGATTATTTCGTTTATTTCAAGAAACTCAAGGGGGTTCGTTTATCTACTTATTCTTATATGTTGATGATATTTTTATTTGTTCATCGAGTATATCTGATATCAACATGGTGAAAGCTCAGTTGAGTCTCGAGTTTGAGATAAGGATTTGGGTGGAGTTAAGAAGATTCTGGGAATGGAGATAGTAAGGGAGAGGAAGAATGGAAGATTGTGCCTCACTCAGAGGCAATATCTAGAGAAAGTGGTAATCCGATTTGGGATACAGGACTCAAAGCCTGTGAATGTCCCATTGGCTCTGCACTTCAAGCTCTCGGCAACTATGGCTCCAGAAACAGATGAATAGGTGGAGTATATGGCACAAGTTCCGTATGCTATTGCGGTAGGAAGCTTGATGTATGCCATAGTGTGTACTCGACCGGATATTGCTCAGGCAGTGAACATTGTTAGTAGGTTTATGGCGAATCCGGGGAAACAGTATTGGAATGTTGTTAAGTGGATTTTACGGTATCTACAAGGAAAGAAGAATAAAGGGTTCGTGTACCAGAGAATCGAGGGGTCTATTATTTGCGGGTATGTTGATTCGGACTATGCTGGGGATGTTGACAAGCGACGGTCGACCACGGGGTATGTTTTCACATTTAGTGGTGGTCCGATTAGCTGGAGGTCGATGTTGCAAGGTGTAGTGGCGTTGTCTACTACGGAAGCAGAGTACATGGCAACAATAGAGGCAGTCAAGGAAGCATTATGGCTTCGGGGTTTGATAAGTGATTTGGGGATGGTTCAGGATAATATCAAAGTACATTGTGATAGCCAGAGCACTATTCATTTGGCCAAGAACCAAGTTCATCATGGAAGGACAAAGTACATAGATGTCCGATTTCATTTCATACGGGAGATTATCGAGAGTGGTGAGATGATTTTGAAGAAAATTGGCACCAAGGATAATCTTACAGATATGATGACGAAGGTGGTACCGACGACCAAGTTTGAGCATTGCTTAACTTTGGTTAACATTCTTCGGTGTTGAGGCCCTTTCGGGCGTGGAGGCTCTTCAGGGCCGGGTGTGATACTATAGTAGTATTGATGGAGGAACAAGTGGAGTGAGGTGTGCAATTTGCTGGATAGGTTAGCTGGATGGTTCGCCAAGGTGGAGATTTGTGAAAAATGGCTCTCCATGGCTTATCCATGATCGATCATGGTGTCGGCAATATATTCAGGTGTATTTTATGATCGATCATGGGGTATACCATGATCAATCATGGCTCTCCATGGTTTAAGTTGTAGGACTTGAAAAGTGACTTGAGAGCTAAAATTGGTGAGATTTTTTCTTGTGTGCTTGTAATCATTTTTTTGTTCCAATTATCAATAGAAGCTATCATCTGTGTGGATTAGTGGCATTTACGTCGACGCCACGGTAAAACCTTGTCTTGCACGATTGTTGCTTTATTTCCTATTTCTCTATTGTGGGTGTACTTATTTGTGTCGGGTTCTTCTTTCAGTAAACCGTTTGGGCTTGTGAGATCCCTCCACGTTGCGTCGTGCTTGGTTGTGAGCAGTTTGGCGCAACACATATCAGTCCCGACCATCATTCTATTTCCTTCATATAATATGGATGTGTTTTATAGATTTAGGGCTTATATTTTTTTTTGCATATATTTAGGGCTAAATCAAAATATCCTACCATCATTCTACTCAAGTAGTAAGGTTCTCTGTGTTTAATACATACATTTAGGGCTTATATTTTTTTTGCATAAATTTAGCGCAAAATTAAAAGAGAAGCAGAGATATATGTTGGTAGTTGGTAGCTTGGACGACGTTGAGAGCCGGAGAATGACGGACAAGGGAGAATGACGATAGAACAAAGAATCGCTTGCGCTAAAGAAGATGGAAGTGAAGGCTCTTTTTTTATATATAATTTGAATGCACAAATGGCAGTGAGCAACGGCGGAGCCACGTGGGGGCCAGGTGGGGCCATGGACTTTTTGAAAAATTTCAGAGTGTATAAAGGTTTATGTGTGGGAAGGGAAAGTTGAGGGGTCATTGTGTAATTATGGGCGAGGGTGTGGTTAAGCTTATAAGTTGAGGGGTGAGGGTTGTAATATAAGTTAAGCAAGCAATGGTTGGTGGGGGGCTCTGTGAAATTTTTGCGCGGGGGCTTTGTGTAATTAGCGTTATAGCTTGAAGGTGTAAATTTGTAATACATATTAAGTTTTAACTTTCTTCCATTTTTTCTTCTGGTAGCCGTTCTTCACTATCGTTGATTTTCTTTTCTGAAACACAACCTCCATTTTTTTTTGAATTATGTATCAAAAGATATTTCAAAATATATAATTAATTTTAGTATATCATTTTTAACTTTTCCGAAATATCAAAACAAAATGAAAAAGTATTTTAGTAAAAAATTGGTCTGTAAACATAATTAGTGAGTTTGATTTGGCTTAAATTTTTTTGGTCTCCACCGAAAATTATTCCTGGCTCCGCCACTGGGAGTGAGAGCTTTAAATTTTGATGTACATAAAATCGCTAGCAGGTGTAGTTAGAGTTTTTTAACTTAAAGTCGCCACATATTATAGCAATTTTAACTAACCCATGAATTTTAAAAATCGTGAACTTGTTTGACCTTTTTTACTTCAAAATCGCTACTACTATCCACGTTTTTTGTGTTGCCCTATTTCACCAATTATTTTAAAAGCTACCTTATATTGCTGATTAAGATTGAAAAGAATAACAGTTTCAAAAAAAAGAAAAAGTCCAGATATATTTTTATTAGTTGTCACTCCAAAAATAGCACCTATCTAACCACCTAACCCATGCATATCTCTGTTTGAATGGCACCCAAAGTTTAGCCCCCATTTTAGATTAAGCCGTTAGTTGACCGTTAGGTCAACAAAAATTTACTGGAGTTCCTAAATTACCCTCGTCGTCCCCAAAAATGCCTTCCACGCATTCTTCTTAAAACTTTCTACACCTCTCTCACATACACATGCACGTATATATGCTAACATATATACACACCATTAGTACAACGTACATTCTTCTTGAAAATCACCACCTCTCCAACGATCAATTATCACACCTCCACTACCAAAATTAATCTATAAATGCGAGCTCCGTGCTCTCTATTTATGTATATTGTGGGAGAGAGAAGTGTGTTATGTAAATGAAATATGATGGTCGTGGCCGGACTTGTTGATAGTGCCGGAGTTGGATCGCCGGCCACCAGAGTTGTTGAAGGTGGTGAAAGCATTGAGTATGTAAGAAGGTGTATATATATATGAATAAGTGTGTATGTATATGTAGATATATGTGTGTAGTGCTAGTGAAAAATTTAAAATTTAGATGTATATACTAATGGTGTGTATATATATATAATATGTGTATATATGTGGGTATGTGAGAGAGGTGTAGAAAATTTTATGCAGAGAGAGTGGGGTAAGTTTTTGGGGATGATGACGGTAATCTAGGAGCCTTTGTTAATGTTTGGTGGCCACAAAACATTTGGTAATGCTCCATTTTTCATTTGCCGATAATGGGTAAATAAGTGCATTTTACTCAGCCGATGACAAGCAAGTAAGGCATTTTCAAACTTCTATTCACTTATCATCGAGTGAATAAAAACTTGAATAAAACCAAGTAAAAAATAGTGCGCAATTGTGCAAATAGCAGCCACCTAATTTTTTTGTTCACCTTACGGTCAACAAACAGCTTCAACTAAAATGGGGACTAAATCCCAATTTTAAAAAATAGTGGGTGTCAAAATCAATTTTAACATAAACTTTGGTCCCAAAGTACAAATCATACTAAATATTTTCAAGAGTCACTCTGGGTTCAGAAAATCGGGTTTGACTAGGAGTTCACCCGATCGAGTGTTGGAAGATGAAAAATTTGGTATTTGCTCATTCACGAAAAAAATTACTCGAAATACACGAAAGTTAGCCTAAAAACTCATCATGGTATAGAAAGAAATTAAGGAAAAAAAAAAGTCTAAATTAATTCTCACCAACCTTCACGAAGACAGTGATTTAATTTACTCATTGAAATGGTGCCCTATTTTCACTATCATGTTGAAATAATATGTCTGTGTTGGGCCGACTTCAAATAAAATATCGTAGGGCCACATCAAATTTTATAAAGTTATGTCGGTACGTACTAGGTTGCTTTAGGGCGAATTTTGGTGTCCTTTTTCAGTCGGTGAGAGAGAATTTTGATACACACACTTAAATAAATTTGATTATTTTATACAGTTTGTGATGCAGCGGCAAGTTATGAATGGGAAATGAACTCACAATATAAGAGAAATACTCAAATTTTATTAAAAATAATCTGCCTAAACCATTACAACAAGAATTTCTTATAAGAGATTACAAAATGTAAGAAAGGAAATAATTTTGAAATAATTCAAAAAAAACTCCCAAAAATAGAAAATTGCAGAAATTATGAGATTCTGCAGTGCCGATGTCAAGGATCGCGCGGGATTTAACGGAAGTCAAATCTGACTTTTCAAACTCAACTTATTGCGTTATTAAAACCTGCCATAAATAGTAAGTACGCGGATTCGGAAGCATAAACAAAGGAATTTGGCCAAAAAACGACGTGCATCACCGCTAGACCCCACGCAAATTAGCCAAAATGAAGGAATTTTGGTGACTTGATTTCTCTGGGCCGTTTTGGATCAAATTAGCCAGGCCCCACGCAATTCTGGTTTCGTCACTTTTTAGGCCAGGTAGGCTTACGACGATCCAGTGTTGTTAAATACAGGTCCACTATCTGTTCTACACCAGTTTGAAACCGGTTTCATAATCCTAGGTCACCTCCTAAATCGTCAACTGAAAATTTGATTAAGAGTTCAAATGATTCCTTGCAAGGGGCTGTGGATTTAGGGATGGCTCCGCAAGTTCCAGCTTGGTCCAAAATAAAAATATGTTTATTTGTTACTTCATTCAAATGTAATTCACAGTTCAATTCGCCCAATATAAAGAGGAATCTTAATCGATAATCATCTTAATTCAAAATATGTCAAATTAATTTAAAATAGTTTTATTAAAAAAAAAGGGGGAAAGAAAGAATTAAACTCACTCCTACTTTTTTATATGGTATTAGATTCAAATTATGATCTCCAACAACGCAAGGATGATCACCATTTGGACATAGCCCACACACTCAAAACGTCATTGAATGTTGATGCATTACAAACTTCTCAATTAATATAGTGCATATAGACTATATTCATATTTAGATCCAACATAAAACTTTTATATATATTGCAGTGAGATATAAAAAAATTTGTAAGGCATAAAAAGTAAATGATATGTATATACATAGAATAACAATTAGCTAGGGTATGGTTCA
Source organism: Lonicera japonica (assembly GCA_021464415.1). Taxonomy (NCBI): domain Eukaryota; kingdom Viridiplantae; phylum Streptophyta; class Magnoliopsida; order Dipsacales; family Caprifoliaceae; genus Lonicera; species Lonicera japonica. The sequence continues at coordinate 61,978,071 of CM038464.1, forward strand.
AATTTATATAAAATATTACTAAAAATAATTTTAATATTGTAGACTATGAAGCACGGACACTCTCTTGGAGGCCACGTGCCGGGCCTCCAAGACTTGAATTTAATCATAGTTTCTGTTGGTCGGAAAATAACCCTAGAAAGGGGGGTGAATAGAGTTTTTAAAACTTAATGCGGAATTTGAAAGTTTCTAAAAAAGTTTAAGTAAAACAATTTAACTAAGCAACTGTATCAAGAAAATAACAATTCTACCAAGCAATCTCAATCACAAGCAATAATATACCAATAAAATAAATAGCTTGAGTTATAAAGATTAAATCTATTGAAGCCCAAGAAGTTTTGTTCACACGGTTTGATTTCCTAAACCATATGTCCGTACTTGGATAGTCCCCCAAGAATTTTCACTAAAAATCGATTTTCTTCTGAGTAAAAATCAAACCTCTATTAGTGTATTCTTCTCACACACTCTTACAAGTATTGATTCACTCACAATACTCACACAAGAAATCATTCTTGCTAACTTGTGAGTTTTACCTCTCATAATTATTAAATAAGAATTTACCTTCTTGTTATCCTATGAGATTTACCTCTCACAATTGAATATAGATTGTTTGGTGATTCACACCAATGAATAACAACTCTCAAGTGTTTGATAGATACAATTGAAGCTCACACTAGGGTTATCTTGATTGATCAAATAGATATAGCTTAAAGATGAATAATTATGATCAATACTATAGCTTGAATCTTTGAATAATGGAGATATATAGATGAAATATGAGTTTTTATATATGTTCAAGCTTGTCAAAATGTGTCTTAAATAGTGTATATATAGTCCCAAAAATGATATAGTTGTTTTAGAGATTTCGTAGAGGTTTGGTACCAAAAATGATAAAAAAAATCATAAATCCATCGGCTATATTCTGAAGTATCAGTCGACTGATGGACTCTGTCCTTCAAGACAAAATCTCAATTTTTGGACTTTTGCAATTTACTTCCAAAATCAATTCTAATGCTTTAGGGACCTCAAAAATATATTCCTAAGACACCTATTTTCGAGAAAACTCAAAATATGATCATTTGAATTTAATATGAATTTATTTGAAAACCAATTTTTGTAAGAATGATGTTTTCAAAGGAAATTCAATTCAAGCTTGTTTTCAATCAATCTAACAATGATGTATGATTATATTTGAGCTATAAAAATGATCAATTAATAAACTTTACAAAAATCCTAAGCATTCAGCCAATTGTCAAATAGTGGAGTCTTTGAATGCTTCAATTTGTTTCTTCAATTTGATCTTCACTTGAAACTTTTGCCTTGAAGATTTTTGCATATATTCCTTTGATCTTTTATGCTTCATAAAATGCATTGCTAACATATGATGAGATTGATCTTCCTTATTTAGTCCAATACTATGTTGACTTGATTGAATATGGAATGAATGATCCTTGTCATGTGGCATGTTTTTCTTGATTTTCTAAGTGAATAAACTATAAACTTATATCAAGAAACATGTTAAATTACACATGATAGATTTATTGTTATTATCAAAATAAGATTAAGACATTTAGGTCAACAGTCTCTAATACTTGATAATTTATTTAGATGGCTACTACTTCTAGTGCCTCTTCACTGCAATGTCAACTGAGGATGAGGCAACTAAGCCACTTTTTATATTCTCGTTTGGTTTTCTATCATTCTATGAAAAAATTTAGTCTACGTATGCTTTTTGATACTTTAATTTTGAAATAATTTAGTGATCAAGTTTTGAGTATTTGGGTTATTAATGCAATTTAGTTTTATTTTATTGAATTCTTAAATATTTATAATATTTATTACACACACACATATGTATATATATATTTAATTAGTTAAGAACATGTCCCCCCCTCCAACGTGTATTATCCTATATTTTGAAAAAATTGTGTGTCGTGTCGAAACGTGTCGGATGTTGGATTTATGCTTTGATTACTCATTTAAAGTGTTAATAGTTCAACCATTTTCATTTTAGCCAGGCTTTTTAGGATCCACTAACTACAAGAAGCCACTCTAAATCACCTTCTTTTGACTAAATCTTTTCGCAACTCAATTAAACTTTGCTTAGTCATGTTTTTTAGGGTGTTAAGTCCTTCTCTTTTATTACAACACGTATAGATATGCACATTTAAATCTAATGAGAATGCATGCATGTATATATATACATTCTAATCATGGATTCTCTCCATTCCTATATTTTCTCCGTTTGATTGTAAAGTGAAAAAGGAAAATAAATTGATTTAGTGTTGATGAAAAAACGGAAAATAAGTTGAGTGATAGAGGTGATATCCTCTTGATTTTTATGTTTTTCCATGAAGAAATTTTCTTTGCTTGGTGGTGAGTAAAAATTTTTCACCAAAAATATTAAAAGATGGAGGATATATACTCATAAAATGAGTAAGACCTCTCACCTTATTTTTTATCTTTTTACACAAATTAACTAAATTTATTTTCTTTTTTCATCTTTGCAATCAAATGGAGCCTTAGTATTCTTTATTTTAATTGCAGAATCATTCTTGTCCAAAAAGACCGGACAGTCAAGCTAATAAAGTGACTTTCAGATCTCTTTAAAAATGTATCTTTTGATCTTAAAATTATTGCATGGCCATTATTATATAACTTTGACAGAAATATATTAATCACTTAATTTGAGAGCGCGCTCGGCAGGCAGACTTAAGACTAGGGCACAAATTGAAAAAAATAAAACAAGAAAAATAAAATATAATTGTTTGTAACAGAATTTGGACACTAGTAAAGTAATAATATTTTTCATCGGCGCACCATTGCTCAATCACCAAACTTTTTTTTAAGTGTTCTTAAACTTTTCTTCCCATGATAATAATATATGTGAGTAATATGTGCTATTACATATATATAGTCTGTTTCTGGTACGGATCAACCCCTATGGACAGATCATTTTTACGACAGTTTTCTGCCAAAAAAACATTGGGAGAGTGTTTTTTATGATGCAAAATAGTCATAAAAAGGACAAGTCCGTACGGAGTAGTCTGCACCTGAAAATTTTCATATATATATATATACACAATTGATTATCTAGTATCATCTATTGATAAAAAAAAATTCAAAATTCTAGGGTTGGCCCCATATAGGTCCACCTCTGATCGAGCAACTATTATGTGAATCCAATTACCAACCAATACATTTTTGTTAAATCATCTAAGTCACTTTTTAAAAAAATTAAATAGATATATTTTGTAATTTTTCTCTTGCTCTATCGCCTTAGAATTTCTTCTATAAATACCTACCCACCTCCCCTCTATAATTCTCACACAAAAATCCATCTCCTTTCTCTTGCTTTCTCTCCAATTAAGCTAAGCACACACATAATCTTTCTTTCTCTGTAGAGGAGAGAGAAATTAAGAGTTTTGTTTTTAAGAAAAATGGAGGTGGAGTTGATAAAAGAGACAATAGGGGTTTCAATATTGTTAGGGTTGATGCTGTTGGCATGGAGGATGTTGGATTGGGCTTGGTTCACACCAAAGAAGATAGAGAGAAAACTAAGGGACCAGGGGTTTAAGGGTAACCCTTATAGGTTTCTTGTTGGTGATGTCAAAGAGAGTGCCATTATGCTACATGACGCTATGTCTAGGCCCATGGAGTTCAACAACGACATCGTTCCACGTATTTGGCCCCATATTCATCATACCTTCAACACCTATGGTATATATATATATATATATTAATTATAGCCTCTAATTAATAATTACTTAATATATAAATATTATAAATTGTTCAGTACCTAATTGTCCTTCAACAATGTTGCATCGGATATATGCGCCAAAATTTCTATACAAAACAAACATTGAAATGCATTATATTGTTGTACCTCTACTAAAGATACAACCATTTAATGCGCTTCATACTCTATTATATCAAAGTGCTAGTACACATATCACCATTTCCATTTAATCTTCGAAGCTAGGCAATTGCTATTGTTAGAGCATAATATTTTAGGTGTTATTATTGCCAAATAAATTTTTGCTGGAATAAAGTAGAGCTTTAGAAAGATGCAATACAGCTTATTAAAGTAATACTATACTTTGATCAAGAAATAATTGTTTTGACGATCCGAAAAGCCAATATTTCTTACAAGAGCAACATATGCATATATATAGATATATGTGTGTGTGGATTTATATATTATATTCTGACAATAATAATTTTTACTTTGACAGTAACAATTCTTTTTCAGGAAACTTTATTTATATTTATAAATTTTTAGCCACTATAGCATTACAATCATTTAAAGGGCAGAGGCAAAAAAATTAGACAAAAGAAACCAAATCTAGCGGCTGTGGCCCCGTCTTGTTGCTTGTTTTGTCCAAGCATCAATCGTACGGATAACAGCTGATAGCAGACTTCTCATGAATTGATATTTATGATTCTTTTCCTGTATCTAATGCTATGTATTGTCCTCTTCGGACGTGCAGGTATGCATGATATTAAAAAATAAGATTTGTATTAAAAAGTTTTTTGTAAAAATATGAGGGAATAATATTTTTATAAATTAAGAGTTTATATTTGATTAAACTTTAAAAGAGTGAAAAGTTTAGTTTGCAGTTGATTTTTAAATGGTATTTTTTTATGGAATCATACAAAATTAAATTTGCAATACATTTTTCAGCATATTATTATAAATAAGTATTTAATTGACAGTCCTTTAAAATAATTTTAATAAATTACATATTCAAAACCTATTTATTAATCAAATGCACATAATAAAAATTTTGGAGTTACGCAAAGTTAATTTTATTTTTTTTATTGCAAAGTTAAATTTGCACAAAACACAATTATGTGCAAAGTTAAGTTTGCACTGGATCAAACCCTTATTTTAAAACATAATTGATAAACATGCCCTTTTTTCAGAATGATAGTGATATCTAAGCACTTAATTCTAAAAAATATTATTCGTTGACTTTTTTGCCAAAAATATTATCACGCAAGACATTTTACTTCATTTCCAGAAGCAAAAAATAGTTAAAATTAGCTTATCGTGCAAAATGACATAGCAAATAATAAGGGTATAACTTAAATTTTAATTAAAGCAAATAAATTTTATTCACGATAAAGCTAAAATTACTTCATGGTTGAAAAATAAAATTACTAACTTAATTAAAATTAACTAATAATTGCCATACAACATGTAATGCCAAAACAGAAGTCTTTACACTTCAAATATTTGTTCAAATTATACATTTACTAAACTTTATTAGACCATCTCCACCAATATGGAAAATGGTAAATATAGCATAATTTAATTAGTATCTGAAATGGTAAGTGATTGGTATATTTAGCAGTAGACGACCATTTACCATAACCGATGGACTATGCATCGGCAATGCAAGGCCGATGCACATAATATCAACCTTTCATTTTATTTTTTTAAAATGCCACAGAAGTTGCACTGAACATCGGCCGTGAGTTTTTCCCCATAGACGATGCTCAATGCATTGTATGCATCCGTTTTACCTTTTTCTTTACCTTTTTCAGTGTAAAAAAATTTAAAATGGTAGGCTAAATATACATTTTTAGGCTACCAAATTAGCTTTCTACTGCAGATGGTTTTTTATAAAAGCATTTAAAAATTATAATGCACTACAAATCATCCTAAGATTGGACCAATTACAAATATCATTATATACCAATTAGTTATTGATTTAATGTTTCAATGTGAGAAGAAACTACATCTTTCTTAATTATATATCATGTGGGAATTTAGATCAAAAGATTGAAAAAAAAATAAGTACTTAGTTAAAGTTTATGTTTTATAATATTGACACGTATATCTACGTCTTATATATATATATATATACTAGGGTATACTCGTGCCATTCGGCACGGTGAAATAAAAAAAAATCTAATAATAAGATAAAAAAAATTAACATATGACGAATTTAAATTGACAAAATCAATCAGTCTATTTTGAGCTCATTGTCTAGTCTAGTCTAACGTTGTGAACAACTGAAACGTAAGTTGAATATATTTTTATACTGAAAAAACTAAAAGTATACCGAATTTGACCGGATTGTTTTTAATTTTTTAAAGAGTCTTTTAATCATAACCCAACCATGTAACAACAAAATCAATCAGTCTATTTTAAGCTCATTGTCTAGTTTAGTCTAACGTTGTAAACAATTGAAACATAAGTTCAATATATCTTCACGCTGAAAAAACTAAAAGTATACCGGGTTGGACTGACTTGTTTTTAATTTTCTAAAAAGTCTTTTAATCATAATCAAACAACTTAACGTACGTCCTAAAATTGACAGGTTGAGATGATCAATAATGTACGAACACATAACGTACGTCCTTAAATGTTACACGATAATTTTTCTTGATTTTTTTTTTGCATAATTATATAGTCATGATGGATCTTGTTTAATTGATCTTGATTAGTAGATTTTAAATATTAATTTTTTATTTTAAGTTATGGCATTTTTAAAATAGACAAAATTATTAGTATGTGAGACTTTATTGTGTGTATATTATTGGTGTGAGTGTTTTAACTTTGATGTGACATCTTAATGTATGTATAAAACTCATCCAATGATATAAAACTAATGCATACCATAACATGTGTATTTTTAACCATTAAATTTTTATACTTTTTGGAGAAAATTTTGTTCAAACATGATATTTTATAATATAGATATATATATATATACGTACAGGGAGCATTTCCCATAAGGACCTTAACTTAAGGTCCTTATTTACGGACTTGCCCTTTTGGCACGCTCCCCGATGGAATTTTTTGATGAAATTTGGTGGGGATGTTTTTCATCGTGTGTAGAACATCTCCACCAAATTTCATCAAAAAATTCAACCGGAAAGTGTGTTAACTACATGATTGAAAAATATTAGACATATATATATATATATATATCTATTTCTAGACCAATATTTTTCAATCATGTAGTTAACTCACTTCCCAGTTGAATTTTTTTGATGAAATTTGGTGGAGATGTTCTACACACGAAGAAGAACATCCCCACCAAATTTCATCAAAAAATCCTATCCATAAACGTGTCAAATAGCCCGATCCGTAAATAAGAACCTTAAATTAAGTTCCTTACTTAAAATTTTCCCTATATGTACATACCTTCTTCTCTTTAATTCGGGGCCCCACAGATTAATTTCAAGCTAGACATATGGCTCCACCCTCACCACAACTCTCAAAACTAAAAATTTATAAAATATATTTGTTCTGCAAGTTAAGAATTAATTTATAAAATATTTGGCTTGCACATTTTTTAAAATATATACTAATTAATTATCATGAGATGTGGCACATGCATTTATCATGTCGCAAAAAGAGGGAAAGAAAAGAAAAATGGGATTGTGAAGTTAAGAGGTATTTTGGCCTTTGGTAGTAGTAGTAGATGGAATTTATCTACTATATAGCAAAGTGGGAAACTATGTCCGTTATGGTGAAGTTCTTTCATATTTTATTTTATCATTTTAATTTAATGAATTTAGAGTATTTCACGAGTATTTTAACACAACAAAATATTTTTTTGTGATATTTATATATATATATATATATATATTTAGACACTTTTTAGAGTGATAGAGTATTTATGTAGAATGCTAATAACTATAGTCTAAATTATTTTTTAAAATAGTAATTGAAATTATAACATACATAATGCGATTTTGAACCCGGTTAAATAGTAGAATTGTTCTCAACCGTTGAATTTTTTTCATTTTTCTAATTATTTTTTTCACCTATGGGTATGAAGTTTATGATAATTTGCATTAGTGGGACAATTCAAGAACAATTTTTTACATAAAATAAGGCCAGGTGGGTAAAAGTCTATATATTTTTCTACTTATTAAGTGGAAAAGAATTAAGTGGATTTGTGTGAAATGATATATGCAGGTGAAAATTGCTTTACATGGATGGGAAAAATTCCAAGGATTTACATAATGGACCCTGAACTGATAAGGGAAATATTGACCCAGCCTAGAAAATTTGTGAAGAACTTTGTAGTGTACAACCCACTTGCCAAATTTCTACTCACTGGAATCGGAAGCTATGAGGGTGATAAATGGGCCATGCACAGAAGAATCATCTCCCCAGCTTTCACCCTTGACAAATTGAAGGTACGTACGTTAATAATTACCATTTTCCTCCCTCAATTTTGATCTTTTTTTCGTTTTAAAAGTCGATCTCTCGAGCTGAGGGTTCTGAATTATTCATTGTTTGGTCGATCAAATATATATACAGGGAATGTTGCCAGCTTTTGCTATGTGTTACGACAAGTTGTTGAGCCACTGGGAGACCGTGGCAAAAAGTTATGGGTCGCATGAGGTTGATGTTTTCCCGGCATTTGACACTTTGACGTTTGATGTCATTTCAAAGGTGGCATTTGGGAGTAACTATGATGAAGGAGGAAAGATTTTCCGGCTTTTGAAAGAGCTTATGGATCTTACCACCATGGTTATGAGGGATTTTTATATTCCTGGATGGAGGTAATTAATTAACACATACATATGTATGTTAATATTTATGCTTTTAATTAATAAATGCTTTTTCTTTTTTAAATTGATCGTAGATATTTGCCAACAAAGACAAACAAAAGAATGAAGGAGATTGACATTGAGCTAAGGAGCATGTTGAGGAAAATTGTGAACAATAGATTGAAGGCAATGGAGGCAGGAGAGGAAAGCAAAGAGGATCTATTGGGTGTGCTTTTGGACTCCAACTTTAAGGAAATTCAAAGACTTGGAAACAAAAAAAATTCAGGAATGAGTATTGAGGATGTCATTGCAGAGTGTAAGCTATTCTACTTTGCTGGCCAAGAGACTACTGGTATTTTGCTGACATGGACTATGGTTTTGCTGAGTAAGCACCCTGAATGGCAAGACCGTGCTAGAAAAGAGGTTCTCAGTGTCTTCGGTAAAACCAAGCCTGACTTTGGGCGCTTGAATGAGCTCAAAATCGTAAGTATTATTTTGTCTGTTTAGCATTTCTCGTAAGTTTATAAGGGACGTAAATCCTTACCAGTCCAATTGGCTTAAAATGAGTTATTTGTAGACAATTGATTACCTAGTAACCTAGCTTAGATGAATTAATTGACATAATGAATGAAGACGTACAAGAGGTATCGGTACGTAGGTTAAGAATTTCTCTTCCAAAATTTAAGCCCCTTGTCGTCATTTGACTTCTTTTAAACTATTGAGTGTAATAATGAAATATAAATCATTGTTTATATTTAAGTTTTAAACATTTCTTCTTTTCATATATAGGTCAGCATGATCTTGTTTGAAGTTCTAAGGTTGTATCCACCGGTGATAGATGTAACTAAGATTGTGCACGAGGAAACAAAATTGGGGAACTTGTCAATTCCACCCGGAGTCCAAATCATGTTGCCATCGCTCATGCTTCACCGCAACAAGAAAGTATGGGGTGATGATGCCCTAGAGTTCAACCCGACGAGGTTCGCGGAAGGAGTGGCTAGTGTAACAAAGAACCAAGTCACGTACATCCCATTCACCTGGGGACCTCGAGTCTGCCTCGGACAGAACTTTGCCCTCTTACAGGCCAAGTTAGGGTTGGCCATGATTTTGCAGCGCTTCACTTTTGATCTTTCGCCGTCCTACAATCATGCCCCAATAGCCATCTTGGCTCTTCAACCCCAACATGGCGCTCGTGTGATTTATCGCAAGATTTAGTATGTGTGCATTAGTTGGGTGCAGTGCTAGCTAAGCCAATGTGGACGCTTAATTGTCTCTTGGCCGGGTAATGCGCGCTAGATTCAATAAAATTAATGTACGTGTGTTGCAAGAAGTTAACTAATGTGTGTATGGGTGAGTGAGCTGAGGTATGTACGTTTTATTTGATCGATGGTTTGTATGTCTACATGTTGTAGTATCACTAAAATAAATTAAATGGGAGCACTATATATGCCTTCCACTTCTCTTTTCGATGCATAATTAATAAAATCATTTCCCTTTCTTTCTTGTTTAACTTCTGTTTTGTTAATTAGTTAGAAAATTATTTAAAATACTATTATTAAATATTATGAGATTGATGTTAAAAATAATGACGAGTGATCAATTTAGTGAAAAAAAATTATTTCTTTCTTTTTTTTCTATGAAATTTTCTTCTAACCCGACAAATGCACAAAGAATTATATTCTATGAAAAAAAAAGCCTAAAAAAAAAATGAAAATAAAAAGTAATATAGCTTTTCTCCATCTCCTCTTTTTTATCAACTTTGTATAAAAATTAGTAGCGTTTTCAACAAATTTCATATCTTTTTTTTTCAATAATATGCTGCAACACAAATTAAAGGCTCATGCATGTGTGTGTCCAGCTTTATATATATATATATCTCAAAATTAAAAACAAAAATCCTCAAGGTTCAATCTTCCTTATATATATATATGTGTGTGTGTGTGTGCATATGATACATATATATTATGTGAATATGAATTTAATTTATAAATTAGTAAATAGATATATTACTGTAAATAATCATATCTAGAAGTAGTGTGTACGTTTACTCCCAATTTTTTAAACTTTTACATTTTTCTTACTGAAACTTTGTTTATAGGATATAAAATGGATAAATCACTTTGTAGCTCTATTATTCATTAGACTCTATTTTTTTTGTTAGTATGTCTCGTTACATTTTTTTCTTGATTATCATTATAAATTTTTATTTTTTATTTTTTTTTCATATTTATTTAGGTATGTAAAAGTGCCCTTCAATTCATTGTTTTCACACAATACCCTTTAAAATTTAAATCATAGAAATACTAGGCTAAATATAGAAAGCAGTTATTGCTACTCTCTCAAAATTTCTAGGTACTCCAAAATATTCGTAAATGACTCATGGCCCCAATATGATATGGTTATATTAGGGTCAGGATGGATCAGGGACACTAAAATTATTTGAAAGTATATTGGAGTGAGAATTCTAAAGGAATTATAATAGCTACATCTTTAATAAATATTACATACTTCTAAATTTTAAAATCGCACATTACACAATAATATGAAATTATAAATGAATTAATAGGAGAATTCTTAACAAATTTAGGTGGTTATTGGGTTCACTGGTTTGATATGAAATAATAATAAATCAGTTACGACTCCACCTTTAACAAATTTGGGTGATCCGTTCGCCTTTAAAAAAATTCTCAACTAATAATACAAACAAATATTGAAACAAAGTTATTGAATCACACTAGGATTTCTATATATTTTAAAATTTATGAATATTTATTCTTATAATTTTGGTAATTTTTATTTTCCCTTATCTTATTCTAGTGAAAACTTTCTGGAGATTTATTTTTTTTTTAAAATAAAAATTATATGCTTAATGAATGTTTATTAAATCGTATCGGCCATCAGATAACAAAACAAATTGTTTTCGAATGAAATAAAAATAAAAAATCCACATTGATGCAACTTGAGAATTAGGGATCAAAACACCTGCAATAGGGGTTTAGATATAGGTTGGATAGTATTCTTTTGGCAAAGCATAATGCAAAGTATGAGAAAAGGTAGCCACGTACGCTTCAAGAGTCGAGTATTTATCAATTAAAAACTTCGGATCTAGCCTTAGTTTAACACACATTGCCATGACATATGAATAAGGATACTTATAAATTATCCTCCTCCCGGTGCACGTGCCTTCCTGGATGTTTACATTCTTGACTTTTCCTTTGGCTGACATGACAAAGACTACTCTCTCTAAATTGTTATGCCTAAAAACAGTATATTTGCACTACAAGAAAAATGATAATTAGTGGCGAATTTTTGGTAGGAGATTACAATTTCCTTACTAAAAAGCACTTTTTGCAATAAATTTAACAATTCCCACTAAAAGTTGGTTATTATGTATATTATTTGTGGCTAACATAGTTTTCCCCACTAATTTTTGTCATTAACAATGTGGCAGGAAAAAATGGCGCGTTGGCGCCAAATAAATTTGCGAATTATTAGGGAAATTAAAATCTCGCCATTATAAAAGATATATAGTGTGGAAGAACAATTTGCCACTAAAAAAATAATTAGTGGGAAAATTTTGACTTGCCACCAATGAGTCACAATTTGTGGGAAATAAGTTCGCCGACAAAAACTTTGGTGACAATTAATGGTGAATGTTTTAATGGGGAATAGAAATTCCCCACTAAAAAGCATTTGTTTTAGTGAAGAGTACAAACCCCACTGAATATATACTATTGGTGGGAAAAATATATCTGGCCGCAAATGTCGTGTGTTGCATCTCTGAGTTGTCAAGCCTATTTACACCCTGCTCACCTCTATGACAAAAGTAAGTAACAAGGCAATGAAAAATGATTTGCACCGACATAGAACATGCAATGACCTAGCTCCAATTATAACTCCATTGAAAACCTCCAAAATGTTTGTCAAATTTATCCCATGCATAGAGATGCCCTCCATCATGAACAAAAGTTCACTTTTCTAGGGGAATTTGGTTTAGCAACCTCCATGGTTTTTTTCCTTCGCTCGCTTACTATTCATCGTACTCTTTTATCATATCCATGTACTTATTGAATTTTGAAAAGTAGTAAATAGTGGCAACCTTCCACATTAGTATCCTTAAAGTCTGATCTGATTTACATTTACTTGTGAAGTTACTACGGACATATCTCATGCCGACGGTATGTCATCGGCTCCTGAAAATTTCGGTCGGAATTAATTACAAACAGTGTTGACCTAAAGGTCTTAATCTTATTTTGATAATAACAATAAATCAATCATGTGTAATTTAACATGTTCTTGATTTAAGATTATAGCTTTCTTATTTGGAAAATCAAGAATAACATGATTGCTCGAAGGAAGTTTGATAAGGATCATTCAATCTATATCCGATCAAGTCAACGAAGCATTGGACTAGCAAGAAGATCAATCTCATCACAATGAAAATCCAGGGAGATAAAGATCAAGGATCATATGCCAAAGCTTCAAGGGAAAAACTTCAAAGGAAGAATCAATTTGAAGAAACAAATCGAAGCATTCGAAGACTCACCTATTCGGTATTTGAGTGTTTGCTTGGGATTAATGTAAAGTTTCTTAATTGATTGATTATTTAGCTCAAACATGTTCATACATCATTCTTAGATTGATCAAAATCAGTTTGAATCAAAATCATTTCAAAACATCATTTTAGCAAAAATCGATTTTGAAATAAATTCATATTAAATTCAAACGATCATTATTTTGAGTTTTCCTAAAAATAGGTGTCTTAGAAACCTATTTTTAAGTTCCCCAAAGTATTAGAATTGATTTCGGAGCTTAAATGCAAAAGTGCAAAAATTGGGATTTTTGGCCTTTTGGCCTGTTGGGCAGCAGAGCCCATCAGTCGACTAAGCAGCTTTGCTCAGTCGACTAAGGGTCCATCAGTCAACTGATGGTTTTGCTTAGTCGACTGATGCTTCAGAATATAATCGTTGGATTTCTGATTTTTTACTATTTTTGGTACCAAACTTCTACCAAACCTCTAGAACGGCTATATCACTTTTGGGACTATAAATATGACTTCTAAGACTCATTCTAAACACCTTGAATCATTCATATACTCTATTCTTCATCTATCTTCATTATTAAAAGATTCAAGAAATTATTTTTGATCAATTATTCTTATTGAGCTATAAATCTTGATCAATCAAGTAAATCTAGTGTGAGCTTCAATTGTATTCTTTAAACACTTGAGAGTTATTGTTAATTGGTGTGAATCACCACACAATTTAGTATTCATTGTGAGAGGTAAATCTCATAGGAAAAACAAGAAGGTAAATTCTTGTTTAGTTTTTGTGAAAGGTAAATTTCACAAGGTTAGCAAGAGAGAGTCTTGTGTGAATATTATGGTCAAACAATATTTGTAAAGAGTGTAGTGAGACAACAACACTTGCAGTGGTTTGATCTTCACCCAGAAGGAGATTGATTTTAGTTGAAATTCTCGGGGAACTAACCGAGCGCGGATTATGGTTTGGTAAACCAAAACCGTGTGGACAAAAAGCCTTGGACTTTAAATCGGTTCAATCTTTCTTACTCAATCTCTTTATTATTGATTGTTTGATTATTTTCTCTTGAGATTGTTTATTTAATTGTTTATGTGCTTACATTCCTTGATAAATTGGTTTAGTAAATTTGTTTTACTTAAACATTGTTAGAAAAGTTTTTAATTCCGCATTTAGTTTTTTAAACTCTATTCACCCCCTCTAGGGTTGAAATCCGACCAACAATTGGTATCAGAGGGTGTACTCTTGTTTTGATTTCACAATCTTAGAGTCCTCGATCATGTCTTATTATCAAGGAACCGGTCTTTCCGAAGGTGCTTCTATTTATAGACCGCCATTGTTTGATGGCAAAAACCATAGTTATTGGAAAATCGCATGTGTACATTTTTACAAGCAAATGATTTTGAACAATGGAAGGTCACATTTGTTGGACCTTATGAGGTTACAAAAATCGACGAAAGGGGAAATATTATCCCTAAGTCAATATCCGAGTACAATGAGCATGATATTAGGAAAATTCAATTCAATGCTAAAGCTTTAAATTCATTGCATTGTACATTGTCCATGGATGAATACAATAAAATCTCTAGTTGCAAAACCGCAAAAGAGATTTGGGACAAACTTGAGGTTGCCCATGAGGGAACTTCTCAAGTCAAGGAGGACAACATTAATATACTTGTCCATGACTATGAGTTATTTAAAATGGAGCCTAACGAATCTCTTGTTTCCATGTATAGTAGATTCTCCATTATTACTAATGATTTGGATCTTCTTGGCAAGACCTATTCCAATGAAGACAAAATACGAAAGATTCTTAGGATTCTTCCAAATATGTGGAGGCCTAAGGTGACGGCAATTCAAGAAGCTAAGAACCTTAAAACTCTTAGCATGGATGAGCTATTGGGTTCTCTTAAAACCCATGAGAAGGAAATGGCAAGAGAAGAAGGAGAAGGGAGAGCAAATCCTATGACAATATTTGCTTTAAAGCCAAATGAAGGAAAAGGAACAAAAGGAGATGGAGACATGGAACTTCTCTCTAGGAAATTTAAAAAATTCCTAGCAAAGAAGAAATTATCTCAAGGGAAGCTCGACAACAATCCCTCATCATCAAAGAACTTCCATGATAGATCAACTCATCCAAAAGGTGATAATGAGGAAATGAAGTGTTTCCATTGTAAAAAACCGGGACATTACAAGTCAAATTGTCCGGTTAGAAAAGAGGAGAAAAGATAGAAGAAAGCAAAGAGGGAAGAGCTATACAAAAAATTAAAGCATGCTCTCAAGGAAATTTCAAGCGAATCGGAAGATGACGAATCCGATATCGAGTCAAGCGATGAGAAAACGGCCGACCTTTGCCTTTTGGCAAAAGATGGAAGGGCATACAAATCTTTGCCTCATCGATGAAGCACACATGGCGGCTACAATTTTCTCTCCGTGGCCTTAGCCCTATTTGATGTTGCCATAGGGGGAGAAAATGTGTATTGGTGGCAATCAATGTTGGTAAGACTATTAATTGCTTTATGTCTTTAACATTGATACTTGTTTTCTTTTGAAAACTTTATTTGAGATCAAAAATATTTTTTTAGTTTTAAAACTATCTCAAATATTGAAATGCTATTAACAAATCAATTATTTTATCTATGCATAAATTGAGGGGGAGCATATTTCAATTACTCATATGTTGTTTATGCTTGTTATTGAAAACACACATTAATTTATTGTCATCATCAAAAAGGGGGAGATTGTTGACCTAAAGGTCTTAATCTTATTTTGATAATAACAATAAATCAATTATGTGTAATTTAACATGTTCTTGATTTAAGATTATAGCTTTCTTATTTGGAAAATCAAGAATAACATGATTGCTCGAAGGAAGTTTGATAAAGATCATTCAATCTATATCCGATCAAGTCAACGAAGCATTGGACTAGGAAGAAGATCAATCTTATCACAATGCAAATCCATGGAGATAAAGATCAAGGATTATATGCCAAAGCTTCAAGGGAAAAGCTTCAAATGAAAAATTAATTTGAAGAAACAAATCGAAGCATTCGAAGACTCACCTATTCGGTATTTGAGTGTTTGCTTAGGATTAATTTAAAGTTTCTTAATTGATTGATTATTTAGCTCAAACATGTTCATACATCATTCTTAGATTGATCAAAATCAGTTTGAATCAAAATCATTTCAAAACATCATTTTAGCAAAAACCGGTTTTGAAATAAATTCATATTAAATTCAAACGATCATTATTTTGAGTTTTCCCAAAATTAGGTGTCTTAGAAACTTATTTTTAAGTTCCCCAAAGTATTAGAATTGATTTCGGAGCTTAAATGCAAAAGTGCAAAAATTGGGATTTTTGGCCTTTTGGCCTGTTGGGCAGCAGAGCCCATCAGTCGACTAAGCAGCTTTGCTCAGTCGACTAAGGGTCCATCAGTCGACTGATGGTTTTGCTTAGTCGACTGATGCTTCAGAATATAGCCGTTGGATTTCTGATTTTTTACTATTTTTGGTACCAAACTTCTACCAAACCTCTAGAACGGCTATATCACTTTTGGGACTATAAATATGACTTCTAAGACTCATTCTAAACACCTTGAATCATTCATATACTCTATTCTTCATCTATATTCATTATTAAAAGATTCAAGAAATTGTTTTTGATCAATCATTCTTATTGAGCTATAAATCTTGATCAATCAAGTAAATCTAGTGTGAGCTTCAATTATATTCTTTAAACACTTGAGAGTTATTGTTAATTGGTGTGAATCACCAAACAATTTAGTATTCATTGTGAGAGGTAAATCTCATAGGAAAAAAAAGAAGGTAAATTTTTGTTTAGTTTTTGTGAAAGGTAAATTTCACAAGGTTAGCAAGAGAGAGTCTTGTGTGAATATTGTGGTCAAGCAATATTTGTAAAGAGTGTAGTGAGACAACAACACTTGTAGTGGTTTGATCTTCACCCGAAAAGAGATTGATTTTAGTGGAAATTCTCGGGGAACTAACCGAGCGCGGATTATGGTTTGGTAAACCAAAACCGTGTGGACAAAAAGCCTTGGACTTCAAATCGATTCAATCTTTCTTACTCAATCTCTTTATTATTGATTGTTTGATTATTTTCTCTTGGGATTGTTTATTTAATTGTTTATGTGCTTACATTCCTTGATAAATTGGTTTAGTAAATTTGTTTTACTTAAACATTGTTAGAAAAGTTTTTAATTCCGCATTTAGTTTTTTAAACCCTATTCACCCCCCCTCTAGGGTTAAAATCCGACCAACAAACAGTATGCACCTTTGGTGATCAGAAAGAAAGCATACACTTTCTCATCCCTTCACGATGCACTGCCAAAGCCGCACAAGAAAAAAATGCCATGTGCTACGGCTTTCTTTATCATCGTATCCAAACGCAAAAGGAAATAATCTCTCGCTTGCATCCATGTCCATTGCAATAAATAATTTTTGATTGTACTTGCCACGTAGATGTGCCGCGTCTATACTTATAATAGGCAATGCATAAAGACTTCAATAGAAACACTAAAGGTGTGACGCCCCGAATCCGTTGTGAGGTTTTCACCTCCGGACGCCGGTTAATCACTGATGCCATGCACGATGGCGGTTTTAAATATATAAAATCACAACTTTAAAAAACTTTTGTTAGTTAAAATATGATTCACACAAAATCTAGTTTTAGAAAAATTCAGTATGTGGAGTTCGTTTACGTAACAAACCAATCTGTATTAATCAAAAGCATTTTCATACAAACATATCCACAGCCAGCCATAATTAAAATCCACTCTATATATAAAAACTATTATACAAGTTTACTTAAAATACTGCTTATACAATAAAACCGAAGTTCATATACATTACAATAAAACCAAAATAATTGTACAACATAATCCTTCACGTAAAGGACTAAGAAAGGTCTGTGGACGTCAGAGGCTTCTAGTAAACGTGAACCACGTGCTACCCGAGTAGCTAACCTTGCAAGACTGGTGAAAAAGGGAATAAGCCAAATCCAAACTCAGTGGGAACTATATAAGTTTGTATAGAAAATATACATTGCATACAAACGTATGTGCAGCTTTATATAGAAAGTAAGTACTTTACCTTACTACAATAATTTGAAAATAATGTAGTGTAATCCAATCCACACATACAAATGCATGCCAAACCCTACTAGGATTCTTATCCTAGTCATCGGAAGCTATACCACTTTATAACCAATCTCGTCCTCATAAATGCCTAGATATGAGCCCTTCTATGGGTTTACGTCTTTCTAAGGAATGGTGTTCTAGGAGTATCTCGATAAATCTCTAACTTTTTACGGTTCATCATGCTACGGTGGATTTGTTCTAAAGTGCGAATCGATACTATTCCTCAACGATCCCGTACTTATATGGAGAGTCTGTGACTACATGCCAAGCATTCAACATTTCTTATTTGTTATTAGTTTATTATGGGTTCTTTGCTTAGCCAACTAACAGGTATCATAACTAGATCATTCATCTAAGCGTCACGTTACAGCGGTCTCTCACTTAGCTATTCGATTAGCTATGATTGCCTCTTTGATTATTAATATCTTAGGTTCATTATTAATATCTAGCCAATTAATTTCACAGACTATATGCGTTCACACATCCGTATACTATGTCTAAGCATCAATAGCAGTTATCTTTTCCCACTTTACACATTAGTTCATTATGAATGGTCGAGTGCTTCTCTATGTATATTATGATACATACAATGATATTCGCATTCATCTAACATTATATACAATACATCCGGGGCATGATACAGTAATAATAACAATCACAATCAATAATATCACATCGTTCCTCGTATCATATCTCTAGTATAATGCCTCAGTTTCACCCTGGGATATTGACTAGGCCCAGAACAATGGATCTCGAAAGGTCCCAAGCTCTTATCCATATCTCCTCTAAGTGGGGAAGTGGCTCAGAGACTTGGTTCTCCAAGTAAGTCATTTAGAGATACTCCACGCAAGATATTTTTTCGGTGATAACACTCCAAATAGTTAACGAGAAAACACCCATGCAAGCCAACTTCGACACTCGGAAGGAACTACACCAAGAGATTGCCCTAGCAGGGTGGTATCCATTAAAAGTCTAAAGGGGGTATCCAGTTCTTGAGGGGCTATATCCTTCTTACAAAGTCATAATAGGGCTTCTTTAAGCTCCTTATACAGAAGCAGGCCTGATAGCTAACGTGGATGGCCATGTGTCAGCTCGAGGTTGGCGGGGTAAATTGAACTAATAATTTGCACCATCAATTTTCCTTTATCCTTGACATTTAATTTAGAGGAGTTGATTGGCAAGGATAAAAACTCTTGTTCAATTTTGGAAGATTTTTCAAGGTCTGTTTGATGGACGATACGTGTTGGGAGCTCCTGGTGGAGGTCAGGTTCGGTATCCACATCGGATCTGGTAGATATCTCGAATATAGGAATCTTTGACTTGGTACGAGGACCTGCCTCTTTAACCCCAAGCTCTTTGATGTGACCATTACTGTTTGATGAGGTTGTGCTTAGCCGTTTCGTATTCTTTGGAGAACGTGTAAAGGTGTGGCGGTGGGTGTGCGAGTGAATAATTAAAGCTTTTGAAAAGATACTTAACTTCTCCTACACACCTTATAAAACCCTCCTGCCTTAGAGAAATTTTTTTACTTTCTATTTCTTCTCTCCTTTAACCTTAGGCACTTTAGAGCTCCCAAAGCCTTTTCTCACCACATTCTCTATTACCCTAGCTTATAAATCCCCTTCAGAAAACTCCTTCAAAAGGTTTTCAATCTTATCTTTGGAGAAGTTCATCAAGCTCATTCCCCATTTCGCACTTTCTTCTCATCTCCACACCTTAGCGATTCTGATGGAGCACTTCACCAGCCAGACCCAGGGTCAGGGGGTCCCTTCCAACACAGAGCAGGGTTCCTTCATGGGGGATGTACCAAACCCCTTTCTGACGTGAGGTCTATTGAGATTTTAAATAGCAAGGGAGAGTTGGCTCGCATCTGTCTCCCCCTTGTGTGTCCAACGACTTGAAGGCCATCGAGAAATATTCAGAGTATCTTAGCTCTCTGGCTAGCTTACGTATCCTTTCAACCTTCTATGCGCCTGACATTCCAATCTTCAAGAGGGCGTACCAGATCCCTGATTTAGTCAAGATAAGGGCTCCAGGTCCAGAGGATAGAACCTGCTATTACAGACCTGGAGAGGTATGCTTCTATGAGGCTACCTTTGAACATGGGCTGAGGTTCCCCATAGATGATCATGTACGGGAGTTATTGGAGACTATGGACCTCGCGCCCGCACAAGTTAGCCCCAATATGTGGTCCTATCCGATAGGATCGGTGTTAATCTTCAATGCTATCTCCGCTGGTAGTCACGACATCACCATCGAGGAGTTCATCTCCCTCTTTCAACCCAAGGATAGCAGCAAAAAGAACAAGGTTGTCTTTAACTGCCCCACAAGATTAGGGGCTTCAAAGATTATATACGGCCTCCCTGACAGCATTCCTAACTGGAAGAAGCGATTCTTCTTTGTCTCAGGGGAAGACTGGGAGCACGACTCGAGGTGTTCCAATATCCACAACCTCAAACGCTGGCTCTCGGAGCCAGACTATGTCAGTAAGTTTCTTTTTCAGTGCCAAATAAGCTTGATTATGCATTTCACACTAAAGTTTCGACCTCTTCTCCTTGTTTCACATTTCGCAGTTAAAGGGAAGAAGCCCGTTCTGGTGAATACCTCTTGGATGGAGGACGCCAAGGGCTTCTTCCTCAAGCACTACGCCGATATCGTAGCTCCCAGAATACTGTGGAGGTATGGCCTAGGCCCTAAAGCCCAATGTCTTCATCGTGGAGGACCTTCCTCCTTTGGACATGCTCTTGCCCTCTGAGCGAAATGACCCAGGGCTCCACGCCTCAAAAACCACTCAGAAAGGAAGTGGCGACCAGGTTCCTAGAATTGGGGTCCCACAAGAGGGCAGTCAAGGTGAAGTCCAGTCTATCTCCCCTGAGGACAGGGTCTTAACTGTGGTCCCCCTTCAGCAGGTGCCTGTGGTGCCCAAGAAAAGTGAGTCTTCAATCTGTTTTCCTTCTCTTTTTCTATATAACTCCGATTACAGCCTTCACTTCTTGCTGACTCTGACCTTCTCTCCTTCTTTTCCCAGCCCTAGTTTTCAAGGTGAATACCGAGAAGATAACTAAGAGAAGGACCGTACTAGCCAAGGGTTTGCCCCCATCGAAGAGGTTTAAGGGGCCTAATAGAGCTGGGTAGGCCATCTCGAAACTGCCCAAGGTCTCCCAGCCAGCCCCAACGGTCATTGCCTGTAGGCCTATCAGCCCTTTGCCAGAGAATGCACAGAGTTGGGTGGAGCTCATGAACGCCCCCTTGGAAGACCTCCATCTCCTCAGCCCTGAAAAGACGACCCTAGAGAGAAAAGAGCCTTCAGAGGGCAGAGCTCATAGCCCTGCTGGTAAGAGTTTCATAGGTGCTGAAGAGCTTGGGGTGGAAGAAAAAGAGGTAGTAATAACTGGGGCCATTGATGCCCCCGAGCAGACTTTCAGACCTAGGCGAACTGATGAAAGTATACCTGATCCCAGTGCCTAGGGTAGCTCTGCCTTCTTCATGCCAGGCTACTCTCTCCCTCCCCTATCATAAAAGGTGCTGGAGCAGGCAAGGGAACGAGGAACGAGCTCGTTGGCTAGCTCGTTTAGCCTTCACATGAGTCAGGTATTTGTATTTTAGCCCTAGGCTCCATTCTTCAAGTTCTTTGAGTATAACTTAGCTCTTCTCACTTCTTTTCAGGTCATGAATCTCTTTTTCTCCACCCTCCACCTAGATGAAGAGGGCCCAAGCACAGCTGGCCATGCAACTCTTTAGGAAGAGCTCATCAACACCCAAAATGAGCTCTATGTTGCTAAGAGCGATCTTGAGAGGTCTGAAAATGACAAGAAGGTGATGCTAGAGCAGCTGAACAACACCTTGTCAGAGACTGAAGGCCTAAAAGACAAAGTGGACAACTTTAATGCCATGTTCTCCCGACTGGAGTCTGCATACAAAACGCTGAGGTAAAAGCATGAGGCTATGAAGCAGAAGGCTTTTAGCTCCAAATTCGAGCTGATCAACGCCAGGAGAGACCTCCAAGCCGCTGGGTCTACGCTTGAGATAGCCTAGAGGTCTGCATAATTGAAGTGTAAAAATAAGGAAAAAGCTGAGGCCGCTCTAAACAGCAATCGGGCTCGACTCTCCGTCCTGGAGAAGGAGCTAAAAGAGCTAAAGGAGTCCCTTCCTGCAGTAAGAGTCCAGGCCGTTGAAGATTTCTGCAGCTCTGAGGGCCCTTTATTAAATATTTCAGACTCCTTTATAACTAGCTTATATAAGTGCAAGGAGTTGGCTCTGCAAAGGCCTAAGGAGCTCGACGAGTTAGAAGATCCCTCAGAGATCAACGTGACTCTTAAGTTGGAGGCTAAGATTGCTGAAAAGAGTTCCAACGCCTTTGCTGTGCAATAGCTGATTCGAGCTAAAGAGCCAGATGTACTGACCAAGTGGGAGACTGTTGAGGCTTCCTTTTGCGAGCAGATGATGGAGCTGAAGAGTAGTTTTAATAGGTCTCTTCCTTTTGTATAGAAATCTAGGGCCCATGTAACTATCTTTCATATTAATGAAAATAATTATTTTTGCCTTGAATTCGTCATCTGCTAGCTTTACTTTATCTTAATTCTTGTTTCTACTTTGGTCCAAGTTGTCACATGAGATATAGCAATGAGCTCTATAGATACTCTAATGCCCCCACAACGTAGAGAAAGTCGAACAGAATTAAGCAAGATAAATAATGTGCCTCAAGGAAGGTCTTTTAAGAAATTCATAAGAGGTGAATGAAATGACCTGTATGATGACATTAATCTTCTTGAGGTTCCTCTTCAATTGAAAAACTGACCTCTTTGTGAGAGATTTTTTTACAGAGTGTAGGTGCGCTTCTTGCAAGCTGAACACTTACTAAACTGACCTCTTTGTGAGAGGTTTTTTTTTTTTCAGACAGAGTGCAAGTGTACTTCTTGCTAGCTGAACACTTACTAAACTGACCTCTTTGTGAGAGATTTTTTTTTAAAGTGCAAGTGTGCTTCTTGTGAGCTGAACACTTACTAAACTGACCTCTTTGTGAGAGGTTTTTTTTCAGAAAAAGTGTAAGTGTGCTTCTTGTGAGTTGAACACTTACTAAACTGACCTCTTTATGAGAGGTTTTTTTTTCAGACAGAGTGCAAGTGTGCTTCTTGCGAGCTGAACACTTACTAAACTTACCTCTTTGTGAGAGGTTTTTTTTCAAAGAGAGTGCAAATGTGCTTCTTGCGAGCTGAACACTTACTAAACTGACCTCTTTGTGAGAGGTTGTTTTTCCAAACAGAGTGCAAGTGTGCTATTTGCGAGCTAAACAGTTACTAAACTGACCTCTTTATGAGAGGTTTTTTTTCAGACAAAGTGCAAGAGTGCTTCTTGCGAGCTGAACACTTACTAAACTGACCTCTTTATGAGAGGTTTTTTTCAGACAGAGTGCAAGTGTGCTTCTTGGGAGCTAAACACTTACTAAACTGACCTCTTTGTGAGAGGTTTTTTTTTCAGACAGAGTGCAAGTGTGCTTTTTGCGAGCTAAACACTTACTAAACTGACCTCTTTATGAGAGATTTTTTTTACACAGAGTGCAAGTTACAAGTAATGAAGTGTCAAACATAACATTCCATATGCATTCCTTTGGATGAAACTATTACAAAAAGTACAAAATGTTCTAGCTCAAGGATAGTATCTCTTGAGTTGTTCTATGTTCCATGGTCTCATGAGCTCCGTGCCATCCACAATCCTTAAATAATAAGTGCCTGGTCTGCTGACTTTAGTGACCACATATGGGCCCTACCACTTGGCAGCGAGCTTGCCATGTTCGGAATTTTTTATTGCCAAGGTGACTTTTCGGAGCACTAAGTCGCCAACATTCATGCCTCGATGTTTGACCCTTTTATTGTAACTTTTGACCATGCTTTTTTATAGGCCTCTTCCTTAATTCGAGCTTGCTCTCTCTTTTCTTCGAGAAGATCTAGGTTAGCCAGCAAGGCTTCATCATTACGAGCTGGGTTGTGATGGTTAATTCTGTAAGTTGGGACTCCCATTTCCACCGACATGACTGCTTCAGTTCATAGGTTAGGGAGAAAGGGGTTTCGCCTGTTGGACCTCTGATGGTGGTCCTATAAGCCCATAGTGCCGAGGGGAGCTCTTCAGACCAGTTTTTCTTGGCATTATCGAGTCTCTTTTTCAAGGAGCTCAATAATGTTCTGTTGGTGACCTCTGCTTGGCCATTGTCCTGTGGGTGGACAGGTGAGCTGTAGTGGTTTTTGATTCCATGTCCTTCACAGAAGTTCCTAAAGAGATTGCAGTCAAACTGCTTTCCATTATCAGTGATTATCACCCTTGGGAGACCAAAACGACAGATGATGTTCCTCCATACAAAGTTCTGAATCTTCATGATGGTAATCGTTGTCAGTGTTTCGGCCTCAAGCCATTTGGTGAAATAATCAATGGCCATAACTGCGAACTTGGGCTGCCCTTTGCCCAGCAAAAAAGGCCCCACTATGTCCATGCCCCATTGAGAGAAAGGCCAAGGGCTGTTGACGGGGGTTATAAGTTCTGCTAAGAGCTGCTGGATGTTGGCGAATCACTGGCACTTGTCGCATTTCTTTACCAGTTCCTTTGTGTCTTGTACGTAGGATGGTGGGCCAGAAGTAGCCTTGTCCGCCAACTTTGAGCGCTAGTGAGCGAGTTACCGAGTGCCCTCTACACAGACCTTCATGAATCTCTAGCAGGGTTGCTCGGGCTTGGTGCTGGTGTAGGCAGAGCAAGAAAGAAAGAACGTACCCCCTCTTATACAGTGTTGCTTCGATGACCACATATCTATTGGACATATACTTTATTCTTTTGGCCATCTTTCTGTCATCGGGGAGAGCTCCGTCGGTGAGATAATTCAAAATTGGGTCAATCCAGCATTTGCAGACTTATACTGGAGCCGTGTCCAACTCCACAGGTTCATCTATGGCTTTTCTTTTCAGATATTCAATGTGCACCCCGCTTGGTAAGTCTGAAGTTGTGGTAAGCTTGGCCAGGCGATCTGCCTTGTTGTTCTGAGATCGTGGGACCTTAATGAAAATTAGGTTAGAGTACCTCTGAGTTGCCGCTCTAGCCTTTATTAAGTAGGCAGCCATGCA
This sequence comes from Lonicera japonica, assembly GCA_021464415.1. NCBI lineage: Eukaryota > Viridiplantae > Streptophyta > Magnoliopsida > Dipsacales > Caprifoliaceae > Lonicera > Lonicera japonica. Next base: position 62,003,388 of record CM038464.1, read on the forward strand.
CTCTTCTTTTACCACATTGTGACCAAGTATTTGGCCGACTACTACCACGGAGTCATTGTAGACCACCATTTGCTTTGCTCTTAGATCACCAGTTATTCTTAAGCCCAAAATGATGGCTTCATACTCAGCCTCGTTGTTTGAGGCCCTGAATAGGAATTTTAGTGCTATCTCTTGGGTGTTGGCCTCAGGAGTTATCAGCACCAAATCAGCTCCGAAACCTTGCAGGTTGGAAGCTCCATCGGCGTGTAAGACCCATATGAGTACTCATGGTAATAAATTCATCGAAGTGGTAGGGGTCGAAGTGTTTGGGTCTGGGAGCGGCAGTAGCTCTATCCCCAATCTGGTTTTCTGTGTATGTGAACTCGGCTATGACGTCTGCCACAGCCTGGCCCTTGATCGAGGTTCGAGGCCGGTTGTTAATCACAAAATGCTCGAGCTCAACAGCTTATATGGCCAGATGACCTGATTGCTCTAGCTTGTTGAGAATTCTCTGCAGTGGCTGATCTGTGAGCACATCTTTGGTGTAGGCCTAAAAGTAGGGTCTCAACTTTCGAGATGTGATAAGCAGAGTATATGCCAACTTTTCTAACCTTGGGTAGTTTAGTTCGGTAGCGTGCAGAGCTCTGTTTGTGTAGTACACTGGTAGCTGAGCTACTTCATTGTTCCTCATCAGTGCTGAACTAACTGATGTTCTTGATGCTGCCAAGTATAAACTCAGAATTTCCTCCTTCTTTGGTGAGCTAAGGAGGGGAGGGGCTCCGAGGTACTATTTGAGCTGCTGGAAAGCCAGCTCGCATTCTTCAATCCACTCGAAGGCTTTCTTCAGAGTTTTGAAGAAATGGTGGCACTTGTCGGTTGCTCTGGAGATGAACCTGTTGAGAGCTGCCACTCTTCCTGCCAGACTCTATACTTCTTTCAGTTTGGATGGAGATCTCATATCGATAAGAGCTTATATCTTCTCTGGGTTAGCCTCAATTCCCCTTTGAGTGACCATAAAGCCCAAGAATTTTCTCCCTTTAACTCCAAAACCACACTTGGCTGGGTTGAGGGACATGCCGTTCTGTCTGAATATGGTAAAAGCTTCGTTGAAGTCGGCCATATGGTGTTATGATAAATTTTAATACTCGCAAGCGCACGAATCAATTTATAATATAGCGTATAAGCGAGGTCGATCCCACAGAGACTCAAACAGTATGTTTTAAATTTTGTCTTGTTAATCTTTCATTAATCCCTAATCTAGCCAAGAATAATTGATGAGAATCAAACTAACTAAATAAATCAAATTAAATAAAATAAAGTAAAGCAAGTAAATTAAATTAATATAACTAAATTAAATACTACTAAGCAAGATAATAAAATTAATGAATTAATTGACTAGGGTTTTAGAGTCATATATTTAATATCATCTTCCTAAGTATTCATGCGCATAAACTCTAATCTTATCTCGCACTAATTTTTGGTCTCTCGACTCTATTAGATGCGGAAAATAAAATCAATGAAGTCCAATTAATTTATAAAATCTAATTGTAATTCTTCCACAGCCAAACTAATGTATAAAATCAAAACACTCACTATATCCGTCAAAACACACCCTATATCCGCTCTTAACAAATCATAAGGTGAATCCAACAAAAAATAATGATAATCCAACTTTATTTTTTATCAATTAAAATAAACATCCTATAGGAAAAATTGTATTTAATATTAAAGCATTAAATTGGTAGAGTTAATTGGCATGAATACGTGCAAGGGAATCAATTAAATATACTCATCCTAACCCTAGCACAAATTTACGCTAGCATAATAAAAATTAAATAATAATAAATAAGATTGAAAGAAAACTTACTTGACATTAATTAAATTGAAGAATAAATATAAATTCCAAATCTTGAAAGTCTTCAAAATCTTCCACAAAACAAAACTAAACTAAAAAATAAATAAAGAAAAAAGAAAGAAAAGAATATCGGCAGTGTGTTACTGCTGCCGCTGCTGTTGGCTGCTTTTCTAAGAATTGTCCCCTTTATATAATTGAAGCTATCCTCTTTTAATTAGGAATTGTTTTTGAATGGGCTCAGGCTTGATTTATGGATCTTTGGGCTTTGCAAGGCTAGTGGACTGCTAACTAATTAAATGTAATTGGGCTGGCTGTTGGCTGCTCTTCAATTAAATTTGGTGGCTGGTGAATGGGCTTGGCCCATTTATTTGAATACACTTGAATTTTCGCCCATTTACGTTGCTGCATCTTGCGTCGCAATTTTGGACCCCGAGATGGTTGAATAAGAAAAAGTTTTGAACTAAAAAGTTGTAGATCTCGAAATTCTCTTCAATTTAGGCTCAAGAATCGCATCATTTGGAGTTATGAGTAAAAAGTTATGCATCTGAAAGTATTGAGCACTTTTATGTGTCTTCACAAGCTTTAATTTCTCTATTTTCTCAATCTTTTCCAAATTCTTTACTAACACCTGAAAAACCATTAAAAATACTAATATTAGTAATAATATATGCTCTTCAAATATAAATTAACATAATAAATTATACCAATTCTTTGGCGCATCACATGGTTCGGGGCTTTAAGGCTCTTGACCAACATGCCATCGATAAAACCTCCATGTTTATGCCTATTTGGTCTTTAAATAGCGCGCTCTTCACCCTTTGGTAAGTAGCCCCCTTGTTCCTTAGGCCGAATGACATAGCTTTGTAGCAGTACATGCCTTCGTTGGTGATAAAGGAGATCTTCTCCTCATCTTCTGGAGCCATTCTGACCTGATTATAGCCGGAGTATGCATCCATGAAACACAACATTTCGTGGCCCGTAGTTGCTTTCACAAGCTGGTCGATTTTTAGGAGTGAAAAACTGTCCTTCGGACAAGCCTTATTGAGGTCTTTGAAGTCCACGCACATTCTTTACTTCCCATTGTGCTTCTTTACGAGCACTATATTAGAGAGCCACTTCGGATAATGGACCTCTCGTATGAAACCAGCTCGGAGGAGCTTCTGAACTTCTTCTTTGGCAGCCGAATTCCTTTATGTAGCAAAACTTATTTTCTTCTGCCTCACGGGTATGAAAGTGGTGTCGGCATTGAGCCTGTGTACCATGACCTCCGGGTTTAGCCCCTTCATGTAGTCGTGGGACCATGCAAAGATGTCGGCGTTAGATCGTAAGCACTGACAGAGCTCTTCCTCGACCTCTGCGCAAAGTTGATCACTAATTTTCAGGATCCTGTCAAGCCGTGAGGGGTCCAGAAGCAAATCTTCCAAGTCTTCCACCAGTTGACCATTTCTCTTGATCCCTGGGGTCTAGGGTGTCGATCTCCCACTCCTCTGTGTCGCTAGGCTCTCATATCCCCGTCAATTCTTTCTCAGGAGTGACTTCGACCTCAACAACCATGATGTCTATAGTTTTAACTTCCTTTAGTGTCCCAAACCGGCAGCTAGGAGCTTCGACCTGATTTCCTCTGACCTCCTCTACTCCGTGGGGGGTAGGGAATCTCATGGTCAAGTTACAAGTCGAAATTGCAGCCCTGATCTCGTTGAGTGTTCTCATGCCGAGGATGGTGTTATAATGAAGAGCCCTATCTAGTATCAAGAATTCGGCGACTGTGGTGATATGCTTTGAAGTTGTTCCCAGGGTCACAGTGAGCTTAATTGTTCCCAAAGACTTAGTCTTTTCCCCTGAAAAACCAACCAGGGTGACCGAGGAAGGGGTCAGGTGCTCCGTGGTAAGACCCATGGCCTTAAAGGCGCTGTAGTACATGAGGTTGGAGGTAGCCCTTGTGTCAATAAGGATTTTGTGGACATTGTGATTGCCCACCATCGCTGTTACTACCAGAGGATCGTCATGAAGGAACTCTACTCCACTCATATCTTCGTCGGTGAATACGAGTTCTTTAACATCATACTTCACCATTTTGGTAGGTCTGAAGCTGAAGCATTCTGCTTCCAAGCTCGAGGACTTGGCCTGTCTAATGTAGGCCTTTCTAGACCTATTGTTGTTCTCAGAGTAGGAGGAGCCCCCTTCAATCATGAAGATCTCGTTCTCTGGTGCCTTTCATTTGGTTTATAGGGGAGCCCCCTCTTTTTATCCACATATTGTCTGAGTTGCCCTCGCTGAATGAGCTTCTCAATTTCTTCTTTCAGCTTCTAGCAATTATCTGTTTCATGGTCGTGTCCTATTTCTTTTCAAATGTCTTCATCTTTCGAGCTTCTGGGATCTGTCTTAGATCTAACTAAGCATAGACCTCTCCCAAAGGGGCTATCAAAGGAGTAAACTGCTGGCGCGCCATGCCATCTTTTGGTTCGGTCCTGTCTATTTCTTTCTTACCCTTCTTACCCTCTCTCTCCTGACCGCGGGGTGGGTTGTACCTCCTTTGGCTCTTAGAGGAGGACAAAAGGGTCGACAGGCCTGATAGATTTCTTCCTTACAGAGTTTTCTCTACCCCAATCTACTTGTTGACCTCATCTAAGAGCTCGAACATTGTCTTTGGGGCCATCCTTGCCAGGGTCATGAGGCAGTATGGGGAGGTTACCCCCTCCATAAAGGCTGCTACAGCCACTCCTTCATTTAGGCCAGTGACCATGAGGTTTTCTTGGTTAAAACAGCGAGCATATTCTTTCAGGCTCTCGGTAGGTCCCTGCTTTATGGTGAAGAGGTGAGTAGAGGTCTTGGATTGCCGCTTGGTTTCCAAGAAATATGAAATGAACTTAGTACCGAGCTCTTGCGAGCTCGATATTGATCCTGGCAGTAGGCTGTTGCACCACGTTCGGGCTGCCCCCTTCATAGTGGTGACGAAGGCCCTGTATATCACGCCATTTGGGACATTCTGGAGCCCCATCATGTTTCTATACTGCTGCCAGTGATCCACAGGCTTAGTGGTTCCATTGTATGATTCCAGCGCTGGGAGTCTAAATTTTTTCGGGATCGGGCAATTCTGAATGTGATTCATAAATGGATATTTGGAGTCCCTAACTAGAGCTGCTGTTGAGCTCCCCGCCATATGACCCACGGTCTTCATCATTTCCGCCATTTGGGCCTCCATCTTTGACATCAGTCTTTTCTCAACCTCTTCGACCGATTCTCTGTGAGAGATACTATCAAAAACGGACCCCCTAGGTCTGACTTCCACCTCTCGCCCTGGTATTCGATCTGACGGGAGGGAAGGTAGGCCTACACTTTGAGAAACTATCTTTCCCACAAACGGCGCCAAACTATTGGTGCTAAAAACTGGAAGGGTATTTTAGTCCACACAGTCAAATGAGTGTATCAAATAATGAGAATGGTAAAGGTGCTAAATTTAGGAGAGTCAAAGATTTATAAAGGAGGTTGGCCTCGTATGAAGATACGAGTTAGTCCTCCCCTGTGGACTGGAGCTAGGAGCTCGATTTGCCTTGAATTGATGATAAACAAATAATTATTACAAGTTCACAAAAGGTCTCTCCAGCTATTCTATTCTTACAGTATTACAATAAGAGGAACGCTAGGCCACCCACAGTCTAATCTCTCTAGCTTAGGAGCTCCGAAGTAAACTGTGGAGCTCTGTGTCTCTATATCTCGCACTCGTAGTAATGCTTGATGGCTCTCTTACTTCTCTCTCTGATCGTTATTAGCTTGAAGCTAAATTGGAAAACTTGGTTGTTAGGATAAGTAAATGCTTTTTGTATATATATGACTGGAGGAGACGTGTGGCCAGAGCTCCCACAGAAGGTCTGGGGTCATACTTTGATCAGTACTAACTCTGACCTTGCTTCTCCATGAATTCTAATGCATTAAATGCAGTTGGTGTGTATTTAATAGAGGTGAGGGGAGTTATGCGCACTTTACAAAGCATGTGACAGTTGCCCAGGCTTTTGCTAACCACTCTGGCAGAGTGGTTTGGTGAGAGAGAGAGAGAGCTCTAGAGCTCGCCGAAAGAGCTCTGGAGTCCGGTGCCTGCAATTTGTCGTAAGTAATTGACCTTAAAGGGAGTACCCAGTTCTTGAGGGGCTATATCCTTCTTACAAAGTCATAATACGGCTCCTTTGAGCTCCTTGTACAGAAGCAGGCCTGATAGCTGACGTGGACAGCCACGTATCAGCTCGAGGTTGGCGGGGTAAATTGAACTAATAATTTGCACCATCAAATGTAAATATTAAAATCTTGTGTTTAAAATCAAGGTCATATTTGTCTCTATAAAAAAAAGGTAAAACACTTAAATTATTCGTATTTTTATATATAGTATAGATTTTTTATTCTTTTTATTTCTCTACTTTTAAAACATTTATTAATTACATCCTTTTCAACTCAAGAATTCATTATTTTTTCAAGTATATTTTAAATTAAGAATTTTGCTTATAATTTAGCCCACACCACATAAAATTCCTAATTCCACCCTTGCACATTCGTTCTCCGTTCCTCCAATCATAAAAGGGTAGGAGGCGCTGGCACTTATCGACCGGGAGATGCCCCAGTGGTCCCAAGAATCTTGACACAACGGAGAATTGAACTTGAGTCGTGCGCCTAACCACATAATCTCAAGTACACCCTTACCACTGAGGCAACCCCTTGAGGTTTTGTAGCTGTGTATAAATGTTAAAAGATGAACATTATTTTGTATTTCAGCATTTGAATACAAACCATCTCATATTCTAATCACTCTAATTAACAGCACAAGTCCAAAACCGAAGGACCAACCAATATATTTTCTCCACTCCAATAATCAAATCATTACATTTATGTCTGTATCATATCAAGTACGTCCCAACAAAGGGCAACAATCACAAAAAGTGAGAAAAGTGGGGAGGGAGGATGACTGTACACCACCACTGCCAAGAAACTTCAAAGAAACGCACCTATATTATAACCATCACCACAGCCACCCAAATGTTTATTCCGCGACTGCAATGAAAGGAATTCCCCTGCCATTAAATTTGAGAAGAAATTAGTTTGTCATTTCCGGGCACCAAAACAGAAAAAGAAGTTTGGAGCTGATTTTTAAAATCTCAAGATTCAAACAATCCAACAAGCTACATAACTTAATTACGGAAAAACTGAAAGAAAAGGCATGAATGTATTAAATTTTTCAATTATTCAAATTTTAGCTGGTAAGTTTATTATCCCCATAAACTTGCACATGAAACGGCATCGAAGAGGTACAACAGTATAATTTATATTGAATTTCAATGCAGGTAAAAGATGATGAAGGGCTTTTGGCGCCTAAACAGCCTTTTCTATTATCTAGATCTATTAACCAGCAAAACAACCTTTTAACAACAGGTCAACAACAGCCTGCAACTGCTGCTGTCATTTCTGGTCAGACTACCCCTGTTACAACTGTGCAAACTGCTACACTAGTAGCACAAAGCTGGAAACCCACTTTTGCAAGCCTTTTCTCTAACCCAACTACATCAAAAAAATTCCCAATTTTAAAGATTTATTACCCATTCATTGACACTCCCTACAATGACTCGGTACAATACGGCCGAGTATGTGATCATTTACACGGTGCAATAAAGCCGAATTATTGTTGAGAACAAAAAAAATACGCTAACTCGACCTTATTGCACCAAGTAATGTGCATGTTAGAATTAAAGAGAGAGAGATAAATTGTATTATTGATTGATTGTATTAATATTACAAGGAGCCCTATATATATAGGGATGTGTACAACTATGAACAAGGGAAATAAAATGGAAACTATGAATATAAAAATCTATACAACTCAACTAGCAAATCCCTAATATATAGCTAGCAAATCTCTAGTATATACATAATTCAACTTTGATAGCTAGCAAATCTTAATCATATTCTAACATCCCCCTTCAAACTTAAGGTGGCAAATGAGAAACCATCTTGAGTTTGGAACGCAAATCATGAAATTGGCCTGGCAAATGGATTTTAGTGAAGATGTCAGCCAGTTGATCAATGGAAGATATAAAGATGAGACGTGGAATTACTTGCCATATGTTGACGAATAAAGTGGCAATCAATCTCGATATGTTTGGTCCGTTCATGAAAGACATTATTATGAGCCATTTGAATAGCACTTTGATTGTCACATCCAATGGTAGTTGGAAGATGTTGGGGAACTCCCAAGTCGGAGAGAAGCCAGCATAACCAGATGAGTTCCTAAGTGGTATCAGCAAGCGCACGGTATTCTGCTTCTGTACTCGAGCGAGAAATAAATGATTGTTTCTTGCTGCGCCAAGATATAAGTGATTCTCCCAAGAAAATGCAATAACCTGTAGTAGAACGGCAATCAGTTGGATCACTAACCCAATCGAAATCAGAATATGCTTGGATCTGAAGAGAATATGTGGATGAAAAATAGAGACCATGAAACAGAGTCCCTTTGATGTATCGAAGGATGCGAAGAACGGATGCATAGTGAGTGGATCGAGGGGCTGATATAAACTGACTGACAATGTGAACAGCATATGCAATGTCTAGACGAGTGACGGTGAGATAAACCAAACTCCCAACAATTTATCGGTACAAAGTAGCATAATTGAGAAGTGTTCCGTTGAGAGGAGTGATCTTGGGATTTTCTTCTAGCGAAGTTGCAGCTATTTTACAGTCTTTGAGACCGGCACGAGTAAGGATATCAGAAGCATATTTCGCTTAGGAAAGATAATAACCTGCAGAATCAGAAAGAACCTCGAGACCCAAAAAATAAGTCAGTCAGCCTAAATCCTTCATTTCAAAATGATGGCTAAGAGATTGTTTCAGATCGAAAATACCAGTGGTATCATTTTCAGTGATAATCATGTCATCCACATAAAGAATCAGGAGGGTGATGCCTTCAGCCCTTTTTCGAATGAAGAGTCCATAGTCATACGTACTAGAATTGAAACCCAGTTTCTGAATAGTAGAGCTGAACTTTTTAAACCAGGCACGAGGTGCTTGTTTAAGACCATATAAAGCTCGGTGAAGCTTACAAACTTGAGCTGTGGAATGTGGATACCCCGGAGGAGGTTTCATGTATACTTCTTCAGAAAGATCACCATTTAAGAAAGCATTTTTGACATCCATCTGAAAAAGTTCCCATTTTCTTATTGCGGCAATAGCAAGAAGACTTCTGATAGAGGTTAAACGAGTAACAAGAGCAAAGGTTTCCTCATAATCGATGCCATATTCTTGATTAAAGCCTTTTGCGACAAGTCGAGCTTTATATCGATCAATAGACCCATCAGATTTAGTCTTGATTTTGTAAACCCATTTACATCCAACTGCTGTCTTTCCTGGGGGAAAAGTGACTAATTCCCAAGTTTGAGCTTTTTCCAAGGCCTGTAATTCATCAGGCATAACTTGCTGCCACAATGGATTAGTACTAGCTTCTTTATAAGAGGAAGGCTCATGATAAGAGAATATAGTGGAGTAACAGTGATAATCACGAAGGTGATGGGGGAGCTCTCTTACCCTGGTGGATTTTCATATAGGTGGTGGAACGGTTGTTTGACTGGCAGGATCAACAGGCGTAACAACATCATCGGGATGATCCGTTGTTGGAAGCTCATTTGAATATGAAGTTTGGAATGGTGGTGGATCATGCGGTGTATCAGAATCAGTGGTTAATATATGTGGTGTATCAAAATCAGTGGTGGATGCATTAGAGGAGACAGTGATATGGAGATTAGAAGACGAAATATCTGAATTACCTGATGACGATGAAGGATCGAATGAGGAAATAGTGAAGAAAGGGAGAGGAAAATCCTCAAAAATGTGAAATTTGGAAAGAGATGAGAACATTTTGTGCTCCCAGAAGATGACATGGCGAGAAATATGAAGGCGTTTTGACACATGATCCCAGCATCTATACCCTTTGTGTTCGATCCCATATCCCAAGAAACATCAAAGACGAGACCGTGGTTCGAGTTTAGAATGTTCATGTGGTTGAAGCAACACAAAGCAAGCACATCCAAACACCTTCAAGAGGCTATAGGCATGAGTAATTCCATATAACCTTTTATAAGGTGATTGGTTTTAAAAGCTGGATACCGGAATGCGATTAATTGTATAAACAGCAGTAAGTGCTACTTCCCCCAAAAAACGCTCAGGCACCCACTTGAAATAAGAAGAGTGCGAACAATGTCAATGATGTGTCTGTGTTTACGTTCAGCATGACCATTCTGTTGAGATGTACCTCGACATGAATACTGAGAAATGGTTCCTTGTTCACGAAGGAATTTAAGAAAATTTGTTTCTTTATATTCCATAACATCAGCACGAAAAACTTTGATAGAGCGTGAGAATTGAGTTTGAATCATTTGGGCAAAGTTGTAGTAAATTTGGGGTAATTCTGAGCGAGCTTTCATAAGATATATCCAGGTAAAACGAGTGTAGTCATCAATAAAGAAAACAAAATATTTGGAACCACCCATAGTGTTATGAGGAGAAGGGCCCCAAACATCAGAATTAATAAGATCAAAGGGAGCAGAGGAAATAGATGCACTTTTGAAAAATGGTAATGCTGGTTGCTTTCCGAGTTGACAAGGTAAACAAGAAATGGTTTCAGACTTAACGGATCTTAACTGACCAGTTGACATTAAGGACCAAAGTCGGCCAACAAACACATGTCCTAAGCAAGAATGTCTTAGTGAAAATAAAGAACTGGAGGGAGAAGTGGAAGCCACAGTAGAACCTGATGAAGTAGAAGGGTTCAATGCAATCTTAGAAGTCGGAGGGATACGAAGATGGATAAGTTCAAACATGCGTCCAACCTTACGGCGTATCCCAATAACTTGCCCCGTCTGTGGATCCTACACACGACAACCAGAAGAGGAGAATATTACATTGAATCCAAGCTCACATAATTGGCCAACAGAGAGAAGATTAATTGTTAATTTTGGGACATGAAATGTTGCAGAGAGGGATAAGGTTGAGGTTGATACTGATCCTATATGGTTGACATTTAAATAAGAACCATCAACAGTGTTAATGGGAGATAAATATGAGACAAAAGTTTTGTCTATGAATATAGTAGAATCAGCGATCATATGATTGTAGCAGCCAGAGTCAAAGAACCAAGAATTACCTGAAGTTACTAACATAATAAAATTAGAGGAGGATAAAACCTGTGTAAAAAGCATAGAAAGCTCATCTCGAGAGACAGATGCAGCAGAGTTTCCTGAATTGGTTGTCTGAGATGGTGGTATATGTTGTTGAGTGCATCTGTGAGGATTCATGCCACAATCATCTTGATAATGACCGGGTCCCTTCTTGTGGCAATACTTGCATGTTCTTTGGCGACAATTCAAAAGATCATGATTTGATCTATGGCAATAGGCGCAATTGGGTGAAGGTCGATCCATTTGTAACTAGAATATGAAAGCTTGATTTAACAAAATAGAGGATGATTCTATAGGTAGTCAAAAGATTTAGATTTGATTTGGGATGAATTGGAAGGTTAGGGGTTGATATAAAAATAACAAAGACTTCTGGTGTAAATATGGAAATAATTAGTAAAATATGAGGTAAAATATGAAAATAATGAAAAGACTGGGGTCAATATAGATAAAAAAATGAGGTTAATATAGAAATAATGATAAATATTGAGGTCAAGATGGACAAATATCAATATGAATTAATCTGCTTTTTTTTTGGAGATGGGGAAGAGTGCGGTGGAAAAGGGAAAAGAAAGAAAGAAAATATATAAAAGTGAAGTGGGGAAAAGTATTGGGTAAATGAAAAAATGAGGTGGGAAAAAGTATTAGGGTAATGGAAAAATGTTGGGTAAATGAAAAAGTAAAAGTGTTGGGTTAATGGATATATATATATATATATATATATTAATATATATATATGGTTTTTTTTTGGTCACTCAACAAAACAGATACAAAACTTTAGAAATTTTCTCTTGCTCTCTCAACAACTCGATATCCTTTCTCTTAAGAAATCTCCTCTCATCTCTTTTCCGATTATAAGCCCAACTCCAGATGAGTCGCTGCCGGTATCAACGACCTCATGATATCCAAGGTATGTCTGATCCTCGTTTCTTTCCAGTAAGGCAACTCCCAAAAGATACTTTCGTGAGTCCAACATAATTTATCTTTACTCAAATCATGCTTGAACCCCGGATGTAAACTCATCACATTATATTGATGTTCATGAGATATGGTAGCTTCGTAAACCTCATTTGCAGACAAACTTCTTGGGGCAAGTTTGCGCTCTTTTTTACCGTTAAACTTTTTATCTTTCCGATATGGGTGATCCTCACATAACCATCTCCTTGCGCCCAGGTACGACATTCTGGAATCACTATGAACTGAATCAATATCGTCCAAACAAAGCAGACATGCCTTGTACCCTTTGGTTTGAATGCCTCCCAACATCCCTAATCCTGGAAAGTCGCTAATCGTCCAGATCACTGCTGCTCTCGTCCAGAAAGGCTGATTTAAGTGTCAATCCCAAGTCCAAACTCCCGCGTCCCACAACTCCTTCAGCTCATCGATAAGCGGTCTCATAAACATGTTGAGGCACTTTCCCGGAGATTTGGGACCAGATATCAACAAAACTAGTATGTTATACTCTTTCTTCATACACATCGAAGGTGGAAAATTGTATGGAAGTACGACAATAGGCCAAGTGCTATGGGGAGAAGCCCCTGGTCCGAAAGGGCTGAACCCATCTGTTGCCAAACCAAGGCGCACATTTTTAATTTCGGAAGCAAAATCAGGATGTGATCTATCAAAATATTGCCATGCTTCCCCATCCACGGGGTGTCTCAGATACTTAGGATCTACGGTCCTTTCCCGTGCCACCGCATTTCCTTTGTAGTGTGTGGAGACATGTATAGATGCTGCAACCTCGGCTTCAAAGGAAAGTAACGAACCACCTTCCTGGGAACCTTCTTACCTTTCTCTATATCCCATCTTAACTCGTCGCAAACGGGACATTGTTGTAACTTTGAATACTCTTTGTAAAACAAGCAGCAGCCATAGTAGCACGCGTGGATGACCTCGTGACCCAAACCCAATTTTTTCAGGGTTTTTTTTACTTCTTTGTACGATCCAGGATACTTGTTTCCCTCGGGTAGGACACTTTTTGTATGCTCTAACAATTCATTGTATGCTCTAATCGTCATATTATTACTTGTTTTGACCTGCATCGAGTTAATAATGGCACTTAACACATTCTCATTACTACCGTCATATATTGGAGTCTGTGCTTCAGCTAAAAGAGACTGATAGTGCTCCATCACAGCCTCGGCAGTAGAGTCAACATGAACTCCAGTATTAAAATCATTTACACCATCATAACAAGGGGCAAAATTGTACGAATCACAAAAAGGAAAAGTATCGCCCAAGAGCTGCATAGTAGGATCAACACTATGACTTGAAGAAGCCTTATTATGTAGATATGCTTGCCTAATGTCCCACGCCGAAGGTGTATTTGAAACTTCATCGTGATGGACCCATACAATATAGTCCTCCATTATCCCATTTCTGATCAAGTGATAGTACATCTCATTTTCGTTAAGTTGGCTCTTCTGGTTGAGACAACTATTACAGGGACAGCGATACAATCCGGTCATTGAGTTTGCATTCTCTCTCGCAAACTTTATGAATTCTAGTACCCCATTAATAAAGGCATTTGTTCCTTTATAACACGCATCCAAGCCTTGTCCATGTTCCCTATCATACGAGAAAACTGTATAAAATAAAGACAACAACTAACGCTATAACTATATTTTCAACACTAAACTTATAATTTTAACACTAAACATTATGTAACAAATTAATATTATATTATAAACTAATAAATTAAGTAACATAGAGTTCAACTTAGAATATCCACTATAAACACAAAATTAAGTAACAAATTAATATTATATTATAAACTTAGATTATATTAACGTAGAGATTAAATAAGAGCAACAACACTAAAACTAGATATTCAACACATAACATACAATTTTAATACTAAACCAATAATTTTTTACATTAAACCAACAAATTAAGATGATTAAGAAAGATTACACTAACCTTTAGATCAAATAGGATATAAGATGTAACTCTTTGGTGATAGAAATGCTTAAAATCGCCCAAAATTAAACTCTTCTCACTCCTCTCCACATTTTGCTCGAAATGGGAAGAGGGTTTGCTTTTATATCAAATATGTTTCTTAGGAGACGGACATTCCTCAATATGCGTCGCCTAAGAGAGGAATGTCCGTCGCCTAAGAGATATGGTCAAAGGGCTTTGAACAATTTAAAATGTGACCGTTGGAAAACTTTAGGCGACGCACATTGGTCAAAGTGCGTCTCGTAAGTGAATTTTCAATTTTTAAAAATTTCAAAATTTCGGTGAAAATTGGGTGACTTTAGGCGACGCACATTGGTCAATGTGCGTCTCCTAAGTAAATTTCCAAATTTTCAAAATTCTGTGAAAAATTTAGGCGGGAAAATTACTCTAGGCGACGCACATTGCTCAAAGTGCGTCTCGTAAGTGAATTTTCAATTTTTCAAAATTTCAAAATTTCGATGAAAATTGGGTGACTTTAGGCGACGCACATTAGTCAATGTGCGTCTCCTAAGTAAATTTCCAAATTTTCTAAATTTTGTGAAAAATTTAGGCGAGAAAATTACTCTAGGCGACGCACATTGGTCAAAGTGCGTCTCGTAAGTGAATTTTCAATTTTTCAAAATTTCAAAATTTCGATGAAAATTGGGTGACTTTCGGCGACGCACATTGGTCAATGTGCATCTCCTAAGTGAATTTCCAAATTTTCAAAATTCTGTGAAAAATTCAGGCGGGAATATTTAATTTAGGCAACGCACATTGCTCAAAGTGCGTCTCCTAAGTTAATTTTTAATTTTTTCAAAAATTCAAAATTTCGATGAAAATTGGGTGACTTTAGGCGACACACATTGGTCAATGTGCGTCTCCTAAGTGAATTTCCAAATTTTCAAAATTTTGGGAAAAATTTAATCAGAAAAATTTACTTTAGGTGACTCACATTGATCAAATTGCGTCTCCTAAGTGACATTTGAGGTGACGTACATTAATTTGTGTACATCGCCTATGACTTATCCAATGTACGTCGCCTAAGAAATTTGTCAATTATGCGACGCATCTTACCATGTACGTTGCCTAAAGGTTAAGTTTAGGAGACGTATTATATCCGTACGTCGCCTAAGAGTGAACTGAGGCGACGCAATCGCTTGTACGTCGCTTAAGTTAAGTCTGAGAAGACGGACGTAATGTATGTCGCCTAAGATGTATCTTAGGAGGCGAACCTATTTGTGTGCGTCGCCTAAACCCTTTTCTGGCATAGTGACAACCAAACAAGCACTTTCATCTCTTAACACAAAACCCATCCACCAGCTATCTCTCTCCAAAATTAAAACCCCTATAATTAGCTCCTTCTTCAACCATATTCCCCTCCTCTCTCTTTTTCCTTGGTGCATATTTTCAGTACTAGATCCCCTTGGTGAAAAATCACTCCTCTCCTTGTTGTATATTTTACTAAACATGTTATAGATTGTAACAAAATCAGCCATTAGTGAATAAACAAAATCACTCCCAAAACCATCTTTCTCCACGAACACAGATTAATGTAGTATGGTTCTGGCTTCTTCTTTTAAAAAAATACTATGCGTCAAAGTCAATTTTAACATATACAAACTGTGTGCCAAAGTACAAATGACACTAAATAATTTCAAGAATCACTCTGGGTTCAGAAAATCGGGTTCGACTATGATCAAGTTCACCCGATCGAGTTTCGGAAGATGCAAAAACTTTGGTATTTGCTCGTTCACAAAAAAAATTGCTCGAGATACACAAAAGTTAGCCTAAAACTCATCATGGCATAGAAAGAAATTAAGGGAAAAAAAAGTCTAAATTAATTCTCACCAATCTTCACTATCATGGTGCCCTATTTTCACTATCATGTTGAAATAATATGTATGTGTTGGGCCGACTTCAAATAAAGTATCGTAGGGCCGCATCAAATTTTATAAAGTTATGTTGGTACGTACTAGGTTGCTTTAGGGCGAATTTTGGTGCCCTATTTCAGTCAGTGAGAGAGAATTTTGATACACACTTAAATAAATTTGATTATTTTATACAGTTTGAAACCGGTTTCATAATCCTGGGTCACCTCCTAGATTTGATGGGATTTTTTGAGTCTTTAAAAATAATAAGAATCTCTTTCATAGAGTAAATGAATATTTTATACTCAAGAAATTAATTTACGCAAAAAGTCATGTAAATTGTCAACCGAAAATTTGATTAAGAGTTCAAATGATTCCCTGCGAGGGGCTGTGGATTTAGGGATGGCTACGCAAGTTCCAACTTGGTCCAAAATAAAAATATGTTTATTTATTACTCATGTTCAAATTTACACAATTCAATTCCCCCAATATAAAGATGAATCTTAATCAATAATCATCGTAATTCAAAATATGTCAAATTAATTTAAAATAGTTTTATTTTAAAAAAAAATGGAAAGAAAGAACTAAACTCCCTCCTACTTTTATATATTAGTAGATTCAAATTCAGATCTCCAACAACGCAAGGATGATCACCATTTGGACATAGCCCACATACTCAAAATGTCATTGAATGTTTATACATTACAAAATTCTCAATTAATATAGTGTCTATAGACTATATTCATATTTAGATCCAACATAAAACTTTTTTATATTGCAATGAGATATAAATATTGGTTAGGCATAAAAAGAAAATGATATGTATATACTTAGAATAACAATTAGCTTGGGTATGGTTAAAATTTATATAAAATATTACTTAAAATAATTTTAATATGGTAGACTATGAAGCACGGACACTTTCTTGGAGGCCACGTGTTGGGCTCGATATTCTCCAATACTTGGATTTAATTATAGTCTCTAATACTTGATAATTGATTTAAATGGCTATCACTCCTAGTGTTCTTCACTGCAATATCAACTGAGGATGAGGCAACTAAGCCATTTTTATATTCTTGTTTGGTTTTCTATCATTCTATGAAACAATTTAGTCTACCTATGCTTTTCGATACTTTAATTATGAAACAATTTAGTGATTATGTTTTGAGTATTTGGGTTATTTAATGCAATCTAGTTTCATTTTATTGAATTCTTAAATATTTATAATGTTTATTGCATATATAAATATATATATATATATATATATAATTAATTAGTTAAGAACGTATCCCCTCTCCCCCCCCCCCCCAACCCCATGTGTATTATCCTATATTTTGAAAAAAATTACGTGTCGTGTCAAAACGTGTGTCGGATGTCGGATTTATGCTTCATAGATGGTAGATTGCTCGTTTAAAGTGTAAATAGTTTAACCTTTTTCATTTTAGCCAGGCTTTTTAGGATCCACTGACTACAAGAAGCCACTCTGAATCACCTTCTTTTCACTAAATCTTTTCGCAACTCAATTAAACTTTACTTAGTCTTGTTATCTAGGGTGTTAATTCCTTCTCTTTTGTTACAACACATATAGATATGCACATTTATATCTAATGAGAATGCATCCATGTATAGGGCAACGGGGCAGTTTCAAGGTGGTTTTGCTTAAACCCGAGACCGAACCGCATTTTTTTTATCCCGCACCGAAACTGCAACGATTTTTTTTTTAAAACCGAAACCGATCCAAATCAATTTACGGTTAACCGATCCAAATCGCCCCACCCCGAATAACCATTATTTTAAGCTAAAAATAAATTTTAGACATTATATCTAGACACACAATTAAACTTCATACAAATTAGTTATCCATTCTTCAAAAATAATATATATATTTTTATATAAAATAATATTTCTATATATTTTCTATATATTATATATATATATATTTGGGGCGGTTGGAGCAGTTTTTAGAAAAAAAAAACCGAACTAGCGGCGTTTTTTTTTTAAAAAAACCCGAAACCGAATCGGTCTAAAAACAACCACCCCGAAACCGCTCCAAACAAATCAGATCGGTTTCGGGTTGGTTTTTTTGCCACCCCTATGTATGTATATATATACACTTCCGGTTTTATAAATTTGATAAAAAAAATAAAAAAAATTCAATAACATTCTAATCATGGATTCTCTCCGTTAATTCCTAAATTAGTATTCTTTATTTTACTTGCGGAATCATTCTTGTCCAAAAATGGACCTGACAGTCAAGCTAAGAAAGTGACTTTGAGATCTCTTTAAAAAAGTATCTTTTGATCTTAAAATTATTGCATGCCCATTATTATAAAAACTTTGACAGAAATATATATTTCCATCAAAGTTATATAATAATGGGCATGCAATAATTTTAAGATCAAAAGATACTTTTTTAAAGAGATCTGAAAGTCTCTTCCTTGGCTTGACTTTTTGCACAAGAATGATTCCGCAAGTAAAATAAAGAATACTAAAATTTAGGAATTGAGAGAATCCATGACTAGAATGTCATCGAATTTTTTTAATTTTAATTTTTATCAAATTTATAAAACCGGAAGTGTATATATATACATGCATGCATTCTCATTAGATATAGATGTGCATATCTATATGTGTTGTAATAAAAGAGAAGGAATTAACACCCTAAAAAATAAGACTAAGCAAAGTTTAATTGAGTTGCGAAAAGATTTAGTCAAAAGAAGTTGATTCAGATCGAGTGGCTTCTTGTAGTTAGTGGATGCTAAAAAGCCTGGCTAAAATGAAAAAGGTTAAACTATTAACACTTTAAACGTTCTTAACTGATTATATATAAATGCAATAAACGTTATAAATATTTAAGAATTCAATAAAATAAAACTAGATTGCATTAATAATCCAAATACTCAAAACATAGTTACTAAATTGTTTCATAATTAAAGCATTGAAAAGCATACGTAGACTAAATTGTTTCATAGAATGATAAAAAACCAAACGAGAAAATAAAAACTGGCTTAGTTGCCTCATCATCAGTTGATATTACAGTGAAGTTAGAAACACTATGAGTAGTAGTCATCTAAATCAACTATCAAGTATTAGAGACTATAATTAAATCCAAGTGCTGGAGAGTGTCGGGCCCGACACATGGCCTCCAAGAGAGTGTCTGTGCTTCATAGTCTACCATATTAAAATTATTTTAAGTAATATTTTATATAAATTTTAAACATACCCAAGCTAATTGTTATTCTAAGTATATACATATCATTTACTTTTTTTGCCTAACCAATTTTTATATCTCACTGCAATATAAAAAAGTTTTATGTTGGATCTAAATATGAATATAGTCTATAGGCACTATATTAATTGAGAATTTTGTAATGTATCAACATTCAATGACATTTTGAGTATGTGGGCTATGTCCAAATATGGTGTTTAGTAGAATTGGAAAGTATGTTGAAAAGTGAATTTGATTTTTGTTTGGATTTTTTTTGATCAACTAAAAAGTTATAATTTTTTTTCAAATAATAGTCACAATGGATCTTATGTTATAGATCTCGACGAGTAGATTTTAAATATATATATTTTTATCTAATTTTAATTTTTGGATTTAAAGTTATGGTGTTTTAAAAGTTTTTTTAAAGAGAGAAAGTCAAGTGAAATAAATTTTAGAAAATGTAAAAGTTGATTTTGAGTTGAGTTTTTAAAATTTAGAAAAAAAAAACACTCACCAAACAGGTACGTGTTTGGGGAGTGTTTTTATTTTTATTTTTTTTCCAAATTTTTAAAACTCAACTCAAAATCAACTATACTTTATACTTTCCAAAATTTATTTCATTTTACTTTCTCTCTATAAAAAAACTTTTAAAACACCATAACTTTAAATCCAAAAATCAAAATTAGATAAAAAAATATATATATTTGAAACCTACTCGTCGAGATCTATAAAATAAGATCCATTGTGACTATTATTTGAAAAAAAAATTATGATTTTTTAGTTGGTCGAAAAAAACTCAAACAAAAACCAAATTCACTTTTCAACATATTTCCAAATTCTACTAAACACCATATTTTAAAAACTCAACTCAAAACTTCAACCACACATTACCATATTAATCACTTAATTTGAGAGCGTGTTGGGCAAGCAGGCTTAAGATTTCGGCTAAGAGGGTGTAAATTGAAAAAAATAAAACAAGAAAAATAAAATAAAATTATTTTTAACTGAATTTGGACACTAGTAAAGAAACAATATTTTACACCACCCTTGCTCAATCACCAAACTTTTTTTCATTGTTCTTAAACTTTTCTTCCCATGATAATAATATGTGAGTAATACGTGCTATTACATACTCCCTCCGTCCTAATTTAATTGTCCAACTTTAAAAAACTAAATATTAAAGAGACATAATGATTACTCTAAGAGAAAATGCTTATTTACAAAAATGACCTTTACTTTTCTCCTAATAAAAAAAATGGCTGGACCCACAATAAAGAAAGTGGTGATAGCTTAAAGGGTAATATTGGAAATGATAAAAAGTGCTTTAATTAATGACTTGTCAAATATAGAAAGTGGACAACTATTTTGGGACATCCAAAAATGGAATACTGGACAATTAAATTGGGACGGAGGGAGTATATACATATATTCTGTTTCTCGTACGGACCAACCCTATAGACAGGTCATTTTTACGATAGTTTTCTGTTATAAAAATATTGGGAGTGTTTTTTATGACGCAAAACGTCATAAAAATGACCAGTCCGTACGGAGTGGTCCGCACCTAAAAATTTCCGTATATATATACACAATTGATTATCTAGTATCATCTATTGATAAAAAAAATTCAAAATTCTAAGGTCGGCCCCACATAAGTCCACCCGTGATCGAGCAACTATTGTGTGAATTCAATTACCAACCAATACATTTTTGTTAAATCATCTAACTCACTTTTTAAAAAAATTAAATAGATATATTTTGTAATTTTACTCTAGCTCAATCGCCTTAGAATTTCTCCTATAAATACCCACCAACCTCCCCTCTATATTTCTCACACAAAAATCCATCTCCTTTCTCTTGCTCTCTCTCCAATTAAGCTAAGCACACACATAATATTTCTTTCTCTATAGAGGAGTGAGAAATTAAGAGTTTTGTTTTTAAGAAAAATGGAGGTGGAGTTGATAAAAGAGACTATAGGGGTTTCAATATTGTTAGGGTTGATGGTGTTGACATGGAGGATGTTGGATTGGGCTTGGTTCACACCAAAGAAGCTAGAGAGAAAACTAAGGGACCAGGGGTTTAAGGGTAATCATTACAGGTTCCTTGTTGGTGATGTCAAAGAGAGTGCTATTATGCTACATGACGCTATGTCTAAGCCCATGGAGTTCAACAACGACATCGTTCCACGTATTTGGCCCCATATTCATCATACCTTCAACACCTATGGTATATATATATAAATATTATATCCTCTAATTAATAATTACTTAATATATAAATATTATAAATTGTTCGGTACGTAATTGTTCTTCAACAGTGTTGCAACGGATATAAGCGCCGAAATTTATATACAAAACAAACATTGAAATGCATTATATTTTTGTACTTCTACTAAAGATACAACCATTTAATGCACTTCATACTCTATTATATATCAAAGTGCTAGTACACATATCATCATTTCCATTTATTCTTTGAAGCTTGGCGATTGCTATTGTTAGAGCATAAGATTTAGGTGTTATTATTGCCAAATAAACTTTTGCCGGAACAAAGTAGAGCTTTAAAAAGATATAATACAATTTAATAAAATAATACTATGCTTTGACCAAGAGATAATTGTTTTGACGATCTGAAAAGCCAATATTTCTTACAAGAGCAACATATGCATACATATATATATAGATATATGTGTGTGTGTGTGGATTTGTATATTATATTCTAACAATAATAAGTAACAATTCTTTTTTCAAGAAACTTTATTTATATTTATAAATTTTTAGCCACTATAGCATTACAATCGTTTAAAGGGCAAAAGCAAAAAAATATATAGACAAGAGAAGAAAGGAAATCTAGCGGCTGTGGCCCTGTCTTGTTGCTTGTTTTGTCCAAGCATCAATCGTATGGATAGCAGCTGTAATGCCAAAACAGAAGTCTCTACACTTAAATATTTGTTCAAATTATACATTTACTTAACTTTATTAGACCATCTCCACCAATATGGGAAAATGGTAAATATAGCATAATTTAATTAGTATCTGAAATGATAAGTGATTGGTATATTTGGCAGCAGACAACCATTTACCATAACCGACAGCCGATGGACTCTGCATTGGCTATGCAAGGCCGATGCAAAGAACATCAGCCTTTCATTTTCTTTTAAAAAAAAATGCCACAGAAGATGCAGTGAACATCAGCCGTGAGTTTTTCTCCTTAGACAATGCTCAATGCATCGTATGTGTCCATTTTACCTTCTCCTTTACCCTTTTTGATGTAAACAAAATTGAAATGGTAGGCTAAATATACATTTTTAGCCTACCAAGTTAGTTTTCTGCTGCATATGATTTTTTATAAAAGTATATAAAAATTATAATGCACTACAAATCATCCTAAGATTGGACCAATTACAAATATCATTATATACTAATTAGATATTGATTTATTGTTTCAATGTGAGAAGAAACTACATCTATCTTAATTAGATATCATGTGGGAATTTAGATCAAAAGATTGAAAAAAAATAATAATAAGTACTTAGTTAAAGTTTATGTTTTATAATATTGACGCGTATATCTACGTCTTATATATATATATACATACCTTCTTCTTTTTAATTCAGGGCCCCACAAATTAATTTCTAGCTAGATATATATATGGCTCCACCCTCACCACAACTCTCAAAACTAAAAATTTATAAAATATATTTGTTTTGCAAGTTAAGAATTAATTTATAAAATATTTGGCTTGCTTAAAATATATACTAATTAATTATCATGAGATGTGGCACATGCATTTATCATGTCGCAAAAAGAGGGAAATAAAAGAAAAATGGGATTGTGAAGTTAAGACGTATTTTGGCCTTTGGTAGTAGTAGATGGAATTTATCTACTATATTGCAAAGTGGGAAACTATGTCCGTTATGGTGAAGTTCTTTCATATTTTATTTTATCATTTTAATTTAATGAATTTAGAGTATTTGACGAGTATTTTAATACTACAAAATATTTTTTAGTGATATTTATATATATATTTTGAGATACTTTTTAGAGTGAGAGAGTATTTATGTAGAATGCAAATAACTATAGTCTAAATTGTTTTTTTAAATAGAAATTGAAACTATAACATACATAATGCGATTTTGATCCCGGTTAAATAGTAGAATTGTCCTTAACCATTGAATTTTTTTCATTTTTTTCCCCTGTGGGTATGAAGTTTATGATAATTTGCATTAGTGGGGCAATTCAAGAACAATTTTTTACATAAAACAATGCCAGGTGGGCAAAAGTCTATATATTTTTCTACTTATTAAGTGGAAAAGAATTAAGTGGATTTGTGTGAAATGATATATGCAGGTGAAAATTGCTTTACATGGATGGGAAAAATTCCAAGGATTTACATAATGGACCCTGAACTGATAAGGGAAATATTGACCCAGCCTAGAAAATTTGTGAAGAACTTTGTAGTGTACAACCCACTTGCCAAATTTCTACTCACTGGAATCGGAAGCTATGAGGGTGATAAATGGGCCATGCACAGAAGAATCATCTCCCCAGCTTTCACCCTTGACAAATTGAAGGTACGTACGTTAATAATTACCATTTTCCTCCCTCAATTTTGATCTTTTTTTCGTTTTAAAAGTCGATCTCTCGAGCTGAGGGTTCTGAATTATTCATTGTTTGGTCGATCAAATATATATACAGGGAATGTTGCCAGCTTTTGCTATGTGTTACGACGAGTTGTTGAGCCACTGGGAGACCGTGGCAAAAAGTTATGGGTCGCATGAGGTTGATGTTTTCCCGGCATTTGACACTTTGACGTTTGATGTCATTTCAAAGGTGGCATTTGGGAGTAACTATGATGAAGGAGGAAAGATTTTCAGGCTTTTGAAAGAGCTTATGGATCTTACCACCATGGTTATGAGGGATTTTTATATTCCTGGATGGAGGTAATTAATTAATTAACACATACATATGTATGTTAATATTTATGCTTTTAATTAATAAATGCTTTTTCTTTTTTAAATTGATCGTAGATATTTGCCAACAAAGACAAACAAAAGAATGAAGGAGATTGACATTGAGCTAAGGAGCATGTTGAGGAAAATTGTGAACAATAGATTGAAGGCAATGGAGGCAGGAGAGGAAAGCAAAGAGGATCTATTGGGTGTGCTTTTGGACTCCAACTTTAAGGAAATTCAAAGACTTGGAAACAAAAAAAATTCAGGAATGAGTATTGAGGATGTCATTGCAGAGTGTAAGCTATTCTACTTTGCTGGCCAAGAGACTACTGGTATTTTGCTGACATGGACTATGGTTTTGCTGAGTAAGCACCCTGAATGGCAAGACCGTGCTAGAAAAGAGGTTCTCAGTGTCTTCGGTAAAACCAAGCCTGACTTTGGGCGCTTGAATGAGCTCAAAATCGTAAGTATTATTTTGTCTGTTTAGCATTTCTCGTAAGTTTATAAGGGACGTAAATCCTTACCATTCCAATTGGCTTAAAATGAGTTATTTGTAGACAATTGATTACCTAGTAACCTAGCTTAGATGAATTAATTGACATAATGAATGAAGACGTACAAGAGGTATCGGTACGTAGGTTAAGAATTTCTCTTCCAAAATTTAAGCCCCTTGTCCTCATTTGACTTCTTTTAAACTATTGAGTGTAATAATGAAATATAAATCATTGTTTATATTTAAGTTTTAAACATTTCTTCTTTTCATATATAGGTCAGCATGATCTTGTTTGAAGTTCTAAGGTTGTATCCACCGGTGATAGATGTAACTAAGATTGTGCACGAGGAAACAAAATTGGGGAACTTGTCAATTCCACCCGGAGTCCAAATCATGTTGCCATCGCTCATGCTTCACCGCAACAAGAAAGTATGGGGTGATGATGCCCTAGAGTTCAACCCGACGAGGTTCGCGGAAGGAGTGGCTAGTGTAACAAAGAACCAAGTCACGTACATCCCATTCACCTGGGGACCTCGAGTCTGCCTCGGACAGAACTTTGCCCTCTTACAGGCCAAGTTAGGGTTGGCCATGATTTTGCAGCGCTTCACTTTTGATCTTTCGCCGTCCTACAAGCATGCCCCAATAGCCATCTTGGCTCTTCAACCCCAACATGGCGCTCGTGTGATTTATCGCAAGATTTAGTATGTGTGCATTAGTTGGGTGCAGTGCTAGCTAAGCCAATGTGGACGCTTAATTGTCTCTTGGCCGGGTAATGCGCGCTAGATTCAATAAAATTAATGTACGTGTGTTGCAAGAAGTTAACTAATGTGTGTAAGGGCGAGTGAGGTATGTACGTTTTATTTGGTGGTTTGTATGTCTACATGTTGTAGTAACACTAAAATAAATTAAGTGGGAGCACTATGCCTTCTACTTCTCTTTTCGATGCATAATTAATAAAATCATTTCCCTTTTTTTCTTGTTTAACTTCTGTTTTGTTAATTAGTTAGAAAATTATTTAAAATACTATTATTAATATTATGAGATTGATGTTAAAAATAATGACGAGTGATCGATTTGGTGAATTTTTTTTCTTTCGTTTTTTTTTTATTTTCTATGAAATTTTTTTCTAACCTAACAAATGCACAAAGAATTATGTTCTATGAAAAAAAAAACCTAAAAAAAGAAAGGAAAAAGTAATATAGCTTTTCTCCATCCTTCTTTTTTACCAACTTCATGTAAAAATTAGTAGCATTTTCAACAAATTTCGCCCTTTTTTTTTCAATAAAATGCTGCAACACAAATTAATTAAAGGCTCATGCATGTGTGTCCAGCTTTATATCTCTAGTCTCTTCTTCTGTTCTTTATGAAGTATGGAATCAAAGTTTCATGGTTCTCTCTCTCTCTCTCTCTCTCTCTCTCTCTCAAAATTAAAAACAAAAACTCTCAAGGTTCAATCTTCCTTATAAATATATATATGTGCATATGATACATATATATATATATATTTATAAGTACAACAATATAATGCATTTCAATATTTGTTTTGTATATAAATTTCGGCGCATATATCCGATGCAACATTATTGAAGAACAATTACATACTGAACAATTTATAATATTTATATATTAAGTAAATATTAATTAGAGGCTATAATATATATATATATATACTCTGGGTGTTGAAGGTATGATGAATATGGGGCCAAGTACATGGAACGATGTCGTTGTTGAACTCCATGGCTTAGACATAGCGTCATGTAGCATAATAGCACTCTCTTTGATATCACCAACAAGGAACCTATAAGGATTACCCTTAAACCCATGGTCCCTTAGTTTTCTCTCTAGCTTCTTTGGTGTGAACCAAGCCCAATCCAACATCCTCCATGCCAACACCATCAACCCTAACAATATTGAAACCCGTATAGTCTCTTTTATCAACTCCACCTCCATTTTTCTTAAAAACAAAACTCTTGATTTCTCTCTCCTCTACAGAGAAACAAGGATTATGTGTGTGCTTAGCTTAATTGGAGAGAGAGCAAGAGAAAGAAGATGGATTTTTGTGTGAGAATTATAGAGGGGAGGTGGGTAGGTTTTTTTATAGGAGAAATTCTAAGGCGATTGAGCTAGAGTAAAATTACAAAATATATCTATTTAAATTTTTTTAAAAGTGACTTAGATGATTCAACAAAAATGTATTGGTTGGTAATTGAATTCACACAATAGTTGCTCAATCAGGGATGGACCTATCTGGGGCCGTCCCTAGAATTTTGAATTTTTTTATCAATAGATGATACTAGATAATCAATTGTGTATATAAATATATATATATAGACAAGACAAAAAAAATTCAGGTGCGGACCATTCCGTACGGACTTGTCCTTTTTATGACGGTTTTGCGTGATAAAAAACACTCTCCCAATGTTTTTTTGACAGAAAACTGTCGTAAAAATGATCTGTCCATAAAGGTTGATCCGTACCAGAAATTGACTATATATATGTAATAGCACGTATTACTCACATATATTATTATCATGGGAAGAAAAGTTTAAGAACACTAAAAAAAGTTTGGTGATTGAGCAATGGTGCGCCGATGAAAAATATTATTACTTTACTAGTGTCCAAATTCTGTTACAAACAATTATATTTTATTTTTCTTGTTTTATTTTTTTTCAATATGCGCCCTAGTCTTAAGTCTGCCGCCGTGATTAATATATTTCTGTCAAAGTTATATAATAATGGGCATGCCATAATTTTAAGATCAAAAGATCGATACTTTTTTAAAGAGATTTGAAAGTCGCTTTCTTAGCTTGACTGTCCGGTCCATTTTTTGGACAAGAATGATTCCGCAAGTAAAATAAAGAATACTAAGGCTCCGTTTGATTGCAAAGATGAAAAAGGAAAATAAATTTAGTTAGTTTTTCTGAAACGATAGAAAATAAGGTGAGAGGTGTTACTCATTTTACTTTAATATTTTTGGTGGAAAATTATTACTCACTACCAAGTAAAGAAAAATTCTTTATGGAAAAACATAAAAATCAAGAGGATATCACTTCTATCACTCAACTTATTTTTCATCTTTTCATCAAGATTAACTCAATTTATTTTCCTTTTCCTCTTTGCAATCAAATGGAGAAAATTAGGAATGGAGAGAATCCATGATTAGAATGTCATCGAATAATTTTTATTTATTTTTTTTATCAAATTTATAAAAACCGGAAGTGTATATATATACATGAATGCATTCTCATTAGATTTAATTAAATGTGCATATCTATATATGTTGTAATAAAGGAGAAGGAATTAACACCCTAAAAAACAAGACTAAGCAAAGTTTAATTGAGTTGCGAAAAGATTTAGTCAAAATAAGGCGATTCACAGTGGCTTCTTGTAGTTAGTGGATCCTAAAAAGCCTGGCTAAAATGAAAAAGGTTAAACTATTAACACTTTAAATGAGTAATCTACCATCTATAAAGCATAGATCCAACATTCGACACACGTTTCGACACAACACGCAATTTTTTCAAAATATAGGATAATACATGTTGGGGGGGGGGGAGGGGGGAAGACACGTTCTTAACTAATTATATATATATGTGTGTGTGTGTGTAATAAACATTATAAATATTTAAGAATTCAATAAAATAAAAACTAAATTGCATTAATAACCCCAATACTCAAAACATGATCACTAAATTATTTCAAAACTAAAGTATCAAAGAGCATACGTAGACTAAATTGTTTCATAGAATGATAGAAAATCAAACGAGAATATAAAAGGTGGCTCCGTTGCCTCATCCTCAATTGATATTGCAGTGAAGAAGCACTAGAAGTAGTAGCCATCTAATTAAATAAATTATCAAGTATTAGAGAATGTTGACCTAAAGGTCTTAATCATATCTTAATAATAATAATAAATCAATCATGTGTAATTTAACATGTTTCTTGATATAAGTTTATAGTTTATTCACTTGAAAAATCAAGAAAAGCATGCCACATGACAAGGATCGTTCATTCCATATTCGATCAAGTCAACATAGCATTGAACTAGACAAGGAAGATCAATCTCATCATATGCTAGTAGTGCATTTTATGAAGCATGAAAGATCAAAGGATTATATGCAAAAAGCTTTAAGGCAAAAGTTTTAAGTGAAGATCAAGTTGAATAAACAAATCAAAGCTTTCAAAGACTCGACTATTCGACAATTGAGTGGGTGCTTAGAATTTTTGTAAAGTTTCTTAAATTAATCAATTTTATAGCTCAAATATAATCATACATCATTGTTAGATTGATTAAAAACAAGCTTGAATTGAATTTCCTTTGAAAACATCATTCTTACAAAAACCGGTTTTCAAATAAATTGATATTAAATTCAAATTATCATATTTTGAGTTTTTCTGAAAATAGGTGTCTTAGGAACATATTTTTGAGGTCTTCAAAGCATTAAAATTACTTGTGGAGCTTAATTGCAAAATTCCAAAAATTAGAATTTTGTCTTGATGGACAGAGTCCATCAGTCGACTAAGCAGCTTTGCTCAGTCGGCTAATACTTTAGAATTTAGCCCTTAAATTTATGATTTTTTACAATTTTTGGTACCAAACCTCTAAAACAGCTATATCACTTTTGGGACTATATATACACTATCTACGATACATTTTGACAAGCTTGAATACATATACAAACTCATATTTCATTTATATATCTTCATTATTCAAAAATTCAAGCTTTAGTATTGATCATAATTATTCATCTTTGAGTTATATCTATTTAATCAATCGAGATAACTCTAGTGTGAGCTTCAATTGTATCTATCAAACACTTGAGAGTTGTTATTCATTGGTGTGAATCACCAAACAATCAATATTCAATTGTGAGAGGTAAATCTCATAGGATAACAAGAAGGTAAATTATTATTTAGTAATTGTGAGAGGTAAATCTCACAAGTTGGCAAGAGTAACTTCTTGTGTGAGTATTGTGAGTGAATCAATACTTGCAAGAGTGTGTGAGAATAATACACTTATAGCGGTTTGATTTTCACCCAGAAGAAAATCGGTTTTTAGTGAAAATTTTTGGGGAACTATCCAAGCACGGACGTATGGTTTAGAAAACCGAACCGTGTGAACAAAACATCTTGGGCTTCAATCAATTTAATCTTTCTAACTCAAGCCATTTACTTTATTGCTTGTGATTGAGATTGCTTGGTTGAATTGCTATTTCCTTGATACATTTGCTTAGTTAAATTGTTTTACTTAAACCTTTTTAAAAACTTTCAAATTCCGCATTAAGTTTTAAAAACACAATTCACCCCCCCCCCCTCTCGGGTTATTTTTCGACTAATAGAGACTATGATTAAATCCAAGTGTTGGAGAGTGTCGGGCCCGACACATGACCTCCAAGAGAGTGTCTGTGCTTCATAGTCTACAATATTAAAATTATTTTTAGTAATATTTTGGACCAAGCTGGAACTTGCAGAGCCATCCCTAAATCCACGTACAGCCCCTCGCAGGGAATCATCTGAACTCTTAATCAAATTTTCGGTTGACAATTTATATGACTTTTTGTGTAAATTAATTTCTTGAGTATATAATATTCATTTACTCTATGAAAGAGATTCTTATTATTTTTAAAGACTCAAAAATCCCATCAAATCTAGGTGACCCAGGATTATGAAACCGGTTTCAAACTGTATAAAATAATCAAATTTATTTAAGTGTGTGTATCAAAATTCTCTCTCACCGACTGAAAAAGGACACCAAAATTCGCCCTAAAGCAACCTAGTACGTACCGACATAACTTTATAAATTTTGACGTGGCCCTACGATATTTTATTTGAAGTCGGCCCAACACATACATATTATTTCAACATGACAGTGAAAATAGGGCACCATTTCAATGAGTAAATTAAATCACTGTCTTCGTGAAGGTTGGTGAGAATTAATTTAGACTTTTTTTTCCTTAATTTCGTTCTATGCCATGATGAGTTTTTAGGCTAATTTTCATGTATCTCGAGTAATTTTTTTCATGAATGAGCAAATACCAAAATTTTCATCTTCCGACACTCGATCGGGTGAACTCCTAGTCGAACCCGATTTTCTGAACCCAGAGTAACTCCTGAAAATATTTAGTATCATTTGTACTTTGGCACACAAAGTTTATGTTAAAATTGATTTTGGCACACACTATTTTTTTAAAATTGGGATTTAGTGCCCATTTTAGTTGAAGCTGTTTGTTGACCGTAAGGTGAACAAAAAAATTAGGTGACTGCTATTTGCACAATTGTGCAATATTTTTTACTTAGTTTTATTCAACTTTTTATTCGCTCGATGATAAGTGAGTAAAAGTTTGAAGATGCCTTACTTGCTTGTATGCACTTACTCGCCCGTTATTGGCAAATGAAAAATGGAGCATTACCAAATGTTTTGTCGCCACCAAAAATTAACTAAGGCTCCTAGATTACCCTCATCGTCCCCAAAAACTTACCCCCCTCTCTCTGCATAAAATTTTCTACACCTCTCTCACATACCCACATATATACACATATTATATATATATATATATATATATATATAATATACACACCATTAGTATATACATCTAAAGTTTAAATTTTTCACTAGCACTACACACATATATCTGCATATATATACACACTTATTCATATATATATATATATACCTTCGTACATACTCAATGCTTTCACCACCTTCAACAACTCCGGTGGCCAGCAATTCAACTTCGGCACTATCAACAAGTCCGGCCACGACCATCATATTTCATTTACATAACACACTTCTCTCTCGTATGATATACATAAATAGAGAGGACGGAGCTCACATTTATAGATTAATTTTGGTAATGGAGATGTGATAATTGATCGTTGGAGAGGTGGTGATTTTCAAGAAGAATGTTGTACTAACGGTGTGTATATATGTTAGCGTACATATGTGCATGTGTATGTGACAGAGGTGTAGAAAGTTTTAAGAAGATTGCATTGAAGACATTTTTGAGGACAACGAGGGTAATTTAGGAACTCCAGGAAATTTTTGTTGACCTAACGGTCAACTAACGGCTTAATCTAAAATGGGGGCTAAACTTTGGGTATCCAAATCAATTTTAGAATAAACTTTGGGTGCCATTCAAACAGAAATGCATGGGGGTAGGTGGTTAGATAGGTGCTATTTTAGGAGTGACAACTAATAAAAATATATCTGGACTTTTTTAAAAAAAAAAAATATTATTCTTTTGAAAGGGTAGTTTTCAACATAATTGATGAAATAGGGCAACACGAAAAACGTGTATAGTAGTAGTGTTTTTGAAGTAAAAAATGTCAAACAAGCTCACAATTTTTAAAGTTTATGGGTCAGTTAAAATCGCTACAATATGTGGCGATTTTAAGTTAAAAAACTCTTACTACATCAGCTAGCGATTTTATGTACATCAAAATTTAAAGCCCTCACTCCCATTCGTGCATTCAAATTAAAAAAAAAAAAAAGCCTTCACTTCCATCTTCTCTAGCGCAAGCGATTCTCTGTTCTATCGTCATTCCCCCTCGTCCATCATTCTCCGGCACGCTGCCAAGTACCAACATATATCCCTGCTTCTCTTTTAGTTTTGTGCTAAATCTATGCAAAAAAAATATAAGCCCTAAATGTCCGTATTAAACACATAAAACCTTACTGCTTGAGTAGACTGATGGTAGGATGCTTTGATTTAGCCCTAAATCTACACAAACAAAAATATAAGCCCTAAATCTATAAAACACATCCATATTATATGAAGGAAATAGAATGATGGTCGGGACTGATATGATGGTCAGAAGTTTAGAAAAGAGAAACAAACTTACGAGATATGAGAGCCTTTGGTCTGGTTTTGAACAAAATGCAGTGCTGAATATCAAGAGAGGAGTTATAAGGTGGATGAATTTATAATGCGTTCACTATTTTGGTCAGCATCTGAGAGAGTTGTTTTCTTCCATACCTTCTTCAAGGGCACCCTTGATCCACTCAATTCATGATACCCAACAGTAAAGGTATAGGTTTCCTGATACAAAAAAAAAAAGAAGAAGCCAGAACCAAACTACATTAATCTGTGTTCGTGGAGAAAGATGGTTTTGGGAGTGATTTTGTTTATTCACTAATGGCTGATTTTGTTACAATCTATAACATGTCTAATAAAATACACAACAAGGAGAGGAGTGATTTTGCACCAAGGGGATCTAGTACTGAAAATATGCACCAAGGAAAAAGAGAGAGATAGCTGTTGGATGGGTTTTGTTTTAAGAGATGAAGATGCTTGTTTCGTTGTAGTCAAACATTGCCATTTAAAACTGAGAAGCACCTTTTTTTGCACCTATATATGCGTACACATTGGTGCGTATAAGAAAAAAACTCGTTAGATATATAAAAATATATATATATTCAACTGATGTTAATTAAGTAGTTGAAAAAAATGTATATTCCATTATTGTGGGGTTTTCTAGTGTCATTTCGGGAAATAGGTTCATGTGCTTGAATTGATCTCCCTTTATTTGTAAATTATGTTTCGTTCTATGTTCAAGAATTTTAATTTTTGGGTTCCATGCCTAATTAAATTATATCCACATAGGGGTTAGTGTATAGATTCTTAGGATTTTGTTTTCATTGTATACATAAACATTCACACAAGGAGACAGGTACAATAAAGAATGGGTAAAATTTTATTCTTATATGAATTCTTAACGGAATAAATATATCTGGATTATATACTCAATGGCATAAATAAAATTGAGTAGTATTAATATTGACAATTATTACGATACGTAAGTCCAAATTATCTAACTCATTTGCATCTACACTGTACTATATTATAAAGCCAAGAGCATCTCAAGTGATTAGAACTCAAGTCACCCTTAAGTAAAAAAAGAAAATATAAAGAGAATTTTGGAGTTAAAACTAAAAGAAGCAAAAGCCTAGGACTTTAGTAGAACCCAGCACTATTAAATTGATTGTATAAGTTGGTCCTCATTTGGTATAGATTTAATTAACCCTCTAACTTGGAGCCTCTTACTTAAATTATTCTCTCTCTTAGCCAAATAAGTCATGGTACCAAATAATTCTTATAACACTAAGTTTAGTGAATTCATATTTTTCCCTTATCTATATTATAGATTAAATATATTAGTATTGTGTGCATGAAAATAGAGTGGTTTTTCAACCGACTATAAACCCTGCCTAACATGCTAAACATCTCTGCCCTGGCCCTGCTTCAATTGGAGGAATTTTTAGAAATTGTAGAGGTTTTTGCAAGGGTGCTTTTGTAGGATTTATTGGAAATCACAATATATGCCTTCTATGCTGAACTGAATGCTCTTGTTCAAGCCATAGAATTTGCTTGGATAAATGGATGGAAAAAGATATGGATTGAAATGGACTCTCAGTCTGCTCTCAAGTGCTTGCTAAACACCAAATCTTTTGTTCCTTAGCAGTTAGCTAATAGATGGGCTAATTGTAGATACTACCTTCACCAGATGACATTCTATGCCTCTCACGCCTATAGAGAAGCAAATACTGTTGCTGATAAACTCTCAAAAATTGGTATGAATCTGGACTATATTCAATGGTGGCCTTCTTTTCCTCAAGCAACTGCACAAGAATTCAGCAATGATTTTAATCATAGGCCAAACTATAGATTTAGATAGTATATTTTATTGTATTTTACTTTCTGCTCTCCCTCTTATTTGTTCTTTAATTTTTTGCTTTATTCTGGCTATTTGGTCTTTGATCTTTATTTGGTTTAAAGATCAAGATGCAAACATTTGGCATAGTATTTCCTTTTGTTTGCCTACTTTGTATATCTCTCTTTTTAAGCTTAGTGGGTGGGCCTTTGTAACCCACATTTGGATCTTTATCTTCTTTTTAATGCATTACACTATTGCCTAAGGGTATAGTGGACCTTCTCCAAAAAAAACTCCCACTCATTGTACTTGTTATTGATCTTGATACTATCCCCTACTGTATTTGCATCATTTTGCACAGAAATATCTTCAAACTTCGGTTCAAATTCCAGATCATCATGTTCATATGTCACTTGCTTTTGTAGAGAGGTTGCTCATATTAGAGTTTTATGGTCGTCGAGAAACCAGGGTAAAAGTTTCCTTAATTGGTTGCAAGAAATATGGTAATAATGGATGCAACTTTTTCGATTTGATGGACAAGAAGCTGAGTATTTGCACATTACTCGGTGCAATAAGATCGAGTTAGCGTATTTTTTTTGTTCTCAACAATAATTCGGCATTATTGCGCCGTGTAAATGATCACATATTCGGTCGTATCGTACCGAGTCATTGTAGGGAGTGTCAATGAATGGGTAGTAAATCTTTAAAATTGGGAATTTTTTTGATTTAGTTAGGTTAGAGAAAAGGCTTGCAAAAGTGGGTTTCGAGCTTTGTGCTACTAGTGTAGCAGTTTGCACAGTTGTAGCAGTAGTCTAACCAGAAATGACAATAGCAGTTGTAGGCTGTTGACCTGTGATTAGAGGGCTGTTTTGCTGGTTAATAGATCTGGATGACAGAGAAGGCTGTTTTCATCATCTTCTACCTGCATTGAAATTCGATGCCGTTTCATATGCAAGTTTATGGGGATAATAAACTTACTAGCTGAAATTTGAATAACTGAAATTTTTAGTACATTCATGCTTTTTCTTTCGGTTTTTCTGTAATTAGGTTGTGTAGCTTGTTGGATTGTTTGAATCTTGAGAAACTTAAAATCAGTTCCTAACTTCCTTTTCTATTTTTGTGCCCGGAAATGACAAACTAATTTCTTCTCAAATTCATTTAATGGCAGGGGAATTCCTTTCATTGCTGTCGCAGAATAAACATTTGGGTGGCTGTGCCGAAGGTGTGATGATGGTTATAATATGGTTGCGTTCCTTTGAAGTTTCTTAGCAGTGGTGGTGTACAGTCATCCTCCCTCTCCACTTTTCTCACTTTTTGTGCTTGTTGCCCTTTGTTGGGACGTACTTAATATGATACATACATACATGTAATGATTTGATTACTGGAGTGGAGAAAATAGATTGGTTGGTCCTTCGGTTTTGGACTTGCATGTGCTGTTAATCAGAGTGCTTAGAATATGAGATGGTTTGTATTCAAATGCTGAAATATGAAATATTGTTCATCTTTTAACATGGATAAACAATTACAAAACCCCAAGGTGTTGCTTAAGTGGTAGGGCGTACTTGAGATTGTGTGGTTAGGAGCACGACTCTAATTCGATTTCTTATTGTGTCAAGATTCTACGAGTGTGTAAGGGCGGAATTAGAATTTTTACGTGGTGTGGTGTGGTCTAAATTACAACAAAATAAAAGAAATAATGAATTCTTGAGTTGAAAAGGTTGTAATAAATGTTTTAAAAGTAGAGAAATAAAAGAATAAAAAATCTATACTATATATAAAAGTACGAATAATTTAAGTGGTTTTCTTCTTTTTAGTAGAAACAAATATGCTCTTGATTTTAAATACAAGATTTTAAGATTTACATTAAAAAAATAAAATAACTTCATATATTTTTATATTATAGTATTAGTATTCTAAATAAATTTAAACTCTACTTTATTCAGTTAAACTAATTAAACAAGTTAGAATTATATGAGTATTATTATTTCAAAAGTGTATAACTCCATATATTTTTATATCAGCATTAGTATTTTAAATAAATTTAAACTCTACTTTATTTGGTTAAAATAATTATATAAGTTAGAGTTTGTGTTAAATTGGGTATTTACAATTCTAAAAATTTATTAAAAATAAATTCTTATATATCTAATCAAAAATTTTTACAAATATATTATTCTCTTATATATCTAATCAATTTTTATTATATGCCTATAACATTTTTATATAGTTAACTGATTTTATGATTTTTTTACAATTATTAATTAAATTTTACACTTAATACGACGTTTTTGCTTATTTGTGATTATTTTTTTATTTCATACTAATTATTCAATTCTTAGTATGTACATATTTATAAATAGACTTAATTAATCACCTTTGTTAAGTACTAAAACTACGTGCAACGCACGGGTACAAAAACTAATAAAAAGAAAAAGAAGTAAAAGTAGAAATTAATAGAGTTTTAAATTGAGATTTCGAATTATTCGCACAACTTAACCTACGAGACAGATAGACGGGTAAAATAGTGGTGGGTTTTAGTATTTTGTCTTTTGAACTTAAAAACAAGTTAGGTTTAAATGTGGCCTACTACTTAATCTATGTGAAATCTGGTAAATCAGCTGACCTTTTCAATTAGACTTATTTTATTTTATTTTTATATCTATGTTTCTTTTAAATTTGAATTTGCAAAAAAAGGGTTTGTTAACTTATTTAGGAGAATATGGTTGTTTTAAATCGCTTGAGGGGGTGGCATTTTTTTGGGTAAAAAACGCCAATGTGGTTGGTGGTTTTAAGGTGAGGAAATTCTACATGCATTAAAATCAGTAGAGGTAGTGACCTTTTTTTGGTTAAAAAGGTCAAAGTCGATGGTGTTTTTTAAGGGAAGTAAATTTTTGCAACTGTTAAAATCGTTAGAGGAAGTAGTGTTTTTTGAGTAAAGGCAAATTTCAAATATGTTAAAAAGGCTATAATAGTTGGCGATTTTTAATGTAAAATATAGACTTTGACTGGTGTTTTTTAACTTAAAAATGCCACCCATTCTAACATTTTTAAACTAACCTAAAGTCCAATTCCCTTATAGCACAGAAGCTTCTTCTTCCCTTCTCCAACCATTTTCTTCTTCTCTTTGATCTCCTACTAAAAAAAACATGATTCATTAAACCCATCCATCCATCTATTTACTCCCAAAAAAGAAGGTATGTATACTTATGCTATTTCAGTTCTCATATATTTTTATACTTCATGTGCTATCTTTCTTGCAATATGAATGGATTTAATAATGAAGTTTAATGGTTTGAAATGTGTTTGGTTGCTTATAGTGTGAAGCCAATGGTGTATACGAATGGCTAAATGATTGCTTATATATATGTGGATATATGTAAATTTTTTTGTAGAATGTATATATATACATGGTTCCATGTTAATTTTTTGCAAAATGTATATATGTGTGCTTATGTATTTATTATCATATCTTGTAGTGCTTGATGATTAATTGTTTTTGTTGAATAACTATTTTACTAGTTAGAAGAATGTATATATATACGTGGGTTTATAAACACATGTTGGATTAATTATATATATTTGAAGAATGTGTTGAAAGGTGTTAATTTTTTGTTATAATATTTTAAATCATTCAGTTGGTTATAAATTCGATTACTTGTGTTGAAGGTGAATAATGGGAAGCATACAAGTGTGTATGCTGTTATATTGGGGTGGTGAGATTATTAATTGGGAGCATGGTTAGGCTTACGATAAGTAGCATAGAAGAGGCATTATTTTAAAACAAGGTAGTACTTACTTGGAATTAGTAGAAAAAATTGTTGTGTTATAGCTGTTAACCGCTCTCCGTTCACGTTAAAGATTTTATGTAGATGTCAACAATTTGTAATCATAAATACTTGTAGTTACTTCCTTTATGAAATTAGTAATGATGAGAGCTTAGAGTTTGCAATGGCTACGATTTTCAGTACCCCCTTTGTGAATATAATCAATTTGTATGTAGATAAAGTTGACCTGGATTATGATGTGCTCCAATTGAGAAAAAATTGCCATTGTCCAGGCCATACAACTCATCACTGTCGACACAATGCACTCCTGTTGCTAACTTGCCTTCTAGTTCGTGGCCATCACGAAGGCTCGAATTTGGTGGGAGTAATAGTAAGATTTGCAATTTATCTCAACCCATACCCGATGCCATGTATGAGTGTGGAGATGGTATAGATTCTGAATACCATATTGAAGAGGACACAGACTCAGAATTTGACGGTATTATTGATTTCAGCAACACTAAAAGCGATGAATGAGAATAATCGAACCAGATTGAGCAGGTTACCGAAGATATACCATCATTCTACACATAATTTAATGTTTCGTATGTGGACTAAGAGGTGACGATGAAAGAGTAGTTAGTAGGTGAAAATGAATTGCAGAAAGGTCCAACTTAAGAGGGTAAAGATAAGTTGAAGATTGTCGTAAGACTGTTTACAATTAAAAATTCAAATGAATTTATTGTCGATGAATCTAAGGTAGATACGTGGATGATTATGCATAAATTACATGAAAAAGAGTGCAAATGGCGTCTTTGTGCTTATAAGAGGAAGAAGAAACACAAGTAATTTGAGATAATCAGGTACAAAGGTATCCACATATGCACATTTGATCATTTGAAACTAAGCCACAAACATTTGGACTGCAAATTCATTGCTAACAAAGTCAAACACATGGTGGAGGTTGACCCTGTCCTTAAGATTCGCGTTATCGTCGTATTTGTTAAGGATCAATATGGCTACAAGATTTTGTATTGGAAGGCATAGAATGCGAAGCAGAAGGTTATTGAAAAAGTATATGAAAATTGGAAAGAGTCTTCTGTTATTATGTCGAGATATTTGGCAGTCATTAAGTTCAGCAACCAAGGGACGATCATTTTTCAATTTTCATTGCCTTGTTACTTACTTTTGCCATAGAGGTGAACATGAAAATAAGCTTGACAACTCAGAGGTGGAACACGCGACATTTGTGGCCAGATATATTTTTCCCACCAATAGTATATATTCAGTGGGGAATTTGCACTCTCCACTAAAACAAATGCATTTTAGTGGGGATTTTCTATTCCCCATTAAAACATTCACCACTAATTGTTACCAAAGTTTTTTTAGGTGATCTTATTTCCCACAAATTGTAACTCATTGGTGGCAAGTCAAAATTTTCCCACTAATTATTTATTTTTTTAGTGGGAAATTGATCTTCCACACTATATATTTTTTATAGTGGCGAAATTTTAATTTCCCCAATAATTCCTAAATTTATTTGGCACCAACGCGCCATTTTTTCCCTCCACGTTTTTAATGGCAAAATTAGTGGTGAAAACTATGTTAGCCATAAATAGTATACAGAATAACCAACTTTTAGTGGGAATTGTTAAATTTGCTGCAAAAATTGTTTTTTAGTAGGGAAATTGTACTCTCCTACCAAAAATTCGCCACTAATTATCATTTTTCTTGTAGTGATGTCTAGGAGTATCTTGATAAATCTCTAATTTCCTATGGTTTGTCATACTACGGTGGATTTTTTCTAAAGTGTGAATCGATACTATTCCTCAGCAATCCCGTACTTATACTAAGAGTCGGTGACTACAGGCCAAGCATTCAACATTTCTTCTTTGTTATTAGTTTATTATGGGTTCTATGCTTAGCCAACTAACAGGCATCACTACTAGATCATTCATCTAAGCATCACATTACGGCATTCTCTCACTTAGCTATTCCATTAATTATGATTATCACTATGATTATTAATATCTTATGTTCATTATTAATATCCAGCCAACTAATTTCACAAACTATGTGCGTTCACACATCAGTATACTTTGTCTAAGCATCAATAGCGGTTATCTCTTTCGACTTTACACATTAGTTCATTATGAATGGCCTAGTGCTTCTATATGTATATTATGATACATACAATGATATCTGCATTCATCTAACATTATATACAATACATCCTAGGCATTATATATAAAACAATACAAGATATGATATAATAATAATAACAATCACAATTAATAACATCACATCGATCCTCGTATCATATCTCTAGTATAATGCCTCAGTTTCACCCCGCAGTATTGATTAGGCCCAGAACAACCTTTCCCGAAAGGTCCCAATCTCTTATCCATAACTCCACTAAGTGGGGAAGTGGCTCAGAAACTTGGTTCTCCAAGTAAGTCATTTAGAGATATCACAAGAAAGACATTTTTCCAAGGACAACACTCCAAATAGTTTACTAGGAGAACACCCGTACAAGCCAACTTCAACACTCGAAAAAAAATACACCAAGAGACTGCCCTAGCAGGGCGGTATCCATTAATAGTCCAACTACTTTTGAAAAAACTTACCATTTAGTTAGTAGTGGCATATGGGACCTACTCCACTTGCTGGGGAAACTCATCTAACCTAAAACACTTAGTCTTGTGGGAAGGCAAGATACATCTAGTGGGCTCTCCTTTTGTGGAATTTCAACCACCCAGTGGAGTTCACTGATTATTTTTTCCAACCACAGTAAGCGGCAATCAGCGGTCCTGTCCCAAGCCACACTATAGCGACCCGTGTGCTCGTCAATCAATCCAGCCCATATATGTGATTGCATAACTATGAATGTATCCATTCATTCCTCAATAATATATATCATCAATCGAATAATCCATCACACATCTGAAAATCCACACACACACACATACACATATATATATATACACAATCATATATTCATACACCATTCATTCATCATCATCATGTGCATATTTATCACGCATTACATCAATAGCCTTATTGTTATGTGGTTATTCACATTTTATGGCCAGCCAGTTCATTACCAGCATCTCATATCTCTTAGTGCATCATGTGTATAAAACTAAAGCCGTTTGAGCCTTACATTATTCTTACATTATTCTATCAAGCTAAGCATCAATCCTTATGTTTCTTGCCTAACCGGTATGCTTACGACACATTAGCGTCTTATGATTATGGCTACTGCAACCTACAACCAACCAAATTGTGTTTATTACATCTTTAGAATATATCGAGGTCCTATCCTCGCCACTAGTGCTAACAATGGTCTATATATGACATTAGACGCAAAAGTTATATTACATACGATCCCGCCTTTATGGGTTTTTAGGACAATCTCATAAATGATGTTTTACCCTTATAACTAATCTCATATATATGTATACTTACCATACGAACCCCAACAATGGTGTTCATAAGCCACTAGACTCAAAGTCGTATATTATACTGTGTTGGTAGGTTTTTGCTACAAATCCTAAGGATGAAGGTTTGTATGTTTTTTAACAAGCATAAATGTGTACATCTATAGTTTATAACCCATCATCAACCATTCATTATGCACAAATCCCGATATTCCTAATTTTTAGGTTAAACATGTAACTACAATATGGGTTTCTTAAAAATATTTATATGTTTGAGCTAGAACATGGATTAGGTTGTTAAATCATTCGATTGAAGTCATAATTTATCAATATTAACCACAAATTGAAGCTTTATCTAGCTCAATCCTCATGAGATGCAAACAACCTAGAGTTTTCAAGAAAAATCCTAATTTAAATAGAAATCTCTAATGCAAAATGTAATTATATATAAAACAAGTTTGGTAATAGTGTTCCCACCTTTATTGATGATATTCCACAAGATTTGAGTGCTACATAGAGTGTTGATGCCAAAATTCCGAAACCCTAGCTCACCCTTCAAGCTCCTATGGAGGAATGGAGGTAGAAGATGATGAATTGTGAAGAAGATGGAGTTTTAGGGCTTAAATATTGGATGAAGACGAAGAATTAGTAATCACTAGAACACTCTTGAAGGTTGGGGAGAAGTGTGGCTCAAAATGGTTGTTTTGGGTTGATAAAATGTGAGAAAATTGAGTCAAAATGGGTCTGCCCTGATGAGTAAGATCAATCTTAGTCCAAGCAAAAAACTCACTGGTGTGGTTTATCAATAATTTCTGATGAGTAAGATCGATAGATCTTACTCTAGGTGAAAAGTGCATTATTTTAAATCTGCTCAAATTTCACTCGAGTAAGATCCATCTTACTAATAAGATCGATCTTACTCGGCTCAGCACTAAATTCACCTGTTGCATTAACCCCCAGACACCCGAAATGATGGAATCTCATCTCGGGCCAAACACGAAAGTTGTAGAGGGTAACGAGACGAAACTTTGAGCACTAATAAGGACTCATTTGGATGTCGAATGAAGGAGTTATAGCCTCTCAAAAATTGCCAATATTTTAAAAATCACGTAAAGTCAAAACGTAAAATAAACATCCCGATTCCAATTCAAACCCCGAATTACGAAACGATTGTTCCCACAAACTTAATATACCTAATTTGACATGTTAGAAATGTTAGGTCAACTACAAAGGATCTTGAACCAAATATTCGCACCTTAACGGAGATTAACCCTTAATCAAGCTTAATAAGATAATTAACAAGGAAATTGGAATACGAGGTATTACAAAAGGCCTAAAAATTCTTGTCAAAAATATGAAACTGGCCATCATACTGCTTGCTTTTACACTCGTGAATTGTCCCTTGGTTGCTGAACTTAATGGCGGCCAAATATCTCGACATAATAACGTAAGACTTTTTCCAATTTCCAGATAATTTTTCAATAACCTTCTGCTTCGCATTCTATGCCTTCTAATACGAAATCTTGTAGCCATATTGATTCTTAACAAAAACGACGATAACGCGAATCCTATGGACATGATCAACCTCCACCATGTGTTTTACTTTGCTGGCAATGAATTTGCAGTCCAAATGTTTATGGCTTAGTTTCAAACGATCAAATATGCATGTGTGGATACCATCGTACTTGGTTATCTCAAATTACCCATGTTCCTTCTTCTTCTTATAAGCATGAAGCCGCCATTTGTACTCTTATTCATGTAATTTACACATAGTTATCCATGTATCTACCTTTGATTTATCGACAATAAATTCATTTGAATTCTTAATTGCAAACAATTTTACGGCAATCTTCAACTTATCATTACTCTCGTAAGTTGACCCCTTCCGCAATTCATTTTCATCTACTAACTGCTCCTTCATTGTCACCCTCTAGTCCATACATGTAACATTAAATTGTGTGTAGAATGACCGAATATCTTCGGCAACCTAGTCAATCTGGATACCGTCAAATTCTAAGTCAGTGTCCTCTCCAATACGGTATCCAGAATCTATACCATCTCCGCACTCATTCATGGACTCGGGTATGGGTTGAGATGAATTGCAAATCTTCCTAATACTCCCACCAAATTCAAGCCTTCGTGATGGCCATGAACTAAAAGGCAAGTTAGAAACAGGAGTGCATTGTGTCGATGGTGATGAGCTGAATGGCCCGGACAATGGCAATTTTTTTTGAATTGGGATCACATCATAATTCAGGTCAACTTTATCTACATACAAATCGATTATATTCACAAAGGGGGTACTGAAAATCGTAGCCATTGCAAACTCTAAGCTTTCATCATCATTAATTTCATAAAGGAAGTAACAACAAGTATTTGTTATCACAAATAATTGACATCTACAAAAAATCTTTAACACGAACAGGGTGCGTTCAACATCCATAGCACAACAAATTTTTTCTACTAATTCCGCGTAAGTATTACCTTCTTTTAAAATCTTGCCTCTTATATGCTACATATCGTAAGCCTAGCCATACTCCCCATTAATAATTTCACCGCCCCAATATAACAGCATGCACACTTGTCTGCTTCCCATTATTCACCTTCAACACAAGTAATCGAATTTATAACCAACTGAATGATTTAAAATATTATTACAAAAAATTAACACCTTTTAATACATTCTTCAAATATATATCATTAATCCAACATATATACATAAACCCACAGATATATATATATATATATATATACATTCTTCAAAATAGTAAAATACTTATTCAACAAAAAAAAATAATTATAAAGCACTACAAGATGTGATAACAAATACATAAGAACACATATATACATTTTGCAAA
Source organism: Lonicera japonica (assembly GCA_021464415.1). NCBI lineage: Eukaryota > Viridiplantae > Streptophyta > Magnoliopsida > Dipsacales > Caprifoliaceae > Lonicera > Lonicera japonica. The sequence continues at coordinate 62,047,598 of CM038464.1, forward strand.
AAATTAACATAGAACCATATATATACATTTTGAAAAAATTTTACATAAATCCACATATATACAAGCAATTATTTAGCCATTCATATACACCATTGACCTCACACTAGAAGCAACCAAACACATTTCAAAGCACTAAACTTCATTACTAAATTCATTCATATTGCTAGAAAGATAGCATATGAAGTATAAAAATATATGAGAACTGAAATAGCATAAGTATACATACCTTCTTTTTTTGGAGTAAATAGATGGATGGATGGGTTTAATGAATGGGGTTTTTTTAGCAAGAGATCAAGGGGGAAAGAAAATGGTTAGAGAAGGGAAGAAGAAGGTTCTCTACTATAAAGGAATTAGAATTTAGGTTAGTTTAAAAATGTTAGAATGGTTGGCTTTTTTAGGTTAAAAACACCAATCAATGTCTATATTTTACATTAAAAATCGCCAACTATTATAGTGTTTTTACATATTTGAAATTTGCCTTTACTCAAAAAACACTACTTCTTCTAACGATTTTAACAGCTTCAAAAATTTACTTCCCTTAAAAACGCCATCCACTTTGACCTTTTTAAGCTATAAAAAAAAGGCCACTACCTCTACCAATTTTAACGCGAGCAGAATTTCCTCACCTTAAAACCACCAACCACATTCACATTTTTTACCCAAAAAACACCACCCCCTCAAGCGATTTGAAACAACCCTAATCTCCTAAATAATTTAACAAGTCCCCTATTTTGCAAATTAAGATTCAAAAGAAGCATAGATATATATACTCTAATTAAAAAGGTCAACTAATTTACTAGATTTCACATAGTAATAAGTGGTAGGCCACATTTAAACCTAACTTGTTTTTAAGTTCAAAAGACAAAATACTAAAAGCCACCTCTTTTTTACCCGTCTCTCTATCTCGTGGTTAAGTCATGCGAATAATTCGAAATCTCAATTTAAAACACCATTTATTTCTACTTCTACTTATTTTTCTTTCTACTAGTTTTTTGTGCACGTGGTTTTAGTATTTAACAAAGGTGATTAATTAAGTCCATTAATGAATATGTACATACTAAGAATTGAATAATTAGTATGAAATAAAAATAATCACAAATAAACAAAAACATAATATCAAGTGTAAAATTTAATTAGGGTCATTTGGGTTTTGGGTACTAAAGTTTACCACTTTTCCCACGCTCGGCCTGGAAGTTTTTTTTTTTTTTTACCCACAACCATACTCAAAGTTTGTACCAAGCCCCACACTCATCCAAAACTGGATGTGCCGTTAAAATAATAGATGGAAAAAGCATGTGCAGCCCACGTGGTATTATTTTGAGGGGTAATTTTGGTAGATATACACAAGCTCAATCGGGTTCAAATTAATTAAAGAAAAAACCCTAACTATTCTCCTTCTTTCCCAATTCTATTTTCCCCAAACTAGAGAAATTGAGAGAGATAATGGAAAGAGATATAATGTGTGTGTGTGTCTGTGTGCATATATATATGAGAGAAAGGGTTTCATTTGAAAGGGGTGAAGGTCTTCTCTTCTATCTTTCTCTTCTACGTGAACCAGATTCACAGCCACGACCGCATAAGCCCTCCCCATCCCACTGAGAGTCTTCATGAGCTCGCCAGAGAGGAAGATATTGATGCAAGATTAGTTGCTAGAAATAGAGAGACGGGTTTGAACTTGGTTGATTTTCAATTTTTTCTTAATGTATGTATGTATATATATATATATATATAATTATGGATTGCTCTAAGATTCTATTATTTAATATTTTGATTTCTTGAGAGAAACAAAGAGAAATAGGGGCTTGAACTTGGTTGATTTTCAATTTTTTATGATGAGAGATTTTAGTTAATTTATTCTTTTTGTAGGCATTTTTGTGCTCTCCAAATAAATGATGAAGTCAAAAGCAATGGAAGAAAGTGGAGAAAAGTTGTATTTTTGTACTTATTTTTAATTTTTAAGATTGAGTCTGGTGTATTTTGTTATTAATAGAAAATATAAAAGATATATTTATTATTTGGAGTAAAATAACGAGATTTTTGTGCAAATGCACCCATCATTAATTTGGGGTACAATGATGATGAACAAAGACATGGTGGTGATGATAATGGTAGAAGGGACAAATGGTGTTGATGAGAGAAAGGTGTTTCATACTTTATAATGAAGGTGTTTCATACAAAGGGCGAAGATATATATAGAGAGAGAGAGAGAGTCGAGATGGTGGTGGTGGTGTTGAAGTTGGCCGGAGTTGGAGATGGTGATCGAAAATATATATTTATGAATGTATGTATATGTATAAAGGGTTGGAGAAGATGAAGAGAGGGACAAAAAGGAGGAAGCATTGAAAATACTAGAAATACCCCTCAAAATAATACCACGTGAGCTACACATGCTTCTTCCATCCATTATTTTAACGGCACATCTAGTTTTGGATGAGTATGGGACGCGATACAGACTTTAAGTATAGTTGTGGGTAAAGAAAAATTTTCCGGGATGAGCGTGGGAAAAGATAAACTTTAAGGGTCATTTGTGCTAATTACCCTTCTGTGAGTCAAGCACAAATAACTGTTAACTCGTAATTTTGTACCTAAAAATACCCTTGTCAACACTACCATTACATAAGCGTGGGTCAAAATCTAAAGTGATAATTAACCAATCAATAATAAACGGTGAATAAAAAATAAATGTGGGCAATGTGAACACATGATATTTTTTTTTTAAGGTAGGTTCCCCCGGTAGCGCTTATGCTATTCCAGTGGTACGTATCCTTTTGTGTGTGCTTGCTTTGTATTAGCTCAAAGGCGATCAATTTGAGTAATAAGCACTTCTCTCTCTCTCAAATTTTCTTAATTCTATTTATAAGTATAGAATTATGATTACAAATATTTAACAGAATAAATAATAAACTGTGTAGAAGAGAGAGTGTATAAGGGTTGTTGGTATTTTTTGGAGTATGAAAATAGAGAGTATATACTCTTCTATTTTTTTTTTTTGAAAATAGAGGGTATAAGACCTTCTATTTTTTGGGGTATGAAAATAGAAAATGACTCTTCTATTTTTTCTTGAATTGGCTTGTATGAAAATAGAGAATATTGACCCTTCTATTTTTTCAAAATATATAGGAGAGAAAGTATATATTTTTGGTGAGGAGAATTGTGTTTTTTGTTGTGTGAGAAGAAATGTTTTTGGTGTCTCTTGAATGAATGAATGGTGTGAGGTATTTATAGGTAAATGGAGAATGGCAAAAATGTAAATTTTTTGTGGAGGATAATTATTTAAAGGAAATTAAATAATTATTTAAAGGAAAGTATGGAATATAATGGAGTGGGATAATTATTTAAAGAAAAATAATTATCTAAAGGAAAGTGTGGAATATAATGGAGTGGGATAATTATTTAAAGGAAATTAAATAATTATCTAAAGGAAAGTGTGGAATATAATGGAGTGGGATAATTATTGAATGGAGTGGGATATTTATTTAATGGAAAGTGTGGAATATAATGGAGTGGGATAATTATTTAAAGGAAATTAAATAATTATCTAAAGAAAAGTGTGGAATATAATGGAGTGGGATAATTATTGAATGGAGTGGGATATTTATTTAAAGAAAAGTGGAGAATATTATTTTTGTAGGCCAATGGTAAAATTATTTTTACCCCATCAATGACTATCGAAGGCAATCCACTTTCATTTTCCCAATATAAAGGGTTTGTCCATCCACCATAAGAAAACATCAACCAAACTTAATAACACCATTATATATGCAACAAAAGATAGAAGAAATATAAAGAGAAAAATGGGGCGGGTTTAAGGTTACTTGGGAGTTGTTTGAGGAAATGACTAAAAGAGACGTGGTTTGTTAGAATTTGATTATTGACTGCTGTGTAAAATGTGGTAAAATGGAAACATCTAAAGCTTTGTTTGACAAGATGCCGAAAAAGGATGTACTTAAGTTGGGCTAATATGATTTATAGGTATGCAAAATTAGGTAATGTTGATATTACTAAGGGTTTCTTTGATAATATGCCTCAAAGGGATGTAATTTCTTGCAATGTAATGATGGCTGGATATGCTCAAGAATGGGCATTATAGTGAAGCAATAGATATTTTTCATGATATTTTAAGCGACAAACATTTGTGTCCTAATAATACTACTTTGTTGATTGCTCTTTCTGCAATTACAAAATTGGGAAACATCGATGAAGGGGTTGAAGTGCACTTTTTTATAGAAGAGAACTGATTGATTGTGGATTGAAAAATTAGTGTCGCATTGATAGACATGTATGCAAACTGTGGCAGCATAGAGAATGCATTGTGGGTACTTGAGGGTATAGAAAACAAAAACATTGATCATTGGAACACTATGATTAGTGGGTTGGCCGTTCACGGGTTGGGCCGATTAGCTTTCAATTTGTTCATGGAGATAGAAGGGCTTTCTGTGAAACCCGATGATATCACGTTCATTGGAGTACTAAATGCTTGCAGCCTTTCTGGATTAGTAAAGGAATGTCTACTATGCTTTCGAGATAATGAGAATAATTCAAAAATTAGAACCCAAAATCTAAGCATTGGAAAGCTGGTAGCTAAGTATCTAATGGAGAGAGAAACTAGAGAAATAAAGTGGAATGTGAGAGAACATAAAGTTTTTTTTCAGGTGAAATGAGAGATAAAATGTTGGGAGAGTAGTTTTTTTTTTCCGGGAACGTATATGGGGGAGATGGAAAGGACGGTGAAGGTTCTTCTCTCTATTTATATTTCTTTCTCTCGTTTATTTTGATCATGATTTGGGAGATAAATTATACAGTAAGAGTGTTTGATAATTGCTGATGGCAATTTCGGTACTTCAGACCCAAAATTGGAGAGAGTTTAACGGTCAACATTAGTTGACTCACGAAATGATGTGTAATGGTACCTAAAGCTCAATTTTCAGAAACTTTGATACCCCAAGTCCAATTATGGCAAAATTTTAGTACCCAAAACCCAAATGACCCGTTTAATTAATAATTATAAGAAAATTATAAAATCAGTAAACTATATAAAAGGATGGGCGTTATTTACACCCGCCATTTCTGTCACAAACACCCCTCAAGGGTAAATTTTTAATCACTAACACCCCCTAAGACTCGCTTAATGAGAGGTGAGTGCAAGATGCATACACTCGCCCCATTTGAAGAAGAGTTTGTTTGTAATAACTTGCCTAATATCAGGCAATGAATGACTGGAGTGTTTGCTAAATAAGGCTCGCCTAATGAGAGGTGAGTGCACCTACATAAACTCGGCTCACATGAGGAGAATGTGTTGCTAAGCACTCACCTAACATTGGGCAATGGAATGGAGTGTTTGTGACAAATAAGGTGGTGTTAAAATGTGTTTTTAGTTAAATTTTGAATGGTGGTGTTTGTGACAGAAATGGGAGGTGTAAATAACACCACTCATATAAAAATGTTATAAGTATATGATAAAAATTGATTCAGATATGTAAGATAGTAATATATTTTTAATAAATTTTTAGAATTGATAAACACCTAATTCAACACAAACTCTAACTTAACATAATTATTTTAACCAAATAAAGTAGAGTTTAAATTTATTTAAAATGCTAATACTAATATAAAAATATATTGAGTTATACACTATTTGAAATACTTATACTAATATAATTCTAACTTATTTAATTAGTTTAACCAAATAAAGTAGAGTTTAAATTTATTTGGAATACTAATACTATAATATAAAAAATATATGAAGTTATATTATTATTTTTGTGGGTGGCCTAAATCTGACAAAGCACAAAATGAATTTGTAAACGAGGAATCAGCTCGAAGTAGGTAGAGTCAGTAATATATTCTAAAAGGTGGCAGATGAACAGTAAATTTACCGATTAAATAAGATTGAATTTTTTGGGTTGTGTGAGTAAGTTCTCCTGGTGGCTATTATTCCCGGTCCAGTGGTACGTCCTCACATGGTGTGTGTTTGTGTTTCTTTTTCTTACTCAGAAAGGATTTGTTACATTTCTCCCTTTCTCTTGAACCATCCCCTTCTCTTTATACTCATAGAGTTAAGGTTACAATGCTCAGCTAGATTAAAAATTAAAATGACAAAAGAGGACGTTGCTTGATCAGCAATTCTCCGATTCCACACGAGTATAGTGTGTCCTTATCCAGAAGAAAATAGCACCTTACAGATGTATGGACCTTATTCGTCAGAACGCCCATATCAGCAACTAACACCGCCCATATCGGCAACTAACACTGGTAGTACCTCTCCTTTACAGGTGGCATGCCTACATTCGCCACAGTAATCATCTTCAGCGTCATCATTTCCAGCCGAGCTTCGTAGTTATGTTTGGCCGGGAAATCGTGCGTGGCCAGCGATACTCAAATTGTTTATTCTGGCTCTGTGGGCTGTGTCTAGTATTTTCTTCTTATGGGTCGATTCCCTTGGGCCTAGTCTTGGGCCGTGATATTCAGCCCAAATGTACATTCTGAAATTATGCTCCCACAATTTTTAATGTAAATATTAAAATCTTGTGTTTAAAATTAAAAGCATATTTGTCTCTATAAAAAAGAGGAAAAGCACTTAAATTATTCGTATTTTTATATATAGTATAGATTTTTTATTCTTTTATTTCTCTACTTTAAAACTTATTTTTTTAAGTATATTCTAAATTAAGAATTTTGGTTATAATTTAGCCCACGCCACATAAAATTCCTAATGCCACCCTTGCACATTCGTTCTTCGTTCCTCCAATCATAAAGGGTTGGAGGCGCGGGCACTTATCTACCGGGAGATGCCCCAGTGGTCCCTAAGAATCTTGACACAACGGAGAATTGAACCTAAGTCGTGTGCCTAATCACACAATCTCAAGTACGCCCTTACCACTGATGCAAGCCCTTAGGGTTTTGTAGCTGTGTATCCATGCTAAAAGATGAACACCATTTTGTATTTCAGCATTTGAATGCGAACCATCTCATATTCTAAGCACTCTGATTAACAGCACAAGTCCCAAACCTAAGGACCAACCAATATATTTTCTCCAATTTAATAATCAAATCATTACATGTATGTATATATCATATCAAGTACGGCCCAACAAAGGGCAACAATCACAAAAAGTGAGAAAAGTGGGGAGGGAGGATAACTGTACAACACCACTGCCAAGAAACTTCAAAGAAACGCACCCATATTATAACCATCACCACAGCCACCCAAATGTTTATTCCACGACTGCAATGAAAGGAATTCCCCTGCCATTAAACGAATTTCAGAAGAAATTAGTTTGTCATTTCCGGGCACCAAAATAGAAAAGGAAGTTAGGAGCTGATTTTAAAAATCTCAAGATTCAAATTAACAATCCAACAAGCTACACAACTTATTTACAGAAAAACTGAAAGAAAAAGCATGAATGTATTAAAATTTTCAGTTATTCAAATTTCAGCTAGCAAGTTTATTATCCCCATAAACTTGCACATGAAACTGCATCGAAGAGGTACAACAGTACAATTTATATTGAATTTCAATGCAGGTAGAAGATGATGAAGTGCTTTTGGCGCCTAAACAGCCTTCTCTATTATCCAGATCTATTAAACAGCAAAACAGCCCTTTTAACCACAGGTCAACAACCTGCAACTGCTGCTGTCATTTCTGGTCAGACTACTGCTGCTACAACTGTGCAAACTGCTACACTAGTAGCACAAAGCTCGAAACCCACTTTTGCAAGCCTTTTCTCTAACCCATCTACATCAAAAAATCCAAGTTTTAAAGATTGACCCATTCCCTATTACAATGGTTCCTGGTCATATGAATAATAACATTTAACATTTTATCACCAATCAAGAATCTTGGCATAGATGGAGTCTACAAACATAGTCCTACTATTACAGAAGTTTTATGGTGCCCCCCTCACACCCAGTGGGTCAAAGTCAATACTAATGGCCTAGCTTTGGGGAGTCCAGGTCATGCAGCTGTTGGAGGTATTTTCAGATACAGTGGAGGCTTCTCTATGGGTGCCTTTTGCAAGTATATAGGTATTCAAGTGACATTCAATGTAGAATTAATGACTTTCATTCAAGCCATATACTTAGCCTGGCACAAGGGATGGAGAAATTTCAGATTGCAAGATACGAACATCCATGTCTTCTCATATTTTCAGGGAAAGGAAACCAAGCTGCTGACAAATTATCTAAAATGAGACTTGACCGTAGTTCTTTAAGTGGTGGAACTCCTATCCTGCTGAGATTTCAAACTTTCTGGCTCATGATTATTCCAGCCTATCAAACTACAGGTTCAACTGACAGTTTCCTGTTGCAAGCCATGTTTCTCTTCTTCACGGCGCAGCTAGTTTCTGCTAGCAGGTTTTGGTTCAGTTTTTTATCTGGCAAGTTTTCTCAGCTTCTATGATTGGCTGCCTCCCTCAGATTTTAGCAGACACTGTTTTATGCAGATGCATTCTGCTTTATTGGTTTTGTAAAGGTTGCATTTTTGGGGATAATTGCATCATGGACTTTAAGGAATCCAATTAGTCCATTTTGCAATTGTTCTGTGCTTGTATAGTTCTTCTAGCATAGACTAAGGCATTTTTTTGTTAAAGCTTTGGGAGTGGGCGTATACACTTTCCATCTTGTATCTTTTTTGGTTATTTATGATATGCCCTCTAATGCCCTAGTTTCAGGTTAGAGATTTTACAACAACAACAACAACAAGCCTTTATCCCACTAGGTGGGGTCGGCTACATGGATCAAACGACGCCATAGTGGTCTGTCGTGAATCATATCTATAGTGAAACCATTCGCCTCTAAATCCTTCTTAATAGTTTCACCTATAGTTTTTCTAGGTCTTCCTCTGCCTCTAACAACTAGGCTTCCCTCCATATGATCAACTCTCCTTACCATGGCATTACAGGTCTCCTCCATACATGATCTAAGTCGAGATTCAACCATCTTTTCTGTAATAGGTGCCACCCCAACTCCCTCTCTGATGGTAACATTCCTGATCTTATCTTTTCTAGTCTTGCCACTCATCCATCTCAACATTCTCATCTCAGCTACACTTAGTTTATTCTCGTGTTGGCTTTTGACCGCCCAACTCTCAGTCCCATACAACATCGCTGGTCTAACCGCGGTACGATAGAATTTTCCTTTTAACTTGAGTGGTACCTTTTTATCACATAACACACCCGAAGCTTTCCTCCATTTCAATACGGATACGGATACGGATATACAGACAACATTTTTAAGAAAAGATAGGAACGCTACTCATAAGGTAAAAATCATATGTTATACTCCCTCCATCCCAAATCAAGAGTCCACTATTCCTTTTTGAAATGTCCCAAATTAAGAATACACTTTATTTTCAAAACATAATCAATATAACAAAACTCGCAATAGGGAAAAAGTTTTGTTCTAAAACTGTTGATGCATACATATATTGTCCTTATTTTACATATTTACTCCATCCAACCCTAATTAAGAGTCATGTTTGAATTTCCCACTCGTTATTAGATATGCACCTGAGAATAAAATATTGCATACCAACCCCCACCCCCAATGCTTTCAGTAGTCAGTACCTGTTATGCATCAGGTACAGAGTACAGAAGTATATATGCATCTTAGTCTATCAGTAAGCAGGATTGATTGTTTCTCTGGATATTTTAACATAAAATGCCATAACACCCTTAATCAACCCCTTCCCCCCACACAAAAAAAAAAAACACGCACGCATTTCTCTCTCTTCAACTACGCAGAGAAGTCACAGGCAATGACTGGGATGTTAACTAAGAGCAATCCACGTGGCAACCAAGGGACAAGATGACGTGGAAGGTGGTGATAAAGGGGAATTACGAGGAGGGGACAATGTCAATAAGTATCATTTAGTTCCAAAGCATTGTGAAAAGAACATGTACCACAATAATTATTGCTCAGTTAACATCAAACAAATTTTTTCAACTTTAAATGGTGGATTAAATTTTAGTAAGTCCAGCACAGCCCAGTTTGGAAAAAATGGGCCCATTTTCTCTGAATGCAATTTGGGCATACTTGATGAAAAAATGCACAAAGTGGGAAAGTTTTTGATAAAAGGGCCGAGATAAATTTTATCAGTGGAGAAATAAGGAAGGATACAGAGCAATAGGGCCTGAAGCAACATAATATGGGCCAACCAAAAATCAATCTTGTGGCACAATGATGAGGACAGAATGATGAAGAGTCAAACAGAAAAGAATGAAGAAGAAAGCAGTAACAGATTCAGGGAGTTGGAAGACATTTTCGAATGCTAACCCTTTCGATCAAGAAGGCATAATTAAATCAGTAAGTACAGACAAGGACTTAATAGACTCTCAGCATCTGGGATAATTCACATGTGAAGAGGAACCACATGAAGATAGTGAAGAGGAGGAATATGAGTATGAGAACGAGTCAAATCCAGGTCTACATCCGGTGGAAAGAGTAAAGAAGCTTTTGGAGGAATCACATGGGTCTCCGTCTTCGAACGAGGAACAGTGCTCACAAGAACTGGGTAGGCATCCAAGAACACCAAGGAAGGGATCTCTTAATAATTTTCCAAGTATCGCTGAAGTTAACTCTTCAATTCCATCCCCCAATTTATTACAAACACAGGCTGAAAATCCGGGTAGTTCTCCAATCTCTAATACTTACGTCAATTCCACTTTTCTCACCTAATTGCTTGATTGAAAGGGAGAGTAATTGCCGCGAACGAAACATCCCACCTATTATAGAAGGAAACTGCCATGATATTAGCATTAATGAGTGCCATTGTGATCAAGAAATTTTTAGGGAACCACATACCAACTGTTCCGAGAAAGCCAGTGGGGGAGAACATGGGAAATGAGTTACTAAGAAACAAAAAATAGCGAGGGCGAGTGGAATAAAATGTCAAAAAGTCACAATAGGATGTATTCAAGCTCAAGAAAATCAGAGGGGAAAAGGAAGAGAGAATTAAAAAACGTAAAGAACGGTAATTATTATAAGCGAAGGGTTAAAAGGCATGTCAAAAACCGGGATTTTGATGGTGTTAAATAAATATTATTATCTGGAATGTTCGAGGGTTGAGGGGGAGGGAGAAAAGGAGATTAATAAAAGAAATCTTGGGCAAAGAAAAACCAAACATTGTTGTTTTCCAAGAAACAAAAAAAGAAATAATTGAAAGGAAGTTAATGGGTAGCATTTGAGGGGTTAGACTTAAGAAGTGGGGATTTTTACCGTCAGTGGGTAGGTCAGGTGGGATTCTTATGGTATGGGATGCTAGTGTTGCTAGAGGAGTAGATGTCCTTGGGGTTTATTTGGTCTCAGTCTTGTTTCAACCAGTGGGGAGGGTCAGATTGGTGGTTTTTAGGGATTTACCGTCCATGTAATGCGAGGGATGGGAGAATATGTGGTAGGAACTAGCTGGTTTGTACAGTCTTTGCAGTGAGGTGGTGTCTTCGAGGGGATTTTAATGTTGTGAGATTCCCTTCAGAAAAATCACGAGAGGTAAAAGGAACTTTGATTCCTTTATTAGAGAGACTGAGTTGAGAGATCTTGCATTAAATAACTCGGAATTCACTTGGTTTAACATGATAGAAGAACAATTAATGTGTTCAAGAATTGATAGGTTCTTGTTTTCTGAGGGATGGGGAGAATGCTTCTAGTTGACTAGGCAAGAGGCATTAGTGAGGGTGACATCAGATCCAATTGTATTGGACACTAACAGTTTCAAATGGGGTCTGACTAGATTCCGATTTGAGAATCTGTGGTTGAGACATAAAGATTTCAGGCCTGAGTTTAAGCAATGGTGGGAAAATAGTGTACAATAGGGATAGGAGGGCTCCAAATTCACGAGGAAATTAGAGTCGGTCAAAAATGAAGTTAAGAAGTGGAACATAAAGGTTTTTGGTGATGTAAGACAGGAAAAGAATGCATTGATAAGTCAGATTGGGGAATTGGATGAGATAGAATTTCTAGGGAAGCCAGATGAAAATAGGAGGGTGGAGCGAAGAGAGTTGGAAAGGAAATTGGAAGAAACAATTCTCAAGGAGGAAATTTCATGGAATCAAAAGGTTGGGATAAATGGGGTGATTGAATAGGACATCAACTCCAAATTGTTTCATCAAGTGGCTAGTGGAAGGAAAGCTTGAGAATTTAGGTGGTTTGGTTTTACATTCGGAAGGGGAGATAATTGAGGAGATAACAATTTTTTTTAAAGACTTCATAATGGAAATGAGAAGATGAATTTCGGAGTTGAGGACTTGGATTGAGCGGGTAAATGTAGGGAGGGTAAGGAGAAATTAGAAAGACCATTCGAGGAGGAAGAAGTTAAGAGAGCGTTGTTTCAATATAAAGGAGAAAAGGCTCCGGGACCGGATGGTTTTTCCATGGCAGCCTTGCAAGAGGGTTGGCAAGTAATTAAAGATAACATTTTGAAGGTTTTTAAGGAATTTTATGACAATGGAGTGGTGTATGCAAGAACGAATGCGAGGAATATTTGCTTGATTGCTAAAAAGTTAAATTCCATTTCCGTCAGGGATTTTAGACTCATTAGCTTGGTTTCCTCATTGTATAAAATTTTAGCAAAGGTTTTGTCTTTAAGATTAAAGGGGGAGTTGGGATAGACTAAAAATAAATCACAAGGTAACCTTTGTCCAAGGAAGGCAAATTTGGATTGGGAACTTGGTGGGTGTATTAGATCCTATCTCTCTCTTTTATCGGGTTTGATAATTAACATGTCCAAGAGCAGAGTGGTTGGTCTAAAAATTGAATCCGAGAACCTATCTAGTATTGCCAATGAGTTGGGATGCGTTAGTGGGTCGTGGCCGTTAAGTTACTTAGGAATGCCATTAGACGGTAATCCTGGTAGCTCTTCTTTTTGGGATCCGGTTATCATAAGAGTGTTGAGAAGGTTAGATGGGTGGCATAAAGGTTGTCTCTCCAGAGGTGGTAGATTGGTTTTGATCCAATCAGTCCTAGGTAGTAAGTAGTTCCACATACTCCTTTGAATCCTTAAAATTCCAACCAATTGTGGCGCTTTCGTTAGAAAAAAGTATGAGGGACTTGTTTTGGGAGGGCATGGGTGAAGGCAAGAAAGATCACTTAGTTAAATGGGAGACAATCACTAAGCCTAAAAAATTTGAGGGCCTCAGAGTGGGAATTTTTATTCAAATCAATTCATATGGAGATTTCCATTGGAACAAGACTCACTTTGGCACTCTATTATTGCAAGTAAGTACGGCATTCATTCAAACGGGTGGGATGTGATTGCTGATTTCAATGCTTCACTCCGCTCCCCTCGAAAATCAATAGCGAGTGGTTGGGAATCTTTTTTGGAAAATACCAAGTTGGTTATGGGAAAAGGAGATAAAATTCGGTTTTGGGAAGACACGTGAGTGGGTAATTGGCCTCTAAAAGAGTCCGTTCCTCGTTTATATCGTCTATCCAATAATTGTAACATGCTAATCCGAATCAGTTATATCTTGGCACACTCATTTCAATCATTCATGGGATTTGAATTTTTCAAGGAACTTCAATGATAGGGAGTGTAATGATTTCATCTCTTTGTTAAATACCACTGATAGTATCCACCTTAATCGTGAGTCTTCCGATAAAAGAGTTTGGGTGGAGCATTATTCGGGAAAATTCTCTGGCAAATCCTTTTTCGAAATTCTCCCACGCCCATCTTCGAGTTCCTTTTCCCCCAATTAAGCGTTATTTGGAAAGGTGTAATCCCGTACCAAAATAAAAGTGTTTGCATGGCTAGCTTCTTTAGGGAAAGTGAGCACATGTGACATGGTTCAAGTAAGGAGGCCATTTATGTCTCTTCTCTCCGTCATGGTGTGTATTGTGTAAGAGGGCCAATGAGAATATTGACCATATTCTGCTCCATTGTGAGTTTGATAAGGTTATGTGGACAATGGCCCTAGAGATGTTTTGTTTGGTGGGAACAATTCCAAAGAGATGGAGCGAGTTTTTTATTATTAAATGGCACTTCATGTAAAATAATAATGTGGTCAAGCAGCTATGGTGTTTTACTATGCTGGCAGTAGCATGGCTCACTTGGTCAGAACATAACCGGAGGGTGTTTGAAGATAGAAGCAGCAACCCAATTGATATTTGGGAGTTCACATGCTTTTTGGATGGCCTTTGGGCAAGAGCTTCGAGGATTTTCGACGCATCTGATTGTTTTTTTGTTTTCGTTGAACTGTGTTAATTTTGTAGGGTGGTTGGTGGTTAGATCCTTTGCACTTGGGTAGCTAGTTCATGATTCAAGGGTTGTTTTCCCGGGTGCTTGAGCTTTCAGTGGATGCCTTATCCTCTGCTCTCTAGCAATTTTGGTATTGTATTTGCTTTTGTAACTAGTTTGTCAATCAATGAAGTTTTCTTGTTTTCTATCCAACAAAAAAAAAAGATGATAATACTATCCTCTCTTCCTTGACCATGAAAAGAAAATTAGCATTATTGTAATGGCAGTTACACCTTTTTTTATTAGTGTATTTTTCATCCACAACTCGTGCAACCACCAAACAAATCAGTCAACACAGCAATATTTCTCCCCTCACTCTATTGCCCCAGCACCGGCCACCATCGCTGCCGCATATCATCTCCAACACCAATTCCACAAACAATGTGCACCCATTATCATACTTATGATTTTTAGAGTTTTCGAGAGGATATACTTGATTACAATATACTCCAGCGAACTTCGTGCTTAAAAACTTTACGAAACAAAAATTAACATTAACTTGTTGGCGGTGATGTAACCCGGTAACCCCTATCAAAGAAAAAGCCGGGCTCTCCCCGATGCAAATATTCGAGGAGTGGAAGATACAAGTACACACAATCACCGTGTCTATCGCCATCGTCTTTAGACTGACAGAGGTACAGAACTACAGATAAATAGGGGTAGTGAACCAGCAGTGCACAATTTTTAAAGGACACGTGGAAAGAAGCCGTTAATATGCACTAGTACCCAGGATCAATAGATATAATTGTTAAATCACCAGCTCTCTTAAAAGCTTAAGTTGTGCTAGGTAGTGAAGCAACAATGGATATACGCTCTACAACACTCTCCCTCATGTGCAACCCCCTGCTCTCAAATGCAGAGATGAATCAAGTGCACTTAGGGCACAACCACAACCAAGTGCATATTACTACACAAGCAAAAGGGGGGAATAATGCACTGGGAAGAATTGGATCCAAGACGTTGTGAAACTAGAGCTCTGATACCACATAAAATCACCATCTCACCTAAAAGGCTTAGCTAATAGGTAATGAGTCAATAACGTATATCATGCTCTCCAACAATAACAGAACCAGAGAGTTTGATATTTCTATTTTTCAATTATGGTATTCTTTTCCTTCTTTGACGACTCCTTGTCCTCCCACACAGTTATGTAACTTCTTTCTTCATACATGAAACTCTTTCCCTAACAAGAAAATTAGATTAGTTCAATCAAGTTTAACAGATTCGCTAACCAGCCTCCATGTCTTGAGAAATAGTCATTATCCAGTGACACAGCAAGTGCAACAGCCACTGCTCTTTCCGATAGAGTCAGCGGTCGGGTTACTTCTAACTCTTTCGATCTACAAAATAGCATAAATAAGGAGTAAAAAAGACGGGATTCTATACAACTAAAAACATAGGTTTTAAGTCAACGTAGAGGTACTTTACCGCACTAGCAGGTCCAGTAGAGCTGGGATTGGTACTGCCAAATCGGATCACATACTGACCAGCATCAGTGAAGATCTGCATCACATCAATTGAAGCAACATTTAGATGGTTACTATAAACTTCACGTTGAGAAACCAGCACAACATATAAATTTACTGGCAAACAGCACCAAGAATGCCTTAGCTAGAAAATTAATCGTTGTCAGCTAAGACTCTGTCAATGGATCAGATAATCGTCCAAAGTAAATGCACTTTGATTATCTGCTACGAATTCAACGCATTTATGCCAATTAAGATCCTTCTAGAGCCAACTAATAAAATTGCAATTAGAAGGCAATGATAATCATGTTGCTCACTTTCATAAATCAAGTATTTCTACATATTGTGACTTAAAGGAAGAATCAATGGGACAAGTCCAGCACACATACCAATTCACCTACACGTGAATCCTACCAATATAACTCCAAATTCCATTATGGGCTTGGGAATGAAATGATTGGCCCTAAACAACACACTTTGATTTAAACTCTTCCGATTACAAACTGAGTCTCAAGAGGAATGCCGTCATGATATTTTGTATTTTAAGTACAATTATCCATTTATATATCCAACCGAATTACAAACCAAGCTTATTCCCATTTCCCCCCACCCCCCCCCACCCCCAACAGTGTTCCTGCCTAGTGAAATTTAGAAAGAAGTAAATCCTGTCAAAAAAGAAGGAAATAGGTATTCAGTAAAAATACCATGCCTGCATAATCGTAAAAGATATTTTGAATATCACTAAAAGGCGGTAGACAGGTACAATTATCCATTTACTTCTCTCGTGTTTCATATACCAAGCGCACATTACACCATTTCAATTATCATCAAGTAGGTGAGAATTAATTAGAAAAATCATACTCCAAGCTTATTCCCATTTCCCCCCACCCCCCCCCCCCCCCAACCTTCCTTGTTTTTTCTTTCTAGTGTTCCTGCCTAGTGAGTTGTGATCTGTTGTTCTATTGTTAATAGGAAACGGCACCTTGGGTCTCGTGTACTCAAGTTACTTCTATCCTGGCATTCTTATTTTCTGCTCACAATCATATGCCTCTAGGCCAACCATTATGTTCTCTATCATTTTAAAGGAAGATACAAGTCTCGTCCTTCCTTACAACCTACTAAAGCGAGAGGGAAGAGGAAGTAGCACACAAAACCTCCCCGAATTTGGACATGAGGGGCCTTGTACCCCTGGAAAAGCTCTTTGGCTTATATATTCACGTACACACAAGTGTATATTACAATGAATTCAACGACAAAGTTAGAGGAATGAGATTCAAAACCTTGCCAACTCAATGGTGGAATGGTCCTTACAATTAGGCCATACCTTAATCTCAAAAAGGTGTGGACCACAAGGACTTCACAGGTGGTAACTCTTTCCTCTTTCTAGGGCAATTAGTGTGTTAGCTGATATAGCCAAATCAACATTAGACTAAGTTTCTTGTATTAAAACATATTCTAGTATATCTGACCAAATTTCACTCTTAAAACCTAAAAAATATATAAATGTACCCAAAAAATTTCAATGATGACCTTCGCCAACTGAAAACATGAGCCACTCATAGCAATAACTAGATATGCTAAACACTTCCAAATTAAAGCAGTAACAATAATATCATTAACGTAAACTACAGATTGGTAAAAGCATAATGCAAGGCTTATGGCAAAAGTGATTAAAATTTGTAAAACAATTAAAAATCAGTTCAGCTACTAAAACAGATCAAAGACTAACTTTCAGCAGTGAGGTAAGCACACCAACAAGTTAATGATAAAATGATAAACAGCAACAGTATAATTTATTATTATTAGACAATGGATGTAACATATAAAAGATGAGTGAGTGCTACCCTTTTGTTGCCATATGTTCGCTATCATTACCCCACCACCACCACCAGCTTCATCTATTGATAACTAGTCCCCAAGGCCCATGGGAATGGTTAGATCCTTAAATCATCCAGTACTGTGACATGCTTGGAAGGTGGCCAACAACGATTCAAACTCTTGGCCATTATGTTGTCAAGTAAGAAATCATGATACTAAGCCACCCATTAGGGGTTAGAAGCCAATAGCCATCATATTGCTATTCTTATTGTTATCATCATCTAGCGTAAGAAGCGGACATCCTAAAATTAACAACTATAGCTATTTGAGCCATTCATACCTCAAAAATGAAATTTTCTAGAAAAACAAAGTCTAAAACCATGAAAGAATGGAAAACAAACTCCAATGTACAACAAACATTTGCATAATGAATGAAAACTACAAAGGTGGGTTTCAATTTGAAAGAATAAACACAAATCACTCAAAATAAAAGCAGAACCTCAAAACCAAAACCCCTCCAGTCGCGATCTATCTCAGCCAGCACTTCCCCATTGATACCCTTCAAAGTGAATGTCCAGTTCCAGAAGCCAGGATTCTCAACAACTGCAAACTGTTTATTCCTACCGAATGATGATAGTCCGTTATGTTGTTGTCAAGGAAGCACAAAAGCAAGCTAAATTAGTCAACAATATCAAACAACTTAGGTGGCAAGGTGAACAATTGGATTCATTGCTGATTAGAAGCTTTAAAAGTAGCTTCTTCTTTTTTTTTGATAAGAAACAAAAAACTTCATTAATTACAGAATAATAATTATGAAGTACATCATTTGTTGGGTGAGCAATCCAACAAGTTAACTACTCTTCCCTTAATAGAAAGCTTCTAGGGTCTAACCATAACATATAACTATCCAAGCTATCAAACAAATTATTTGCTTTGGCCCATAAACCCGCTACATGACAAGTGTGACTCCAAATATCTCTAGTATTTCTCTCTGTCTTCAAAAATCCGTTTATTTCTTTCCAGCCATAGCAACCAAGCAATCACATGTGCAAAAAATCTCCATAATTGACTATGAATCATCTTACTACCTCTTGGGACCCATTTGATCAACACAAATTCTGCCCAGCTTCTCGGGAAAGCACCCCTCACCCCCAAACATGCTAATAGCTCATCCCAAAGCTTTAAAAGTAGCTTTTGTGCAAGACTTTGCCAAGTAATTATGACGCCTTGCTGCACTTAATACATTTCAAGGTGGAGAAGTGGGACAATAATTTGAATTTTGGCATAATAAATGCTTCAGAAGCTCTAACCTTGAAGCTTCAATTCCAAAATACTTTTCAGGGTAGTATCTTATGGAAGGTTAAAGTTTTAAACAGCTAAGCTGCGTGAGCTTACGACAATGAAGGAGTGTAAGAAGTTACTAAATGCA
Source organism: Lonicera japonica (assembly GCA_021464415.1). Lineage (NCBI taxonomy): Eukaryota > Viridiplantae > Streptophyta > Magnoliopsida > Dipsacales > Caprifoliaceae > Lonicera > Lonicera japonica. The sequence goes on from CM038464.1 coordinate 62,066,538, forward strand.
ACAGATGTGATCTATATAGAGCTTTGAAGCTGAGGTTAAGCTTCAAAAATCACCTAGCTAAATAAACATGCTTATGGAGCACAAAGTTAACTAAGAAACAAAGTACATAAAATAAGTAGGTTTTAAATTGATACCATAAGAAGGATGAGTAACAAAAGATTACAGAATTAGAGGACATCATAATCTGAAGCAATGCCAAATAATTTCTTGGTTGCATACAAGGGGGAAAGGAAATCTGCTAACCTCAATCAGATGGGAACCTAAGAAAGGTTGACTTTTCTAGTTGATCATGGGAAACATTTACTAGTGACTAAGTAATTTCATTTCGACATATTTTCAGTGAAGGAAGACAAGAAAGTCAAGGTCCTCTTCTTAACATTGTAACTCCCGCTCACCATCATATTTCGAGACCCTAGTATTATAAACCATATGGGAAATTCATCAGGGTAACTTTTTAAACATAAATTACAGACATGTCATTAATTTAACAATTAAGGTTGTGTCTATTGCACAAGCTGGTTTGTCTTATGCAAAGCAATATACAGTTATAGATTCTCACCAAAATAATGCCATCAAAATTCAAAACTAACATAATATGATTAAGTTAAAATAATTGATAAATAAATACCCTTGCATAATCATCCACAGAATAATATGACTAAGTGGGTTATTATCATATTTTCAATGCAACAATACCAGTAATCAAAACAAAAACAATATATATCAACAAAAGTACACTCAAGTAACAATTCATTAAGTAATAAAATTACCCCAAGTACAGATCATAAACCCTCTTCCAAAGATGCCATCTTCTGTGAACAACACCAACTTCCTACATACAAAGGTTTAGAAGCATAAATGACTAATATGGTTCATTGCCTAATATGGTTCATTGCCTAATATTGTTCCAATGTATATCATAAAAAAATCTAAGCTATCCCACTTATATGATCCTTCAAATCAACGTACCTTTCCATTTATCTCTGTAAAAATTGAGCTGGTTATCCACCAAAAGGGCCTCCGAATCTGAATGCAGGCAGTAGGAATAAGAAAAGTTACAAAGTTGATATATATCCACAAACTAAAACACACAGCAGTGTATCAAGTAGATTAACAGAAACATGAATACAATCCTTACCCTAAAAAGCTCGTTACCCAAAGCATCAGTTATGTAAGCCACGAAAGGGCGCCTAAGACGAAGCAACTGCAATGAAACATGACAACCATCTCATTTAGCGAAAAAGAATTATCCATAACTTAAAGTATAACCATGCATGGTAGTTAGAACTGAATATAATACAGGTTCAAAGTTTGTACATACCATATGCACAGAGTCTATCTTTTGTGATTATCGTCTAAATCAACACAAGATTCAGCCAAAAAAATATAATACCAGGTTACCAGAATAAATGAAGATAAGAAGGTCGAAGGGTTAAACCTGTATGCTAGAGGTTAAAATTATCATCATGTAATCCAAGCCTTCTGGGGTGCCTACCAACTTCTTCCAAAGAAAACTGCTCCAAGAGGGTTTTCAAAATGATCTGAGGGGTATTAAGTTAAGGTGACTCAAAAAACTCCCCACTAAATTCGATTGATGAAACTACTGGGAGTAGCCACTTGATCTTTGCCTTTATTTACGTTTTTGTTGGGAACCATTTATCCCAAAAGCTTAAGTTGTTAGGTAGTGGGCCAACAATGTATATCATGCTCTCTACCCCCCCCCCTCCTCTCATGTGCAATCCACGCTCGCACGTGGAGAGACAAACCAAGGTATACGAAGTGTACAACCAACAAAGAGCGCAATTTTTAATAATACAAAGGGGGGAACAAATGCAAACGCCAGGACTCCAACCTGAGACTTTGCAAAACTTGACCTTTGATACCATGTTAGGAACCGTCTAGCCCAAGCTTAAAATGTTACGCAGTGGACCAACAATGCATATCATGTTCTCCAACAGTATTAGTTTGGGTTAAAGAATCACCCAAGACTTGTTTCACTAGTTATCTATGTTCCTTTGACACCATAGCTGTACCTCCTCTTGCATATAAAGTTATTGACACTTTTGAACTTGTGTTGGAGGTGCTATCCTCGTCTTTAACACACCTATGTTCCCTCCTCCATAAATTATCAGTTCCTTGCTATCTTGCCTTGGGCTTGCTATCTTACCTTGGGATGGAATATTTTTGGATTGTATATAAGTTCTGCCATTCTTATGCCCTCACAGTTCCCAAGCCCTCTTAGTACCTCACTGGCTCTCTGTGAGCGAGCGTTCTAATTTTCGCTACAGCCCCATAAAGATTCATTTCAGGAATGGTATAGCTTCTTGTTCTTGGCACCTCAGGAGTAGGAATGCAATTGATAACCCTCTTCTGCTTGCACCACTCCATTGTGTGAAGCACAAAGACTTCCACTGGCTTGTTACTATCTCCAAAAGGATTTGCCTCGAGTACTTATGGCTCATCAACAAATCATATCCCCTAGCCATAGTTTCAAGACAAGTTATATTTTATGGAGTCCTTCCAAATCATTGTCATTGTCCATTTGACTCATAAAACCTCAGTTGTTCCAGAGAATGACGCTAACAATTTATTTTTTATTATTATTTATTCATTTTACTCTATTTTTGTTTTGAGAAGGTGTTCCTTGTACCTCGTACGGGGATGAGAGAATAATGATCCAACGTAGCTCACTCAATGACTTGAAAATAAACAAACAAGAACCCAGATCGAAGAGGTTTCTACTGTAGCCTTAGGACCTATGACTCTCGAGTCACCAGAAGTGTCTCACAGGATCTTAGATGCTCAATAAATGACTTAACCAATTAACCCATACCTCTATACTGATTACCGTTGCTCATTTACGGTGTAGTTTTTTTGTGCTAGATTGCTAATTAGTTTTTCATTGAATATGATTGAAATTCTGTAGGATTGGATGCCTGCATGAACCCCTGACCTACTCAAAATTTGAGTATTCGCAGGAATTCGTCTTTATCCTAATAACCAAATTCTTTAATAGTATAGAACACCTACCTTGTGTTTGGACTCTAGTTCATCATATTCAACTAATGCCTGACTACTCCTTCCCTTCCACAAAAAGTCGGCATTCTATTGGTACCAAACTTGGTTGTGATATGTTGCCCATCTACCACCCCTCTAAAGGATAGGTCAGGTCGTGCAATTCAAAAGATGAGCCACAAAAGCTGAACATACTCAACTTCAGTCAACAACTTGAGCAATTGTGTGAAAAAAAAATGGAAGAAGAAACAGAAATTGCAGGTGCAAAACAAACCTGTCTAGCAATGATATTACTTTGCTCACGAATCAAACCTACAGGCTGAAAAGGCAATGTTAATATCAAAAAATTTATAAGATCTCCAGTGATCCAATTTGATATGATTCTGTGTAATTTGATAGGTTATAAGTGGAGAGGCTACGTACTGATTTGGGATAGCATACATCTACTATTGCATATCTGTTTTCCTGCAATTCCAAGAAATATAATCTGTAAAACACACTGAAGCCTAGTAAGAAAAACTCATGGTTAGATAAAAATCCTAAAAATACACAAAGAAATGCAATGCAACAATGAAAAATGCCAGAGTGAATGAGAATCTCAATCAGTATCTATGTCATTATCACTTGACTGCATTCAGTGTAAAAAGAATAAATCATAATGCAGGAGAAAATATTAGACTCTTGACAAAACAATAATATATCTGCTACCCACAGTCTTCACGTTGTTTAGAAACTAGGGTTGATTAGATCCACATAATACTGATCTACAGAGGGATTGTTGGGCTACCCTTCATGGAGTTATGATTGTTAATTTTTTATCTCCACTCTTAGACTGCCCCTTGTCCTCTCGAGACTAAAATTCTCTCTTTTCCAGTTTTCTTGTTTTCTTCTTCCATCTAAAAATAGAAACATTGTGTTACTGGAAAAATATTAATGACTCGAGAAATAATCTTTATGAACAACAAATTAGGAAGAAAAAAAAGGAGCATATGCCTGCAGAGAAAAGAAATACTTTATTAATGTCCTGGTCAAATATGACAAGTTGAGTGAAGATTCCAACGAAACTCCATCAAGTGAAACTTTGATAAATCATCAAAATTCTAAGCAGCAGTGTCAACTCTGAAAACCAAGGCTTAATTCTGAGAATGTAGGAGGAAAATGTATACATATAATTCAGACGGCAAAATATTGACCCAAGTTGATCGGAAGAAAAGATTCCAAATGCTAGATCAGGGACTTCACCTAGAAAATTGAATGAACTGTCAACTCAAGTGAATCTTTTTTACGGAAAAGTTGACGGATCGAAAGAGTTACAACAAAATTGAACGAACAGCACCAACTTTGTCACATAGAAAAAACATAGTTAATATAGCCTTGAGTCAAGAAAAATAAACACAATCAAGACGAGGAGAGTGACTTTTCCCCTTTTATCTACCCTACGTAAGGGCTGAACAATGCTGGAATTTTTTCCTGCTTCCATAAAAATACGTAGCTTTCTTAGAACGATAAGTCCGTTTATTTTTTTTTTGATAAGAAACAAGCTTATATTGATAGAAGAATCAAGTACAAGCAAAGGCGAACTGGAAGAGGATGAGAAATCCACTACCCAGCAAACCGAAAACAAAAATGATACAAAAAAAGCATCACTAGGCACTAAAGAAAGCTGCCTCATGACAAAAACTAAAAACTGACTGATTTGCCAAGAAGTTTAAAGTTTTGATAAATAATGCAAATTGACACTAGACAATTTTAAAACATATGAAACATTTTTTATTTTTATATATAGTATTCTCATGATTGACAACAAAGATCTGTATCATTTGCTTAAATAGATAAGGATTAAGTATAATTTGGCTTAGAGAAATACCTGCTCAATACCAAGCATTAAGTTGGCCCATTCTATATTCCTAGTAATTAGTAAATTGGATCTCGCAAGAAGTGGTGCAACTTGAACCTAAAAGAATTTAAGATATGAAGAGTTAGTCAACTTCATGTGATAAACAGATATGCATGACAGCAAAAGACCCATGAAATCATAGATAACTTGAATAAATAGTATTCCATAGTTCCAGCCAGAGTGCAACTCCACTTTCCTATTATATGGCTCAAGCAACTCGGCTGCATAATGAGATAGATTGCAACTCCTATGAAATCATAGATAACTTGAATAAATAGTATTCCATAGTTCCAGCCAGAGTGCAACTCCACTTTCCTATTATAGGGCTCAAGCATCTCAACTGCATAATGAGCTAGATTGTGCATTTATTCTACTTCACTCAATTTGAGTCAAAGATGAAAAAAAATCCCCTAGTCTTAATTGTTTATAGACCACTCCTATCCTCCTTGAATCTGGTAAAAGAGCTAGGTTGAGGTGGTATCCTTACTGGAGTTGTAGTCCTAGTCTCTCTTTTATCCCTTTTTTTCTTGTGTGCAAGTATGTGCATATAGTCTCACATGAAACACCTTAATATAAATTTTCAACTGCTGAAAGGTATTGTCCTTGTTGGAAATCGTCATTTTATTTATTATTATTAGGTTGTTAAGGGTTATTAGGTATCTTTTGTAATTATCATAAATAAGGGATATTTTAATTTAGTCTTTTATTAGGGTTTAATTACCTAGATTTCTATGTCCGTTTTTGTCCTTTAATTTATTTTTGCCTCGGCTTTGTAACCTAATTTTATATCTAAATATATGCTCTGGCCCTCTATTTGAGTACGCTAAAACCTAATTAAATTTCCTAAATGTCCTTGTTTGCAACTTCCTCTCGTCAAATAAGATACAATTCCCCAGCACAAACAAAAATGTTATCAGTCTTAAAAAAACTACTAAATAATCAGGTAATTTTAGGTGCATACTGGTGTGAAGATGAGATTAATAACCTACATGAAATCAATCATACGTAAATTAGAATAAACAAGTAATTTTAGGTGCATATTGGCAAGAAGATAAGATTAATATACATAAGTAACCTGCATTAATCAATAATAGGTACATTCTGAATATAAGTTAACAAATATATAAATAAAATAAAGTCAGGCCCAAAGTTACCTCCTCTGAAGATGAAGGTTCCAAGATACCAGTAATGAATTGGCTAGGAGGTGGTTGCTTTAGGACTGGTTTTGCCTGATCGGAAGGTTTTGCACCTGTTACGGATGTGCCCAATAACATTCTTCCAAATGGAACCTGGAAAGAAGGTTGTTCACCGAGAACTGTTTTGCCACGGTTTGCGTACTTAGCCATTTTCCTCCTTTGCCTTTCTCTGGAAGTCTTCAGCTTCTTATCTGCTACCCAAAGGTGTACTAGAAAATCTCTACTAAAATGTGGATCATTTGGTGTTATGTGTCCAAATTGACGATGTAAAGTCTTTGCATATTGTTTTGGCCCTAGGAGATTTCCTTTAAAGAAACTAGGCAGTCTAAATGCCAATAACTCCCTTCTTGCTAAGGGAAGCCTTCCAGGAAGAAGATATACATTCCCATTACTACTTGGACCTGGTTGTTGGAAGGAAGCTGCCCCTGCTACACATCCTCTTCGTGGACATTGCAATGGAAAGAATGGGATCACTTCAGCATCAAGAACACTAGTATCTTTACTCACGCTCGAAATTGCTGTGCCACATTTGGAAATCTCTGCCGTGGCTTTGGGCAACTCGGCCAAACAACGTAAACCTTTAATCCAACTCATTGCCAACCAACCAAACAAACTATAACAGTACCTGAATAAGTGACGACTAATTAGTCCTAAAGTTATACACAAAATAGAAATTCATTGAAGCGAAAGATTAATGCAACTATATTTGTGTATGCTAATAATGTGGTGTACACCGAAAACCAGAAACAGTAAATACGCCATGAATATCATCAAAGAAACTAATAACAATTTGGTTCTTACACTAATCAACCACACCAAATACGTATAAAGTAAAAATTGAAAAATATCCAACTTAGAAAGAATTTCTCGAAATTTCTCAAACCCTAGAGACCAACAGGTAATTGCATTTGCGATATCAGCGGCGATAACAAACAATCTTAATAATAATAACAATAGAGTGTTAGAAAAGTACCTGAATCGAAGAACAGTCGAAAGAACAAATCGTCGATCTAATTCTCAGGCTTCGAACATGCACGACGCAACACTTCTTCAATATTCAAATATTGTGGAATCAACATAACACCCCCCGCCCAAAGAAAAAATAAGGGAAAAACCGCCAATCTCTCGTTTTTCATTTTTTTTTTTCCTTTCGAATAACAATATGGTGGCGTTTGTGAGGGGATTAATATCGTCACCCCTCTAGTATCTCAAACAGTCAAACACTCGCTTGTCACTGATACCCCATTCGCCGTAATTAATTTATTTTATTTTTTTTTCTGCTTTATTATTAAAATAAAATAGGGATGCGAAGAAATTGAACTGAATCTCAACTGAAAATTTGGGGTTTTTTTCGATTTTTATTTTTACAACGGTCCAGTCAGTCTGGGTTTTTATGGTAATGGTAATCTGAAGAAAAAAGTTACAAAAAAGGGACCTCGATATATTTATATATATATAATTTTTTAATTTTAAAAATATACACAATCTCTTTTCTTTTCCCTTAACCCCAAATTTTTTTTTTAAAATATGTATAAGCTCTTTTCTTTGTTTGTAATCTGTTTTTTTCTTTATAATATGTTTTTGTAATCTTATTCTTGGCAATTTTTATTTATTTTTTTGCCATTATTTTTTTTTCTTTTTGTAGACTGCCACTAGCCCATTGATTTATTGTATTACATAATGCGATTGTGTGAATATAGGTTTTGTGATAAATATGTTGAATTGTTGTAAAATATGAGTTATTGACAAATAAACTTAATACATATATAAATAGGCTGAAATGTTGAATTGTTGTGAAATATGGGTTATTGATAATTAAGCTTAACACATATATAAATTGGCCAATAAAAATGGATAAAATAGGCGTGAAAAAATAGCCAATAAGCCCAAATAAAGTAGACCCATTAAAAGAGTCTAAACATGTTGGACCTACCAAAATCGAATTGTTTAAATTGGTATGGTCTTAACCTCTAATTCGGTCCAGTTCGATTAATAATATTTTGAGACCGAAGTAACCGATCGTGCACATCCCTAACCGTACTATATATTACCCTCTTTAAAATAAAATAAATAAATAATTTTAATGATTTACTTAGTTAAATAATCAATACATAATGAACATAATTAAAAAAAATAAAAGAAAATAAACTTACACAATCAGCTTCTCTAAATCTCATTCCCCTTCTTCAACAATCTCTTTTCTATTCACCTTATTCTTCATCTTCAACAATCTCTTTTCTCTTCACCTTATTCTTCATCTTTAACAATCTCTTTTATCTAGAGGTGTAAACGAATGGGATACAAACCGATACTACACTATCTATAATCCTTATCCTTTTTAAAAAAAATGTGATATCAAAATCATATCCCATCGAATAGTAGGTTCAACTATTCTTATAATTATCCTATCAGATTCTTCGGATTCGAATAATTACCCTATCCAATTCAGATAAATACCTTATCCATTTTTCTATATAACTATAGATATGTTATTGAATAATAAAATCCCACATTCGCCCTCACTTTTGCACGAGGAAAAAAGGCAAAAAATGTCAATTTCAGGTCATTTGTCCTTTTTACATGAAATTCTTGACCCCTTAAGAAATTGACTCTCTCACTTTATTTATGCAATATCTTTATTTAAGTTGAAGAGTGATTACTGATTTTTGCTCTTCCTTTTTGGAGCAGAGATTCCACATGCAATATCAATGATATAGATAATAAGGTTAAGCACTGGGTAGACATGAGATCAGATTAACCAGCACAACTTTTCTCAATAGCTATATTATGTTTTTCCCTTCATATTGTATTTTCGCTCCTATATTTTGTTAGTGCAAAAATTTAAAACAATCTTAAAAATATATTTAATTATTTGATTTATTAATTAACAAAAAAATCTTTTACAAATTATAACTCAAGAAGTAAAACGAAGCATTTCAAAACTTGTTAAAATAAAGAGTCATATTTTATAGTAAATCTTGACATGATATAACCCAATAATATTCATTTTATATTATAAAATAACCACCATATAAATGCAAATAATAAATCCAAATTGAAAATTGTTACTATTTAAATTTGATATGGTTTAGAATCTTTCATTTTAGAAATCACACGTATATATGTTGTAAATACAACTTATGTCTTTCTTTTTCTTTTTTTCTTTTTCTTTTTATTCTTTTCTAAGCCTTTGGTAAATTGGGGCAGCTTATAAATACCAAATTAAACATGTCCAATTTTTTTAAGGGTGAGAGAATATATATATATATATATATATATATATATATACATAACATATACTAAATTATAACGGATACGGATATTCGATAAAACTATTATCCATAAATATGGATAATCCATCTCGAATATAAAATATCCCAGTCGAATACTATCATTATCCATGTCCTTATCCATTTCCTCGGATATTTAAAATACTATCCAAATCCTATTTTCGAATATCTATTCGGATTAGTATCCACAAAATTCAAATTTTATACCCTATTTATATTCGGTAAAACTATAATCCGTAAATATGGATAATCCATCTCGGATACAAAATATTCAAGTCGAATACTATCATTATCCATATCATTATCCATTTTCTCGGATATTTAAAATACTATCCAAATCCTATTTTCGAATATCTATTCGGATTAGTATCCACAAAATTCAAATTTTATACCCTACTTTTATCTCTCTCATTTGTCTCTTTCTTCAACAATGTCCTTCATTCTCTTCTCATTCCATCTCAACACATCAAATCATCTTAAGTGCATAGTTGAATCTGTAGAAGGGACGTATAAAACTTTAATTGGTTCATATACATTGACTTCAGGTATTGACACTCGGTCGATATGAGCTGAGTAACGCTTAATTTTTTTACCCCAACTATAGCAAGTGTAGGGTAGTACAATATTGTTCGATTCATGGGAACCAAATGAAGTTATATACAAAAAATCAACATATTCGGTGCATGGGAGGCAAGCAAACATTCATCCCGTCTTATGAAGTCACTCGGCCTATGTGGGCCAAATAAAGTTGTATACAAAAAATAACCTACTTGGATATTTGTTCGAAAGGAATGTTATTCACTTGTTAAGGAGGCTATTAATGGAAGTTTGGATGTTAACTAGTAATATTTAGTTAGTCAAGTGATTAAGTTAATCCATGGGTTAAGATTAAAACTATGATGGTGTTTATGACACATTAATGGGTGTTGAGTAGTGATATGAATATATAAATTCTCAATGTCAAGTCTACTGGATCTGAAGTCTATAATCCAAATATGAAAATTTTGTTTAGTATATGTTGAGTATAACATTTAAATAGTCATTAAATACTTCTTTAGACCATGAAACATCAAATGCGGTCTACCTTAATACTTGTAACACTAAAATGACAACGCTTCAATTTCCTTGTTTTAACGTTGTTTTATTTTCTAAAAAATAATTCTTATATATTTTCTTTATTTTCTTTTTCATTTAAAGACATGAATTATACATGTGGTTGGTCAATATAAACTAAATGCGGATGTTGCAGTAGACTTAAACAATCAACTTATTGACTTGGAGGTGGTGATTTGAGATGATTCTAACTTGGTGATTGATGCTTACTCTATTCGAAAATTATTAGGTTCTTTTTTATTGTGTGCAGCTGAAGTTATGGCTCTTCTATAAGGGGTTAACATTCCTAAATCTCATGACTAGAAGCTATCGGAGTTTTGCTTAAATTATTTTTCAACTATCTGCCAGGTGAACTGCTTCTCGTGGATCTTGGGGGTAGAAGGCTTATTGATCCTTGAAATTGGAGAGGTTCTCCATTGGCATGGCCTTTCGTCCATTATGTTTGCTAAATCATCTAATAATGTTGCCCATGTCTTTACCCGTTGGCTTTGATTATTTCTTATTCATGTTATTGGGAGTTCCCTCTTCCTAATTGAATTTTGTATTCGGTTTCAAATGATCTAATATAATCTCTAGCATTTATTAATAAATAAATCTCTAGTGGTTGATTCTAAAAAAATAAAAACAATACATGAAATGTGTTAAAATCGTATTTCTTTTTTTTAAGCAATTAAAAAATTATCCTCGACTAACTTTCATCTAGAGGAGGGCCTTAGTGTGTGATGTTACAAAAAAACAAATGGCTTGAATGCTGGAAGGGCAGTTTAATGCTAGAGGGTATTTTTGGAATTATGTACTTCATCCAAAGGTGTTATGCATATCCAAAGGCATTATTACTTCTTAACCATTTAGAGGAAAAAATACTAATAAGCTCTGAATTTTATCTTAAACAAACAGCAAAAAGTACCTCTAAACAATGAATTCGAATAAATTCAGAGTTCAGAGACTGAAACAACACAACCCCTAATAAATAATAAATATAAACCATTTTTTTAACCTCCAATTGTGTCTATTTGCATACTAGGCATAAAACGCATGTGATGTATATATGTGCGCGCATAATTTTCGAGCATGGATAAATTTAAGTTATAATAAAATAAGAGTAGCCATGTTGCCAAAGCAATATTTTCTTTAGGTATTACTTTGAGAAGTTGTATTGTATGATTTTAAAGTTGTACAATACTATGTCAATATATATAATGGCTTTAGCAATAATACCACCCAAAAAATAATTAACAAAAAGTGAGATAACTCAGTGGTTAAATCATTTCAAGTAACAAAGAAGTCGTAAGTTGAAATGTAGGTATCAACATTTTTTTCCAACATTAACAATAATAGGGGCAAAATAGGAAAATTACCAAAAATTGGTGTCATAACCCAATCCTTAACTTTTGGTTTATATATACATGGATAAAAGTTGCGGGTGAGATTTTGCAAGAAAAATTGTTAGAGTTATCAAAAACCAAAAATATAATGATTAGTTTTTACATATTTTTTTAGCATTAATAATAATAATGACAAAATAAGAAATTTACCAAAAATTAGTGTCATAACCGAATCCATAGATTTCTAGTTTATATATACATATATAAAAGCAGGGGCAAGGATTTTGCAAGAAATTTGATTAAGGTTGTCAAAAATAAGAAATATTAGTGCCATAGTCGAATCCATGTATACAATAGGGGTGTGCAAAAAAAACAGAAAAATCTGCCAAAACAGGCTTGAACCGAAACGAATTAGCCATTTTTTTAAAGTTTTCGATCCCAGTTCGGTTAGTAAATATGAAAACCGAAATGGGTCAATTTGATTGTTGGTGTTACAATTCTGGTAAAAACTGAATCGAACCGCACTACACAAAAAACAAGTATTTGTGACTTTTCACTTCGCTGGATTTGTGACGGGCAATGACAGTCACAAAGGACAAAGAGTCATAGTTTTAAATATTTGTAAATGCTGATGGCAATCACAAATATTAGTGTTATTTATGAGTGCCAATGGCACTCATAAAGAGTTTACTTAACAAATGTTAGCCTTTGTTTTTGGAAATCATAATTGTAACAAATTTATGACTCATATTTATGATTGTTATTAGCAGTCATAAATGTTAAACAACTCATTGACTAAAATTTCCCACCCACATTTTTGTTCTCTTAACTCATTTCCACTGACTTTTCAAGTAAATTTTGAATCATTTTAAGCACCCCACTCATAATTTCCTAAAATTTTAGAAATAACTAAAATTTAGTCACTTTTTTTAAAAAAAAAAATCAAAAATTGTATTCTTAATTTTACTTTTTTATCAAAAAAAATGGAATGGGATGGAAATTATGTCTAAATCCCCGATTCTTATTTAATTTTTTTGAAATAACGTCCTTTTGAATTTTTTATAATATAATTTTAAAAATATATTTTTTTATTGTATATTATTTATATTTTAAATTTTATTAATTCTAATTTGAAAACTAAATAATTATACTGTTAAACCTTGTGATAATTAATATTTAATAACTTAATGATGTTAACATTGAATATTTTTTCAAGGAACAAAGTTCGTAATGAATACTATTTTAATTTAAAATTATAATACTTAGAATAGTTCTTTTATAATACTAATTTTATATTAGCTCAGGACGGTATTGTGCACTTTTTTTGAAATAGTAGGATTTCACAAACTAGTTTAATGAATCATTATTATTATACTTAGGGCTTGTTTAGTTGTCTCTCAAATTATAAACTACATTATTTACAATTTCAACATTTAGTTGTGTTTGATTGTGAAAATTAAATAATCGTCAGTTTGATAATTTGTGTGGATTCATCGAAACTCATACAACCCATTTCAAATAAAAAAACTAGAGATTGCGTAATTCTAGAACTAGAGAATTTACTCTAGTTTTATATTCCTAAAACAAGTTACGGTGTGCACTTAATGTTGATGTCTCCGGACAAAATTTACATAAAAAACTTTAGATACGGGATTCGAACCACGAGGGGAAGGGAAATGGATGGGGGATACCGTGATTGTAACTTGAGATCTTAACATGAAAGCAAGGTATTACCACCCGACTTGATCTAGTAGACCCGTTAAATTTATTGATCTCAATAAATAAATAATATAACCAAAGTTTATTAAATGAAGAAAGGGTTTGAATATATTTGATAATCTATAAATGTTTATCCCTATGTTTTTAGTAAATTTAGTTCTTCACTCATCTTATTTTAGTGCAAATTTGTTTATAGAATTTTTTTTTTTTTAATTTATCTCTTTAACTGGTACAATCAGGCCATGTCATGTTATTCGTTAACAAATCAAGTCATATATGAATTCGTAAACAATTATCTAGTAGCTTATCAGGTCATATTCAAGTGGATACAAAAACCCTATAAAACCGAACCGAATCGACAAGTATATATACATGTATATACATGTATATATATTATTTTTTTAAAATAATATATATTTGGCTATTTGCTGTGATATTACTTGTCATTCACCTTTTATATAGCCTACATATAACATTAACTTCAAATTTTCTCTAATTTAAAATACATCTAAATATCTAATATAATATTCTAACCTAACCTAAATCCCAAATTCATCTCACAGTCAGCTGAGCTCACAACTTCTCTCTTCTTTATCTCTTTTCGCCCCCTTCTCTCTTCTTTATCGCCATTCTCTACTTCTCCCCTCTCCTTAGTCCTCACGAGTTACAATCAAAAGGCTCGCCACCGTTCTCCCTTCTCCTCACTCCGGCTCAAACAAAGGCCAGTTGCCACGGTTCCCCCCTCCTCTTTGGCGTCTCCTCACTCCGGCTCAAACCCTAAAGCAAGCTCTTAATCTCTGACAAGATTTATAATTTAATTATAACTTGAAATTTCTTTGTCATTTTCTTTTGCTCGTTTGGTATTTTGGGTTATTTAATTCACTTGGATTTTGCCCATATCTAATTGTTCGCTTTCTCTCTCGTGTTTTTTTAATCTTATGATGTAGATTTGTGAATGTGTAAAGTAGGTCTTTGGTTATTTTTAACCTAACCTTATAGGTTAATGCTGGATTTTGATTTTTGACTTAGTTTATGTTTATTAGTTAGTTGTCTCAAGAACTTGTTAAATTTTTCTACTGAATTGTTCTGTTAAATGACTCGGTTGCTTGTTTGTTGCTATGTGGTTTTATTCAGTAACCTTACTTCTTTTCTCTATCAAGTTTGAAAATCTTTTTTCCTTTGTTATGTTTTACTGACCGAAAGATTAATGTTTTTTGCCATTTGTATGTTTTATCCATTGAAACATAAACTGTGTATCCCTTGTTTCGAGTTCTTTAATTTAAGGTTTTTTAACACTCAGTTCTTAAGTAATCTTCCATTTTTTCCTCAACACTCAAGATTTTAGTATAGAGTGTAAGCATAAGTCGGTAAAATAATTGTTATGCTCAATCAAGATTTTAGCCTAAAATATTTGTTATATTGGCATTGTGCCTAAAGAAACTGATGCATTTTTTAAATTTGTATACTTTAAAATTTAACTTGAATTAAGTTAACGCTTCACCTACACTAGCTTTATTTTATTGTTGTGCATAATCCACAAGGTCATTATGAGTGAACTTGAAAAAGGTCCGAGGTAAATAGCAATTTAGAATTGAATAAAGCAAAAGGCTAATAATGTGCATTTTGTAGTGAAATGCTTCTATACTGATGAATGTTTCCCTGCTTGGCTACGAATTTTCTTACTTTATTGACTTTTTATTACTAATTATTTATGCAGGTTATTTTGGCTGTGTATTAGTGAGGACTATTGTTACATGAATTATTCTACTATGTTATTTCTGTTTAATAGTTGATTTTTATTTGAATTGTGGGTCATCTTATTTTACTAGAGAAACTTTGACCGATAAGGTTTGATTGATAGCAATATGGAAAATGATAAGAAAAACAAGTCATTTGGATGAAAAGATGGAAAATAAGTTGAAAATTGTGGTGAGATTTTTGCTTTTTTAGCATTTTCAATGAAATTTTTTCCTTAAGTGGTGGTGAAGAAAAAAAATTCATAAAAAAGAACGAAGGATGTAGGATATATATACTCACAAGAATGAGGAGAGTATCTCACCACATCCTTCAACTTATTTTTCATTTTCTCACCCAAAATAATTGTTTTTCTTATCATATTACATATTGCTATTAAACGGCGCCTAAGTTTTTCTTAATTTCAACTGTTGAATTATTGTTATTTTCCAACATTCACATGAGAAAGGTCACTATTGTTTTTGGTGCCAAGCAATTATAACTCTAAGATTTTCTTATGACCACGAGGCATTGGGGTTCTAAGGTCCTCTTTAGTGGCCTATTTAAAAGTGTTTACTGGCTTGTATTGAAGCATTTTTAAATTTCTTTAAACTTTAGGTCAAGGTGGTGCTACTTCTTTTCCTCTTCACTTCTATGTGGCAACATCATGAAAAATGTATATCCAATATGTCCCATTTTTTTAAAACTCTAGTCCTTAATGAGAGCAAATTTTTTAATAAGTAATTTAAGTAAGATACATAACTGGTGAAAAAATGTTCTTGGTAAGGTTTAAACCATACCCACTCTTGCGAGAAGTGAGTAGTGGTAGCATCTGTACTAAAACTCATTAGTATATTCCATTTTGTAGTGTTGTATTAACAAATTTTATGATACCCTACATTTTATGTGAATTGTGAAGAGACTTGTAGACAATGCAAAAATGTATCAGTGATCCTTTAACTCCATCAAATTATTTTTAAATTCACGTAGGCCCGCAAATATTTGCATGCATAATTGAACGTAATTTTTTTTTTAATTGTCATAACATAACTGATGTTGGTTAAGCATTTTTAACTGTGCTTCATGTTGCATATATCTTCTTACAAATGATAACAACCTCAAAGAAAGCTTACCACTACAAAATGATTCTTGAAAGGTTTTTCTAATGTGTTATCTTCCAAATATTATCACAAGTCACCTACTATGCTACTTGCGTAAACTTGATGATCTTATTCCAGATTACTCACAAAAGTATAATTTGGTTGGGATCTTCAATTCTAATTGTTCAAGCGAAGTCCTTGAAAGTTCCATCATTAACTAGGGGTACGTTTACTTTCGAAGCACTTTTAGTATTCAAGTTTGTCCCTCCATTTTAAGTTTATAGTTTATATTATAAAGAATCCTCACAGTTCCAAATATATATTTTTTGTTATATAATAGTTATATTATATATGTTGAGTGGCACCTTCACTATTCCAAATATAACCCACTATACACTTTTTTTCCTTTTTTTCTCTCCAAAAAGATAATACTAAGTTTGACTACTAGATAAAGTGTATTGTTTTTGTTTTTTTATTGAGCTATATACTAAAAATGTCTTAGGGATGTGGTTGATATCGTAGATGTTTTAACATGTTTCTTCTTTGTTAGTTCTCCAGTTTAAGAGTAATGGTGATGCTCACCTCTTATAATAGAAAAAGTTGTATTATTAGCCTTTGATTTAGTTTAGAACTCTTAGTTTGAGATAAAAGTGTGAATTTTTTACTTGATTATATGTAATAACGTAAATAGAAACAGATAATTTTTTTTGGTATTTATTTTAGAAATTATATTATGAATGTTGATTTGATTGTAGTATAAATATATTGTTAATGTGTTTTGGTCTTTATTTTATAAAATTTATTATGAATTCTGATTCGATTGCAGTATAAATATATTATGAATGTTGATTGTGATGTTGCTTAAAATCTATTGTTTATCTCGATTAGATTGCATGTCAAAAAAATTAAGATTTTTTTTGAATTTTTTTTAAAAATTATTCCATATTTATGACTGCCAAAAACAGTCTCAAACACTGTCATATATTCTAAAAGTTATGACTACCTTTATGACTGACAAAAACAATCATATATCCTAATAATTATGACTGTCTTTATGACTAGTAACAATAGTTAGACATATATATGACTAACGCTTATGACCTATTTATGACTGCTACAAACAGTCATAATGGTGACTGCTTCGAACTGTCACAATGTACTACCATTGTGATTGTTTATGCAGTCACAAGTACAAAAACTTATGACTGCCACAAACAGTCACAAGGGAGCTTCGTAATTGCCTTTAATAGTTGGCTTGAAAAGTCATTTGTTTGGTTAGTGTGAGAATCTGCAAATGCGACCCCCGAGTCTCAATCCCGTGTTTGGGCATCTGAAACATCGAAAAGGATTCCATTGTTCCATTTGCTTCAAAATGTTGATAATTCCTATCGGGTGTCCCTCTATCCTATTTCTAGATGCAAGAGGGTTCGTTCAGAGTCGCCAGTACATTTTACGATAAAACGGACAAAAAGGGTTCGTGTAAGAGGAAAGGCTATAGACAAGCCTTTCTTTACACGTTCATCTGCGAAATCAGGTTTCTATAAGGTTCGAAAACTATGTTATGGATTAGGAAGGTGTTAAGCACCCGTTCTGTCCTTTCGGTCTCTAGTGGTCTTTTATATGTTTATTTTATGTTGAAAAATTTGGATGTTTTTACTGACAGTCTACTACTTTTCGAATGAAAAACCCTAATTTTGGGGGAAACGGGGAAAGGGATGAAAACCTTTGTGTTCCAAGATCCGATGTTTTGTTTTGAAAGATGTAAATACAAGTGACAAAAGCCTTTTTATTTAAGAGAGAGTTTCCCGTATTATTTCCTCAGATAATGACGGTTTTCTCTTGTATCGGGACTAATTTAATATGGAATTAGAACTCTTTGAGGGGAGTTTTATCAGGCACTTCGCAGTCTATGGAAAAGACGAGAAATGCTGGAGTTTAATTCCTAAGTAAGTTTTATCGGTTCGAGTTTTTGGAAACTTAGTTTTATCCGAGCGATAATATGCTTACTTTTCTGGTTTTGCAGATGGTTTTATCAGGGTCTTTGTTTTGAAAAATAGTAGACTATTTTATAACTTGGCAAGTTTATTCAAATAAAATGTGGACAGAACAACATAAGTAAAACAAATACATAGATATCTAATTTTAAATACTAGAAGAGACTTTCTTTACCTTCCTGGCGAGAATAATAATAAGAGAGAAAATATAATATGGCAAAAGATCTTCGGTGATAATAATCTTTTCCTTCTTCATATATTCTCGAGAATTCGATTCCAGAAGCGGGACACGTCAAATGTCGATAATAGATTCGACAATTTTTCAGAAATAAGACGATCGTAGAAAATACTTGATAGAAGACCAGAAAGTCAGATATAAAAACTCATAATTCCTAGATCCCAAGTCCCTTCCTTTAAACCCTTGGGGGTGTTGGCCTATTTATAATGGTGGGAGAGAATTGTCGCGCGACATTTTCCTACAAAAGGCAAGTGTCGCGCGACATGTTGAGCAATGTCGCACGACAAACGGCTAAAGTGATGTCTCTGACAGACTGATGTGTCAGATAGTGGATGGTCTGGGTCAGAGGGGTTTGTCGTGCGACACAAGAGAGATTGTCGCGTGACATACTGGTTTGTCGCCCGATAATTCCCCTTAAAAACAGGTTTGTTTGGCCGACAAACCCTTTTGGGGCAATTTCGGGTGCTCGGGTGGGTCCCGGGCCCTAAAAACTGTACTTCTCGATAATCATTAGGGTTCTTGTGGGGGTCACAGATCAGGGTGTCTATAGTTAGTTGTGACTATTTTTAGCAGTCACTATTTTTTTACTTTCTTCTAGGGGTGTTTTCGGCTTCGGTTGGGGTAGAGATTGGGGTACCCCAAACTTTACAGTTCGATTTTAGTTAGGTTTCGATTTTCTTATCTATGGAACCCAAACCCTCCACAAATTATTCGGTTCGGTTCGGTCTGATTCATTTTTTTTAAATTGCTAATACTTTAGTTAAAAACTGCAGTAAAAAAATAGCATTTAAATTACACTAAAATCTGCATTGAAACAACACTAAAACAACATGAAAAGTACACTAAAATCTGCACTAAAACAGCACTAAAATTTGCATTAAAACTGCATTGAAACTACACTAAATCTACTTATAAAATATCTATAAATATAAAACAATCCATAACAAACATTCAAAAGTTCATAAGACATTCCATAAATATTCAAAAGTCGATAAAAGAGTCCATAAACATTCAAAAGAGTCCATAAACATTCAAAACACTCCATAACAATAGTCTACAAACAACCCAAAAAAATTCAATAATGACACGGCATCATCTTTACTCTTTAACTTTAACCCATTGCATTTCTTTATCTTTTATCTTTTGCCGATATTATGATATTCTTTGACATTTCTTCATTAAAAAAGTATATATAATAATTGGTGGATTATAAGATTAAAGATATAAACAATTTGAAATCAAGTATACTAATTCAAAGAAAAAAATTACCCTTTTCAATATTCTCACAAAACTCCACTTCCTCCGCCGTTGGTTCATGATTTAAAGCAACGTGACTTCCCCTTAGCCAATTTTGAGTACAAATTAAAGCTTCCACCATCTTGGGACTTAAAGAAGAGCGGAATAAATCAATGATGCGTGCACTAGTAGTACTAAAGCATGACTCAGAGGTAATTGTTAAAACCGGAACTAAAATGCCACGTGCAATAAGTGCTATTATAAGGTATTTAGATGCCCCCATTAATTCTGCACCAATTCAAAATATCAAAATATTCATCCTCATCCCTTTCTATAGCATCCAATAAATATCTATTTATATAATTTCGTATAATGCCAGTTTTTTTGGCTTTCCTCATTGAACTTTTTTTTTGCAAACTCTTTTTGACTTGAGAACTCAAACTTGACGTCTCATTACCACTTAAAATGCATGAATTACTACCCTAACGCTATTAGTCTCACTTTGTGGGGGTGGAACAACCATGGATACATTGGCCCCATAAACATCATAAAGTTTGTTCAATAAATTATTCACACTATGTTACCTTAAACAACCATTTCATTAGAATCATCATCCCCTCATATATCCTCAAAAAAATCTTTCACCTTATCCAATTTATGACGGGGATCAAGCACAATGGCAAAGAAGAAATATTTTTTATTCTTTTCGATGTCCCCCCAATACTTGTGATATTTAGATTGCATGAAACCTCTAATATAATCCAACTCTTTAATGAAATTAGTTTTGTGCAAACGACCAAAAATCTTAAAGACATTCACAAAAGCGTGATGAACAATTGGTGTATTTGAGCAAAATGCTCTTAAAGTGATATCATAAAATGGTTTCAAGAAATTGACAAACATATTTGCATTTTCCCAATCTACATCATTTGGTGATCCAATCATTTTATCACTAATAAAATATGATTCATAACCAGAATCATTATCTTTTAGCCTATCAAATGTGGCACGAAACTTTAAAGCAAACTGCAACATTAAATATGTGGAATTCCACCTAGTTAAAACATCTATAATCACAAGCCCTTTGGAAACTATTTTCACTTTCTTTACATAATTTTTGAAGGAATCTAACATTTGGGGAGATAATCGATCTTGAATATCTAACGGCACTACAAATGCTTTTGATGCATGAATTCAACTCACTTAACCCTTCTTTCACAATTAAGTTTAAAATATGAGTAACACACATAACATGCAAGTTCTCACCCCCAAGTAAAAGTGCATTAGATGTTGTCCAACGATTCATTTTCTTAATCAAATCACTCAAACTGGCATCATTAACCGAAGCATTATTAACTGTGATGGTGAGAAGCTTTTCTATTCTCCGATCCAACAAACACTCCTCTAAAAGCCTAGTAATTGATTCCCTCTTATGATTTGGAATTACACAAAAGTTAATAATTTTCTTATGCAACATCCAATCCCTATCAATAAAATGTGCAGTGACAACCATGTAATTAATGTTATACCAAGACCTCTATGTATCGGTAGTAAGGCAAACCATGTATGCACTTAATATATTTCTTACTTCTCTCTTTTTGGTATAATACATGTTAAGGACATCTCTAGCAATTGTTTGACGATATGGAACTCTCCAAAGAGGACATGCTTTCGAACAAAAAAGACGAAACCCATCACCTTCCACAAAGCTAAAAGGCAACTCATTCATAATTATCATCTCAACACATACTTTAATAATTTCTTTTCGATTAAAACCAATAATAACTTGTGTAGGATTTTCAAAAAACAAAATCTTTTGTTTTAGATGTACTTTATCCTTATTAGGGGGTATTCCCTACATCTTTCTATATAAGTGTTCAAGGATTTAGTGCCATTAGCACTTGTATCACATGCATAATCGGCTTTTAAACAATATATACACTTAGCTCTAATTGAGTAACTATAAGCAAAAAAGTGTATATGCCTCTCATAATGAGCCCAAACTGGAGATTGTCTCTTCTTTGTCAATGTTTTTAATAATTTCTTTGCATCTTCTTTCGTTAAACCATATACATGTTGTGTTGATGGAGATTCACCAACGGAATCCACCTACATAATAATAAAAAAATAAATAAAAATACAACAATTCAAAATAAGTATAACAAAATATATTAAATAAAATTATAAATTATAAAATTTACCTAAGGATGTACATAAACCTCAGGTTAAAAAGATGAGTTCGTATTTAAAGCATTAGAAGTTTGAGGGTGAGAAACGGAGTTCTTAGATCTTTTAGGTAGAAGACCTTCGTTGACCTGATGCCATAATTCTTTTACTGCTTTCCATCTACTGTAATAATTTATAAATTATCGAATGGTGGAGTACAATATAAGTGACAAGTACATTGAGAATTATCTAATCAAAACAATTTAAAGAATATGTCATAGAACAATATTTTACCTTATTATAAATAAAAATAATAATACATTGCTTGATAATATTTGTTTCATAAATATTTTTCAAGATCTTTAGGATTAATACAACTCTTTATGGCCAAATTATAAGAAAAATAAAATTGAACATTGTATGTATTTAAAGAAAATGTTTATTAATATAACTCTTTTTCAAGAAAATGTTAACTTGACAAACTATAAACAAAAAAAATAATAAACTTTATATGCATTTAAAGTTATATTTTTCCCATCGATAGAATATTGTTAAACTGTGAGCTTAAGGCAAATGTTAACATGGTAGTATTTTGTAAGAATTCATGTCATATTTAATGTGTATTTAAAAATACTAGGATGAAGGTAATGATGTAAGTGAATTTAAGACATTCATTTATGCCCGCCCCATATATATATACGTAATATCAACACAACCATAACTCAAACTAACACTTGAATCCATCCAATTTCTAATTAGACTACGAATCTGAAGATAAAAAGTACCACATAATTCTGTAGTACTAGTTAATAAGCTTGTAAGCTTATTAAAACATTATCACATCAAAATTAATATCCGAATTTCCTTAGTTTATAAAAAGCCCCATTTCCAACATTATTTCACAATTTAACCTAAATTCACCAACAGCATATCAACAAACTCAATAAAAACCTGAAAACCTAATTCAACATCAATAATCCATATAATTATGATATAAAAAAATGAGTAATTTTTTTTAACGTACTCATATTAAATCAGATAGCACCGACACCAAGTATGACGATGGTCTTTTGAACTAGAATGAATATATATATATATAAATCATATATACACACATGCACTACTCGATGGAATGAGCATCTGAAGATTTTTAAAACAAAACAAGGAAAAAAATGGTAAAAACAGATCTAAGTAGTATCGTAGATATGGAGAAAAATAAAAAACCTGATAGTAAGGATGAGGGTGCGGAGGTAGGTTGTAGCTTCAACTTGAGAGAGAGATTGGAAAGAGAGAGACGCTGATGAACCTTGAAGGTGTGCGACGGAAAGAGGGGAGAAAAGTGAGAAGTAGTTTTTTTCACTTTTTGTCTTCAAAACGGTACCGTTTCTAAATAAGCAATTTTTTTTTTACTTTCAGTTATTTCGAACCAAATCGGGGAATCCAGATCCCGAACCCGAATCAGTCTGTTACGATTTTTGTTTTTGGTTTTGTTTTTTTTTCAGTTTGAAAAATTTCGAATCACAACAAATCAGTTCGGTTCATTTGTTTGATTTTCGAATTTCTGACAACACTCTTACTTTGTTCTCCACAACGGCCATTTTCCTTTTCAACCATAGCCTTGCCGTTCTCTATGACATAGTTGACGCTTTGTGGTTGGTAGTCATCTTTAGAATAAGACCTGTAATTGAAGACTTTGCACAAGTTAAAAACATGCATCAAGATTCTTTAGAATAAGACCTATATGAGACTTAAAAAAATATAAAAAAATTATAGAATTTCATTATGTCCTATAAAAAGATGGATCAAGATTGAGTGAAGAATCAATTTATATCTACTCATCAATACATATAAATCAAGAGCAATTATAACTATAAACCAACAAAAACTAACCAAAATAAATTGTTTAAAGTAATATTTAACATGTGCTGGGATCTTAATGATTATTTTAAATTTTACACAAGACCTTGTAAAAGTACCATGTTCCTACAAACCCACAGCTAAAAAGTTCTACTCGAAATTTCTACAAACACCTTAATTATGTGTAAATATTATCCCTTAAAAAATCCCACAATGTCAATCCAATATTACAAAGAATTAGGGCTGGGATAATAAACAGGGAACCGGAAAACCAAATCAAACCGAACCGAAAAAAACTGGTTCGGTTCTTGTGTCAATGTTAACGGTTCAGTTACCGGTTCGTGATATGATTTTTGTCCAATAACCATTAAAGAACCGATATTACACTTTATAATTTTACATAAAGTAAAACGTAAAATTCGGTTACCCAAAGAATCGTTCTAGTGGTTCTTTACATAAATTATGTCTAATAACCATTATAGCGGTTCTTGTGTCGATGTTAACGGTTCAGTTTGTATCTAATTTCGGTTCTTGTATCTAATTCGGTCACCCAAAGAACCGCTAGAACCGAACCGTTTAAACCGATTCGGTTCCAATTTCAGTTCTTCAAAAATTATGCATAAACCCGAACCGTTTTTAACTTTAAAAAACCGGTTCCGGTTCTTCATATTTTGGACAAGAATCGAACTGATCCTAGCCCTACAAAGAATTGCAATGAATGACAAAAATAACAAGAACAAGGGAAACCTATTAAGGAAAATAAAGGGTTTAAGCTATGTTATGATTATGACAATTTTCACTTAAAAACAGAGGAACAAAATACACAAAATACCCAAAAATTCTTTCATTTTTTTTAGCAACCAAAAAGATGAACAAGTAGAGGCATGAGAGAGAGAGACCAACTTGAGAATGAGTGGCGAGAGAGAGAGAGACGTACATTGGAGATGGCAGAGAGCAACATCAGGAACCGACAAGTTTCTAGGGCGGCAGAGGAATGAGAGATGAAAGAAAGACTAACGTGAAGGAACGCGCGACAGATGAACAAACAAATCGGCGATTGGAGTGTGAAAGAGAGAAAGCAACTAGGGCTTACTTTTGTTAATGCGAGAGAGAGAGAGAGAAACAAGATAAGTTTATTTTCTCGCTAGGTGATTCTAATTACACCACTAATTTTTTTTAAAATTACCCCAAACTGAAAATTACCACAAAAATAAGCAAAATTCTTAAAACGCTACTGCATACATCACACACTGCATACTAAATTTTACCATAAAAAATACACAATTTTTTTAAAACATCTCTAAAAATAATTAAATTAATTATTTTTTAAAAAAAGTACGAAAGAAATGCTCCTTATCTATTAATTTTGACTAGGTATTCCCCGTGCCGGACGGCATGTTGAAACGAATAAAATTTACAATTGAGGAAGAATTGTTACTCAGTGCCCAAAATATACATCCATGTAACTGTAATTTTTTAGTACAAAAAAGATAACACAAAATAAATTTTGGAATCATGGGTTGGGAATTACAGCAAAACTTCGAGATAGATGATATTTGTAGTTCTGGTTCTATCTTCTGGTATAAGGAGAATGTTGATTCGGTCGAAGCTTGTACATCTTGAGAGTGCTGCATATAACTGACCATGACTAAAAACAAGTCTTTGTTGATCGAGGCCAACAAATTTAACAAACTGGCCTTGAGATTTATTGATTATCATAGCATATGCTAATCGAACTGGAAATTGACGTTGAATAAATTTGATAAGCAATTCCGAAGATGAAGGGGTTACTGAAATTTTTGGAATAAAAGCCAAGTTGCCAAACTTATCTCCGGTGAGAATTTTAGCTTCAATTACAAAAGTACTACAATTTTTAACAATCAATTTTGTACCATTGCAAAAACCCTCCTTCAGTACGATATTTCATAACAACATTATTGGGCAACCTACTTTAAGGTTCAGCTGAAAATGAGGCAACCCTGTTGGATTGAGAGAGTTAAGAACCTCATTAGGATAGCGATCAATAATGGAACTTTCACATCCCTCATATTCGTACATTTTGTCAACAACTAAATATGTAAAAATCCCCCCCAGGAAAACATCTAATGCTTTTGCATTGATATCACTAACATCGTCATTTTGCCCAAACAATACTGTTTGATCATTGAGATATGTCGGTGTAACTGTAGTTGCATCACTAAGATGTGGATTGACAATCGATATTAAATCAAGTAGACTTGGACACCTTTTAATCATTGTTGAAAATTGTACAATCTCATCTGAGTTAGTCCTAATTTAAAACTAACAACATATAGTTAAGTAAAAATAATAGAAATAATATACAATGTAAATATAACTTGGAAAAAGTTAAGGTACCTCCATTAGGTAATCAGCCTAAATAGTTTGTCCAGGTTCTGTTACATTTAGACGCATGTTCTCCGTCAACCCTAGAACAATCACTTGACACCACAATACTGATCGTTTAAGTGAGGCCGACACAATTTGCTCACAAACTCCTTTTGGAACAACAAGCAAAATTTGTCTAAAATCTCCACCTAAAACAACTGTAATGCCCCCAAAAGGTTTATAATTGCCACAAATATCTTATAGTAACCAATCCACAGCTTCAACACAAAACCTATGTTACATTGGCACTTCGTCCCAAATAATCAATTGGGTTTACTTAAACAATTCTGCATGTTACAATTGCTTATTGAAACTACATGTTGAATTTTCAAGGACATCCAGTGGGATCTTGAATGTAGAATGTGCCGTTTGTCCTTCTACCATCAACAGTGATGCAATACCAGAAGGAGCAATTACTACCACAGTATGAACCAAACTTCTGCATTTTGTGGCTATCATACAAAAAGGTTGTTCCAATTCCCCCCTCCCCGCATTCAAGAAAAAAAATTGTCCATTCGTTATGAAAAGCAGATGAAATGATCACATCATAAGCAGTTCACCAATCACCATTGAGTTTGTCAATATTAGAGTCGACATTTGCTTGAATAACATCCGTTTGTAGTTGCATGTGTTCCAAAATAAGTCTATTACCCACTATTGTACTCCAAGATCCATTTGGTAAGGGCATGGGTAGGTAGTCTTTTAAGGACTTTCCTGATTCTTTGAGTAATTGATTGAAGAGAGATATTGTGAATCAGACGGATCAGAAATTTAGTATACAGTACGTATCTTATATGAAAGATCGTCACAAACATGTATCCAAAATTGATTCCACAAAGCCGTTGGTCTCTTTGGAAAGCACTGCGTCAAGACAAGAGTGAATAAACTTCTTAATTATGCACCAGTTCTCATTATTGCAGACTCTGTAAGACATTTAATCTATTCATCATCATCATCTTCTAAAAGTCCTCTTGCGCGCGTGCTTTCTTAAAACTCGAGTGTAAAACTGATGGAAACTAAGTTCAAGAATCGTTTAATATTGCGTATAGACCGAATAAATTTTTTTATGTAAAACCCTAGTGCGGAATCGGATTTTACCTTCGAGATCTCTCTGGTTTAATCTCGTCTCAGCACGAATAGGGGTTGGTGGAGACGAATCGAGAACATGGGCTCGATAGAACCTCAAAATCTTCTATCATATTCCTTTTGCCATGCAATCCTGTACCGAGTGTGGGCTGCAGTATTACTAAGATCTCATTCTTTACTCTCTACGGCACAAACCCTAAATTCGTGAGAATTATTGTGTCGAGAGAAGAGGCAAGGCTGGCATATATATAAGGCTACGATAGGGCCCCTAAGGAGAAATACGTGTTTGGGCTTACTATGAAAAACTAGAATCCTAATTCGATTAAGAATTGATTCATTCCATAAATTATAATTCACACCACTAAAGAATTATAATTGCACTCCCGTCCTTATCTCAAAATTATATTTTGAGCTCCTTATTATTAAATACTTATTATTCTCCCCACGTTAAGATTTCAGATAACCGTCATTTAAAATTAAATTAGTGATAATTATATTTAAATGACTTCTTAATCCTTGAGCAAACCACTTAACTTATTTGACATGTCGGATTAACATAATCCACCTGCAAGGTTTGACATGATTAAAACTTATAAGCTTCTCAAGGGGTTATCATCAATCCCTATACCGGGACGTGGGTTCCGTCAATAATTAATATTCATCATACATATAGTGTCGCCATCCAATTTTACAAAAATTATTGATTCATAAATGAAACTCACTTTTAATGAGTAAAAACAACAAACACTACATATATATGTCTATTAATTATTTCAAGATTAAGAGCATAAGTAATCATAATAACCATGGGATTTTAAATTGTTTTATATAGTTAGTATAAAAACAATTAACCCAAAATGGTCCTGTTCAATACACACAAAGTGTATTAGCACTACGAGTTAAAACTATACCGTTTCCTGTAGTCAAGATAAACTACTAAAACTTGTGCTATAATCCTACTGATGGTTGTCCAATTCCATCTAAGACCGTGAACCAATAAACTTATATTCCACAAGAACCGATGATATGCTCCTTTGTGTGTAAGCTATACTCTACACACTAAATCATCTACTATATGGAATAAAAGACACACACATGCACAATATTTAAATAAATAATATAATGCAATCATTGCCTATAAAGATTCTCATCAAAATAACAAAATCGAGTCTATATAACATATCAAAACCATTTATAATAAAATCATGGCTTTTAGTATATCACTCTAACAAAAACATTATTCACTGTTTTTAAACAATTGAACGATCGAGGTCCTTTCACAACGGTTAGCAACAATCATAAGTAAAATCTTTCACTTTCATTCGGACTCGCAAAATACATTTGGCCAATTGCACGCCCTATCTTTCTTGGTGTCCATACATTTTCCTTCTTTTGCCAAACAAAATACTATGGGAATTCCTGGTACGTATATTTTCATGCCTCCACATACAAACCACAACATATGAAAAAGCTAGTTAAGGTTGTCATTTATGCTGCAGTCCTATTAATGGTGCTAGCAATTGGTTCTGATGGATTGCAAATGACATTGTGCATTTCAAGTAAGTGTAATACTAAACGATAGACATTTAAGAGCTTT
Organism: Lonicera japonica; assembly: GCA_021464415.1. NCBI lineage: Eukaryota > Viridiplantae > Streptophyta > Magnoliopsida > Dipsacales > Caprifoliaceae > Lonicera > Lonicera japonica. The sequence goes on from CM038464.1 coordinate 62,095,507, forward strand.
TGATGCATAGGGTGACCAAACAATCGCCATGCCACTTTTGGGGGTCCAATATATCGCGCATCCAAGTATTGTTTAATCTCGTCAACCCCTCTAAACATTATTGTTGTGCAAATGTGACCTTTGTAAATGTACTTATTGATATACTTTATGCATCTCAGTCCAGCACACACTTCCACATTAATATGGCAATTAAACTTTCTAGAGATAAACTCCTTGTAAGGTACAACATCCCTTTTGTCCACTTCATGCCCTCCTCTAACCTTGTATTTTCGACCATCATTATGGCGTCTATAAATAATGTATCCATTCTTGTCCACTGTTGTTTCGTCTACAAACCCTTTAGTATATCCCTTAGTGCACCTCCCACCTTCCATACATGGTGCCCCCGGGTTCCGAGCGCCACACGGACCATGTACCATACAATGTTTGATTATTTCATAAAGTGCAGGATCTACAACTTCATTCGAGAACTTAGCACATACTGCTTTATTCATTTGGCACATGTATTGATCTTATTTGGGCCATGAAGAAATATAAGGATGTGCATATGCGCCAACCCTCGCTTTTGGAATTTGATAGTAAATACGTGTGATACATTTTTACCAAAAACAATGCCAGTCTCTATATCGCTCATCAAAACCTTTCTCTTAAGCTCAAAAACTTGAGCAACCAAATTGGGTCGATCGGTAGCATCTTGGTTCAGTAGCAGAGCGTCAGTGATTTCCAGCCACTTAAGGCCTGTTTGGTATGTGTTTATTTTATTTTTTTTCCCAAATGTTAAAAACTCAACTTAAAATTAATTCTATTTTCACACATCCCAAAATTTATTTCACTTTATTTTCTCTCTCTAAAAAAACTTTTAAAACACCATAACTTTAAATTCAAAAATCAAAATTAAATAAAAAATATATATTTAAAACATACTTGTCAATATCTATAAAATAAGATCCATTGTGACTATTTTTTAAAAAAAATTTTTTTATGAGATTTTTTAGTTGGTTGAAAAAAACTCAAACAAAAACCAAATTCACTTTTCAACATACCTCCAAATTCTACCAAACACCATATTTTAAAAACTCAACTCAAAACATCCACCAAACATCACCTTAGAATTCGCAATCATAGTTAAGAAAATATTTGGATGCTCGTTGAACCAAGTAATAGCCATAGAATCTTGAAAAATTTTAAACATATGCCTTAGGCTACCAGTAAATGAAGATGGCAATACAAATCGTCTTTCAAATTGATCAGGGTTTAATCCATTTTCAGCGATATCTGTAAGACCTTTATAAAGTTGTGCTCAGAGCCTGCCTTGATTCGGTCTGCAATAGTTTAAACGGTTTTGCTCAGTTGAAGCCCATGCATCTACGATAGTTCTTGAAAGAATTTCCCCCTTGGATGATTGTTAAGTATTCTCTTAAGCGTTGGAAAGGACGAAAGTAAAAGAATTGAAGCTGTGTAATCCTTGAGTCTAACCATATTCCCCTTTTGGGATCTCATTGCCTCAAACTAGTTTCCCACCTAAGCTTACCGTAAGGGAACAACAATATATAATGCAAGGGCAAATAAGTTGGATAACACTTACTAATTTACATCAAAGCGTTACTACCTTTCAACGACACCATAATGTCTCTCATTCTAGTGGTTTCAGTTCCACCCCTTGGTAGAATTAACGCAATCTCATCAACTGTCAATAGGTTATATCGGCGCTGATCATTTATCTCGCTGAAATGCAGGTATGCTGGTAACTCATGAACCTCAGGATCCATACGATCTAGAATAGCAGCAACCTGACGATATTTGGTAGCAAAAACATTATGTTGATCAAAACAAATTTGGATGGTGTTTAAGACATCCATTCGCAAATAAGAATTCCTTTTGGTTCAAAAGTGTAAGGCTGATACTAAATCATGTATATAAAATTGAGCATACACTGGATCTTGACCTGGTTGCACTTGTAATGATCCAGTGGGGTGGCGCAACTGCCCATGAATAGTAAAATGCATATGACCAATACCAGGGAGAACTCTATCATCCATTTGAACCCTTAAACTTGTAAAAGCATTAGCTGCATTATAAGCTTGAGTATTATTTCAAAATGAGAATGCCTAATGATCATTTTCATCAAATAATGCTTTAAGTTTTGGTGGAGGAGTAAGTAGATCAGGTAATTTAATTTTTCCTGAAAGACAATATGTCCCGAAAAAAGAACGATGCTCATTCGATTTACTCAATTTTTCAAGATCACATTGCAAAGCTGAACAATGCGGACACACATTATCCATTTTACCCAATTTATGTCGACAGAGATCAAATGAAGTCGTGGGCTCAACATTTGTAACTAATGGCTCTTGAGAAGTCGGCAGATCACCACTCGTGCATGTAGAGGAGAAATTAGGCCTACAAAAACCATATAATTTTATTTTATTATTATTATTATTATTTGAAAAAGGAATAAAAATTAGAGAAAATAAAGTAATTAAAATATAGTATTACTCATTCTGTCTTCAAACAAAAAGAGAGCTAGTAGGTGAATTTGTTTGATCTTGCGCTGCATGAGAGGGGGTTTCTTCGCTAAGCAATACATGATTCGGCATTGATTGCTCATAGTTGCGTATAGTTGGGGACTCTACGTTACACATATCATCAATTGGAGAATCTGTGTCTTGGTATACCAGATTAGTATGTGTTTGTTGTAATACAATATCATCTTGTAGCGAATGAACAAAGTTTCTTACACACTAAGACAATGTGTTAGACATTGCATATGTTGATTGACAATTTAGAAGTGGATTATTTGTTGACAAAGTTAGCACAGGAGAAATCAAATCCAAAGAAAAAGGCATGGGTTGCAAAGCCTTGGCAGCCTTGGTCTTTTTTTGTATTGTACGATTCTCGAGTTTAACACGACCTCGTTGAGCCCGCCTTGGAGTTAAACTAGGAAAGAACCTTGGTTGATTAAACTGTTCGATCTTTTCTTGTTCTCGAATTAAATTGTGTACATTTTTTCGAGAGGTAACGTCATTTAGTCTTCTAACAAGAGCCCCGAGAACATTTCTAAAGAGCCCATTTACTTTGAAAATTAAATAGTGTTAAGAATAACATTTATCAAATCTACATTAACAATAAATTACTATTAAAAGTTATACATTAAAAAAACCATAGTAGGAAGTGTAAGTGTTGTAGGTGGACATTGGTTTTCTTTCCCCTTTCCCTTGCCCACATAGCTTGCTTCCAATTTTCTTCTTTTGCTCTACATTAATTAAGTAGTCAAGTTAAGAATTTTAATTGTTGACCTCAACCAACTCTCATATGATTGAATATGAGTATAAATTTCTAACCCCTTTAAAACTTTGCAGCCTTTCGGATTCATCGAGTATAACAATGCCTCGATTTTGTTGACATAGAGCACTAATAATTGTCTCATCTATTTGGTCATCAACCTTTTAAAATTTCATTAAATGTTAAAAATTTGGTAATAAGTTTGTCATGGAAAAGACACATACATTAAGTGTTAAAACCTTTACATGGCCATATAATGTTAAATTTGTAGGTGTTCGAATAGGAGAATTCACATACGTGCTCAATACATTGCATATAATAATCAATTGTTTAGAAGAAAATTAAGTGATAACTAATTTTAACTGCTAAGTTGTAGCAGAATTGGGGTTTTGAGGAGTTAAAATTTAAGAGAAAGGAGTTAAAATATTAAAGAAACTTAACATACAAAAACCAATACAAATAGAATAAATACAAATTGGAAATTTATACAAACTAAATTAATACAAATTGAATGAATACAAAGTGTAATGCCTAATAAGTACACAAATTATTCCAACTTGTATAATTTTGCGAAGTTATTAAATTCGCAATGAAATTCCAAATTTTGCAAACTGAGAAAAATACAAATAGGAAATGTATACAAATTGAATTAATACAAAGTGAAATGTATACAAACTGAATTAGTACAAAGCGCAATGTATACCAAGTACCAAATAGTGACAATATAAATTGATATTATAATTATCATTATAAATTGATACAAATCTATAGAAATTGGAAATGCCTTGAGATCGTAATTGTATCTCCCACCACAATATAAAAAACATCATAGAGATTGCAACTGTATCTTCCACCAATATTGCCTTCTAATTGTGTGTTGCCGTTAACTTTGGCAAAGAGATATAAACACATGAATTTGTATGTTGCATTACTTTTCATTTATTTGGATTTGAACAAATATTAAATTCTAACAAACAAAACATCTTAAATTGAATAAATATGCCTAAAAAACTAAAATATTCTGATCACCATCATTCCGTCTAAGCATGAAGCATTGATTTTTTTAATTTTTAAATATGGATTTAGTTGGATTATAGATAAATCGTGTATGATTCTCGAAGAAATAAAAATCCGTGCCAGACAGCATGTTAAAACGAATAAAATGAACAATTGAGGGAGAATTGTTACTCGTTTGATCAACCATGCAATTTTAATTAATATTTACGACATGCATCCAAATAATTGTAATTAATACCAATGCAAATCTCGAGATATAAATACTAATCAATCTGGTAATTTGTTTTTCTTTCCTTAAATAGTATGAAAATAAAATAAATAAAACAAAGAAAAATAATCATAAAGAAAAATATGCACAACTTCCCGAATACACCAAATGAGAATAAAACAAAAAATTGTATATTGCCATTACTTATTTCTTCTCCTTTTTTAGCATCTTAAATTAAAAGTTTAAATAACATTATCTCCTTTTTAAATTTAGAATACCACCACCTTTTAAACTAAAATATTAAAGAACTATAAAATTCAATTCTAACTTTACACCTTTCCAAATACTCTTGACACTACCAAAAGAAATATTAAAATATCATAATTTTACTCAAAGTATCTCAACTTTCACTCACTACATTCTTTGAAATCTATTTTTTCTTATTTAACTATCCGAACACTAATATGAGACTCTCTATCTTTCTCTTTCTCTCTCTCTCTATATCTCTCTCTTAATTTTGCCTCATGATATGGATTTTCTCAGTTATATTTACTTACATATTAATTAGAAATGGCATGCATAAGCCCTTCTGTTAAATCTGTCCAACAAACGAAGCCCAAAGCAGATATATTTAGGGTAAACTTGCATAAGCTGCCCTCCTATTAATTTATTATTATTCTACTTCATATATATCTGAACACTAATATGAGACTTTTCATATCTCTCTCTTTTAATTTTGCCTTATAACCATGAACCAAACAAATAAATTAGAAAAAAAAATCTAATAAGAAAGGAAGGCCCCGTCCCTTTTCATTAGCTAAAAAAAAAAATTAAAATAGTTTTTTCTACAAAACTACATAGACTTCATCTATCTCTTACCATTTCAAACTCTCTCATTCAATTTAAAGAGGCAAATTTGCCTTCTAAGACAAATAAAATTTAATAAGCAAGGAAGGCACTTGTCCCTTTTCATTAACTAAAAAAAATGTTGAAAAATTTTAAACTACAAAGAGCCCAAAGTTTGTAGAAAGGAACACCGAACTATAATCGTTCTTATGCACAAAGCAGATTTTTTCCACCCTCAAACCCCTGATACATATGGACATGATACCTTTTGCACTGCAAATTCCATAAAATGGGGCATACATATAGCACATGATCCAATATACTTACACCTTCAAACCCCTTTACCTTCCTGTATACCCTCAATCCCCTTACTACAAATTGCACAAATTTTTTTTACTATTTCTTTCTCACTGCTGCTCACTTGCTATCGTGGAGATAAGTGAGCATTTATGTTTCCACTTTTTCTTTTTATCTTTTTCGAGGATATGTGATGATCATGAATATTTTATAAATTTAAAATTTCAATCTTCAGTCTTATATTCCATTTTCATTTTTGTTAATTGATAACGCTAAAAAAGAACAAGTTGATATGACCAAGTGCAAGTAGTCAAGTTATAATATATTCGAAAAAGTCCGAGGTCGAACCACAGAGAAGACAATGAATCTATTTCTCTAACTATCTTTCTCAGAGGGAAGAAGGGAAAAAAACGGAAAAGATGATAAAATCAGAGAATAAGGAAAAAAATGAAACTAAATTAAAATTACTAATTAACTAAACTAAAACTAAAGGCAAATATAATCCTGGAGTGCAATAGTAAAGAGAATCCAAAAGCGCAAGTTATCTACCTAAAAGGCTTACTAAATGCATTAAAGGAACATGTAATTAAACTAAAAATAAATAAACTAAATAAAACAACGCACTAACTAAATAAATCAGATTGTTAAATGGAATTAAATCAATGAAATGCAAATGTTAGGGGTATCCGTAGTTAGGAAGTATGAAACTAGTCAAATCGGGTAATCCAAATCTAAGTTTAAACAAGATTTTTCACTAAGATTCAGCTCCTAGATTCTCCAACCATCAAATTATATTGCTACTATAAGTATATGATAGCCCATACATGACAAAGACTATATAAACTAGCTTTGAGCAATAGGATCTGACAATGAAGCTTTTGACTTTGAAAAAGTGTAATTTAAAACCTTGTATTGCTAGTGTGTGACAAAAAAATCCAAGTTAATTAAACTTCTCAAAAACAAGTAGCTTAACAATCATATAAGGTTTGAATATGATTGAACGTGATTCAAAGCAAATCCATCTTAAAAAGAATGCCGAAAGTCAAAACTAGCACTTTCTTGACACTTATGTGAATAAATACCAAATCAGGGCCAAATCAGTCAATTCACTTAAGAAACTAATCCAACTAATTATAGGATAAATACAATCCTCAAATCTTCCACATTAGGGTTTTAGTGCAAAAATTCAAAAATCGACATTTTTACTGTTCTTAATCAAATGGAACATTTGAGTTAACTTATGGAAACATATTTTTAATGCATGCAAAGATAAGAAAATACTCATACATTCAGTAGGTGATTTATAACCAATGAAAAAATCAGATTCAAACCTAGATTGGATCACATTCAAAGATTAATTACGCATCTTTCACTATGGACCTCTAACAAAGGATTTAACTAGATATAATCAAAACAAACATGTAAATAAGCTTAACAATAATGAAAAATAGTAGACACATGCCTAATAATATATAAAATCATATTTAAAAACTTTTGGCTTTAAAAATTTCGCAATTCCGATTAAAGACGAAAATTTTACAACTAAAACAATAAAATAAAATCAAAACTAACAAAAACTAAACAAAATTGACTTAAACCCTAAAAATTCTGGAGAATCAGATTACTAATGATCATTAATGAATTATACATGAATAGCATGAAAAAACGATAAACTATTTGAATATAGAATAATAATCAAGCATAAATCGATGAAAAATTGAAAAATTGACAATCTAGACCTATAAACCCTAAAACCAGTCCTTAAAACGAGGCTTTAAGGTTGATTCCAGAATATATATGGTCTAAATTAACTACTCTATGAATATCAAAACAAACAAATAATTAAAAGCAATTAAACTAAAAGAAAACATAAAGCTAGGGTTTACCCAGCATGCAATTGAAACTTGAATCAAAAGTTAAATTAATGTTGATTACAGTGATGTTACATAATCAAAATATCATAAATAAACTAACCTAACAATAGTTTTAAGGAATTAAAGAAAGAAACTCTATAGTTCGATTTTCAGATACAGCGCAAAAGCTCCCAAGAAAGTTACGGTGCTTTTAACTTCTTTGTTAATTAATTGATTCTAAATTGCTGTGTACCCTAAAATATGAGATATATGATCCTTTATATAGTACACAAGTGTCTCTGGTAGTGGCTTGAATAATTTTTGAAGAAACGAGCCAAAAATAGTTAAAAACCGAAAACGAGCCATAAAATGAAGTAGAGATCGATCCTGGTGTGGGGATCGATCCTCATATATATTATTTTTTTCTTTTTTTTCTTTTTTTGGCTGCTTTTTCTTTTTCTTTTTCTCATAACTTTTTGCTTCGAGTTTCGATTGATGTACTATTTTCGCTTACACGTAAGTAATTTAAAGCTCTATAACTTTTATTTATGGAGATTTCTTTAAAATTTTATTGGATAAAAACTTTGATCAGCTACAACTTCGGGCTTTTTACGGCAGTTCTCGGTTTTGCTTGAAAACTCTTATGGAATTGATTCGGTTGAACTTCTTTCCTCTTGGAATCACTCTTGGACACTTGCATTCACTTCATTCATACTTGAGGACTTGAAAAAATCTCCTGACTAGTGCTTTGGGGATAGTTTGCAAAGTCTTCCTCGCCTCGGAATGGATATTGGCTTCTTTTTCGAACATTTTTTTGCACTTTTTCGCTTTCAACCTTCTTTCTTATATACAACTTCAATTGCTTAACGACTATATCTTAGTAACACATAAATACAATGTAATGCCTTCTTTTCATGTTTAAACAAAATTTACATACAATTTTTTATTTTAGATAGTAACTAGAAATTAACTGAGCATTGTTTAAGGGATTAAAAATGCAATTTTTGGACTCAATTACTAATTAATTTTTTTTCGAAGATCTGTGATGATAATTTTTGCTAAGTGCTGAGAAGCAGGCTTAAACACAAAGCAAAAGTAAAGCAGACAGATAACTACTTCCCCCTTTCAAACCCTCAAAGCCCCCCTCAATAAACAAACACCAATAAAACCCACAAACTAAAGGTTTTGTGACAGAGAGATGAGTACATCTTCATCTATATGTCTTTTTAATTTTTAATTAGACAAACACTTTTCAAACCCACAAAACCCCCCTCAATAGACAAACACCAACAAAACCCACAAACTAAAGGTTTTGTGACAGAAAGACGAGTACCTCTTTTGGTGCCGGAAATAGAGGTGACGGAGGACAAAGCTTTTAGCAAAAGAGTTGCTGGTGCAGGCGTGGTGACGGTGATTGTGTGTGGTGACGAAGGTTGTAGTGGAGGATTGATGACAGTGGTTGAGAGTACTGCCGGAGGTGTGATGATTGTGATTCGACAGCGTTGGTTTTTTGATGGCTTGATCATCGTGGTCTATAGAGATATGTGGTTTAGATTGAGATGGAAAAATGTGTGGATGGAAATACAAAGAGAGAGAGTACCGAAGAAATGTAGGAATTGGGAAACAGGAAATGACAAGGGAGAGATAGCTAAAAGAATAATTTTCAAATTTCAAATTTGAAATATATCTTTTTTTTTAAGTATAGTATAATATTCTTATATGTGTTGAAATTACATCTAAAGACTAGAATATTATGCGTATTTTTACTACTAAATTTAAGTAATTGATCAAGTGAAATTACAAGGGTGGAGGTATTTTGACTTTGTGTTGCTTATAATACATAGATGTGATCTAATTAAAAATTCTAGAAATTAGGTAGAAGGGCTTATTATACATTGATTTTTACCAAAAATCCAATGAATAATATTTTTTTGAATGAAGGGCCTATTTTTAATTGGTAATTTGAATGAAGGGCCTATTTTTAATTGGTAATTAGTGTAAGAGGTCTATTTTGTTTTATATTTTAAATGAATGTATTTGAATAAATTTAAATATCATTTAATTAATAAAAACATGTTATGTATTACCTAAATTACCCCTTTTTATGAAATTTTCACAAAAAATATGGACTGCAAAGTTCATATTGCAATAAAATATGAACTGCAAAGTTCATATTGCAGTGAAATATGTACTGCAATATGAACTTTGCACTAAAAATATGGACTGCAAAGTTCACATTGCAGTAAAATATGGACTGCAATATGAACTTTGCACTAAAAATATGGACTGCAAAGTTCATATTGCAGTGAAATATAGACTGCAAAGTTCATATTGCAGTCCATATTTTAATGCATATTGATATTTTTTTAGTTTATTTTAAGGGTTGGGATGTCATTTTATAATGAAAAAAAAAGACACATGTCATATTATCAATAAAATAAAAAATAGGCCCTTTATTTAAAAAAAAATTATTCCTTAGCCTTAGTGTGAAAATCTTTCTCTAATAAGCCCTTTTTTTTAATTGCCCCTTAAAAATTTCATATGCCACTTTAACTGCTACACTTTAACTGCTACCTGCAGCCGTTTTTGTGTGCTTTACGTTCATCTCACGTCCCAGAGGTTTCCCACTGGGCACTCTTCCTTCTCTCTCCCATCGGACCCTATTTCCCTCGTCGATCGCAATTTCCCGCAACCCTTCGTCAACGTTTACTTACAGTGACCCCGCTCTCTCTCTGTGCTCTTCCACGATCGCCGCGACCGGAGATCAATTGTTGCCATCATCGCCGCCAGCACAGCCTCCTCGGACCATCGCACTACGGCATCTCAGCCCTAGCCTGGTTTGCTCTCATTTCGTGTTTACTTAATCTGCTTTACATGATCAAATTTAAAACTCTTGTTTGATCCCCATTTTCTTCTGATTGACTGATTTCTTAAATCTCTACCACATATGGATATATGCCCCAATTCTGAAATGTTTTGGGGTTTTAGGTGTTACTATTTTCCCCTAGTTTCGTATTTCAAGCCCCACAGTCCAACAATTACTACTGTTAAATAATTTTACATGCTTGATAGCTTGCATTTTGGTTTATAATTACTAGATGCAGATACGCGTGTACTTATTATTTTCATGCACGCGTAGATTTAATATAGAATGTGAAGAGTAAAATGTAAAATGTAAGACATCTACACTTTTAACTCACCTGGTCAAGTCCAGTCAACAACGATTTTAATTAAAAGAATAAATACATGAGGAAATAGGAAATCCACTGGTGTCCTATCTGCTTCCTATCACTACCATTTTATATTAATACTATACACCCTTCTCGCAAGAAGTTGTTACACAATTATGTTTGTATTCATTGAATTTACTAATATACTATTTTGCTTGCTTACTCTTTTTTATTTTTCGGTCAAATCAAAGGGAAAGTACCCCAGAAATATATTGAAAATAAAATCAGTGCTCACAATGTAAATTTGGTATTCCCACCTTATCTGATTTTAAAATCCCTCTCATACGTTTGGGAAGATTCTACACTTGCTTACTCTCAATGATGCTTGCATGAGTTTTTTGTTGGTGTATGTCTTTATATTCACGTATAGTTTGTGTATTGCAGGTGTTGCGGCTTACGGTGGTACCCACTGTTAATACCGGTAAACCAGTTTAATATTATGCAATCTCATTGAGACAACATATCTGTTTTGTAACTATGTTTTAGGGCATAGCTTGCCCAACCTAGATGCTAAGGGTTCTTGATGATGTTTATCTTTATGCTTTTGTAGACAGCAACCTGGCTGTAGGAAACAATGGCTGGGTCTAAGGAACAGCAGAAAGACGTTGGGGAATTGGCCAGTGATGTGCCAGCTACAGCTATGACTACGAAAGAGAAGAGTAAGAAGAGGGGAGTAATATCTCGAATATGGAATAGCATCTTTAGGTTACATGGTGATGATTTTGAGAAGAGACTGCAACGTATTTCCAAGGAAGAGGCTGCTGTTCTTGCTAGAATGAAGAAGCGTTCTCTTGGTTGGAGGAGGATGGCAAAGCGCCTCATTGTTTTCTCCGTACTTTTCGAGGTAAATAAATGTTCCCTTCTCTTGTTGTACAGATTTTGTCGTCTTATTTATCAGTTATTATGCATATTGTCAAAGTTGGAGGGTTTTTAAATTTTAAAAGATACTGGACAAATGTGATTTGAATCTGTTGATTTTTAACTTACATATTAGAAATTTCTTTATGTATCGGCAATACGCTCTACTGTATCAAGCAATATTAAGTGAATCGCATATTAGAGTGTTATATGATACATCTTTCACTATTTCTTTGAGCTGTTTTTTTTCTTGGGTCTTGGGAAGTTCATTCTCATATGCAAAAGAAAACCCACAAATTCAGAATTTCAAGAGACAATTTATGAGGGACCCACAGCTAATCTTTGACGCAGACAGCGAAGAGGGGTCGAATTGAGTCTTCTGCCTTTTTTCTGTCTGTTGCTTTGATCATGGCTCCACAATTTCTCTTCTGTGTGATGTATAATATTCTCTCCCTCGGGCAGCATTTTCTATTGGCTCTCTATTTGGTTTGGAATATCAATTCGGTGTGACGTGCCACCAATTTTTTTCCCAGTCTGGTTCAATTTTTTTTTTTTTTATGAGATTTGGTGTAGATGATTTACTCATTATAGAGATCATTTACACCAAGTTTCATGAAAAATTTCATCTGTTTACCCCTCGAAATGGACAGTCCTTTTTCTTAAAGTGAGGACCGTCCTCTTTAGAGTGGGCTTGTACATGCATATTATTCAATGAATCCCCAAACGTATGTGTATCCTACTTTTTTTGAAAATCCATATTTGTATCATATATATATCGCATATCTGTACCTGTGCTTCTTAACTGGGCTTTGTCTATGCTTTCAAATTCATAGTATAAACTTCCTCCTTTATTTTAACCTCAGTAGTTTCCTATACAAAACCATTCAATTGTCCTCTATCTTAATAATGGCCTTTAACATTTTCTGCAATTGATTTATCTCTAGCTAATTTCCGGCAAGCCCCATATTCAGCTCTTGTCAACTCAAAAGTTTCTCTAGTTCAAGACCACCGGAGGTAATCCATCCACTTCGATCTACCCCTTTTTAAATGAGCATATGATCCAGAAGGGAGAAATCTGGCTGCCTTGGAACAATTATATGCCATCTTTATTTTAATGACCCAAGTGGTTTGGACAGGCTACTTTAAGTGGCCTGCAATAGGTGTTGGTAGGGAACGCGCTATGGAGAGATAGTCTCACATCACCTGGTTATGGTAAAATGATGTGCTCTATACGCATGGTTCCATGTCTTCCTATTAATTGGCCTTTTCTGTACTAGCCGATCAACAAACCTGCATGGGATTGGGTTCAAAGTCAACAATATCTTGATGGGCAAATTGGTGTGTGACAAAATGGTTCAGACCTGGACCTGACTGAAGGTGCGCCAATGGGACATTGGGCCCTGAGGATGGTGGATGTGACAACATGAATCTTTTGGGTGGGCCGATGTAGGTGCCGATAGGGTAGAGCGGTACACACTGGCTATTTTTTCCCCATACCGCTGCATTGTTGCTGCTGCTTTTACCTTTTCTACATGATTCTGCACATTACAAACGTGTACTACTTGTTTGAAGGATTGTTCTCTTCTCCTTGTGTAAATTTTCTCACTCTACTTTCCTTCTGTAATGCTACTATATCATCAACTTTTCTTTCTTTATCAGATGTAAGACCCCTTACTGATGTAATCCACAACCTTGGTCTATCATCTTGAGGGATTATGCCTCTCTCCTGTGCCATTTTTTTTATATATATATATTTCAGCATATCTTTCCCTTATCCTTCTGAGCATCATGTAATTACTTCCAATCCATTCTGCATAATTAAAGTTGAAGTGCAGACCGTATCTCCTCCCTGGTTTCTCTTCTATCATTCTGAAGAAACTTCCTTGCTTTCTATGCTGACGCATTTGTTTTTGTTGAAGGCTTGAAGCTTACCCTTCGAAGCAATCCTTCGGATCCTTCTAACAGTCACTAGCATCAGCGGGTGGAATATCCATCTTCCATTCACAAGAAGCTCAGCTAGACTGCACTCTGTAGCGTAAAAATGACAATATACTAAAGAAAGTATTTAGTCATGTTGGAACAGTTCCGCATTTTCAGAAGTCCTTAATAGTTATATGTGTGAATGCATTTTTATTGAAATGGTATTAATCTGACAAGAGGTAAAACTAATATTCCCCCCATCTCACATTAATAGTCCCATTTTAACTTTGGTATTTCTTCAGAGAACACTAGTTTCAACCTAATCAATGGTCAATAATATAATTTATTTTCTATTTAAGATTTGGTACATTGGTTATGTCTAAAAACGGAAACGAGAATATTAATTTGATACATCCCGAAAAAGAAAGTGACTACTAATTTGAGATGTAGTAGTTGTTTCGTATTGATGTAGTTTCATCTTGTCAGGTTATTGCAGTGGGTTATGCCATCATTACAACAAGATCTTTGGAGTTGAATTGGAAAATGAGGGCATTGCGAGTTTTGCCAATGTTTCTTTTGCCTGGGCTATCTTTTGTCACTTATTCATCCCTTGTAAGCTTCAATAGGATGTGTAAGTATCTTTAAAGTTGTCAGTATGGCCTTATCTTATGAACATTATAATGTTATTATTGAATATTTTGTTTCCTTTTGGCTTGTTGATTTGCAAAGAAATATTATCCACCAACAGTCTTGCATGTTGCGCCGTCTCCTTTTTAGTTTCCATTTTTCTTTTTTGTGTTTTTTACTTGTGGGGAAGCGGGAAATTTGTAACTTTTCTGAAGGACCAACATGTTAACCTTTGCAAAATCCAATCTGATGGCATTATGGTTAGAAAGGACCACCTTTGGTAATTAATTTTCTCCATGTTATCTTCTAGGTGATCTCAAGGACCAAAAAACTTTAGAAAGGCTGCGGGCTGAAAGGCAAGCAAAAATAGATGAACTTAAAGAGAAGACTAATTATTATACTACACAACAACTCATTCAGGTAATTACTGGAAGTGGCACAAGATTGTACTCTTATTATATATAGCTTTGTTGTTTTTCCTCATACTGCTGCATTTGAACTCCGTGGGTGAGGTTGATTGACTGATTATGGTACTCTTATCATAGTTTCTTTTATCTTTGTCATATTTATGCTTTCAAACTCTATGGGCGAGTTTTACTGACTGCATGAGGCATGTAGTTTGAACTTTAACATATTTTCCATACAAATGGACAAAAAAAATGCATTAATAAAAGAGCCAAAGAGGCATTGTGGAAATATTCAGGATGAGGTAAACTTAAGCTTCATTTTCCATCTGTATACTCTTAAGTCTTAACATCGTACAAATTGTACGTGAATATCTTTCAAAAGGTGTGGATAATGAGGAGACTGACATTGGTTAGATGAACAGTGGACTTAAACTCTGCTTGGCTTAGTCAATATTGTTCCATTTAGTGGTTGGAAATAATTCATCAAGAAATGGATTGTTGGGCAATGTTCGGATTTTCAAATGCATACCTGATTAGTTCTGAATATGTGAGGGAGATCTGTGAAAGAGATTTCAAGAAGCCTGTGTTAACAAGCCTCCAAAAATGAAATACTGGTAGATTTTGTGTTTCTTGTTTTCTTACTGAGCCCTGTGATAGCCGTGCATCTCATGTTATAGTGCTGGCCGCTATTGTATTATTATTTGAAGATGTGAAAATGCAATATATATAGTGCGCTTACTTTCAAGTCTTTGCTGCAGAGATATGACCCGGACCCAGCAGCGAAGGCAGCTGCTGCATCAGTCCTTGCGTCCAAGTTGGGTGCAGATTCTGGCTTGAAAGTGTACATGGAAGACAATTCAAAGCTCAGCAGCCCCCCAACAGGAAAGAGTAATGATGTTGAGTTTGTGCAATCTACTGGTCTCAGTAAACGGAAGCAATTGGATGCCAGATCCAATAGCACAGAGAGCACATTATTGCATAGTTCAGACAACGAAATGATTCATTACGCTGGATCTGAGGAGGCTGAGATTTCCAAGCATAACCAGCTGGTTGTTGAGCATCACGATCATACAGGTTCTGGTGCAAATGATGGGGGGTGGATTGCTCGAATTGCAGCATTGCTAGTGGGAGAGGATCCAACACAGTCTTACGCACTTATATGTGGAAACTGTCATATGCACAATGGTGAGTAGACTTTTTCCTCTTTTTCCACAAGTAATGGAGAGTACGCTGAAGTTGTAGAATTGTAATTATTCTCCCCCAGGTTGGGTGGGTTTGGAGAGCTGATGGATAACTCCCTGTAGTATGTCTGATTTGAAATATGAGGTGAAGAAAAATTAAAGAGAAATCTTTCTTGTTCGCAGGGCTTGCAAGGAAGGAGGATTTCCCATACATAACTTACTACTGCCCACACTGCAATGCCCTTAATAGGCCAAAAAAACAACAGGAAGAACATGCTTTGTCTCCCAGCTCCCCTAACCCGAGTGCCTCAGCAACAGCGGATGATGCCAACTTGCACAAGGATGTTAGTGGTTCTGCGAGTGAAAATGTACCTTCTGCGATCGACCCAGTGGTAGCTGAACAGAGAAGAATGTGAGAGAAATGTATCTGAGAGCTTTCTTTTCAAAAGGTATAAGATTCAGTTTTGAGTGCGGATATTGTTATCGGCTTGCGGTTGGCTTGGTCATGTAACAAAGAAATGTTGACCTCTCTCAACCCCTGATGTTGTATTGAATTAGTACGGAGGTTTCATGGCGCTTGCGCGACCATAACCCTGGTTGATGCAATTGGGTCATTAATATCATTGAGCATTTCTCTAGGTGTCATCTTTGAGCTGTGCGACATTTTACATGTATGTACACATATAGTTGTAGGAGCCAAATTGCGTGTATGTGTACGCATATAGGGGATGGACTGATTTTTATTCAATTTTAAAGGCTGAAAATACTAAATTTCCAAGATGATTGCTAAGGGTCCGTTCGGTAGCGTTTTTAGAGGCCTGTTTTTGTTTTTTGAGGCCAAAAACGGATAAAAAATGCATTCGGTGGGATGCTGACAAAAACATGAAAAATGTTTTCGGTAAATGAATTCACGTTTAAAGCATAAAACGCAAAAATGCCAAAATGACGTTCTCTCCATTCTCACTCTTGCAATCTTCGTTTTCACTGTTTTCGTTTTCAGAAAATGTTTTCACTATTTTCGTTATCGGTAAAATTCATTTTTTCGTTTTCATTTTCTGAAAATATTTTTAAAAAACATTTTCTGAAAACGTTATCGAACGGACCCTAAATTTCCATCTCTTAATGCTTGTAGAGGTTTCAAACAATACCAAAAAAGAGAGCAGAACAGGCTGATTTAATTTAAGGAGCTTTTCTTTGTAAGTCTTTTTTCCCTAATTAAACCAACACAAGTTTACTAGTGTAAATACTCGAGAAAAAGAAAAAAGGTGAGACAAAAAAAGAAAGAAAAAGAAAATCAAAACTCAGCTAACACTGAATTGTTATTTGGATGACGAGGCTAGGGTTTATCAAGAGATCTTTATATAGACTTGCAGTTGGGTTGGGTTCACTACTTAAGCACTCATGTTACTGACCTAAAGAAAGATTTTGGGTTTTTAAGTTTTTTCTTCTTTTAAAATATTTTAGTTTTAGACCAAAAGGCTTGGTAGAGTGGGTAAAAAACCTGTTCTCGTACGAAACAAGTTCTTCCCGGATATTTAATGTGTCACAATTGATTTTCTATTATAGGTTTCAACGTGTTTTAATGAATTTTTATATTTAGTTGGCACTTTCTTTCATTAACAGAAAAATATGAAAAATTTGGTCTTCGATTGTCCTTTATTTTGTTATTATAGGCCACAGTGATAGAACTTACTCCTGAAAACCGCTCTCCAACGAAAGGGGGGTACCCATGGACTTTATATGTTGCTTCCAAGTATTTTTCCTGTGTTGGACTACTTTAAGGCCTTGTTTGGTTCACAGAAAAGAAATTAGTTCCCTTATCTTTTCAATGGAGGTGGGAAAGTAAATTTTCTGTCAAATTTCCTTTCTTGTGTTTGGTAAACCATGAAAAGTATTTAGGTAAGAGTATTATTGTTTAAAATTTGTGTAATAAATGCTTGGAAATCACATAGGAAAATCAATCCCGTGTGTTTTGGGAGGAATAGTTTTACCCCCCTACTTTCTCCTCTCTAGGGAAAGTATTTCCGGAATTTGTGCTTACTAAACAAAGGAAAGTAACGACTTTCTTTTTCCGAGTACTAAAATCCGTGAACCAAACAAGGCCTAAGTTCATAACATATTTCTTCCTTGTTACTGAATGTGCTTTACTTCTTTATGAGCATCCCAAGCTAATAGTTGTTAATGTATTCATGGTTTGACCAATAAAAATCGGTTGATAACACCAACAGTTGAGATACCACTTATTTAGAAAGATAGAATTAATGGGTTTAATAATATCTAGTAAATTTATTTTATTAAATTTCCAAGTCACATTGAACATAAGACAATAATTTCTAATACGAGTAAGGGTGCCTTTTTTTTTTAACCTTTAATTGTTAAATACTAGTTGCTGAATGCTGGATATTGAATATTAAATCCAAGTTTTGTAGATACCGCTGGATATTGAATATTAAATCCAAGTTTTGTAGATACCGAATGTTTTTTTTTTTATTTTAAATGATGATCTGAATATTAAGTGCTTGTATAAATAATGATTTAAATTCAACAGGATTAGTGCATCTTAACAATGTTTTAAAAGGCGAGTGCATAGGTCAAGGCATTTTTTTGTTGAAAGGCGAGGCGTAAGCCTCAAAGTGCTAATGAGCAAGTCTTTCGTGTGTTATATATTTAAATTAAAAAAATAAGAAATAATTAAAAGAGACGTCTAACACTAAAAAGAAAGAAATAATAAACACATAATCACCTTTTGAAGTAACAAATAAAATTCAAATGAGTAAATAGATAAATATACGCTCAACACTTTGTCTTATATTTCTTGCTTATATTTTCTAATGGCAATAAGAGTGTATATAACAACAAAAAGTTGAAATTTTAAGTTGAGGTTTTGAACATATAGTAAGAATGACTATAATTATCAATTTATATCTATATAGCAGCAACCAATACGAATTTATAGACAAAAAAAATTATATATACATGTAAAAGTTACGGTAAATAGAAAAAATGCAAAAAGCGTCCAAAAGGCGTAAAATGCGCAAAAGGCGTATGAGGCATACAAAAAGGTATAGTAAAGTCTAAAAAAAGGCAAGCCTTTTGTGCATCATGCACTTATTAATGAATTTTAGTGTGTTTTCTAAAAAAAAGAGTCCTGAGACAAGTATCGAATCTTCTTGGCTCTAGCTAGGGTGATCGGACCACTTGAAATTTGGATAGAATCTGCATAGTCTTCCCTCCATGATCCAGTTCCGATGCTATTCTTGGACTCATCAATTTTCTAAAAAAAAGAACCATGAGGCGAGTATCGATGCGTAAAGCTTAGGGTATATTTTTGTTACTTTCCGGGGAGGCAAGTAAAGCTTTACGTCGGTCGGTCCACCTCATTTTCTCACGCTCCCCAACCAGCCCGTCTTCTGGATCTCCCATCGGATTCCCATTCTTCCCCTCGTCGAGCATCATCGCAATTTCCCTTTCCCCCTCCCTCTCTTCGTCTTCTCCTCTATCGCACGGATCAAACCAACCTCTCAATTCTCCCTCTCTCGCATCGACAACAAACAGTCAGCTCTCTCTTGGAGATCATCGCCGGCCCAGCCTCCTCGGACGGACGGACCATCGCTACAGCCCCACCTCATCCAATACCCGGGTTTGCCTCCCTCTTATTTTCATTTCCCCCCTCGCCCTATTACAATACGCTTTACATGATTAAAAAAAGAAAAAAATCTTTTGTTTGATCCCCATTTTCTTCTTCTTCTTCGCCTGATTGATTTATTTCTTTATTAATTCTATATCGCATTTGGACATATGCGCCAATTCTGAATTGCTGGGTGGGTTTTTGTGAGGAATTAGTTATGCTAAATCCTTACCAAATTGTAAATAGAATGAAATTTGCATATGCTCCAATTCTGAAATGCTGGGTGGGTTTTAAGTGTTAGTTTTTACTATTTTCTCCTAATTTCTTATTTCAAACCCCACACCCCCAACAATTGCTGCTAGATAATGTTCTACATAATAAATATGATTTTTTTTTTTTGGAGAATCTGTGTTGCTTGATAGCTTGCCTTTTGGTTTATGTAAACCCTTTCCCGACAAGATTGTACATAAGTTTTGGTTGCGTTGATCGAGTTTAATAATCTAATATTTTGACTTTGCGATTTTCTTTTATTTTTTGGTGGATAGCTTGTGTTCACATATTATTTGTATATATATTGCAGGTGTTGCGGCTTACGGTGGTCCCCGCTGTTTATACGGTAAACCAGTTTATTACTATGCAATCTCATTGGTACATGCATTTTTTTTTTCTTTTATAACTATCATGTTTCTGGGTATAGCTTGCCTAACCTAGATGCCAAGGGTTCTTGATGATGTTTATCTTTATGCTCACGCAAACAGGAACCTGGCTGTAGGAAATAATGGCTGGGTCTAAGGAGCAGCAGCAGAAAGACGTTGCGGAAGTGGCTAGTGATGTGCCAGCTACAGCTACAGCTACGGCTACGGAAGAGAAGAGTAAGAAGAGGGGAGTGATATCTCGAATATGGAATGGCATCTTTAGGTTGCATGGTGGTGATGATTTCGAGAAGAGACTTCAACATATCTCCAAGGAAGAGGCTGCTGTTCTTGCTAGAATGAAGAAGCGTTCCCTTGGTTGGAGGAGGATGGCAAAGCACCTCATTGTTTTCTCCGTACTTTTTGAGGTAATAAGCCCTTCTCTTGTACTGATTGTGTTGCGACTTATTTATTGGTAATTATGCATTGGTCAAAGTTCGGAGGGTTTTTAAATTTTAAGAGATCCTGGACAAAGATGATTCCAATCTGTTGGTTTTTTAACTTACGTATGGTCGTATTACTGCATGCATTGGCAATATGCTCTACTGTATCTAGCAATACACAGTGTATGGCATATATGAAGAGTATCGTGCGATACATCTTTTACTCTTTCTTTGAGCTTTTTTTTCTTGTGTCTTGGGAAGTTCACTCTCAGACTTTCAAGAGACATTGAATAGGGATCCACAGCTAATCTTCGACTCCTGCAAGCTTTGATAGCAACATGCGTTTGAAGCAAGTCTTCTGCCTCTTTTTTTTCCTCTTTGTTGTTTTGATCATGGCTCTGCAATTTCTATTCTCTGTGTGATGTATGATGTTCTCTCTGTTGGACAGCATTTTCTCTTCGCTCTCTATTTGGTTCGGAATCTCAATTCGGTGTGATGTCTCACCCAGTTTTTTACACTAGTAACTGGAGCTAGGCTGTAAAGAGGGAATCCCTCTCTAACAAAAAGAAGGGATGTACATTTGGAGGTGTAAATTGATGAATTTATTTATGAAAATTTATAGAGATGATTTGTATGATGAGTAGATCATCTCCACCAAATTTCACCTATAAAATCAAATGGCAAAATGACCAAAAGTAACAATGAACTTCACCCTGACTTTCACTTAGGATCATTGAACTTTTTTTCGTATCAATCATAACAACAAACTTTTGTCCGTTTATCAGTTACATCCAAAATGTAACTTCCGTCCGTTAAATCTTAATGGAGTGCTTCTGTGGACAATAAAATTTGACGTGGCTTAATTTTTTAAAATTCATTAAGAGCTTATGTGCTTATGTGGACAATCCCCCTCTTTATCTTAATCTTAGTTAATACATTTCCACTCTCTTTCCCTATTTCACCTCAATCTTCCACTCACCAGAAAACTTTGTAACCGGAAAAAACGGAGCATTCGGTTAATGACTCTCCGGCGAACCCACTTCACCGTTGTATTCTTCCTTTACCTGTTAGCCCCATCTCACACATTCACTATTACTCTGATTTTGTCCGGTAAGCAATCCCCATCAATACGGTCACCGGAATCAGCATCGGATTCTAGTCGGATGACCAGATTTTCATCGCACGGACCAAAATCTCTGGTGGGTAAATCAATTTGAGCTCCCTGAATGCCGGAGCCAGAACTCTCTCAGCCCATTCTTGAAGACTCATTGGTCCAGCCCATACTCCGGCGTGAATCTTCTCTAGCACCTCTTCCTCCACTTCGGTCGGGATCTTTTCATCAACAGCCAAGAGCGTTTTCTTGATCTTGAGGCGAACGAGATCAGAGTCAACCGGCTTGAAGACAATAGCTGCATTGATAGAATCAGCCAGCTCATGGGCCACCACGGACGTTATCATTGCCTCGTCTTCGTGATCAACAGTGAGATCGCTAGAGTTGTGGGATCCATCAGTCCTCTCATCCTCAATATCTGCCTTTAGATTAAGGTCCAAACATAGACCGGAACCCGTTTCTCTCCTAGCCCTTGTTGGCCACTCCCCAAGTCAACAAGCCTCTTTTCATCAAAAAAATGTTGCTGGCTGGAGTTTTTTGGTTACTGGCAGACCAATCTCCACTGAGTAAGAATATAACATTCCTAAGGCTAATCTCTCTGAGAGAAAAGGTGTGGTGGGTTTGAGTGGCGGAGAGAGAAACATCAATAGCTTCAGATTCCAATAGTGGATTAGCATATCTTGCTTGATGGTGATGGGGTCGGAAGGTGGAGGGAGGAGAAGAAGGAGGAGGGGGAGGGGGTGGTGGGGGAGGGGGAGAGAGAGAGAGAGAGGAAGGTCTCATTTTTTTTGATGTGTTATTTTTAATTTTATTTTAATAAGCCACGTCAAATTTTGTTGCCCACATAAGCACTCCGTTAGCCACATAAGTACTCCGTTAAGATTTAACGGACGGAGGTTACATTTTGGATGTAACTGATAAACGGCCAAAAGTTTGTTGTTATGATTGATACGAAAAAAAGTTCAATGACCTAAGTGAAAGTCGGGGTAAAGTTTGTTGTTATTTTTGGTCATTTTGCCAAATCAAATCTAGGAGTTGGCGTAATGAAAAATTGGTATATATATATGTGCTTTTTGGCTGCTGAACATTTTTATTGCTCTAAAAAGGGAGGGAGGAGGGTATTGCTTGTAAAAAGGGGAATGCATATTTAGCGTCTCATATGGTGGATAGGCTCAATTTTAAGATACACAATTATCCACTGTTATGAGCCATTAGATATGGTGGCTTTTTAAAGCGGATTGGTCAAAAAGACCCTTATAGGTGTACAGCAACCACATGAAGGCAATTGCTTTAGTGACTTACCAAGCAAAGATAAGCAAGCAAGGTCAATATTTACAAGTTCATGATAATGTATTAGGCTGCTTCAGTGGACATAATTTCAAGTTGTGCCCATGAAAAAAGAGAGATTCTTGATGCAACATGAAACACCTCTCATTGGCTTTCTTCCTTTAAGGATTTTCACAAGATTCAGTTCACCACAATTTTCTTGCCACTCCACTTGAAAAAGATTTTAAAGTTATACATGCTTTGTCAGAGGGCTTATTGTCTTCTGAGTTTAGCATTGGTCTGTGCTCCTGAATCTTCTCCTCATGCAAAGCTTCAACCAATTATAAAACTTCCACCTTTGATGACCCATAGCAAAGTCTAGATCAACACTCATAATTGTTTTTCCGGTTTTTGATATGCTGTAAGCCCTTTCATCATCCCCTCTTCATGCGCCATTTTCATTGCTGTCCCTCAACAATGTTCTCATTACTGCTCAATTCTCCTATATTCTGTTTATCCAGGTTGTAAAGAAAATCCTGAACAAAAATAGCTCTTGTTTTTTTCTTCCAGAACACTTCATTGACAACAGTGACTGAAATTACAAAAAAGTTGACCATCCCAGACATAGAGATCCATGAGAGTATATGATGATTTTGTATCATCCATATCCTGATGAATTACCAGACCTCAACTCCTTATATTTTGCAGTATCACTTACTTATGGCCAATCCTCTTTCCAGCAATCAACAACCCCCCCGCCCTTTCTTCACCACTATTAATGTCATACCCAATTCGTTTCTCAATTAGAGAATGCATTACAAGCCCTAACATTGTTGTAACCTTGCGATTTTGAATGAGATGTTCATTAATTGCTTTGCATCTGTCTGTCTCAATGACCAAAGCATATTTGGACTCAATTCTTTTCATTTACTTGGCCCAATTAATTTCTCAAGTTAGTATAACCTTCTTATTTTGAATGTGATTCATTAATTCCTTTGCGGCCGTACTTCCCAATAACCAGAGTATTTTTGCTTCTTGTTCCATCTTCTATTCGCCCCCCCCTCAACCAATTTGTGCTTGGCTTGCACTCTTGAATTTTCTTGTTTCTATTGATTTGCTGCAATGGCAGCCTTCTTTGACCTTGCAACTTCCTGTGATCCTCCTCCTAGCCCATCAACTTCCGGGGCTTCTATGAAGCACTGATACCTCTGCAAGGCCACAAATCTAGATCCAATATGGATGCACCCCGATAGGGATTGAATATGCATTTTAGAGTTTGTTGTTTTTTTAATGAAATTCAGATATGTGGGGATATGCCACGGGACATAGTTGTCAAAAGTGCGCCTAGCCGTAGGAAAGGGGAGTCGATTGGTACTAGAAGCATCCCATTTGGCTAAAGTGCGCGCGCCTTATGCGCCTAGGCTCCAGGGGCAGGGCGCTCAATGCGAGGAATTTACTGAAGTGAGGCACTAATTTGTTTTTTAAAATGTGAAAACATTTTTTTTAGTGAGTACGGCAATACTTTACATTGTATATGCCGTAGACTCTAGCTTAAACCCACTGAAACCCCAAAAAGAGAGGCAATGCGTAGTCGATTTCTTTCTTCTCCCTCAGTCAGTTTCTCTCTTCATTCAGTTTCACTGGATTTCTTCTCACAGGTTTTTCTTCGTTCTTCTCCTTCCTACATCCTAATCTTTCTGATAATTTTGCTTGAGATGATTTGACATTAGAGTAGTTAGTGTAAATTATGATTAGAAATATATATTTCAAGTTTTTGTATGTGGTGCGCCTCACTTCTAAAAGGCATGCGCTTGCACCTAGACTCCAGACACCTCGGCACCTCCGTGCGCCTTTTTAGCCTTTGACAAGTATGCCATGGGATACACTTGGAGATTAATTTGTAATTTTAATTTTTATACCTAAAATTAAAATGTCAATTACTATTTTCAAATAATAGGTGAGGCCAACATAAAACATTATAAAAGTTTTGAACTTATCGAGAAAGAAATAATATCGTGGGATCATCAAGTGTTCCAAATATCAAATTATATCTTACAAGCTATGAAGCACGGACACTCTCTTGGAGGCCACGTGTCGGGCCCGACACTTGGATTTAATTATAGTCTCTAATACTTGATAATTGATTTAGATGGCTACTACTCCTTGTGTTTCTTCACTGCAACATCAATTGAGGATGAGGCAACTAAGCCACTTTTTGTATTCCCCTTTTGTTTTCTATCATTCTATGGAACAATTTAGTCTATATATGCCTTTTGATGCTTTAATTATGGAACAATTTCTCGGTTTTTGGATGATATTTTGGAGAATAAAGGGTTTAAGGTTAGATGGAGAAAATGGATGAGAGGTTGTTCGACATCGGTCAATTTCTCGGTTTTTGTTAATGGGAGGCCTAGAGGGAAATTTGGGGCTTCAAGATGATTAAGGCAAGGGGATCCTCTCTCTCCATTCTTATTCATATTAGTCGCGGACTGTTTAGGGAGGTTAATGGAGAAGGCTAGAAATGAAGGCGTGATTGATGGATTTGTGGTGGGAAAGGATAAGGTTGAAATATCACATCTACAATTTGCAGATGATACAATTTTCTTTTTATCGGGGGATGAAAGCAAGTTTATGAATTTATTGAAGTTGCTCTCGTTATTTTGTTCAATTTCGGGCCTAAAGTTGAACTTGACAAAGAGTAAGCTTGGAGGCATTAATATGGAAGAAGAAAAGTTAATGGAGTGGGCTTCTAAAGCGGGATGTGAGATAGAGACGTGGCCATTAAAGTATTTGGGGCTCCCCTTGGGGGTAATCCGAATGCTATAGATTTTTGGAATCCGGTGATAGAAAAGGTCAAGAAAAAACTTGATAGGTGGAAAGGAGGATGCTTATCTAGAGGAGGGAGACTCACGTTGATTCAATCGGTAGTAACAAGCTTGCCAATTTATTTCTTATCCATTTTCCGCCTTCCGGTTAAGGTTAAGAATGAATTGGAAAAAAGAATGAGAGATTTCTTGTGGGAGGGGTGTGAGGATAACAAAAAAGATCATCTCATTAATTGGGAAATTGTGTCTAAAGCAAAATATAAAGGGGGGGTTAGGTATTGGGAATTTGTTAAATCGAAATATAGCTTTGTTAGGCAAATGGTTGTGGAGATTCCCACATAGCCAAAATTCCTTATGGTACTCCATCATTAAAAGCAAATATGGATTAAGTGACAATGGGTGGGACTCCAATGTGGTTTGTAAAGGGTCTTATAGAAGTCCTTGGAAATTTATTTCTCATGGTCTTGAATCATTTTTACATCACACAAGATTGGAAGTGGGTGAGGGAACTAGGATCAGATTTTGGGAGGACAAGTGGATAGGTGAGGTTGCTTGTCACTCTTTGTTTTCTCGATTATATAGGATTTCTTTGAATAAGGGTAAATCCATCTCTTCTTTGGCTTCTCTAAATTCGAATCAAAGAGCATCTTGGAACCTATTGTTTTCTAGATCTTTCAACGAGAGAGAGTTTGAGGAGTTTGTTTCTTTAATGAACATAATCGAGGGAATTCGATTGTTTCTAGGTTGTAAGGATAAGAGAAGGTGGCTATTAAATGGGGAAGGCTTCTCTTGCTCCTCTCTTTTCAAATCACTCATCAACTACCCATTGGATCCTTACTTCACTCCTTCCAAACTTATCTGGGCAGCAGGTATTCCTACAAAAGTACAAGTTTTCACATGGTTAGTGGCCCACGGGAGGGTTAATACTTGTGACTTATTGCAAAAGAGAAGACCAAATTATTGTTTATCCCCATCCTGGTGTGTTTTATGTAAGCAAAATGAAGAAACATTAAGTCATTCTGTTGCATTGTCCTTATTCTTATTTCATATGGGCAAAAGCGTGGGCTGAATTCAATCTGTGTTGAGTCCTTCCAAAATCTGGGGCGGAGCTTCTTCCTATGGATATTAACATTGATGGAGATATATCAAAAAGCAGGACCTTGTGGAGGTGCATCAAAGTGGCAGTTATGTGGATGATTTGGATAGAAAGGAACAATAGGATTGTTGAAGGAAAGGAGGAAGAAAGGGAATGGCTATGGGAAAGAATCAGATTTGTGGCATCGTTATGGGCTTCGAATTCCAAATCGTTTAAGCATTGTGGGGTGGAATACATTAAACTTAATTGGAAGGCTATAATCCTAAAAGTTACATGTGCATCTTATTTATGGAAGCTTTGGCTGTATTTCGTTTATGTACTGGTGGTGGGACAGCTTGTCCCCTTCACTTTGTAATCAATTTTTGAGTTTTTAATAAAATCTTGTTTCCTATCAAAAAAAATAAATTATGGAACAATTTAGTGATCATGTTTTGAGTATTTGGGTTATTAATGCAATCTAGTTTCATTTTATTGAATTCTTAAATATTTATAATGTTTATTGCACATATATATATATAATTAATTAAGAATGTGCCCCCCCATGTGTTGTGTCCTACATTTTGGAAAAATTGCGTGCCGCGTGTCATGTCAAAATGCATGTCGCATGTCAAGTCTGCTTTATAGCTTACAAGTTTGTTTTCGTTGAACACCTTAGTGTGGGATTCCTGTCTAAAAAATATCAATAATTATTACTATATTACCTACAAATTTACAAACATAAATATATATATATATATTATTCAACGAATCCCCAAACATATAAGTATTCTACTTTTTTTGAAAAATCCATTTTTGTATCGTATCTGTATGGCATATCTGTACCCGTGCTTCTTAAGTGGGCTTTGTCTAAACTTTCAAATTCATAGTATAAACTTCATTCTTTATTTTAACCCCATACTTTCCTGTACAAAACACTTCCAATTTCCCTCTATCTTAATTTTAACCTTTAACATTTTCTGTTATTGATCTCTCGTGCTAATTTCCAGCAAGCCCCATATTCAGCTCTTGGCAACTCTAAAGTTTCTCTTGTTGACCACCGGAGGTAATCCTTCCACTTTGATCTACCCCCTGTTGAAATGAGCTTATGATCCAGAAGGGAGACGTCTGGCTGCCCTGGAACAATTATAATGCCATCTTTATTTTAATGACCCAAGTGATTTGGGCAGGTCTTTAATTGTCTCTATGTCTGAAATAGGTGTAGGTAGGGAACGCGCTAGGAGGGAGAGCCTCACATCGCCTGGTTATGGTAAAATGATGTGCTCTTTATGTATGGTTCCATGTCTTCCTAGTAATTGGCATTTTCGGTACTAAGCGATGAACAAACCTGTGTGGGATTGGGTTAAAAGTGGACAATATCTTGATGGCAGACTGGCGTGTAACAAAATGGTTCTGACTTGGACATGACTGAAGTTGTGCCAATGGGACATTGGGCCCTAAGGATGGTGGATGTAATGATACGAGTCTTGTGGGTGGCTGATTTAGGTGTTGCTAGGGTATAGTGGTACACACTAGCTATTTTTTACCCATTCCACTGAATTGTTGCAGCTGCTTTTACCTATTCTTTTGATTTAGCATTTTCTACATGATTCTGCCGATTACCAAGGGTACCACTTGTGTGAAGGATTGTTCTCTTCTCATTGTGTAAATTTTCTCACTCTACTTTCCTCCTGTAATGCTACTATATCATCAGCTTTTCTTGCTCTATCGGATGCAGTACCCCTTACTGATGTAATCCACAACCTTGATCCAGCCTCTTGCGGGATTATGCCTCTCTCTTCTGCCATTAGATTTTTTTATGTATATTTCAGCAACTCTTTCCCTTATCCTTCTGAGGGTCATGCAATTATTCCCTTTAAAATATTTTAAAAAGGTACTGCCTTATATTTTTCTTGTAACCTCACTCAGATTGCTTCCAATCCATTCTGCATAATTAAAGTTGAAGTACAGACTGTATCTCCTCGCCGTTTTCTCATCTATCATTCCCATGAATCATCCTTGATTTGTACGGTGATGCATTTGCTTTTGTTGAAGCTCACCCTTCAATGCAGTCCTTTGGATCTTTCTAATGGTCACTAGCATCAGCAGGTGGAGTATCCATCTTCCAATCACAAGAAACTCAGCAAGACTACACTGTAGTGTAAAAATGACAATGCACTAAAGAAAGTATTTAGTCATGGGAACAGTTCCACATTTTCAAAATCCCTTGATCATTGTATGTGTGAAGGCATTTTTATTAAAGAAATTGTATTGATCAGACGGGGTAAAACTATAATTCTTTCATCTGACATTAATATTTATAGTCCCATTTTGAATTTGGTACTACTTAAGAGAACACTAGTTTCAACCTAATCAATGGTCAATAATACAACTTCTTTTTCTATTTAAGATTTGGTACATTGGTTAATGTCTGAAAAAGAACCGAGAATATTAATTTGAGACATCCCGGAAAAGTTGCTGTTAATTTGTGATGTTGTTGTTTCGTATTGATGTAGTTTCATCTTGTCAGGTTATTGCAGTGGGTTATGCCATCATGACAACAAGATCTTTGGAGTTGGATTGGAAAATGAGGGCATTGCGAGTTTTGCCAATGTTTCTTTTGCCTGCGCTATCTTTCGTCACTTATTCATCCCTTGTAAGCTTCAATAGGATGTGTAAGTATCTTTAAAGTTGTCAGTATGGCTTTATCTTATGAACGTTATAATGTTGTTATTGAAGTTCAAGACTTCAAGTTATGTCTCTTTCTTTTTTCCTTTTTGGTCACGGCGGAGCTGGGTAGGTTCTTATAGTTGTTCCATTTTCAATGACCGAATTTCAGACTTTCCAGGTAAAAAAATTATACATCAGAGTTACTGCCCTATTTCCTTGCTCAGTCTTCCATAAAGAGAGACCAAAATAAAGAAGAAAAAGTTGGTCCAAATTCCAAACTGCTTCCTCTTTATTTTAGTTGCATCCAGAGAGGAAGAGGAGTTTTTCTATAATATATTTTACGAGGAAAAGCAATGTGTCAGATTCTAATTTGTTAGGATACTTTTATAGCAGTTTTGTTAAAACACCAAACAATTGCCAGGTGTTAAAATACAATTGCCTTTTAATTAGGGGGTTTTTAGTCTTTTTCCACTTTCTGTTAACAGGGCTAGCTGATTTTCTTGGGTTATTAGTTGAAGGGGTTTAGTGTCGGGTATCTTAGTTTAGGGGGGGAATTTGAATAGCCAACATAATTTAAGGGGTTATTAAGTAATTTAGCCAACGTTAATCTTGTAAATCCTTTTTTGAAACACTATCTCATTCATCGCAATCAATCACTCCACAGCAATATAACTTCATTTGGAAAGGAAAAGTCCCTTCCAAGGTTAAGGTCTTTGCTTGGCTTGTATTAAGAGGAAGAGTGAACACTTGTGACGTTATTCAAGAGAGGAGGCCATCCATGTGTTTATCTCCGTCTTGGTGTATTTTGTGTAAAAAAGGTTTCGAAGGGATTGATCACATTCTACTCCATTGTAACTACGTATGGGGAATCTGGGCTAAGTTGTTCAAGGCATTTGGGTTGATAGGGGCTGTCCCTAAGAAATGGGTAGATTTGATTGGGTTGGAATGGAGCTTTAGCAGTGCAAAAGCTGGGAACCTGTGGAAGGTGTCAGTGACGGCAGCAGCATGGGCAATATGGCTAGAGAGAAACAAGAGAGTTTTTGAAGATTGTTATAGATCGGTATCTAGCTTGTGGGATCACTTGAGATTCCTGATTGGTCTTTGGGCTAGGGCTGCTAATTTATTTGATAGTACTGATAGGCTTTTATTTGATTTAGATTGTTGTAGTTTTTTGGCCTGATGGGTTTATTCTTGTTGTTTTGGGTTGAGTTGTAACATTTCTGTAGTGGTTTTCTCATCCACTGCTATCTTTATTGCTTCCTTTGATGTAACTTTCTTTGTCTAGCAATAAAATATTCCGTTTCTTATCAAAAAAAAGTAATTTACCCAACGTAAAATAAATTACCCTTGATTCAAAGGATACGAGATTTAAATCCAGAAAAGGGATTATACTCTATAACTGACCATTTTCATGTCTTCATGAGGGTACTATGATGTGATAAATGCTTTCTTATATAATATTTTGTTTCCTTTTTGCTTGTTGATTTGCAAGGAAATATTATCCAACAACAGTCTTGCATGTTATGCCGTCTCCTTTTATTTTATTTTTTTGTGTTTTTACTTGTGGGGAAGGGGGAACTTTGTATATCTTGTGGAGGACCAACATTTTAACTTTTGTGAAATTTTATCTGGTGGCATTATGGTCAGAAGTGACCGACTTCGGTAATTAATTTTCTCCATGTATCTTCTAGGTGATCGCAAGGACCAAAAAACTTTAGAAAGGCTTCGGGCTGAAAGGCAAGCAAAAATTGATGAGCTTAAAGAGAAGACTAATTATTATACTACACAAAAACTCATTCAGGTAATTACTGGGAGCGGCACAAGATTGTACTCTTATTATATAGGTTCATTGTTTTTCCTTCTATCGCTGCATTTGAACTCTAGTGGCTGAGGTTGATTGACTGATTATTTTACTCTTACTATAGCCTCCTTTATCTTTGTCATGCTTATGCTTTTGAACTCTATGGGCAAGTTTTACTGACTGCATGAGGCTTGTATGTTGAACTTTGAACATATTTTTCATATAAATGAATTTGCAGATATATTCAGGATGAGGTAAAATTAAGCTTCATTTTCCGTCTGAACACTCTTTTAAGTCTTAACATCGTACAAATTGTACGTGAATATCTTTCAAAAGGCGTGGATAATGAAGAGGCTGACATTGGTTAGATGAAAAGTGGACTTAAACTGTGCTTGGCTCAGTCAATATTGGTCCATTGAGTAGTTGGAAAGAATTCATCAAGAAATGGATTGTTGGGCAATGTTCAGATTTTCAAATGCATGCCTGATTAGTTCTGAAAATGTGAGAGTATCTGTGAAAGAGATTTTGAGAAGCCTGTGTTAACAAGCCTTAGAAAATGAAATACCGGTAGATTTTATGTTTCGTGGGGTGTTCTTTCTGAGCCTGGTCTTGTTGTGACAGCCATGTATCTCATGTTAAAATGCTGGCTGCTAATGCAATTATTATTTGAAGATGTGAAAATGCATATATATATATATAGTGTGGTTACTTTCAAGTCTTTGCTGCAGAGATATGACCCTGACCCAGCAGCGAAGGCAGCTGCAGCATCAGTACTTGCGTCCAAGTTGGGTGCAGATTCTGGCTTCACAGTGTACATGGAAGACAATTCAAAGCTCAGCACCCCCCCGACAGGAAAGAGCAATGATGTTGAGTTTGTGCAATCTACTGGTCTCCGTAAACGGAAGCAATCCAATAGCACAGAAAGCACATTAATGCATAGTTCAGACAACGAAATGATTCATTACGCTGGATCTGAGGAGGCTGAGATTTCCAAGCATAACCAGCTGGTTGTTGAGCATCACGATCATACAGGTTCTGGTGCAAATGATGGGGGGTGGATGGCTCGAATTGCAGCATTGCTAGTGGGAGAGGATCCAACACAGTCTTATGCACTTATATGTGGAAACTGTCATATGCACAATGGTGAGTAGGCTTTTTCTTTTCTTTTTTCCACAGGTAATGGAGAGTATGCTGAAGTTGTATAATTGTATTCATTCTCGCCCAAGCTGGGTGGGTTGGAAAAATGCCAGTAGGCTGTCTAAATAAAATCTGAAGTGAAGAAAAATTAAAGCGAAAGTCTTTCTTGTCTGCAGGGCTTGCAAGGAAGGAGGATTTCCCTTACATTACTTATTACTGCCCACACTGCAATGCCCTCAATAGGCCTAAACAACAATGCGAAGAAAATGCTTCATCTCCCAGCTCGCCAAATCTGAGTGCCTCAACAATAGTGGATGATGTCAACTTGCACAAGGATGTTAGTGGATCTGTGAGTGACATTGTACCTGCTTCAAGCAGCCCCGTACCAGCTGCTGGGGGAAACACAGAAGAATGCGAGAGAAATGCATCTGAGAGTGTTGCAAGTTGATACTAAACTTAATATTGGAATTACATGCGAATTGGGTTTTGAGGGTTTGGTGTATCCTTTTTGCTGTTTCAGCTTTCTTTTCTAAAGGTATAAGATCCAGTTTGAGTGTGGATATTGTTATCGGCTTGCTGTTGGCTTGGTTATGTAACAAAGAGTTGTTGACATCTCTTAACCCCTGAACTTGTGTTAAATTCGTACGGAAGTTACATGGCTCTTGTGCAATCATACCTCTGGTTGACGTCCATTGGGTCGATTGCATATCATTGAGCATTTCTCTTGATCTCATCTTTGAGCTATACTACTTTTCATTTCTTTCTTTGTATATACATATAGTTTACAAGAGCTAATTTTGCGTGTAAAGGCTGTGTTATTGGCTTGCTGGTTGCTTGGTTTAGTTTATCTGTTTGCTACCTCCATTAATGCACTTCTCTGTAGAGAAGGCAGCAGCCAACTTTCTCTCTCCACCTCGTTATATAAGTGCATCAACGTGGAAAAAAATTTGTTTCACTAATTTTAAAGTTTTTTCCTACGAGATATTCATTAAGATTTTCGGTTTTCTCACTGTCTTGGTCTCTCTTGAAATAAATTATAATTAGGGCTACGGGACACGATTGGCAAAAACTGAGCCCAACCAGCTTTAATGTTGGCCCGGCCCGGAGCGGGTTTTATATGCTAATATATTTGAACCCAACCGCGCTCTAACCTGGTATAATTATAGAGTATTAAAGATAAAAATCACTATATTTGGGATGGGTTGGATCAAATAAGTTTATTTCACTTAAACCCAAACCTAACTTGGTTGGAAAAATCTTGACCCGAACTTGTCGAGGTAGGTTAAAAATCTACCGGATTGGGTCATTTTGCCATCCATATTTCTAATCAATCTTAGTTCCTTGATATCATGCCGATTTGTACTTGAGTTTATTGATGGCACAATCTCACTATTTCATGCCACTAAACCCTACATTTCACATAGAAGCTATGCAAGGTTCTACAATTTCACTAATTTAGGAGGTCGAGGAAAGTTAGCTTTTGAGAATTGGAGTTTTTAAGCGTGAAATTGAACTGGTGTTATATAAAAAAGACAATAGTGCAGTCTTTTAAGTTCGGTTTTGGGCTAACCCCAAATCCGAGCTGAACTTATTCAATTTCAGTTCGATTTCTTCTTTTTCAATTTTGGCCTTTTTAGGTTCGGTTTCAATTTCTTCTTTTTCAATTTTGATATTTTCACTTCGGTTCAGTTAAACGGTTTTCAAATTTGCCACAAGACTCCTACCTCCCAAAACATTTTATACAAAAACAAAATTGCTCTATTTCTCGACTTAACTAGGAAAGCCTTGAGCATAAGAAAAGTGTACGCTGTCTTTATATTAAGCAAATTTCACATCAGGATTCACTAAGGTGGTTTTTTTTTTTTGTACATCTGAAGTCTAAATGGGCCTTTAAACTCTATTCGGCTGTTTTAAAATTCAAATATGATCACTTAATTTGCCTCTTAGAAATGAGTGGCACTATCTTTCTCTTAACAAGACTAATTTTTTAAAGAAGTAAAATAACTCTTTTGCCCTCTAGTCATTTTTATAAGATAAAAGGATAAGGGCAAATTTGTTGAAATAACATCCATTTAACATTTACATGTAATACATTCAAACAAATGACACACACTCAGATATGACATTTAAAAACAAATCAAATAAATTTTTAAAATTAGTATTCAGATTTCAGAACTAGCCTTTAGTATTAAGATTCAACTATACACCACCTTAAATCTCTAAAACAAAACAAATAAGTGGATATAAGGTTATTATTATTATTATTATTATTATTATTATTATGTACTCAGTAAAGAAGTGAATTGCTCCTCTAGCCTCGTCAGTGGGCAAAATATCTCATTAACAAGGTAATTCTCAAAATCGGACAGATCGTCATAAGTCCACGTACACCACATGGTAATTGGTAAATCTAAAATAAACAGTAGTAATAAATTTGATAAATTGACAAAATAAAATTAAATAACTTATAGTGTAATTTTAAAGAAAGAGTAGCACAATAAATATATTATTATAATTACCAATAACACAAAGACGTGTTGCTTTGAGAAAACAATACATATACTAATTGGATCGGATTATACAATCATTGAATATGAAACCAATCCAATATTTTTTGGGTTTTAAAAAATGAATCCAATTCAATCCAGTTAATTAATAAATCCAAAAAAACACATGTTATCTAAATGTGTCGGTTTGGATTGGATCTTACCCACCCTTAATAAACACAAATTATTTAAATGTGTTGGCATTTGACCATCAAATTTTAAAACTAGTTTAATGTGCCCATTTCGATAAATTAGACAGAATCAAACTATGTACTATGCAAATGGCTTCATCTAAGCGCTTTTTTTTTTGGCTAAAATAAAACAAAAACACTATTTCTGAAGTGATCTGCGATCGTATTTTATCTAAGCAAGATGGATCCGCAA
Source organism: Lonicera japonica (assembly GCA_021464415.1). Lineage (NCBI taxonomy): Eukaryota > Viridiplantae > Streptophyta > Magnoliopsida > Dipsacales > Caprifoliaceae > Lonicera > Lonicera japonica. The sequence continues at coordinate 62,130,748 of CM038464.1, forward strand.
CCCTTAACGTAAGAAAAATGCAAGAACCTTGGAATCACGCGAAGGTAATGGAGGTGGAACCTCAACCCAATCCCGAAAAACGAGAAAGAATCTTGGTATAGTCAAAAACAAACAATCAATCGATGTGTTAATTGATTGCTAAGTCAAAGAACAACAAGAACCCTAATTCTAGTTGTTCAGATGTTCTTAGAACGTAAGAGGTAAAAATCACTCGAAAATTTAATTAATCAAAAGTTGCTTAAAATAATAGCGTTAGCTCCTTTAAATAGAAGTAATTAAACCTACTAGGTCTAGGAAAATAAACAAAAAACGAAATTAATGGGTTTTCTACATAATTTGGCCTAAACAAAGCTAAACATAAAGGGCCCGTTTGGTTGCGTGAATTATCTAATTTCATAAATTGTTTCATTGTAAATTGATTGATTGTAAATTTGACAATTGTGAATTGGTTTATTTTCAATTTACATGTGTTTGGAAAATTTAAGTATGAATACAAATATTATAAATTAACTAATTTCAAGGTGTTTGGCAATTAAAATTTGAATGAGATAACTTTGCTAATCTTAAGCATTATAATGACTTTTATACACACTTTTTGTTTCTATGCACCCATATTTGGTTTTTTTACCAACATAATTTTTTTTATAATGCCTCAATTTAACATATTTGAATTATTTTTTCAAGGAGAAAAATATTCAACAAAAGTTAAAACCACATAATTCAAATAGAATCTCCAAAATCCATTAAGCAAAGTATACAAATAATAAAATATGATCCAAACTAAATATGTCATGATCAACATAAAAATTTATACTATGTCTAAAGTCATAAGATAGACAAACTCGATTACTTAAGATAATCATTCCACATACTAATTGCAATGGAATCCCGTAATGCTTTGGCTTCTTGAAGCTGTCTTTTGATCGACGACCTTTGTACAGTTTCATGAGACTGGCCTTCTAATTGGATGCCACAATCTGTGTTTTGCACCTGAGAATCATATTCTTCATAAACCCAATCATCGCCCCCACATTCTACGCAAATATGGTTAAACAACTCTTTGGCATTTTGCGGTGCTTGACGACCAAACCAAATTCTTTCAAATGATACCTAACACCTCGATTTGGTGCGATAAAATTTGGCAAATTAGGATACCCAGCATCAACAAGATAAAATTTACCTATTTAGAGAAGGAACTATTTTAGAAAAAAAATAAAATAAAAATTGTAAAGGGTATAAGTTGATACTTGATATATATGTATATACACATATTGGAAATGAATATTACCTTCCGGTACTTTAAAGTCTTTCTCCCGTGCAGCTAGTAAGACACGATCATCTGCGGCTGATCCTTCCCAGCCTGATAGGACATGGGTAAATTTCAAGTCAAAAGAACAGGCTGCCATCACATTTTGTGAAATGTTGCCTTTTCTATCTCGAAATAATGCTTGCTCATCAGCACCAACAATAACAGCAACATGAGTGCCATCAATAGCCCCTAAACAATCCTTCATTACGAAAAATAAATTTAGATTCTTGTATGAAATCCATAAACCATTTACATGTGTACAACTCACGTAATTTTAATAAGAATTACCTGAAAATAAGGATAAAATCTAGAATCAGTTAAAATCTCTATTGGCGTATTGTTGGAAGAAGGTCGAATAAAATCGGTAGAGAGCTCTGTCAAGGCATGTAATACTTGATTGAAATATCGACTCACTGTTTCACCTGAATGTTGAAATCTCTCTTGAACTAAACGATTTCCAGCACTATGCCCGACTGTGAAAAGAAACATGGCTAATTGCTCTTCGATTGCGACACGTGAAGTGTCATGTAGTATACCTTATTTTCTAAGAATGTCGCATAATTTGTGAAATACTGGTAAATCCATCCGACAAACCTCCCGACATCGTACTTTATTACCATTAAGTATTTCTTTAACATACGCTGAGCCACTAAGAGCTGAATCACGACACGGATTTGTTTTCACCCTACTCATATAATACAAACCAACTAATGCAGCTGCCATTTCTTCCATTTCCTGATATTCTTCATCATAATCGTCCATCATGTATTAATCTACATAATAACAATAACAAATATCTGATTTTCATATAAATATAAATATCCCATTATTCTAAAAATATAAATTAACTAAAATATTAAACATAACAATATTTGTTATTATGAACCACTCAATCATAACAATTTAATCACAACAAACACGTACAAAAGTAAGGAAAATTCATAGAACACAAACAATAATCAAAATATTAGTTGATTTCATGTATGAAGTTAATGGGAATTCAAAATTAGCATAAAGTTTCTTAAAGTAGCCATACAAGCATTCCTCAAAATATCAAAATATAATGTGTAGCACCAAACTAAGTAGACATATAAGCATAAAGTTTCTTAAGACATTATATCACTACCATAAAGACCTTAAAAAGGCCAAGCGCAAAGGTCCTTTAAGTCTCAAGAAAGCAATAGCATTTTTTTCATCTCTAAGAGCACTCAAGGACTTAAGAATCTCTTTTTCATTCAACTCTTCCATATTTTGCAAATCATCTACGCATTTTTTGTACTTTGAAAACCCATTTGCTTCAACCTTTTGCTCCGCTCTAATCTTGGAAGCAGAAGCCATCTCGAAGAAAGCATTAGCTATTTTATCTCCCGTCTTAAGTCGTGGCTTCTTTCGACTTGAACTTGTAATAGCATGCTCGAGTTTATGTTTCTTAGGCTTTCCACTATCCAATTGAAAAATTGAGTCCGAATTTGAACTTGATCCCTCTTGTGTTGTAGAAACTTCTTTTGTTGAGGGGTTTGTTGATTTCGAGACTTGTATTGTATTAGCATTACTATTTCCCTCTTCGAATGCTACTTGAACACTTGAAACTTGATATTTTCCAGTAGCTCGTTGACCTATATACGAAGTGCATCATTAATTTTCTATAACTATTTAGCAATTTCATAATTTATATTCAATCAATTACCTTCAAATAAGATTGAAAGTCGATCATACAAAGGAAACCCTTTTCTTCGAAAAGCCTTCGCATCACCATGGACCTACATTTATACTAGTAAGTATTTTTTACATGGCATTAAATATTAACTAGCTAACTAAAAAAAATACTTACTGCAAGATAGTCGTCCCATTCCTTATCACCCGCAACAACCATTTTTTTGGTATCATCCCAACCAAATCCACTCACTTTGAGTAAAGCTCTAACAACTCCAAATTCTTTCTTCAACACATTATAACGATTCTTGATTTGAGGCACATCCAAATTCATATTAAACTTAGTATTTATAGCTTGTGTGACCTTTCGATATACTTCAGTCTTGAACCCACTTTGAGTTATTCCTCCTTCATTATAATGCTCAATAAAAAGTTCCACTAAGTATTCATCACGCGATGGCACCCACTCTGCCTTTGATCGAGATTCCATCGTATCTTGTAAATTTGTAATGTTAGGCTTTCCAATCATATATATGAATAAATGTCAAAATCACCCAAAACAACACAAAAACTATAAAAGAGTAGAGCATAATTATGAGTTTAATAACTAGAGCTTCTTTTACTTTTATCAAACATATTGTAATTAATACCTGCAGATTACATACATCATACTGCAATCATAGACGCGAATTGAAGGAGAGCATAGTTCACAAAGTAGTATAGTTTATATCCTCCATTTTAGTCTAAGAAAACTTATGCCCAAAAGAATACTAAACATGTTAAACTCTGCTTGACTGCAGCCCTAACTCTCAAGCCGATGTAGTTTCCAAACCATAATCCATTTTAAGTTTTTTTAACTGTGCTTATGTTACTAACCCAAAAATAATATATATTTTTGGAGTATTATTGACGCATTAATTGATCTCTATGCGGATGAGGGCTGCCATGTGCCTTCTGCTAGATTCATGGTACTACTATCTTTACACTCAAAATTAATGATTCAATGTTGACCATTAACATCACATTATTATTATTAATTAATAACAAAACCCAAAAGTAAACATATCCAATTCTATTTTTCCAAGTCACCCACCCAAATTCATTCTATCCTTTAAATTATATTATATTATATCAACAACAGTACGCACATTAATTTTCTTTCCTTTAGTGTAAAAATCACCGCAAGCTACTCTCTTCTTGGGCTTAATTTCTTGAAACTTAATTTATATAATTATATATATTCTAAGGACAACTGTTCATTTAGAAAGTAAAGGTCACTCTTTTCATACTTTCAAATGATTGTGACTTTTACATGCAAGCAAATATCACATTCAATTCATTCATACTAGCTCACTCTTTCTTAACTACAGAGCTCACAATAAACATAGCTCATAATTCCAAGTGAGTCCACAATTCCAAGTGAGTCCACTAAACAGAGCATGTATATGGTAAATATACACTTAAAGGTTAAGACGCCTTGTCTTTTTATTTCTTTAAATTTTTTTTTCAAACTCTAAAAAAAATTACCTTTTTTTTTGTTGGTTAAGACGCCTTGTCTTTTTATTTCTTTAATTTTTTTTTTCAAACTCTAAAAAAAATTACCTTTTTTTTTGTTTTTATAAATAAGTTATTAATATCTTTTGGACAATATTCAAATTTTATTATTTTTTAAAATATAAACACTAAAAAGTAAAAAGGGAAACTCACTAAGTAACTAATAAATCACTCTTAAGTACTCCCCTTTTAGTGCAATGGAGAGTAAGGAAATGAAAGGCTAAGCTTCAGTTCTCTGTACTTTGTCTTTCGTTGATTTGATTTTACAAAAAGTAGACAACATTATTGGTAGGTATTTTCTGTCCATTGTGGAATTTCTAACTAGTTGTTTGGTATTCCTATGGGTCTCTAAAAGGATGTCATCACACACTTTTAGGACAATAATTATCTATATCTATACTAACACTAATACTAATAATAATATAGAAATCCAATAGAACAATGAAAAAAGAAAATGGCAAATAAAAACATTGCTTTACAATTACCAAAGGCAAACTACAAATTCTTTTAGGCATTTTGTCGAACATGTAGCGTGCGCATAAAATTACCAAAGTATCAATTGAACAAACCTCCAAAGCAATAATTCAAGGAAGATTGTTACTTACCTTAGCAACAGTGAAGCTAACGAAATGCAAAGGGAAGAGAAGAGTAGCCCCAAATTCAGTAGAAATCAACTCCTCATGATTTAGCTACATAAGAAAAATCCAATTAAGCCCCATATAAGATAACAACTACCATAGACTAACCCCCAATCGAAGGAAATCCCAAATCTAAAAACCCTAGAACAAAATCGCCAATAAAAAGTGAAATATGTGTAGAGAAGCTTTCGCAATTTGAAACCCTAGAAGAGTTGTAAAGAGAATAGGAAATGAGAAGAGGAGAAGAGAAGAGGGGGGAGAGAGAGAGACGAACCTGTGGAGACGAGATGGAGGTCGGGATGTCAAGCGTGGTCGGCGTGGAGCAGCGAGAATTGTCCAATTTAAAATAGAGTAATTTTAAGTTGGATGAGAAATTACCTAATTCATGTTTTTATAAATTAACTTAAATTGTTTAATTTTAAACTAAACAATTTATACAAACCAAACACTCATGGTTAATGTAATTGTCAATTAGTTAATTTTAAATTAGTTAATTGACAATTTAAGGGTGAACCAAACGGGCCCAAATTAAACTTAAAATAAACAAAGTCCAGATTAAATTAAAACAATTAAAACAATATCTAAAACATTTCCCAGTATGGAAAAAAATTTGGTATGTGGAGCCCATTTATCTAATACACGTTTTTAATCTCTTGGGCTGCAAAAGATAAGGGTTTTATAATAATATTTTGAACATCTTAAATTGGGCCTTTAAGCAATGTCTTATATTCTTGAGCCCGATCCCATTTATAGATTTATAGTATCTTGCATTTTATAATATCATCATCATATAATAAGATATAGATCTTGGACCATGATAAAATAATATATTTGTCATAAGTGCCTTCTTGTACTTCCAACTCATATACATATATATAAAATCTTCTTGGCACTAGCTCGAGTGATTAGGCCACTTGGAACCCAGATGGGATTGGCATAGCCTTCACTCCATGATCAATAATATATCAGCGTCAGTGCCAAATAAAACAACTGTTCATACCAAAATCCATCAACTCCTTGGAAAACCATACTTATAAAGCTCATCATTTCCCTCCTCTTGAAAAGTTATATACATTACATATAAATTCAGAATTGTCCTCAATTCGTCACCTACACTAAACGGACTTAGATCAGCAACATTAAATGTAGCATTCACATTATACTCACCTGAAAGATCAAGCATATCATAAATTACTATTCATTATTTGTATGCATTGTCATTGATCGTAATGGAGTTATATGAAATGCTTTGCATAACTTGAAATGGCTTACAATACATAATACTTTTCATCTCCCCTCGGCTTAAATTCCATAAATAATAACTTAGAACGCAATGGTGGGAGAGAGGAAGAGGATGATGAATATATGAACTGGAAAGCGTTCCTTCCTCAAGTGCAGCCAAACCCAATCATGATCTTGGTTCAAAGACCACATTTTTCCTTCCTTTGTTTGCAAATTGTGAATGGATAATTTGCTGCACATACTGCTCAGTTCTTCTCTCGAAAGTTGTAGAAATGTTTTGCCTCGCCTTCTCAGTTGGCTGAATCTGTCTAACAAACTCAGCTTTCTTCCTGTCATCTAGATCCACAATACACGTTAGCAAGTGAAGATGATTATAGTGATGCTTAACAGATAATGGCAATAAATCCAAAGGAGATAAATGATTAAAACCATACACAATCTCAAAAGGAGAAAACTTAGATGCAGAATGAACAGATCGATTATATGCAAACTCAACATGAGGCAAACATTCTTCCCACTCTTTCAAGTTTTTCTTAATTATGACACGCAACAAAGTGGATAAAGTTTTATTTACTACTTCTGTTTGACCATCAGTTTGGGGATGACATGTAGTAGAAAACAACAATTTAGTACCCAACTTTCGCCACAAAGTCTTCCAAAAGTAACTCAAAAACCTTGCATCCCTATCAGAAACAATGGTTCTAGGCATGCCATGCAATCGCACAATTTTTTTGAAGAACAAATTAGCAATTCGTGGTGCATCATCAGTTTTATTACAAGCAATAAAATGAGTCATTTTAGAAAATCTATCAACCACCACGAAAATAGAATCATTCCCATGTTTAGTCTTAGGCAAACCCAATACAAAATCCATAGAAATATCAATCCAAGGGTCATTAGGAATGGGCAATGGAGTATATAGACCATGGGGGTTTAACTTAGACTTTGCTTTCTTACAAGTAACACATCTCTCACAGATTCTTTTAACATCTCTTTTCATGTGAGGCCAAAAGAAGTGTTCTTGCAATATTCCTAAGGTTTTAGTTATACCAAAGTGCCCTATTAGACTCCCATCATGAGCCTCTTTCATAAGCAATTCACACAATGAACATTTAGGCAATCAAAGTTTGTTTTCACGCATTAAGAACCCATCATGCCTAAAGTACTTATCAAACGCCACTTTCTCACATGCATTAAAGATATCTCCAAAATCAGCATCATCACAATAGAATTCCTTGATGTATTCAAACCCAAGCAATTTAGTATCTAAAGTAGCAATTAAAGCATACCTGCGCGATAAAGCATCTGCTACAACATTTTTCTTACCCTGCTTGTACTTGATCACATACAGAAAAGTCTCTATGAACTTTACCCATTTGGCATGGCACTTGTTCAACCTTTCATGTCCCTTCAAGTGCTTTAACGACTCACGATTCGTGTGAATCACGAACTCCTTCGGTCATAGATAGTGCTGCCATGTATCTAACGCTCTCATCAATGCATAAAGCTCCTTGTCGTAGGTAGGATAATTTAAGGTCGCCCCACCTAGCTTCTCACTAAAGTATGCTATTGGCTTCCCTTCCTGCATAAGAACAACACCAATACCATTTCCTAAAGCATCGCATTCAATTTCAAAAGTCTTTGAAAAGTTAGGCAAAGATAATAAGGGGGCGTTACTTAGCTTGCTTTTTAGTAATTGGAATGCCTTCTCTTGTTCCTCTCCCCATTTGAAGCCAACATTCTTCTTGATCACTTCAGTCAATGGCACCGCAATCGTGCTAAAATCCTCACGAATCGTCGATAAAAACTAGCAAGTCCATAAAAACTTCACACTTGCCCAACACTTGAAGGACTTTGCCATTCTTGAATAGCCTTCACCTTTTCTTTATCAACCTGAATACCTTGTGCACTCACAACAAAACCAAGAAATACAAGCTTATCCGTGCAAAAGGTGCACTTCTTCAGGTTAGCATATAACTTCTCCTTTCGCAAGACATCCAAAACATATTTTAAATGAATTACATGATCATCTAGACTCTTGCTATAAATTAGGATATTATCAAAATAGACCACAACAAATTTGCCAATGAATGATCTCAAAACATGGTTCATCAATCTCATGAAAGTGCTAGGTGCATTAGTTAAACCGAAAGGCATAACTAACCATTCATATAAACCGTATTTTGTTTTAAAAGCTGTTTTTCATTCATCTCCTTCTTTCATCCTAATTTGATGGTATCCATTTTTCAAATCAATTTTAGAGAATATACTAGACCTATGCAACTCATCAAACATATCATCTAAGCGTGGAATGGGATGACAATACTTTATCGTGATATTATTAATTACCCGGCAGTCCACGCACATTCTCCACGTCTCATCGTTTTTCGGCACTAGTAATACTGGCACCGCACATGGGCTCATACTCTCTCTCACATATCCTTTCTCTAGTAGCTCCGTCACTTGCCTTTGAAGTTCCTTCGTCTCCATCTAGATTACTCTTATAGGCTGGGCGGTTTGGAATGGATGCTCCGGGTACGAAATCAATTTGGTGCTCTATTCCTCAAATAGGTGGTAAACTGCTCGGCGTATCCTCTGGAAAGACGTCACAAAAATTCTGCAACAAAGAGATAATAACAATAGGCAAAGAAGAATTTAGTTCGTTAGTGTTCAAAAGCGCTTCTTTGTACACAAGTACAAGAAGTTGATTACAAAGTATCGCTCTTTTCACTTCATTAGCTCTCGCATAGAAATTCTTTTGCCTCCTCCCAAACTTACTCTTAATAGTCACTGGTTTTTCCACTCTACTTTCTTTTTTCTCAATTTCTTTTCTTTTTCCCTCACTCTATTTCTTTTCCTCACCACTCACTCTTTTTTTCTTTTCAGCTCTCCATTGCTCCTCCTCATTTTGCAACTTTAACTGATCAACATAGGCTTGCTGTGGCGGTAAAGGTGCAAGAATGATTGTTCTTTTGTTCATCTTAAAAGAATATTTATTGGTGAAGCCGTCGTGTTTAACTCTTTATCATATTGCCAAGGTCTTCCCAACAACATATGGCCGGCTTGCATGGGAACCACATCACAAAGCACTTGGTCCTCATACTTCTCAATGCTAAAGGACACCAAAACCTGCTTGTTCACCCTCACTTCACCGCTATCATTCAACCACTACAGTTTATAAGGCCTTGGATGCGTAGTCGTGTGTAATGCTAGCTTCTCCACCATTATCGTGCTAGCCACATTTGTGCAACTACCTTCGTCTACCACCAAACTACACACCTTGCCTAGTACCAGGCACCTAGTGTGGAAAATATTCTCGCGCTGCTCCTCATCCTCCCTTGCTTGCACACTAAAGGCTCTTCTTGCAACTAATAACTCGCCCTGGATGGTGTTCTTTTCTTCTTCGACTTCTTTTAATTGTGGCATAACTTCAACGCCTTCTTTTTCCGTCTCGTAGTCCCCATTATCCAGAAGTATCATCACTCGCTTGTTCGGGCATTGAGTGGCAATGTGGCATCTCCCTTGACATTTCCAACAAATAATGTCTCGATTTCGAGTTGTAAGGGTATTAGTGGTGTTAGGGGCTGCCTTAGCTTGGCTTCCACCAGGAACTTTCGATTTTGAATCAGTTTTTGGTTTCGGAGTGGTTGCTTTGTCATCCTTCTTCCACGGACTTTGTTTCTATGGAGTAGAATAAGAACTTTGGCTTGGCTTAAAACTACCCCTCCTCTTGAGTTGCCTCTTTATTTTAATCGTCGTGTGCACAATATCTTCAATCTCAATGTAGGGCTGCAATTCAACCGCATTAGCAATTTTTCGATTTAACCCGCTCAAGAACCGCACCATGGTAGCTTCTCTATTCTCATCAACCTTGGCCCGAATCATGGCCACTTTCATCTCCTTGTAGTACTCATCAACACTACGATTCCCTTGTGTAAGCCTCTGTAATTTTTGGTACAATTCCCGATAATAATGGTGGGGTACAAACCGCTTCTTCATCAGCCGCTTCATCTCTTCCCATGTCTCAACGGGACCTTCGTCACTACGCCTTCGCTCTGTCATCAAGCGATCCCACCAAACAAGTGTATAATCTGAAAATTCAATAGCCACCAATTTCAACTTTTTAGACTCGGAGTAATTATGGCAAGCAAACACCAACTCTACTTTCTTGACCCCCTCAAGATAGGCCTCGGGGTCATTTTTTCCTTGGAAGGATGAAATCTTTATTTTGATCCCATTCATGTTGTCGTCCTCCCGATTAATTTTTTTACCAAATCGCCTACCATTCCGTCGGTTAGCGGTTATCGAATCAACGTCACTATTCCCGTCATCAAAACTATCTCGGTAATAGTTATCAGGATCATTCTCAGCCCTTCTTTCTCTAGGCTGCATTCTCCCAGTTCTTTGAGCACTACGCGATTTGCCAGATTGTTCATTTTGAGTGTTCTCAACTTTATCCACTTTCACCCTTATTCGTTTTAATTCGTCACTAATCTCATCTACTTGCTCTCTAAAGCCACCCAACTCCTCTCTCATCATATTTTATAAGGTACTCGTCATGGCTTCTTTAAACAACTTAGGATTGAAATTTGACATATTGCTGCAAAACAGAGATTAGCACAATATAAAGAAATAAAGATTTCCTCACTGCACTCCCTTACGTGTTTCACTCAGAATATGTCACTCTGATTTTACCGCTCATGTTTAATTCTCAAAAGTAATGATATACCACTCAATTTCACCTTTTTGATCTTTCAAACAAATCGAAAAGCCAGAACCTTCGTCTTGGTTCCTAAACAGACCAATCACAATCCAAACAGATCAATTGTATGCCAGGACAAGTATGTTTTCACCAAGAACTCAATAAACAGGAATCCCAATGAATTATGGACACGATACGAAGTGAAAAAATCGAGAAAAAATGAGCGAGAATTCCGTCTCGTGGAAACAGGATTTTTGGAATCTTGGACCCTATAGAACCCAAATCCAAAAAGAAATAGTTGCGAATTTCGGAATTTTTTGTACTTTTTTTTTCCTGGGTCTCTCGACTTCTACTTTAATCTGGTGTAGTCGAAATTTTCAGAATTCGAAAATTCAACAGAAAAATATGAACAATTCGAAACTCAATTATAAATCGCTTAACCGAAACTTATGGGTAAGAACATTCGCTCACAATGGAAACTAGGGTTTATTTGATCATGAAACAATCAATCACAGCTTTGGGTTTTATATGATTTTCGTAATTCTAGTAGCCACAACTATCAAGAAGCTGCAAGTTATCAACAACCACAATTTCAATTTATCCCAGAAACAAGAAACAAGGAAATCGCAACAAGAAATCACAATCGCAATTGCAAACAAGAACCTAGTGTTCATATGGTATAATCGATATCTTAACCTTATCAGTTTCGAACCTTTAACAGAACCCTATCAATTGCAGTATTAGCAGTTAAGAACAGATTCAAAGCACTTAGCACGAACGATTTTAAACAAATTATGAATTGCAAGATTTGCAGGTAGGGTTCAATTCGCAATAACGCAGTAGAACAGATTCGGAATTATTAAGTAAGAGCAGAATCGAATTTTTTTTTTCACAATCAAAAATAACAATCCTAGCTTTAAGAAGATACGAATAAAGCAGTTTACGAATTAAAGAAAACAGAAACAAAATAGAAACAAACGAAAGATAAAACCTGGATAGAAAATTCCCTCTGATACCAACTGATGTGATATGCGATCGTATTCTATCCAAGCAAGATGGATCCGCAACCCTTAACGTAAGAAAACGCAAGAACCTTGGAATCACGCGAAGGTAATGGAGGTGGAACCTCAACCCAATCCCGAAAAATGAGAAAGAACCTTGGTATAGTCGAAAACAAACAATCAATCGATGGGTTAATTGATTGCTAAGTCGAAGAACAACAAGAACCCTAATTCTAGCTGTTCGAGACATGTTCTTAAGAATGCAAGAGGTGAAAATCACTCGAAAATTTAATTAATCAAAAGCTGCCTAAAACAATAGCGTTAGCTCTTTTAAATAGGAGTAATTAAACCTACTAGGTTTAGAAAAATAAACAAAAAACGAAATTAATGGGTTTTCCACATAATTTGGCCCAAACAAAGCTAAACATAAATTAAACTTAAAATAAACAAAGCCCAGCCCAGCCCATTTATCTAATGCATGTTTTTAATCTTTTGGGCTGCTATTTTGAACATATTTAATTGGACCTTTAAGCAATGTCTTATATTCTTGAGCCCGACCCCCTTCAATACTCCTCCATGCTTCAGCTTTGCTCATCATCTCTTGGACCATGGTCATAAATGCCTCCTTGATCTTTTTGGCTCTAACTCGAGTAATTGGGCCACTTGGAACCAGGATGGGATCGGCATAGCCTTCACTCCATGATCCAGCGTTAGTGCTATCCTTGGGCTCATCAATTTCCCTGCAACTACATCAGGCAAAAGTACTTCATATATTGAGTATAAAATCCAACAAATACTATTTTTATTGCGTTTTGACAAAAAAAAATAAAATTTCTTAAATAAAATTATGTGTCTTACATATTGTTTCATTCGCTAATTTAACACTAAATTAGACAAAATAATCACACTAAAAGTGGGCTCCAAAATTTAATGACCAAACTAATTAGTTTTGAAATTTGACAAACAAAATTGGCAGTAGGTCCATAGTTTAACTACCATTTGCCCAATATTTATTTTGGGTGATTTTAAATGCACCCACAAAGTTATTCTTTTCACCCCAATTTGAGAGAACTTTCTCTTTACCCCACTAGTTTTGATAAAAAACATTCAACTCACCCCTCAAGTGGGGTGAGTTTATTAAAACCTATATCTATAGAAGAGGAACATTTGGTGACGAATAATTTCTTCATTATGTAAAAGAAAAAAATTAAACGAAAGACATTCATCCAAATGAGCAAAATCAAAGGGACATTTGTATGCATATCGGATATGTGTAGAAGTTCATGTATACATAAATCAACAGTTGAAATTTTTCCATTTTTCTCTTGATTCGATCAATTATCTAAGAACATGCATATTTATACATTTGGAAATTGCTGAGTTTAATTGATTCTCAATTTCTCTCCAATATTCCTACACAAACTAGCAATATAATGTTTCAATTCAATGAAAAAAAATTGAATGGAAAAAAAAGAAGTTTGAACTCGATCTTAGTGTGCCCATTAATTCTCGGATCTGTTTCATTTTTTTTGGGGAATATATTTTTTAGTCTCACTGGATCCAATTTAAAATGAGTTTTTCTTTTTAAAAAAAGAACTATGATCTACTCATATTTTTATCGAGTCTGATGCTCAGCTAGTTGTTAATGCTGTCAATAGCTCAATTTCAAATTTGTCTTCTTTCGGTCTTATTGTGGATGATTGTAAAACTCTAATCAAGAGTTTAGATCATTGTGTGTTATCGCGGATTAAGCAATCAGCGAATAGAGTAGCTCATAATTTAGCTAGAGCAGCCTATTCTTCGTTTGGTCAGGAGAGTTGGGTTATGTCCATTCCCCCTTTTATTTCTGATGTTCTTTTGCATGATTTGAATAATTGAGTTTCCTCTTTGTTTAAAAAAAAAAAGAACCATGATCTACTCAATTGACCGGCCACTGAAATTTAGTAAGTAGTCGAGAAAATTAAAAGAAAAAAAGATGGAACAATCTCTTGAAGGAAAGTTGAAAGAAAGAGAATGAAAGAAAAATAAAAGGATGAAACTAGTGGGGTGAGTTTACAAATTACAAATAGAGCATTTTAGGTTAAAATAATTAAATTTAAAATTTAAAAGTGGGGTGAAGAGATTAATTAAGTAGGTGTATTTAAAAGAGTAAATTACCAAAAAATACAATGTACTTTACCCATTTTTACAATTTGGGTAATATACAATTTTCTCGATATTAGAAACATTGTACTTTATTTTTTTTTTCATTTTGGGTAATAATAAACCCCAAAATATTACCCAAAATGAAAAAATAAATAAAGTACAATGTTTCTAATATCGAGAAAATTGTATATTACCCAAATTGTAAAAACGGTAAAGTATATTGTATTTTTTGGTAATTTACCCTATTTAAAATTACCCTTTATTTTACCCTTTGTCTTCCTGTCAACTGGGTAACACGAAATTCTCCAAAAAAAAAGGAAGAAGCAGCAGCAGCAGCAACAGCAATGTTGAGGGGAGCGTATTCTTCTTCTTACCTGCCATCATCAGTTGCGGCTCTGAAACTCTCTTTGATTCCAACTACTACTACTACTCTCCAACTCTCTTCATCTTCTTCTTCAAACCTTATTATTAAAGAAACCCTTTTCCATAAAACCAACTTCCTCCATTCATCTTCACCTTCATTCACCACCTTCAAGAAGCCCATGTCCTCCTATCATCATCATTCCCCCAAAGCCACAGGTAGCTCTCTCCCTCTTTATATATGTGTATGTATCTTTAACTTAAATTACCCACCAATGTACTTCGACTCTTTTTAATTTATAAAAACCCAATTGTCAATTTCTCTTACTTACTAAAGGGTGTGTTGTCTTTGATTGCAATCAATTCGTTTCCCCATGAAACTAATTCTTCGAATCACTTATATTTTCCCATCTTATTTTACTCGTATTTTGATTCCATAATTTCCCTGGTACAACTGCTTGATTTTTTACCCCCTATGTAATTGAAAACCACTACTTCTATTTTATCTTAACCTTTTGTTTTTCCATGGAATTTTTTTCCCCGTATTAACTTATTAAGCAACAATTCCTTAGAACTCAATTCTTTTCCGTGTAAGCCAATTCCTTTTGATTCATCTTGACTAAATCTTACGTTTCCGGATAGAAAACTTGAATGACATAATTATTTTTAAAGTTGTTACTGGATTTTACCTTTGGGTTCGACTGGAAGCTCCCCACTTGACAGCTACAAAAGCACTCTGTTGGCCAATGGCTGGTCACTATTCCACGAGTAGGGATTAGTCTAGGTGTGCAAAAGCTGGCGAGGACCTCCTGTGGCAAAGAGAAAAGAAAAAAAAGAGTTGTTATTTATCATTTGTTAATAGGGTAATAAAGCACAAGTAGTTTTAAAAGCTTACTTGATTATTGCTTACATATCATGATTTCCTACACTACACTTGTTATTACTGTCTTGATGAGTGAAGAAGAATCCCATTTATGTTGCTGTTTTTGTTAAAAGAGCTATATTTAATTTTAATCACCATTGTGGTTGAAAGAGCTACTTAGGCTTTGAATCATTCACTTTTGTCTACGTGGTGGTTAAAAGAGCTATTTAATCACCATTCATATTATTTATTGCTATTTACTATATTTTGTTTTAAGTTTCGCACATTGATATATACTCAAACACCTACCTTTCAGCTTCATATAGTTCTGGGAGCAGCTCTGGAGGTCAGAGAGAAATATTGGTGCAACATTTGCTTGTTAAAGAAGATGATCTTAAGCTTTTGGTGGAGCTTCAGAAAAGAATTTCACAAGGTATTGAGTTCATTCTTGTATATAAAATAGGGAATCATTATCTGTTGATAGTTTTTTCTGATAAATTTAGGGAAAATACAAGAATCATGCTGAGCAAAGCAGGCTTTTTGAACTGGTGTTTCCAAGATTAGAATTTTACATTTATGATAAACCTTGGCATATGGAATATTAATTTGACACTTGTGGTCTAAAATTTATCTTTTTTACTTTGTACATGCAGGGGAAGATCTGAGTGACTTGGCCGTGGAATACTCAATTTGTCCATCTAAGGAAGAAGGGGGAATGCTAGGGTGGGTGAAAAAGGGGCAAATGGTATGCTGATCACGTATATGTTCCTGTCCTGCAAAGCATTTATTAATTAAACTGAGTCTCCTTTGGCAACCTTTTGCTCTTTTTGTTGTAGTCAACTAGTCCGTAAGGTTTCAAGTCTCTGAATCTAAATTTGCATTTGGGTGGATGGATTTGAAATAAATGGCATTTGAGCTTCAATGTAACAAGTGAGGATTTCGTAGTCTTTTCCAAGGGCCAAACGAAAAGATAGTAAAGGTGGAGATGCATAGTTTGCTTCAGTTATTGAGCAGAATCCCTATGGGTGCTTTATGGGGAAACCCCTTATCAAATTTCCATGCATACTAATGGATCTTTTCCATTCCAAGCATTAATGGTTCTTTTATGGTGAAATGCTTTAGGTACCAGAGTTTGAGGAAGCTGCATTTAAGGCACCTGTGGACAGAATTGTACGGTGTAAGACTAAATTTGGATGGCATTTATTGCAAGTTCTATCGGAGAGGTATGCCAAAAGTTTATCTTGAATTGAATCAGTGATGTAGCCGGAAACTTTGGTGGGTGGGGTCATTTAATAAATGTATTACCAATCTCACATCAACGGTACTGATAAACTTATCAATCAAAAAAATGAGGGATGAGCAGTGCTAGTCCACTCAAAAAAGTGCAACCCAATAGTAAGTGTAAATGCAACTCTGTCGCTCAAAATGCATTTGCGACACAATTTTTTAGCATTTTTAGGACATGTCTAGAGCTGAATAGCATCTCTAATTGAAAATATATTTGGGCTACATATTTTTCTTTTCTATAATTTGACCACTATTAACTATTTTTCTAAATTTAAGTGGTGTCAATTATACACACTCGTTCAAAATATCCAAAACATACCATAATCATTTATTCATATGTATATTATAAATATTAAGTGGGGTCACCAGACCCCACAACAACCAAGGTAGCCACGCCCCTGTATTGAATGTCCTACTTTTATATTTATTTCTCTCATCTTCCATTCGTGGACGACGCAATATTCTTCACTTCAAAAGAGCAAGATAAGATAGATAATTTGCTTGATGTTCTTAACGAATTTGTCAACACGCAGGTCTTAAGATTAATTTGGCAAAAAGTTAGGGAACGGGAATCCATTTGGAATAGGAGGAGCTGATTGGTATAGTTCGAAGAGTGGGGTACGAAATAGAAAAATAGTCCGTGAAGTTTTTGGGTCTTCCTCTAGGGGGAAACCTCAATTCTTTAAACTTTTGGAATCCGGTACTTGATAAAATGAAGAAAAAACTTGATGGATGGAAAAAAGGGCATCTTTGTAGGGTGGGAGATTCATTCTGGTAGAATCACTTTTGAGGAGTATACCTATTTACTTTTTATCATTTTTTAAACTTCCGGCAAAAGTGACAAAAGAAATTGAAAAATTGATGCGTGGTTTTCTGTGGGAAGGGTGCGATGGGAATAAAAAGGGTCATTTGATAAGTTGGAACATTGTGTGCAAACCAAAGAATAAGGGGCAATTGGGAGTGGGTAATTTGTTCAAAAGAAATAAGGGTATGCCGACTTGTCATGATCCATTGGGTCATAAATAATCCATGTCCTTCAAAATTGCCCATCTCATTGGGGGCGGAAAATGAATCGACATCTCGATGTGATACAGCATTTCTGTAAATGGCTATGGAGATTCCTCATTTGTCAAGAGTCATTGTGGTATAATATTATTCGAAGTAAATTTGGTGTAAAGAAGAATGGGCGGGACTCCAAAGTTGTCAAAAAAGGGTCATTTAGAAGTCCATGGAAATTCATTGTGCTGAATTGATGTTAATGTTCTCTTTTATATGATCTTGGTGTACACGGGTCCACTTTATATGTTTGTGGCTTCTTTTTTCCTATTAATAAAATAATTGTTTTTCCTAATCAAAACAAAAAGAAATACATGGCTAGTGGAATTTATTTCGATAAGTAGGAAGGACAGACATGTCTCAACCTACCAAAGAAGCAACTCAAGTAGGAGCCCTATCCCACTGAACAGGAACTGTGTGCCTAATCCCATACACATTGCATTACCCTCCTGGTAGATGACTAGATGTGAGAGGAGTAATAGTGCATACCAGATAACGTGTGCTTGCAGTTATACCATCTCGTGGCAATACGCGAGGGAGGATGGTATGAAGAGATAGCAAGTACTGAATAAATTCAACTGAATCCAACACAATCCAACTCAGTCCATAGGGTGTGCCAACCGTTCTTATGGGTGAACTCAATGCCTTGGATCACTGCCATAATCTCTGCCAAAAAAGATGTGCTAATCCCAACGTCAAAACAGTATGCCCCTAGGACAACACCAAGGTAGTCCAGAAAAATACCGCTAGCCACAGCCCTTCCCGGAGCCCCATGCGCTAGACAATCAATATTAAGCTTCATCCAACCCACTTGAGGAGGAAGTCCTAATACATGAGTTGTAGTAGGAGCGATGCAGCTTGCGAGTCATTCTAAGCTTTCAGATGACAGGGAGGTCAGAAACGTTGTAACCCATGTGCCCCTTTTCCATACGAAGCAAGCCAGTCAAAGAAGAGAAGTGATGGAAAGTGGGATATTGCTCCTGCTCAATTTTCATTTTGACTTTGGAGCGAATATATGTTGAAGAGCATGATATACATTGTTGGACCATTCGCCTTAATAGCTTAAGCTTTTGGGAGAGATGGTTCCTACATGGTATCAAAGCTCAAGTTCCGCAAAGTCTCGGGTTCGAATTTTCCCACTTGCATTTGTTTCCTTGTGTTTGTGCAGAATGCCACCCTTTGTTGTTCGTGCAATAAATGCAGTTTGGTTTGGTTTGTCTCTCCACGTGCAAGGGTGGGGGTTGCACATGAGGGGGAGTGTTATTGTTGGCCTAGTACCTAACTACTTAAGCTTTTTGGGAGAGATGTTTCCTAACAACATATATATGTAGTGTTACAATGACTTCATTATATACATGTAGTGCTACAAACACACCCTCCATGGTACAATAATTTAGTGTAGGACCGTGTTAATATAGAGAGAGTATTTCAAAAGTGTCCTCATTGTTATAATAATTCTGTATAACATTGAGCCAATATAGGTCAATGTCAATAACAATTTCGTTCCCAAGGTAAAAATTCAGGCCTAAAATGTCAAATTTTCATGGGTAATGACCAACTCAAGCCTGATGGACCAATCCTAGATATTAAAAGAACATGTGTACTTAGTCATAATAAATATATATCAATGGATCAACTTCTAGTTATGGCTTGTCAATACAACTGGTTTCAAATTCTCTATCATTATCATCAATAACAGTAGCAATACTGATCATCATTTATTTGTGTTGTTGGTTGTCTTGGTGGTGGTATTGTTGGTGTTATGATCATGATTATAATTGTAAACATTATTGGTTTGGCTAGCTCAACTGAAAGCCACGAGTCTTTGTTTTCCATGGAAAAGATTTTACAATTTAGGGAAATACGTTAAAATACTAAATGCGTAAATCTACGAATAAGTACATGAGATCAACCATAATAAATGCCCGAATCTACGAGATCCCTTGATTATGGGATGTAATATAGACAACTCATCGCACTTAATAACCAAGTCATGACACACAATAAAGTAGTAATATTGGAATTATGATATTTTGGCAATTTATTATTATTTTGAGATTATATAACTGTATGGGTGCTGACTCTGTGTACTTGATGACCAGGGAAGAATCAGTACTTCAAGATATTCAGGCCGATGAGCTTCATGTAAAGATGCAAGACCCCAGTTTCTTCGAAGAGGTTCAATTGATTGATGTTCGAGAACCAGAAGAAGTGTATGCTCGCATTTCTTATCTTTGTTTTATAAGTGAATGAGATGTGCTTCCAAGTAAACTGTATGTTTAGGGTGCGTTTGATTGCTTACATCTGAAAAGTTGCATTTATTGAAATTGTTTACATGGAGATTTTCTATACGGGCAATAAAAGTTGGGGTGAATGTGGCTTTTTAACTACATTGAAAACGAGAAAATTAGTCTAATCCAAGTTGTACTGCGTAAATTTAATCTGTAGAAGATAATGCAATCAAACACTAACAAAGATGGAATCATGGAAATTATGATTTTGGAACATTCTCTATCAGGTACACATTGCATGTTAGAAAAGAACACTAAGCAGTGATACTTTAATTATTTAAAACAATTTGGAATTTATTTGCGAATATCATGTTATTTGTTGATAGTTTGTGGAGCACATAAGATTTACTCAACTCTGTAAAGTTTTTATTGCAAGATGTCTTACTTGGTAAATTGGATTACTTAAGCAGAATACGCTTCTTGATGATCCAGAACTGAAATTTGTAATATTACCGAAAAAATTGTAAGCACACTTTTACAAGAAAGTTGGGAGAGAGAAGGAAAGGGGGGGGGGGGGGTCACTTCCTTTCCTTTGATTAATAATATGTCAGCTTGTTTGCTGTCCTGAACATTGACAGGTTTTACATGTTATCTCAACTTTTTGTATACAGGGCCCAAGCTTCTTTGCCAGGTTTTGAAATTTTGCCACTCCGCCAGTTTGGAAGCTGGGGACCAGAAATTACAACCAAATTCGATTCTCAAAAGGATACTTACGTTCTGGTTTGTACATATTCTCTTAGATTCCTATTACCGGGATGACATTACTGTCTTCAAAGAGAAATTTTTCCTTTTTGAACTATTCATTTTTTTTGGAAACGTAAAATAATCCTCCAAAATTTAGTCCGGATAAGGTTTTACAAGATGGAGAAGTTAGTAATTTTATATTTTTTATTATGTAGGTCTACCTTTTCAGTCTGATCTTTCTATTAAGGCGAGATATTAACACAAAACCTCATATATGTTATTACATTTGATTTCCAAATGTAAAATGAATCTTCCTTTTTCATCTTTTAGTTCCCTTTGGAGGTACTAAAAAGTTACGACGTGCTATTTTTTTCTGTCTTATCTTTTCTTTTTCCCTTCAAATCTATCGATGCTGGTACTTGCAGAAAAATTCTTTGATTTTCACTCTGTTTATCTTAATATGCTGCATTGATTTAAGTATCTAGACCAACTATTTTTAGTAGCTTGGTCTTCTAGATATATTTTTCTCTTTTGTGTTCCTACATTATATGCACATTCAAGTAAAAAATGATGTCTCCTTTTCTCTTTCCAAACCTAAGAGGAGAGGACTAATGGAACTGTAATGTTTGTCATTCAGTGTCACCACGGAATACGATCTTTGCAAGTTGCCAAGTGGCTACAGACACAGGTAAAGAATCCTCTCCGTTGCATACTTGCATCATTTCGTAATTTACAGAATCACTTCATTCACTTCATAAAATCTCTCTTGTAGGTTTATATATAGCTGTACAACTTACAACAATTATAGTAATGATAACAAAATTAGGACCATGATTACAGAGCATGTTGTCTGACCATGATTCCTGCCCATGACTGTAGCAAACAATCCACAATGTGCTAAATTAATGGGGTATTACATGGATAATAGATAGATGTTTGTGTTATAGGCTTGTTTTCATCCTGCTGATGAATGGGCACTCTTATTCTTGATAATCGTACTTGGTTGTGCCATTTTTAATGAGGATGGACTTTGTATCAAACAGTTTCCTGAGACTAATAACCGCTTGGTTAGCCTAGTGGCCTTGACTCTCCACCATTTCAGAGAAGAGGAAAGATCCTTTCTGTATAGGAGGTGGAGGGTTTTGCTTTTCTTTTTAACGGATAAAGTGGCGCAGTGAAAACTCAGAACACAATCAATAGAATTTATACGAAAGATAAATTGGCTTTATTGTCACAGGTTGGAGTAACAAATTCATGTATTTTTGAAGACTTTAAAAATATGATGTGAATGTGTTTGGACTTTGGAGTGACAGATTCATTTGGATTTTTCGTGGCAGGGTTTCAAGAGAGTATTCAACGTGTCGGGCGGAATCCACGCATATGCTGTGAAGGCGGATCCCTCTATCCCCACATACTGAGCAGCTAAGCAACCACTACATTCTTGTATTTCTCCAACGGAGTTCCTTCCTCTCTCTTTCCCTTTCTTCTGCATCTATTTGTATCCAAAGATCATTTTCTTTTTTGTATACATGATATTGCATACGCATCGAGTGTGTGACTAAGTCTAGTTCGGCAAACCTACACCGGTGTAATATAAAGAACGAGGGTTACGCCCATTATGACCAATGTTGATACAGTGTTAGATAAGGAGAGGAAGATCTTGTACCCAAGACACAAATACGAGTGTGTTGAAATTGTTCGTACGCAAACCTTTTGCTAATACCAAATCCATGGCTATTCAGTTCTTTTCTTCACAGTTTTACTTTCGTCCTATGTCTTTTTTTTTAAACTGAAATATTGAAACTGAAAATATATATATATATATATATATATATAAAAAAAAAAAGGGAAAAGGAAAGGAAAGGAAAGGAAAGAAAAGAAGTTTGGTTTTAGTATTATCCGCTTAAATGAATAATTATTATTTCTCAAGAAAGGATGTTTTGGTTAACCAAACTAAAGGTAAAAGATCTTTAATTAATTTGATTGTAAATCAAGGTTTTCGTAATTAAAACTAACTGAATAATTAAAACTTTTAATAACTTTTAACACTCTAAGAGGATATTATTAATGGAATGTTATGCCTTTTGAATTAAATATAGCACCTCAAGTATTTCAACGTCGGATGAATGGATGGAATTTTTGACGATTTTAAATATTTATGTATTGTCTATATTGATGATAATCTAGTATTATCAAATTCAATTGAAAAACAAAAAAAAATCTACATTTAAATTTTTTTGAAGTAGTAAATTCCAAAAGTATGGAATAGTACTATCTCCAAAGAAAATAGAAATAGAAAAACATAAATTAATTTTCTTGGAATAATTTTAAATCAAGATGGCTTAAAATTACAAGATTACATTATCTTCAAAATAAGAGAATTTGATGAAATATACAAGTTAAGAAATAATTACAAGTTTTTTGTAGGAATCCTTGATTACGGAAGAAATTTCAAACAAGGATTATCTTAAAATGAATAACCTCTTCTTGAATAACTCAAGAAAAGAAAAGTGATGAATTTGTCTGGACAGATAAGATACAACCTTAATAAGAAACATGAAAAATGATATTCTTGCTAATTATCTTAAAGTTTATTTGCCACAAGAAGTAGATAAATTAATTTTCGAAACAAATGCTTCTAATTTATGTTGAGATTGTGTTAACAAAGCAATTCCAACAAAATTTTAGGTTTGTTTGCTTGTTTCATAATATGCGCCCTAGCATGGAAAACTCTTGATTGAGATTGTTTGAGCAATGAACGAGTGGAAATTAAATCAAATAATCTTGGCATATGAGCAAGAAAAACCTCTATATCAAAATCCTGCAACAACGTGAATTAATACATGGTCATAATTTTGGTAAATTTAAACAAAATGAATTAAAATATATTATATTTGAAAAAGAATTGTTAGCAATAAGTTAGCAATTAAAATTTTTTATATCTTCTTAGCCTCTAGAAGATTTTATTTTTGAACCGATAACTAAGCAATTAAAGATTTTCTTGTTAACAAGAAAAATATTCTTTAAGGAAGAAGACCAAAATGATAATTTATGGGTCATTACAGTTATACGCAATGAATGTGCATTATGGCTAGTGAATATAAATAAATATATAAAATTATATATATATATATATATATATGAACTACATTTTTGATGAAAAATAAATATATATTATATAGATGAAATGTGAATTTTATAATCAAAGTAATCAATAATAACTCATCTCTATCTATCTATCTATCTATATTTATACTATATATATAAAAGTACAAATAATTTCAAGTGTTTTTCTCTTTTTTCGTATAGATAAATATACCCTTTATTCTAAAATTAAGATCTCCAACTCAAAATGAAATTCAAGTTGTACTAAAAATAAAATTATATATTTTATGTTTTCTACTCAAAATGAAATTAACAACAGTACAAAATTACTCTACTAATAAAAAAATTATGTATTTATGTCTTCTATTCAAAATGAAATTAACAATAGTACCAAATTACTCTACTAATAAAAAAATTATGAATTTATGTCTTCTACTCAAAATGAAATTCACAATAATATCAAATTACTCTACTAATAAAAATCTTTTAAAAAATCAAATTATTCTACTAATGAAAATCAGGTTTTACTACTCAAAATAAAATTATGTATTTTATGTCTTCTACTCAAAATAGAATTATGTAGTTTATATGTTTTTTTACTGAAAATGAAATTCACAATAGTATCAAATTACTCTACTAATGAATTTTTTTTTATGTATTTTATGTCTTCTACTCAAAATGAAATTCACAATAGTATCAAATTGCTCTACTAATGAAAATCACATTGTACTACTCAAAATAAAATTTTTAAAAAAAAAATTTAAACAAAATTATGTCTTTTATTCCTTTTATTCTACTAAAAATTAAGGTATTTTCGGTTTCGGTTGGGGTAGAAAGTAAGGTACCCCAAACTAAACCAAATATAAAATTTCGGTTTCGGTTTCTAAATCTTCGAAACTCAAACTCGAACCAAACTTTTCGGTTCGGTTTCGGTTTTATTCGGTTTTGACATATTTTTTTTTAAAAATCAATTAAACATAAAAATCTAATACTAATATTAATGTAAGAATGATTCATATTCAAATTAAAGTCATGATTTTTTAGAAATAAAGAGCAACATATAAATACCATATTTTCTATTTAATTACAATTTTATTTGTACATTTATAAGAATGAAACATATTAAATAAAATGATGAATTATCTTTCTATCATGTATGTGATAAAAAAATCTTAGCATTGTGTAGTTAATTAAATAATAAAGTCAGGTGTTAATGACTATTTTTTTAAGATTATCATAATATGCAATTAAGTAAGAAATATATTCTTATGAAATGTCATCTTCTTTGTATTATAGTATAATTAACGTGTGCCCTTAGAATATATATTAACATTTTTTTCTTATACATAATTTGGTTTGGTTCGGTTTTAGACTAACTTGCCTCCAAACTCGAACCAAACTTTTCGGTTTCGGTATTTTTTTGATTCGGGGTTTTGAGAATCGGTCCGGATCAGTTCGATTCGTTCAGTTCGGTTTTCGGATTAACTTTAACACCCCTACTCAAAATAGAATTAAAATCTTCTACTCAAAGTCAAATTTACGATGATATTATATTAATTTGGTTTAAACTTTACTTATTTTAGTTTCTCTACTCTTCCAATGATATTACATATCTTACAATACATCCTAATTTATTTCAATAATCAATTTCAATTCACAAACTTATATAGACACACATAAGCCATATCAAAAAACACAAGACATATTACCAACTTCTCGAAATATACACGGTTTGTTCTCTCTCTTCGAACATCATATTATTATTATAAACGAATTATAATATTGGTTAGTGTTTCTATAATTTTTTTATGGTCGACAATAGTTCTCTCCCTGCGTAAATGATTTTTTTTACTATTTATTGGTTAGTATTTTTCATTGGTTAATGGTCGACAATAAGTGTTTTTATTGGTTAGTGTTTTTTATTATTATTGGTTGCGTACACTTTAAATTTAATTAATTTTCTTGTCTATTGGTTAAATCAAAAATACAATTAATTAAACTAATACTAAATGTACTAATTATATATAATATACTTCAATACATATTCACGCTTGGCCACCCGTGAAAATTTGGCTAAACAATTTTACTACACCTAATTGATTATACTATTCTCTTACAATTTTAAATTACCTTCTATAGTTGATATTATTGTTTTTGGTTTATTTGCTATATATTTATCAAGCTTTTGCTTTGGATAGAACTTCTTTTTTTTTTTAACTAATTATTTTTACATATTTATTATTAAGACTGATAACCTTTTATCAAACACTAAAGCCACGTGCAACGCACGTGTACAAGAGCTAGTATATATATAAATATGAATAACTTAAGTATTTTTTCACTTTGTTTTGTAAGGACAAATATGCCCTTTAATTCTACTCTAAATGCTTTAAAGAATAAAATAATTAAGTTGGTTTTAGATTCTACTCCAATTTATAATATTTATTCTACTCAAATTCTTATCATATTTGATTTAGTAATAATAAATCAATGTTTATGTTGTGGGAACAACTCTCACAACCCTTCATTAGATAAACCCTTTAAATAGGGCATAAATACAATAGTAAATAGGATTTACAAGGAAGCCTATTATGGCCCATAATACATAATTTATACAGTAAAGTTCCTAATAAACATTCTATCTAGACTATAGCATACTGTGCGTAATTTTCTTCAACACTCCCCCTTGTGCTGAGTCGGAGATAGAGTGATACATGTCTTGTTGCTTCATTAAAACCTTGCTAAGTAACAAAAATCCTGTGGGAAAAAATAATCTTGATTAAAGGGAAAAGAGTATAACATTTTGATAATTATGTTAGACTTCCTCCGTTGAGTCTATACTTTCATTTGATCCGTACTTCGATCAATATAGTTTGCACGTATCGTTATCTCGTTAAAAACCTTGCCAAGTAACAAAACCCAGTGGAAAAAATAAACCTTGGTTTAAGGAAAAGAGTATAACGTAACGTCATGTGGATGTTAAACTCACCCTCAAGTCTACACCTTCCCCTGATATTTACATTAATCAAGGAATTTGAAAAACTTATGCATGTGTTGTTGCCTCGTTAAAAACCTTGCCAAGTAACAAAATCCGGTGAAAAAAATAAACCTTGATCTAAGGAAAAGAGTACAACGTAGGTGTGAAAGTACCATCATATTTCACACTTTCCATTGATCATTACTTTGATCATAAGAATTGGGAAGGTCTAAGCACCTCTATGTTTTTTACATGCTTTTCAAATATGGCCTTGGGCAAAGACTTGGTGAACCAGTTTGCCGTATTCTCCTTATAGCTTATTGTTGCTGATTATGGAAAACTTCGAAAATATGTGTTTTGTATTATCACCTTTGATATAACATAGCTTCATTTATTCGATGCAAGCTGCATTGTTTTCATAAAAGCAAGTAGGCTCTTCAATGGTAGAATTTAAATAACTAGTCCCTCAAATATGTGTAATGATAACCTTTAACCATATATACTCACGAATCGCCTCATATAGAGTGATGATCTTAGAGTGGTTCGAGGAGGTAGCCACAAGGGTTGCTTGGTTGATCTCCAAGATATTTTCGTATTCCCAATAGTGAATACATAAACAGTTTGGGAACAACCTTTATGTGGGTCAGAGAGGTACCCTACATCAGCAAAACTAACCAAGGGTGATGATCTCAGACTAGTGGATTAGTATTCCACAAGCTTGATGTTTTAGATTAAGATCTAGACAAAATTTAAGCTTTTCCAAGATTCTTTATCTCAAATTTGGATTTCAAGTAGCTCGCGATTTTCTTTATTTCATCAAGAGTACCTATTATGTTCATATCATCGACATATACAGCTACAATTGCGAATTCGAAACTTATTTTATTTGTCAATATGCAGGGGCATAATTCGTCGTTCTTATATCCCTTCCCAGTCAAGTAGTCACTTAGACGGATATACCACATTCGTTCGGATTGCTTTAATCCGTAAAGTGAGCATTTCATCTTAATTGCAAACGCATTCCGTGATTTAGAGTCACTTGATTTGGGTAATATAAGGCCATCAGACACTTTCATATATATATATATATATATCTTTAAATCAAGATCCCCGTAGAGATATGTAAGAACCACATCCATGAGCTGCATTTTCAGTTCTTCGAAAATTACAAAGCTAACTAAGTAGCGGAATGTTTATAATGTTTAGGCAATTCCAAAGCATATGTGGGAAACTTTGCGCCACAAGGTGAGTCTTTTACTTTAGGACTTATTTTTTCTCATTTACACTTTATGGCAAATAATTGTTTATATCCTACAGGCTTTACACTTGGCACAGTTAGCACTACCGAACCAAATACCAGTCTATTTGTCAAGGAATCTAATTATGTATGGATTGCTTATTTTCATTTAAGCCAATTTTGCTTTTTGTTGACATTTTGCAATAGAGCGAGGTTCGACATCATCGTGCTCTTTGATTCCTTGAGCAACAATGTATCATCATGGAGAATCTTTTCATTAACTCATATGCCCTTTTAACTCATTGAGATTTATTTATTTTCTGGAATAATTTATAACTTCGAGGCATCTCCCAGTATTGATTCATGTATATAAATATAATCAGAGATAATCTCATGAAAGAGGTTTTTACATTAATGATTAATTGATAGATTTGTGCCTTACTCCACCTTTTGTTTTGTGTGGGTATTTGTTGAACTAAGTGGCCTCCCTCTCTTTCTTTGGAGAGCCACGGCCTCAACTACACCTCCACTAAGTGTGGTTACAGCATCTCTTTCTGTGACATTGTGCCACTTGTTGAGGACTTCTAACCTTTTCAGGCATATTGCATCTGATATGTTTGATCTTGTCACTTTTCGATATCAGTAAATGTATCAGGCATCGAGTCTGTTACATTTTAAAGATCACTTTTTTTTTCACTTCACTATACATTGTGATGTGTGTGGGGATTAAGATGAGATAAAGTGGGGACCACGATAATTCTTGTCGTTCCCTTGGAAGTTTTTTTTTTCTATCTCCCCTTAACGACAGGAAGACTGTCTCACCAAAGTGACAATCCGCAATTCTTAGCGGTAAATAGATTCGCCTGACAAGGATTCCAAATGGCGGATTATCGTTGAGGATCCATATCCAACGTTAATTCTTAATTGTCTCAGCGAGTCCAACTTAGTGCGCTGTGGGGGCGCAATTGGCACATATGCTTAAAATATCAGGCTAATATTCATTTACTAATTGATACACATATAGTAATTGTCTAATATTTGGGCTTTGAAACAATTAAGTAAAGCTGCGTGCAATATTGCATAAATTTCGGGCATATATAGGCAATATGGTGCACATAACAAATACCCCATCTACCATCTATATCCTTTTGGTGGAGATTTTTGTGAGACCTTTTTGCGTATGCAAATGGAGAATGTGATTCTTTACTTCGATTTTATGCAATGATCATCAAGTACTTTTGATGTAAGCTCTCCAGCTTTATCGAGTCTTATAAACATGATACAATAATCAGGGTTGTGAGCCCTTAAGCGTATAATATGTGTTAAGAGGTTTGTAAATACAACATTTCTTGTAGATAATTATTCGACGTGTGACCAGAATGTCGAATTATCTACCAGATCCATAAAGTACTTTGAATGGTTCCGCACTCTGGATGGATTAATATGCAAATATATCATTATATTATTTTATCGAGTCTTATAAACATGATACAATAATCAGGGTGGTGAGCCCTTAAGCGTATAATATGTGTTAAGAGGTTTGTAAATACAACATTTCTTGTAGATAATTATTCGACGTGTGACCAGAATGTCGAATTATCTACCAGATCCATAAAGTACTTTGAATGGTTCCGCACTCTGGATGGATTAATATACAAATATATCATTATATTATTTGTAAAAATGGTATATTTTATTTTGTATCTTTAGCATAAGAAGGTCTCGATCCTAATTTTGCTAAAGAATATGTTTTGAAAAATTGAGTGTCGTTCCTTTGACATGGTCAATGATGCATAATAGAAAAGGGGATATTGCTTCCAATACTTCGGAAGTCAAGGATTACTTTTGAGCATTACTAGTATCAACACGTTGTAATATGTTGAATTTTTATCCCATTTATTTGTCACTCGGAAGAGAGAATGTCCTGTGTAAATACTTTAATATATGGATTATCATGACCAGGGTGCACTAGGCAAGCATGTCAAAACTTTTATAAGTCAGTGTCACACAATACATTGTTGGTAAAATCATAGGATTCGACAATCCTTATCGTAGTGGTGTACATTCCATTAGAATGACTCATAAGTTTCTCTAAAATGCGTTTTATTGCACGTTTATTTATAGGTAAAATAAATATATTTTTGTTCCATTCTTACATTTAGTTTTTGTATGATTACTATTGGTACAAATATCATTAACAAAGTTCAGGTCACTCTGGGTGCATATAGAGCGTATATGTCTTTAAACACCATTTTAGCAACAAACATGGCTGAGCAGTTCTTTGCTCTTACACACAGATATTATAGGTTATTAATTGCCTTATTTTTTTGAATGGTTATAGTGTTCCCACTATCAACCAATCATTAAAATTAACCTCGATTCATTTTTACAGTAATAAAATCAAGTATAAACTCCAAACTATATAGTAATAAAACGAACAAATTTCAATTACTTTAGAATAAAATTTGAATAAAACCAACATTAATTAATCTAATATCTTGTTTAGAAAACTAATCGATCAACTCAATATAAACTTTAAGACAAACCATAAGTCCAATTAAAAATTAGGCAATATGCCTATTCAACTATCTTTGGAAAATAAAGTTAATAAAGCCGATCAGTCAAAATTGGGTGCATCCATTAACTAAGCAAAGTCATTCTTATCACTAAAGTCTGCGATTGTGAAGCTGACATCAGCGTAATTTTATTTTTCATTCCTAAAATGAGATTCTTGTTTTTTAGACTCTTGATAACTTTTGTAACTGGCTGATAATTTAAGCGCTTGCATAGCAGTTCTTATATTAGTGTCCAACAACATTTCTTCGCCATACTTTGGAAGAGTCTCCACGACCCGTTCCACGACTCCCATGTCTCTTTTCACATTGTGCATTATTGCTATAAGGGTTGTGGTTAGCACAGTCAGTCCCCTTTACATTGGATGTTTTTTCGCCATTGACCTTGCCATGATTGGCTTTGAGAATTTCTTTATCCCTGCAGGTGTAGTATTATTGCTCAAAAGAACAACAATATTGGTTATATTGGTTCATTAGTATAAAGCTGAAATAGGGAATATGAAAAGAGTCTTTTGAATTATATCATCTTCTGTGATATCATTTCCATAGAAGTTGAGACGTGCCTTCAAGTGCAATATATCCTTGTTGAAGTTGTTGACCCTTTTATAGTCACGCAAAAGGATTTCATTCCACTGAATGGTTAATTCTAGGAACAAAGTGTCATGAATGTTCCCAAAATGTCCCTTAAGGGCATCCTATAGTTTTTTAGGTATTTTCAACTGAAGGTACTTCTAACGTAGGATGGGATCAATATGCCTCATAAGAAACATGAATACATTGCTTTTCACTTTATCAGACGGTCCTTTGTCTATGGGTCGTTGGGAGTTAGCAAGTGTGGACAGATTATTCTTTGGCCACAAAAATGGATTTTTACATCATAAACCCGCCAATGGTACTCAGATCATTATGAGTCCAAAATGTCAAATTTAGGTCGAGTTGAGTCAACCATCTTGATAAACAAGAGATAAAATATTATACAGTCGTGAGTACATCCATGCTAGTTGTTTTCCAAGAATATTAATTAGATTTCAAAAACCAAGATACATAATGGTCACATTTTCGATACTATATGAAAATACTTTATTATAAGTAATTATAATGCGCATGAACTTTCATTATCATAGGCAATTTTCAAAGTTATTACATATTAAATAAAACAATTAAGCAATAAAAATAATATTCAAAATTTCTTAGCATGCTAATTTATCATAGTTATAAATGTAATTAATTCATCTCAAATAAAATATACATATATATATATATAAAATAAAATGTTTAATACTATGCAAACAAAGTGTCCAATACTATGCAGAGAAGCAAGTAAGAAATAAGAGAAAAGAGTTGTTATTTGATTTCTTTTAAGGAAAAAAAAATTGACTAAGCATGCAAGAATTATTATTATTATTTTAAGAAAAAGAAAATTTATTCTTGTTCAGTCTGTAATAATTACATGGAAAAAATAAATCTAAACCAAAACAAACTTTAGCTGTAATTATTAATTGTTCGGTCCACTAATGGAAAAATTCCAATATCAAAATTCTTTTTCAAATTTAAAATAAATTCCATTCACAAAAATTGAAGGTGCAACAAAGTATACATATTTATACGAACAAAAAGGAGGGAAAACAAATCGCAATACCCAAATAAAGATTACATAATATTAGGCAAAACAAAACGAAAATAGCTAAACAAACATAATCGTAAAAAGATTCATGATCGGAAGGAGAGAGATAAAGCAAGAAGCCAAGTAGATAAAAAAAAATCTTCCTTCATTCAATCACTGCTTTTACTTTGTTTGGTTTCTCTGTGGCGCACACTTATATATAAATATAGATATAGATACATGTTATATATCTATAGTTAGATAGATAATAAATATTAATAATAATCCATAAGGGTACATATATATATATTATATGCTCCATAAAAAAAACCAGAACAATAAACATAAATATATGGTGACAAAAACAAATGGACTTGAATATTTATTGCTTTGCAGTAAGATTGAAATGATAATGACAAATATTATATTTCTCCATATATTTGCAGATCCACTCGAATTCATATAATTTCTATCAAAAAAAATATTCTAAAAATATTAGGACAAAAAAAGCTGCCTTGAATTATTCAGACAAATTATATCTTATACAAACATAACCTTCAATAGTTTTCAAAATTAATATCTTTAATAAAAAAAAAGAAGAAGAGTTATTTACATACCTTGAAGGTTGGGAGAGAAGATCAATTGATGTGGCCGGCGGTTAAAGTTTTCTTAGGATTAGGGTTATTAGCTCTGAGCGTGCTGATATTGTGAGAACAACGTACTCTCACAACCCTTCATTAGATAAGCCCTGTAAATAGGGCACAAATACAATGATAAATATGATTTACAAAGAAGTTCATTATGGCCCATAATACATAATTCACACAGTAAAGTCCTTAATAAACATTATATCTAGTTTACTAAAAATCAAACGACAAAAGACAAACAATAAAATAAATTAATTACGAGTTTAAGTAACACAAAAATGTAAAGACATGCGTAATTTCCTAGCGGTCTAACAATTTGAAAAATAGTTTATTTATAATATAGCATATTCATCTATTGTTTTTGAGAAAGAGGGGGAGGGGGAAGTGGGGACAGAGAATGTTGAGTAAAGTTCTTAAATTAATTAGAAATTTTGAAATCTCTGGGTATGAGAAATTTCAAATATTTCTTTTAAAAACATTTAAAAAGTATATTCGAATTCTTTTTTGAATAATAATCCTTTTAAGATTAAAGTTAAAATCTCATATGGGAATTTCTCAGTATTTTTTCAGTACAACAGTATATCTTTCAAATAATACCATAATGCCATAAGACTTTCATTTTAGAAAGATATATATTCTATAAATTAGTTTTAGTATAATCTAATCTCCAAATAGAAGCAAATATTCATAATTAATGACCTAATTATAAGCAAGAAGCTTCAATAAATTAAATTACTATTTCTTTTAAAAGTGAATTACTGTTTGAATGTTTTTAGAAATTTTATTACATCTTAAATTGTTCCTTAATTCTATGTAATTAATTTTAAAATAATAATTTTAAGATCAAATATAAAAATTTAATTAACATTTATGTATGAGTATGTATTGTTGATTTTTTTTTAAATATTTTGGGGCTTTGTATTAAATTTCATTTTTTTATTATTATGTGAAAGAATTTCTTTATATGTTATCGGGATTTATGTATGTGTTATACATTATCCATATTTAATAAATTTATTTTTGCAAAATTTTTAGTTATAATCCTTTATGCCTTGATGTTATTTAACATTAATATTTTAGTACTAAAATTCTTCTAATGTAGCAAATTAATATATGTTATATACTTTTATTATGTTATCGTATATATTACATATAGAAGAATTTACTTTAAAAATCACGTGCGTATATACTAGTATTAGTAAAAAATATATAATTACAAGCATTCTTTAGGGGTTTTCATATTATTAAATTTATTTTACAAAATAAAATAAAGTTGTATCTCAATACAATACAAGCATAGGACACTTTACTATGTGTTCAAAAAGTGTTGACATGCGTCATGAAAGAAATTTATATATTTACATCATGGACGTGACAAGAGGTATTGAACGCTCGTCGTCCCTGAAGTGTTGGTATCCAACATAGGTATTAAAAAACACGTGAACTTCTAAAAGCATTCACAATGGGTAGTATGAGTTGGATAAGTAGGTTATATTTATCCCAAGAGAACACACAACATATAGTATAGGTAGGATATAACGCCTATTTTGTATGATAGATATATGGTAAAAACTAGCTTTTTCTTTTTAGCGTTTGACACATTTTTTCCCTTAAACGCCAATCTAGCTCACATGAGAGTTTTTCTCTCTTCCTTTTTTTGTACTCTCTCTCCTTTATTCTCACTATAAGCACTCTCTCCTAAAATACCATACAATATTTATTTTATATCGCTCTTTTATCACACTACTATTAGACCATTAGAATAAATGTATCTTACTTATCATTTTACCATTACATATGTTTTAAGAAGTATCCGTGTTTTCTAGGACCCTACAATGTTTTCTAGGACCCTACAATTAACCTTAGGCCCACAATTTTTCAAAAAGAAAACGGTTATTAGTTCAAATTCCCGGAAAATCCTCTGAACCCATATTGTTTGAAGAGAAAAAAAGATGCTTTTCACTCACCACCTCTGGAAGACTACTGACTATGTCAACACAAAATGAGAATGGTACATTCCACCACCACCTAAAATTCCTCACTGTCAATCCTTTCCATCTCCTTTCTGTCCACCCCATTTTTCCTCCTAATTTCCCTGTTCTTACTCTTCTCTCTCTAAACATTCTTTTCTTCAACCCCCAAAACCCCGCATTCCCTCCTTGCTCGCCCTCCGAGCCAAACTCCATCATCTCTTTCTATCTTCTCTCTCTCTCTCTCTCTCTCTCTCTCTCATTTTAAGAATAACGTAGCCTTGTGCAATCTTATACAATTAAATAATTCAATGGGCAACTGTTGTTCCAATGGCAATGGCACAGATGCCCCAAACGCTAACAACGATGAGAAGAAAAATGAGGGCAGCAATGCCGGAAAAGCTCAAGACAATTCCACCACGGCGCCTAAGTCCAATACTCCTCCTTCCACGGGAGGAGGAGGCTCCACGGCCAATCCTTCAAACAAGCCTAATTCCTCCAAGCCAACACCGATTGGACCTGTTTTAGGCCGCCCAATGGAAGATGTGCGCACACTTTACACTATAGGGAAGGAGCTGGGCAGGGGCCAATTCGGGATCACTCATTTATGCACGGATAAGCAGACTGGCAATCAGTATGCGTGCAAGACAATAGCAAAAAGGAAGCTGGTTAACAAGGAAGACATAGAGGACGTGAGGAGGGAGGTACAAATAATGCATCATTTGACGGGGCAACCCAACATAGTGGAACTCAAGGGCGCTTTCGAGGACAAGCATTCAGTTCATCTGGTTATGGAGTTATGCGAAGGCGGAGAGCTGTTTGACCGAATCATTGCAAAGGGACATTACACAGAGAGGGCTGCTGCGTCTCTCCTCAGAACCATTGTAGAGATTGTCCATACTTGCCATTCCATGGGTGTCATTCATAGGGATCTTAAGCCTGAGAACTTCCTTCTTTTGAACAAGGATGAGAATTCCCCTCTTAAGGCTACCGATTTTGGTCTCTCTGTATTCTACAAGCAAGGTTGACTAATTACCCCCAACCATATCCTACATCATATACGATTATTTCGCTACAAATATCATTCTTTTTTCCTCTTGACGACGATAATATGGTACTTGCTAATGTTACAGGAGAAGTTTTTAAAGACATAGTGGGTAGTGCGTACTACATTGCACCTGAAGTATTGAAGAGAAAATATGGGCCTGAAGTTGATATTTGGAGCATTGGCGTCATGCTATACATTCTTCTCTGTGGTGTTCCACCCTTTTGGGCGGGTAACTAATTCTTTTTCATTTTATTGGAAATTAATACAAATTATATCCCGACTTTTTAAGAATGAGAAATTTGTATACGTGGGGTGGTGACAGAATCGGAGCATGGGATATTTAATGCAATCTTAAGAGGGCACATTGATTTTACGAGCGACCCATGGCCCTCAATTTCACCTCAGGCCAAGGACCTTGTCAGGAAGATGTTGGCTTTAGACCCCTCAGAGAGGCTCACAGCACTTCAAGTTCTTAGTAAGCATATATACAAACATACATATATATATATGATCACTAAGGGAAATTCTTATTTCTTAGATGGTTGTTGAAATCTTCATAAACTTATGAAATTTTTTATTTTAAGATCATCCATGGATTAAGGAGGATGGAGAAGCACCCGACACATTGCTAGACAATGCTGTACTTGGAAGGCTCAAACAATTCAGGGCAATGAACAAGTTCAAAAAAGTTGCTCTCCGGGTATTAATTCCTAAATTTTTTCCTAAACATATATGTGAAGGAAAGGAAGAAATTATTAATGCACAAACAATTTACCTGCCCCTTTTTTTTTTGGTTGGAATGATTAGGTTATCGCAGGTTGCCTGTCAGAGGAAGAAATAATGGGATTAAAGCAAATGTTCAAGGGGATGGATGAAGACAATAGTGGTACCATAACACTTGAGGAGCTAAAGCAAGGACTTGCCAAACAAGGAACTAAGCTATCTGAATATGAAGTTAAACAGTTGATGGAAGCTGTATGTTTTGTTATACATGTTCCTATTTATACATATACATATACAAAAATATAATTCTAAATCATGATATGATGTGGTGAGGCCATAATTAATCAGCATGATGCTCTCAATTCTAATCATAGGCCGATGCTGATGGAAATGGGACAATAGATTACGAGGAGTTCATTACAGCAACTATGCACTTAAACAGAATGGATAGAGAAGAGCATCTTTACACTGCATTCCAATACTTTGATAAAGACAATAGCGGGTAACACACGCTATAATGACTGAAGGATATACGAACTATAACATTATTAATTAGCTAGAGGTGTCTTAATTTCCTCATGGCTTGATTTAATCAGGTATATTACTAAGGAAGAACTAGAGCAAGCTCTTCACGAATTTGGAATGGACGACGGAAGGGACATCAAGGAAGTCATGTCTGAAGTGGATTCCGATAATGTAAGTCCATCCCAAGAAAGGAAAAGAAAATAAAACATAGTCACTATTACTGTTGACATAAAACATACTTTAGTCCATATGGTTGACACTCGATCTTTATTCGATGTTGGGATTTAGATAGCATAGAGGAAAATAAGAAGGAAAGTTGGATAAAAATGTGTTACAAAGTTATCGTACCTTGTACTACATTCTTTCCTTTCCCTCACACGATCCTCTAATGTTTCTGAGATCCAAACATAGTGCAATGGTAACCCATGAACTTCTAGTTCATGTTATAATTGTTGCAATTATATATTTTTTGCAAATGATTTACATTTATTTATTTGTTTTATTTTCCTAATTTCTAGGATGGTCGGATCAACTATGATGAGTTTGTGGCCATGATGAGAAAAGGTAACCCGGATGTAGGAGCAAACCCCAAGAAACGACGTGATGTGCTGTTTGATGCATGAATTTGCATGAGTGGAAAGGCGAAAAAGATGAAATTCATTGTATATATCAATATGGCCTCATTGTTTTTAACTGTGAAAGTACTCGTGATACTAACAAGAAATTCATGATGTTCGTGTACATTCTGTTGAAGCAAAAAGAATGGGATGGGATACTGGTGAAGGATGTATGGCTTCGCAAGGAATCACTTCAATCATTTTTTTTTCATAGTTTTTTTGAAGATAATGAGATTTGATGGGCGTTGGAATATTGATTAGTTCACTCCTATTTTGTTAACAATGTACTCAGTTTGTGGCTTGATAATGCTTAGGTATCAATGCAGGTCTTTAAATGTATCTCTTATATATGTCAACAAATAGGACCAACACAAATACATTATAATTGTTGACTATTGTATCTTTCTAGCACAAAATATTAATTCTAAAGTTTCAAAGTGAAGTATTGGTTCTATTTACCTTTTCATTCCTAAATATTTTCATTTGGTTCTGTTATGGGTGTTCAAGCCAGCTGGAAGATGAAGGCACACTGAAAATGCCTTGTGCTAATCGTATAGGACTATCTACGTAAAAAATAATGTTCATTATCTAAACATGTTACAAGTGTATCCTAAAACATGTTTCAAGTGTATCCTAAGGTCTCAAACGGTCTTCTACCTCCCTGAATGACATAAAATAAAATGGAAATTAAAATGTCAATACTGCAGGCAAGCTTAAAATTGGCAACCAAGTACAACTCATTCTAAGTCATGATTTGAACTTAAGAACCTAAAATATACTCGAATTATGTTTTGGGAAACAGGATAGAGCCAGCACACAAATAACCCATACATGGTAGAGCTTAACTAAAGTCTCCTAATGGCTTACTCGAAGACTACTTATGTTTTGCACCTGCTAGGAGCTCCCTAGGTCGAGTCCTAGCAGGTGCAAAATCTCTGGTAGTCAGTAGTTGGCACCCTTCACAAGCAGGGATTAGTCGACATACGTGAAAGTTGACTTGGACACCCAGTGGCAATGAACCCTCAAACCAAAAAAAGTGTGTTTGCCAAAGCACATTCTAGTGTTCAAAATGATCAATGGCTTCAACCACTCTAGAACCAAAGAAGAAGCTGATAGCTAGTTGTCAAAAATGCTTACAAGATCACTCGACTGCTTGAGTGGCTCAATCGTGTAAGGTTATAACTTACAAGATCATTCTATTGATTGGATCGTCAATGCAAAATGGAGCACCTGAGTGACAAAGTTGCATTGGTGCCACACTACTGCCCCATGGTTCTCATAACATCAGAGAAAACTCTCAAACCATCTCTCAGCATCTTTGAGTTTTGTTTTCTCAAGTAGCAATAACTCTACATGGATCAAACTTTAATTCAATACGGATTCTTGAAGAATTTCATTTCTTGCCTAATTCGATTTCTTCTATGGAAATCAGGCAGAACTTTGTGGGATCCCAAATTCAACCATATAATAACTCTTCAGTTCTAGATTTTCGAGAACCTTTGCTCTAGTATAGGAATTATTTTATCAAGTCTTGTTTGTATATTCAAGAAGCCTAAAAAATGTATAGCAAGTTATGTCTTAGCTTGCTATGGTGAAGGGAGGGATACATAACACTATCTAAACACGCCTAAGTTATATATCTAATTAAGGTTCCAAACTACATTATATTACTCTTCTTTAACTACATTAAATCCCCCTCCCCCGCTTTCACTTGTAATCATAACAAGGAAGAAATTTAGACCTTAATTTTTGTTATAACAAAAAAAAAGGTGAATGCAGTAAAACTAATTCATCAAAAAGCAAGAAAAACCCACAAAAAAAGACTGATATGACTTTCTAGAAAATCGTAAGTTTAACATTCTGGATTTGAATATGAATAATGGAATAGTTAGAAGTTTAGGAATCAATTCTTGTTCATGTAATGGAATGCCTCAAAATAGCGGGAAAAACATGTTTCGGCGTGATAAAATTAAATACCTCTCTTCCTCTCTCTTTATATATATATATGTTGACCATAACATGACCCCTTTTTCTAAATATAGCTTTTTTATACAGCCTAAGTTTAGATGGTTTATTGTCATTTGGGCAAATATCCACCAAGAGTTTGAAACAGAAAAGGGATTTGTTCTCTTATTGCAAAGAGTTGGGGGTGGGTATATAACATTGGGGTGGAGGGGGGAGTCAAGATGCTCGGCCACCATTTCAAATTGTTCCACCCCTCTTCCCTTTCATTTCTCTTAATCACACTCATGATGATGATGATAGACAAACGTGAGGAGGTAAGTCTAATGCTTTTCAAACACCCACGTTTATTATATCCTTTAGTCATATCATTTCCAAATTCAAGCTTTTGCTCTAAGTTTACGTTTTTCATGGATTTATTGTTGCAAAATTCCATCTACATATTTGTTTTTGTTCCGTTTTAACAAGAAGGTTAATTTCTTTCGCCTTTCCAAATAATGATACAGTTAATGTCTAACTAAATTTGGGTTTTTACAACAATTTCCCAAATTCTCAGCTCTCTTTCATTCCTCTTGTTTCTTTTCATTTCAAAATATATATGTATGCGTGTCTGTATATATAGAGAGAGACCATCTCTAAGACCAGCTAGTCCTGGAGCAGACTGGTGGACTTTTAGTGACGAAATTGTATTACTAAATGCGTCCCTAGAAGTTGGTCCAAGAATGAACAGGTTCATTTTAGAGCCAGACCATATAAATATAAAAATGTGCACACACGAATCGTCGTATAATTTTTGGGATCTTTTGCCAGTTTAGCACTAAATTCTTTAATTTAAACTTGCATTACCTCATTCATCTCAAGTTATGAGTCTCACTTTGGCTTTTACTAACTCCACGAAAAACACTAGTTTAACATCATAAATGGTAAAGAATAGAACAAAGTAAAATTGAATTATTTGCGAAATGACAAAGTTTAACCACATCAATTGAACATTTACAAAAATATATTCAATGGTTGAATTAATGACATTCTACATTTGATAAGCCTCTAAATTGTATACATTACTACGACTTAACACCCTCTAAAATGTCAGCTAATTTATTTTCTGACGGATTTTTACAGTTCCTCGCAGGTATAGCATCAGCTCTCCAATATATGTAAATTAGGCTGGCCGCTGCTTATTATTCTTCTTACTGTTTCTTTTCTACAATTTATTGTGTGTTTTATAGTTAACTAATTTTGGATGACATAATTTTTTTACCCGAGCTGTAGTGGTCTATGTGCATTGACCAAGGGGATATTGACCACTACAGCTCGAGTATGGTATATTAACACTTAAAATTATAGCTGCCCATTTTTATATGTTTTATCAGTAAGTACTGTTGTGTTGCACAATCATTCCCATACTCAGAGATGTAGTGGTCAATGTGCATTGACCAAGGGGATATTGAACACTACATGCTTGGGTATGGTATATTAGGATTTAAAACTACATCTGCGGAATAAAACAAAAATTGATGATGTTTGTTTGAACTGAAAAGATATATTTAGCTAATATGATTAACTGGTTTAATATTCAAAATTATTTCAGAAAAATGTTGGGAGTTCCGTACCTCAGTTTGGAGGGTGGGATCAAAAGGGGGGCCGAGACACTGATTACTCAATGGTGTTTTCTAAGGCTCGCGCTAACAAGAGGCAACAGAAAACTGACTTGAATCGCCGCAGCCTTGGAAATGAACAAGAGCTTAATATTGTCAAACCGCGGTTCAAAGAAGACTCAGTCAAGGTAAGATAAGAATCCCTTTGTCCTCAATATATATATCCATTTTCGTAATATTATATGCATTTTCATCCACTAGGATAGTGTTAAAATGATTCGCTATACAGAATTATCCACTTAGGTTGATTTGTATTTGAAACTCAGGGCTTGCTTTGATCCATATCCCCTTGGTCAATGCACATGGATCATTGCAAGTACGAGTATGTCTTATTTTATTTTCTTTTTTTTCTCTTTCTTACCGTAACTAAAGAAAGGGAGTACTGTTGCCGAGACACCTTCGACTTCTGCCAAATCAAACAAAGCAGTAAGTGTTTGTATATTATGTTATAAACATGTTTTGGCAACAAAGCTACCCAAAAACTAGAACAATTCCGTTGGTTGCAAATACCTGTCTGAGCGGAAGGAGCACCTATATTCATGAGAAGTTGCGAATACTCCCTTACATGTTGATAAAATTTTCTTGTTATTGCCAAACAAAAATCACTTGTTAGGCTAGGCAGGGAGGAATTTTTTGTGAAAGTAATAGTTAAGGGAGTTTTTGGGCAATACAAATTGGTGGTCAGTGGTATATTTGCAACTAGTGAGATAGCTCGGGGGCACATTTGCAACTACGGTGGTGGTTCAAGGGTTTCTTGCAATTTACCCTCTTTTTCCTTGTAAAAGAGGGGGGGGAGGAACAAGGGATGTCTTCTTGTTTCTAAGCTGATTTCAAACTATTTCTTTGTGCAGAGGAAAAAGACGTTTCTCAAATTCCTTACTTCTTGTATAAGGGCTTGAGATTTTCCAAAACACCCCATCAGCCCTGCAAAAAATTATGATCACTGTATCCTATTAGACCCGTCTCTGTATTGGCGACTCGGATATGCTCATTCATCACTGCTGATCTAACTGAGAGCTCTTTGTAAAACTTTTGTGTGAGATGTGTATGTACTTTTATGTGCCGTGAATTTATTCATTTAACATAAGAAAATCAAGAGAACAACATTACACGAGAATAACTACTTTATTACCACAAAATTACTACATATGCATAGTACAAACTGCGACCAACAGTTGCTAAAACATACATTGTCTTTTTTCCTCTTTCATATTCTAGCTTTAAACAATATACTGAGG
Source organism: Lonicera japonica (assembly GCA_021464415.1). Classification (NCBI taxonomy): domain Eukaryota; kingdom Viridiplantae; phylum Streptophyta; class Magnoliopsida; order Dipsacales; family Caprifoliaceae; genus Lonicera; species Lonicera japonica. The sequence continues at coordinate 62,173,415 of CM038464.1, forward strand.
ATTGTAAAGGATCTATATCCTCTATAAAATAGCAGCACTAGGACGGATAATATGGTTGAAAATATTAGAACCTGGAATTTAAGATTCGGATCTGAACCGTTTTACTGGAGCTTGAAGAGAAGAGAGGTAATTAGCATCAGCTTTATCAAGTCCGTCAAAAAGATAACTGAAAGGCTGCATTTCTATGTATTTTCCAGAACCAGGAACAACCTTGAGTTCACCATTTTCCCATGCAACCCTTCCTCCTGCGATTGTTATCTCAACCCTTCCCTGAGCAAAAACAGAAATGCAAAACTTAGATAAAGATTTCGTGTTCAAAAGTTCTAATCATCAGTGCATCGCTATACATACAATTTTCTTTTTTCTATTTAAAGGATACTGATGGAGAATTGTGATGGATGGCAATGTGGTTGGCCATAAAGAACATCTTCTCAATAAATTTATGAATGATGAAACAAAAATACCAGACATAATATGAACATCTACTCAATATTTGTAGCAATCAGGACACCTTTTGTCTGTGACGCACTGAAGTATGAGCCGTGGGTGTCGTATCCGAAACGACATGGACACGCTGACACCGCAAATCTCAAAACATTAGGACAAGACATGGTTTTTCTAGAATTATATATATAGAGTTCATAAGTCAATATATAGAAGCATGTAAACCATCTAAAGCATTACATATGTACGAAATCCAATACTAAAGACCAATATCGAAAAGGGATACAAGGGCTATTACTATTAAGCACTTCAATTTAGTACTCTTGAATTCCCCGTTGAGTCTATCAAGTGTCACAGAAATTATTCTGGTAGCAATAATGTTGACCACGGGAGGATAACGTGGGCAAAAATAATGGTTTACGAAATATGAAACAGAAAAAAACCTATGCAAAATAATTTTATGCATTTAGTATCATATTTATGTGTTTGAAAAGCATGTTTATGCCCCAGTTGTGTCAGCAACGTGTCTGTTGTATGTCCGGGGCATAGGCATGCGCCTAGGCTCAAGGCGCATAAAATTAATGGTGCAAGTTTTTGTATGAGGAGCGCCTCGCCTCGAAAAGGCACGCACCTGCGCCTGCGCCTTGCACTTTGTGCCTAGGCTCCAGGGACCTTGGCGCCTCGGTGCGGATTTAGCTGCTGACAACTATGGTCTGGGGCATGTTCATGTGGTGTCCTTCACATGCCCTGCGTACTTAAAACTACTAAATAAGTTTGACATGCCAGGGTGCGTCGGATAAGTGCCCAAGCCATGCGCTAATCACCACAGAGCTGTTTGGAAGATAACTATGTTTTCGGCCTAATGTCTAATTTATAAGTTAATTTATTTAAATTGATGTATTGTGAGTTTGTCCATTTCGATAAACATTTGGGTCTTGTCGATTAACCTTATGGACTTTATATCGTAAATCGTCGATTATTCAGATATAATTTCTATACATCCGTCTTATTTAATTTTAGTATTTAAATAAGATTTGACCTTTTATACTTCTTTCTTGCAACTAAACAAAGATAATTCTAAATATATGTTCAAAGCCTCGAGCTTTTATGGGGTCATTCTCTCTCAATTATCATTTATTAAGTCCAAACTTCTTCAGTCAAACTTGATAATCGTGCCAACACATGATTACACATTTAATTACATAGATTGGAAGCAACAAAAGAACAATCAGTAATAATCAACAATGCATATATTTTTGTAAAGTATATCTAACACATTAATTGGAAAATATTGATTACCTTCCCTTTCCTTCCCTCAAAGACATTTGTGTCTAATCTAGAGTGGTGGGAACTAGCACTTATCTCAAAGCTTGAATTTGGGTTGAATATTATTATATCTGCATCTGATCCGGCAAGTATTGCTCCTTTTCTTGGATATATATTGAATATCCTAGCACTGGGGAAAAAATGTCAAATGAAAATCAATTTTCCATTGCTCTAGGAGTTGGGATTGAAACTGATGCGTCAAAACACATGATCATAAACACTAGGGTGCGTTTGATTGGTTGATTTGCTTGAAATTTCTTTTCGTGGAAAACAAAAACTTAAGGGGAGGTGGTTTTCAATTTCATGGAAATTGATTCTTTTGAACATAATGCAATGAAACACCGCAAAATATGGAAAATAAGAAAGTTTGGGCATTTTGATTGTAAACAAGTCAATCAAGCACACCCTATATCTTATCTTGGATAGCTAGATGATTCCTCAGAAAAATAACTCAAACATTTTCATAATGTTATGAAAAGTTAGGTGCCAGGTGGTAAATTATCTATTTCTTTAAGATATAATTCAATAGGAAATATAATTTTAGAAAAGGCATAAGGGCTCACACGAACTAAACATTCCCCATTGTTCAAATATAGGCATAAATAATTTTTGAAACAAAAAGGAGACAAAAACTTCACCCATCCAGGGTAGTTTCCTCTTCGCTGCCTAGCCTAGGTGAGGTAGCAGGTTGCCACCTATCACCTTTTTCTGGACTAGGTAGGCATTTTTAAACTGCATTTTCAAGAAAAAAAAAAACAAACACATACCACTCAGTGCTTGTTACCCGGACATAATCAGTGACAGATATTTGGCCTGACTCCTGAAGTCACAGAAATATAATATATATATAAGAAGAAAATAAGATATCCCAAGTATGGCACTCAATTAATACAATATAGTTTTAGATCTTTGGCTTACCACCATCGTATCCCAAACCACATGCATCCTCTCTTCAATACCTGTATATTCCAAGTGCCATTAGTAGAAAGTAGATTATTTCAGCTCAAGAAACAGGCTTCACCGCTTTAGAGGTAAATAGAGTCGTTAAAATAAAAAAAAAAAAGAAGTTTTACCATTGACCCCATTTGGTATTTTCCTAAAATCATCATATCCCATAGCCTTCTGGGTAGAGTTGAAGGGACAGTGATCAGTTCCTACAAGCTGCAAAAATAAAGCAACATCCATGGTTAGTATATTATTATACATCACCTGAACATATCATGGGTGATCTGCAGATCAAAGTCATGAAAGAAACTACAGGAATATATTCTTCATCAAGCTTACACAGACAGTAATTCTTGTCTAGAAATTGCTTTAAGAGGAAATTAATCAGTTAATGAAATCCAACATTTGGGGATCTTTAAGAATTTTAAGGCTCCGTTTGATTGCAAAGATGGAAAAGGAAAATAAATTTAGTTAATTTGTGTGAAAAGATAGAAAATAAGGTGAGAAATGTTACTCATTTTATGAGTATATATCCTCCATCCTTCAATATTTTATATGGAAAACTTGTACTTACCACCAAGCAAAGAAAATTTCTTCATGGAAAAACTAAAAAATGAAGAGGTTATCACCTCTATCACTCAACTTATTTTCCATCTTTTCACCAAAACTAACTCAATTTATTTTCCTTTTCCACCTTCCAATCAAACGGAGCCTAAGTTGTGAATTTGTAACTATTTCTCGGATCAAAGCAGCAATCACATTGCCAAGTTCAAGTCCCCCGCCTCTTCAAAACGTGGTTCTAAAACTTGGAGAGCCCAAGTTCAAGAATGTAGAGTGGTTACCCCAACCTATAAATAATCCAGATAGATAATTTTAAGCGACTTTTAGACTTCTCCCCTATTCATTATGTGAAATTAGACTTACCCCCTCTTTTAAACATTTACTGTAGGCCTGCACAGCTTCTTCTTTCTTTTCTTTTTTTTTTTTTTGTCGGGGGGTGGATTCTCAGAGGTTTTCATAAAGCTATGTAACCTTTGCCTCACACTATTTTCCATGTAATCCCAATGTCTAAGGATTATGAAAGCAAAGGGTAAGTAAATTTTCAACATTATAACTGGGAGCAAAGGGTGGATTGGAAACATGTACAAAAACTAAGTGGTGAAAAACCTGAAGAATTCCTCTTGACAGAGCTGCTTGAAGAGCCTTCCCGTGTTCTGCTTTTCTAATAGGGGGGCTCATGACAAACCTGAGTAAAGAAAAAACCATAAAATTGACATCTTAACATCCATCCATCCATCTGAAATTAAGAGCCACACTTTCCCTTTCCCTTTTGGCACGTTTCAAATTAAGAGTCTCGTTCCTAACCTTTAATGGTGATGGAGCTATCATGGCTAACAACTACCCCTCGATAAATAAAGCACAGTTATGTGGCAGTTCAAACTATTTTTCTCACAGAGTCTTGACTTTCACACTGGGATCTTAACTTTGAGCCGCAGAGAGTAATTATTACCAAATAAAGGGAGAGAGGGATTTTACTTTGCTGCTGTGATGAAGTCAGGATCCCAAAGCGCAGAATCATCAAGGGCTAGCCCTGAAACTACAGGCTCCCCAATCACTCTCTGCCCTGCAGTTCAAATGTTTGCTCCTACTGAGAACATATTTCAAGAGAGCAACATGGTACTACATCAAAAGTTCAATACACATATGATCATGGTCATGCTCAATGTATCGCAATAGAAAAGAATGGCTATCAAACACACCGTGGAGAAACATGATCACATCTTAATTACAAGAAAAAGATCGAGAGGTGCAGTGCTGGGAATTTCAGGCAGGAAACACACCGCCACTAGCCCCAAGGTGTGGATCAAGCCTTCATATACCTCTGGTGCAGGACCAAAGAGGGTTAATAGAACAAAAATTTCGAAATAGGCCAATTAGCCCAAAGCTTTGAGAAACAAGCAGAAGATGCTGTAACATAGACAATAATTACTACAACAAAGACAATCGTTCATAAACAGATTATTATATACAAAATAGCTACTGTAGCTTTAATTCTTGTGAATTGTTTGTAAAAATGTGTGTTTGATCATACATTTTCGGATTCCAACTATTGATCATTGATGTTTGTTAATGTTTTGTTGAGACTATAAATCTCACATCCGGAAATGAGATCCTCCCAAAGTAATATATAAGAATAAGGGGTCCACCCATTACTAATTGGTTTTGGGTTGGATGCTCCGAACTCTAATATGGTGTCAGAGGGAAGGCTATTTACCATGTCAAGGCCCAACGGCCACACTAGCTCCACGACCCCCAATATAAAACAATCCACGTGTTAGGCTCAAAATTACGCCACACATGAGGGGGTGCCTTGAGAATATAAATTCCACTTCAGTTATTTTGTAAATATTTATTTTAGAGGGGGTATCATCAAAATCGCACCTTGTTATAAAATCTTTTGAGTTGTGGGCCGGATGAGGGGGGAAATTTTTAAAATGGACCCATAATTGTTCAACTAAAAAGACACTAAATCGAAAAAAAAAATATCAGTTCCAAGGCAGCCTACCAATCCTAAAATAAACCCGGCAATCTGCAGTTTCCTAAGTTACAGTAATTATTACCCAAAATACCCAATTCCTCGGCTATCCATTTTCTTCTTGACACATCCCTAACCAACAGATAAGTAGGCTAGAAAGAGAACTAAGGGGAATAATACAGATATACTCATCAATCAGCAACAATAGCACAATGCTCCTGTTGAAGAGCATGATATACATTGTTGGCTCACTATCTAACAGCTTAAACTTTTGGGAGAGATGGTTCCTAACATGGTATCAGAGCTCAGGTTCTGCAAGGTCTCGGGTTCAAATCCTCCCGCTTGCATTTGTTTCCCCCTTTGTGTTTGTGCAATATGCACGTTGTTGTTTGTATACAAAGTGCACCCTTGGTTTGGTTTGTCTCTCCACGTGTGAGTGGGGCCCCCACATGAGAGGGAGTGTTGAAGAGCATGATATAAATTGCTTGCCCACTACCTAATAGCTTAAGCTTTTGGGAGAAATGGCTCCTAACAACTCCTATATAAATTAGTCAAAAATGAAGTTTCTAAAATTGGAAATAGTTGGAAACCTGATGTCCGTGCTCTAGCTATTTCTTCCATCGCATCTATGCTCATTACATGAACAACATACAGAGGTGTGTTCACAAAATCAGCCAAACGGATTGCTCGAGCTGTGGCCTCACCTTCCAGCTGCATAAGCATTAAAATAAAAGGACTTAACTGTATGAAAGGTGTAACCACAATAATTGCATCAGGAATAGAAATAAGCAAGACCGATTTGAAGAATTAACCTGCTTAGAGCAGAAGTCATCAAATCAGACCTCAGTGAAAAAAACTCTGGATTGATGGGACGAATAATGTTCAATAATCAATACTTTGAAATTAAAATCATAAAAAACCTTATATAATTGCCAGTAAACTGTAAACCCTAAGGAAGAACAACCGCCAATTTCCACTTTAGATGACAAATAGACGATCTACATCAGGATATTGTGCATTTGTGCATTTTTCATGGTCACTTGCGAGTTGAAGCCTACACCGATGCTGATTGGGTAGGGTCCGTGACAGATAGACAATTTACATCAGGATATTGTGCATTTGTCGGAGGGAATATTGTGTCATGGCGGAGCAAGAAACAATCTGTAGTCGCTAGCTCTAGCGCAAAGGCCAAGTTTAGATCTATGGCACACGGGATTTGTGAGTTGTTGTGGTTACAAACTATGCTAGACGAGTTGGGGTATCCTGTTTGTGAGCCAATGAAGTTGTAATGTGACAACAAAGCAGCAATTAGTATTGCTCACAACCTTGTTCAACATGATAGGACAAAGCACGTTGAAGTTGATAGACACTTTATCAAGGAAAAACTAAATCTTTGGTTGATTTGTACTCTTTATGTCAGCACACATGATCAGGTGGCTGACTTGTTGACAAAAGGTGTAAACAAAACTTCTCTGCAGACGATGTTATGCAAGCTAGGCACGTTGGATATCTTCGTAACAGCTTGAAGGGGAGTGTTGTGAGTGTTACTTACGTGGCTAGTTTGGTATTATTATGTAATGTTGGGCCTTATTGTAATTATTGATATTCTTTGGTAGTATATATAGAAAGAGGAGATGAACTAGGTTAATCTAGTTCATCCATACCCATTATTCTCTCTTCCTTCTCTCTAAAATCTAACATTTTGTAGCCCTGTTTCATCTATTTTTCACACTCTTTAAAGACTCCTTTCATTTCAAGGAAACGTAACATGGCAGAACACATGACTTTCACATAATTCAAATCTGCTTTGTGCCAATCTCACACAAACATGAAGCCATCGTTGGCTAGCTCTGTTCTTGAAATTAACATGCCCACATAGCATTAAATGAAGATAAATTAATTGATGCACCTTCAATACACAATTTTGTCCATTCTATTTAGTCTTTCTCATTTATTTTCCTCCCTATTATGTCTACTGTAGATCGTCATAGAAGGTAAAAAATATGCACAGTGTTATGAGTTGTAAATAGCTAGGCTAATTAAGAATGGAAAGGAGCTTAATTTTAGGGATTATAATTGTGTAGAGCTTCCATAATTATGTGTATGCAATTGTGTATATAAGGCTTGTGTATTCTCTCGTTAGAAAATAAGAAATATAATTTTCCTCTCTATATTTTCAAAGCTACCAAAATCGTCATTAGAATAGGATTAATTTGAAGAAAAACATCTTGATGTTCCTTCAACCACCCTGAAACCAATCTTACAAGGGGGAAATGGAAGGATTTTTTTTTTTTTTTGGGGGGGGCAGGCAATGGTAGAAAGTAATATATGTCCCTAAACAAGGATGGCAGAATCTAAGAGTAGACTTACCACTGGGGGCCTTGAAAGCGCATGCCCCTCTGGACCAGTAATTCCAAGTTCAATCATTTTCTTCTGCCCTTCAAATACGGCATCTCCATTCTCTGCATGAACCATAGCCAAGGCACCCAGAGACTTGCACTTTTTGAATCCCTCCAATAGAAGCTCATCATTAATCATAAGAGCACCCTTGTACGCCATGAAAAACTTGAAAGAGTTGATTCCTATCGTTGGGAAAAACAACTGGTTTAGTATTTTATCTAAACCTAACGAAATGAAAATATGCCAGCTCTCAAATATAAGATCAAGTGACACCAACTAGACTCACACCCATAGTGTCTGAAAACAAACAAACCTTTCTCCTTAACCATAGTTTCCATCTCCTTTGAAACGACTTCATCCCATTTTGTGATTGCCATATGGAAACCATAATCCATGCAAGAAATCTTTGCTTTTTTCACGTAGGATTCATAACCTGCAGATAAACTCCCATTTACAGGTATAACAAAATCAATGTGCATAGTTGTTCCACCGGCTAATGCTGCAGCCTGACCACTGAAGTAGTCATCAATAGTCTCGGTACCCATGAACTCCATGGCCAAGTGAGTGTGAGGATCAATTCCTCCTGTCAAAATCACCAGCAAAAGATTGTCATTTTATAACATATTATTATCAGAGCTAGACAATAAATGTTCAGTAAAAATCCAGTTACAGGATATTAACATCGTCTCTAAATAATTGCTTAGACTTGGAGGTCTTGCAAATGAGGAAAAACCGAATAGACGAGTAAATTGGAAAGAAAAAGCCAAATTTTGATAAGTGGGACTTGCTTGAGAAAATCAAGTCCAGATTGTTGAAATCAGCCTTTTTGGCTTACATACATATTAAAATCTCTCCCTCTCGGAAATGTAGGCATCATTAAAGGTTGAACAACATAAATTACACATGGTTCAGTTCCTCAGTTCATTCACTTGCTTTCTTAAATTATTTTTAAACACTTAGCTCATTCATGGTGATTCCCAAGTAACCAAGATGTGTGGATTGAGGGATCAATGCATCATAGACATCTATTACTAAATGTCTAAATCTGAAACCAAAACAATGCCTTCTTAAGCCTTGAAAGCTGAGACGTTTATCTATCTTACACCTTTATCACCTTAACATCACACATAGTTACCTGTTGTACACATCAAATTAATCCATTTGAAGGCAAAGGCTGGAACAATTCCACCATTTGCTTGGAAACCACTGTTAATCTCAATCAGTTTTTTATATAACTAATAATTCCAGGAACTTTACCCGTAATATACCCGAGTCCTGAGCAGTCTGCGACTTGTATGTGTGTGCCACACTACCCTAAAAAAAATGCTATTGTCTAAAGGAGTGTTTTAGTTGCATATAGTCGATATGCATTATCAGCATGAAGCAGAATTAAATGGTTGATCCATAAAGGTTCGTTTCAAGTTACAATTCAAAGGGTCTTATACAAGCTTTTAGAGTATCCTAGAATGAAAAGACCAGTAGTAAATTGTCATGCACCCAAGAAAGGAGAGTTTACCTGGCATGACAAACTTTCCGGTGGCATCGAGAACGGTAACATCATCACCAACCTGCAGATGGCACTCAGAAATTGGATGCACATGAAGAAAAAGAAGACCGAGAAACCTAAAATTTATTCCCGTACATACATATCAAGAAAGTAAGTGGATCTCAAAGCACTAGCAGAAAACTCTAAACAAATAGAATGCATAAATGTACTCAAGCCACGGACTATAAAATTCAATGAAGATTTACAAATTAAATAATGCAATAGAAATGGGTTAATATATATATATATATGTATTATATACAAGAGATGAGTGTGTGGAATTTCAGAATATGAAATTATATTGATAATTATTGTGATTACAAAGACTCACAAAGTGGATATAAATAGGACACAAATAAACCCTAAGGTGCCAATTGATGTGTGTTCTTACTTCATCCCTCTCCCAAATTCCCTTTGTTACTGTGATTGACAGCTTGACGCCATGAAGCTTATGAGTCACCGTCACGCACTACCCTCCTACCAAATCAAACTCTAAAATACTAAGACACTAGTGTGCATGCAAGGTCCAAGAAGCTACACCCTTTTTCTTGTATATTTGCAAATGTACCCCCAGTACATACGTGTCATCATAGTAGTAGCAAAAGGTCCTTCTTGTTCACTCCTCCATCTCACTAAGGTCAAATTTTTTTGATAGGTTGCAACCCATCCTTCTCTTGTGTAGATGTTGAAATTGGCAAAGCTAGAAGCAGGTTGTAGACGCAGGGTTTACCAAGGAAGCCTGCATGCTCTGATTGCCAGCAAGCCCTATCCAATCACTTGAATCATTTTTCTTGTTCATGACATTTGCAACCAGAGGTGTGGGGGGTCATGTTCAGTCAGCTAAGAGGACTAGCATAAAACAAAGTTGGTGACGCAGGACGCATGAAGACAATTTTAATTTATTATTTATGTAATTTTAATTTTATTATTTTGGGGCAATATTTTTCTTATTTTAGTTATTAGGGTTTTGGTAAAATCTAGAGCATTAGTTTTAGTATGCTTTGTTTTAGATAATTCGGGTTTCCTTATAGTTAAAGGATTTGATTTGGAGTAGCCTCCAAGCAATCGTAGATATTTTAGGTTTAGGATTGGAGTTGTATAAATAAATAAAGTCCCATATGTATTAGAATTGAATCTTTTACCAATATATCAAATATTTTGAGATTTTTTTCCCTTTTCTTGTGGATTCAAGAAGCTACATAGAAGACGATGATCTTTTCCCTTTAAAACTGCTTCCGTCCTACATCAGTTGGCAATCTGTTGATTAGTTTGACAAAGTCAGCAAACTGCTTATGGTACCCTTTGACTGACCTAGTGGTATTTCTGAGCTTGCTTTTCCTAAGTCATCATCAGAAGAATTTGGTCTGAAAGAAAGACAAATGAGGGGTGCAGGTGTATTCTGTGATGAGTATACTCCTTTTCACTTATGCAGTAAAACTTGCCACATCGAGTTCATACACGCAACCACTTACTATTGTCAGGGGTGCACTTAGATCTGGGTACGTTCACTGAGGAGTATGCTCATCTGCATACACGCCCAATTTCAACATCTTAGTTCTATAACACTATGCAGTTATATAGTAAACAAACAGTGTACCTCTCTGGGTAATTTTGTCAGTCACTTACAAATCAACAAGAATCGAAACCCATAACAAAGAATAAATCATTGGCCAATACTACATAAAAGTACCTTGATATTAGGCTTCACAGCAACAATGATCCCATCCTCTACGTACACATCAGCAACTTCCTGATGGTGAGCATTCACAACAGTTCCCCCCTTAATCAATATCTTTGATGATGAGGATGACTGCGACAATCTGCACCCAGATTCGCCATACCCAGTTGCCGCATCACACCACTGTTTAAAAACAAGAACTTATTCAAATTAGTTAACACTCAAAACTATCCCATTGATCCTTTTGGTTGCCAATAAAGTATATCTAGGAATCTCTTTTACATGTAAAATACTCGAAATTTCACATTTTTTCACCTTTAGTGATCCTGGATTACACAATTCTCTATGGAATCAATTTCCAAGGTACAAACTTTGTTTTAGCCTAATTTTTTCATTTTTGCATAACATTCAAAAACAACCTCCCACAGTTAATTTTTTGGTTTTCCATGAAAAATATCTCCCATTTAACCCAAACAATCCAACCAATCCAAAAAAATACACCTTGGGTTTAGTTGAGTAGTAAAAAAATGATAATAAGAAAAAAATGTTGAGAAGTTCCATTTTCCATTTGGTATTAACACTAGTAAAGCAAAGTTGTGAGAGTTTGATTGCAGAGATAGAATAATATAAACAAAGTTAAACTCTTTGGAGTTAGTTGACTAAGATCAAAACCCATAGAACTGTACATATATGTAAAGATGGAGATGAACGTATATATATATATACCTGATTGGAGTTTGAGAGAGGAGATAAAGAGGCTAAAAGCAGAAAGATGAGAAGAGATACACAGCAATTATTATACTGATTATGATGATGATACATCTTAATTTTTTTTCAGTTTCAACAACTGAATCTCCTTAATTTGTATGAAACGGAGGATGATAATGGGATCCTTATACTAACCTCAAAAAAAAAATAAAAAAATCCGATCCGTCCTCAAATTTCAACAAACTTATCTCTATTATTATTACTGTCATTATATATTATGATTGACTTGACTCAATTCAGATAAGAACCGGCCCCCACCGCTTTGAATTGCGTGCATAGGGGGCTATTATTTACTCCCTTCAATTTTACCACTATTATCACTAACAATACTTTTGTCACAAACATTTCCCTCACGTTAACTTTAGTCACTAACACTTTTTATTTAATTAAAAATTAATACAAATATTAATTAAAAATAAAATTATTTAACTTTAAAAAAGAAAGAAGTCATTTACATCTCTCACCTAATAATAGGCGAATAAATTCATACACACTCACTTCACATTAGGTAAATGTGTTGTAAGTGACTCGTCTAATATAAGACAATGGAGTACGGAGTATATTTGAATATTTTTAAATTAGACTCACCTAATGACAGGTGAGTGGATTCACACACTCACCTTACATCAGGTGAATGTGTTGTAAATAACATATACTAGTCTCACATAGAGCGAGTGTGTCTGTACACACTTACCTTATTTAAGAAGAGTTGTAACTAGATTACTCTCCTTATATAAAGCGGGTCAAGCTCGAACAGAACCCGTTTTATACTAAGTTTTAAGGATTACATATTTGTTTCAATTTGAATGTTGTAAAATGATGTATGAAAGCTAATATACACATTAATACATCAATAATAACAATTATAATACATCTTTGACTTCATTTTAGAGTAGAATTTTACCACCAATTTTTTCTTGAACTTCTTCTTTCTCCATCATCTCATGAACAATGCTTCTTATTTATCATAATCCAAACTTCAAACTTCCCACCAATAATGTTTGTACTTCGATTTGGTTGTAATTTTCTTAATTTTGAGAGCTCAAATGATAAAGAAACGAGTCTCTTCTCTCTTCATCATTTTACTTGAAATAATGGAATGTAATTGTGAACGAAAAAAAAATGGGAGATATATGTTTAATTATTTGGGTTAATGTTAGATTAGTTTATTAAAAAAAATGAATAAATAGATAGGTTAATGTTTTAACCACTAGGTAAATAAGTTAAGTGATGGTTAAGTGAGATGGTGTTTGTCACAAAAAAAATGGGGTGTTGAAATGTGTTTTTTTTATCAAATTATAGATGGTGGTGTTAGTGACAAAATTGGGGGGTGTAAATAATAGCCCCCATCGGGAGAGATTTGGAGAGTCCATTATTTCTTGGGAGATTTTAATTACACCACTAAAATTTTTAAAAATTATTGTGAACTGGAAAATACCACAAAAATAAAAAAATAAAAAAAAAATCTTAAAATACCATTATATACAATACACAATACATACTAAATTTTATCATAAAAAGTACACAAAATTTCTTAAAACACCACTAAAAATAATTAAATTAGTTATTTTTAAAAAAACTTATCTTTTTCTCTTTCTCTTTCGCATTAACAAAAGGAAGCCGTAGTTACTTTCTCTTTCACACTCCAATCGTCACTCTACTTGTTCCTCCACCGTGCGGCGCGCGTTCCTTCACGTTAGTCTCTCTCTCATCTCTTATTCATCCACTGCTTGTTCCTCCGCCGTCTTAGAAACTCGCTGGTTCCCTCACGTTGCTCTCTGCCGTCTTTAAGGTACGTCTCTCTCTTTTGCAGCTTGTTTCTCTCATTGGTCTCTCTTTCATGCCTTTACTTGTTTCTCTATTTGATTGCTAAAAAAATTAAAGAAAATTTTGGGTATTTGTTCCTTTGTGTTTAAGTGAAAAATGCTAAAATTATAATGTATCTTAAACCCTCTGGTTTCCTTATTGTGTTTCTCTTATTCTTGTTATTTTAGTTATTCCTTGCAATTCTTAGTAATATTGGATTGACATTATGTGATTTATTTAGAGGGATAATGTTTCCACATAAGGTGTTTGTAAAAATTTTAAGTAGAACTTTTTGGCTGCAGGTTTTACGGAGTCTGCTTGTGGATAAAAGTACTTTTACAACCTTTCGTGTTTGCTTTCCATGATGATTTTTGAAGGAATGGGCTTTAATGATGCATATCACCTGTTTGATGAATTGCCTGCAAGAAAATTTCCTTCATGAATCTGATGAATTTAAGGATGGTGAGTGCTCTACCATTTGAGAGAAACATAAGTGCTTTTTTAAAAAAAAACTGTTATACTTACAACATTTCTAATGATAGTGCAAAATTAAGTTGTAAATCATATGTGTCGACCAACTTTTACAAAATACTTGGAACACTAAAAAAATATATGCTCCAATGGTACTTTGGCAATGTCTTGTGTAAAATTTAAAATAATCAATAAGATCATATCTCATGTTAAATATCAATTTACGCAATTTCTTACTAGTTTTTGTTGTTTTATAGTTACAATTGGTCTTGATTTATATGTATTAATGAGTATATATAAATTGATTCTTCATACAATCTTGATGTATGTTTCTATAGGACATAATGAATAAATGAAATTCTATCATTTTTTTATATATATTTTTATGTCTCATATAGGTCTTATTCTAAATAATCTTGATGCATGTTTCTAACTTATGCAAAGTTTTTAATTATAAATCTTATTCTAAAGATGGCTACCATCTGCAAAGCGCCAACTATGTTAGAGAAAACATCAAGGCTATGGTTGAAGATGAAGATGGCTGTTGTGGAGAACGAAATAATCAAGAAGGTAGTGGAGACGATCACAATGGAGAAGAAAGTAATCAAGAAATTAATGAAAATAAACATAAAGTGGTAAAGACTATAAATGAAAATAAACATCAAGAAAAAGCCGCAAAGACAAAAATTGAAGAACATGAAGTTGTAGCACAACCAACAAAGTCCACACGGCCTAAAAGGTGTAAAAGCCGCGTCTCAACACAAAGCATAAAGCGACATCGTGTGTAAACTTTTAGATATGTTAGTTTAATTAGTTTTTTGACTTGGTAAGAATAATGGGAATATTTTTTGGTAGAATCTAGCGCTTAGATTGTGGTTTAATTGATTTTTTGATTTGGTAAAAACAATGGGAATATTATTTTGGTACTTAATTTTTGTATTAGGTACAAGCGCTTAAATTATAATTTAATTAGTTTTGGGGTTTGCTTACGGTATATTATTACTTTCTTTTTTGTTAATGGACGAGGTTTTATACAAATTTTGTGGTAATATATTAACTTGATTTACATAAAATTGAGATATTGGTTTTGTTTGGAATGTTGATTTGTTTTGAAACTTTGTGATGTGTGACAAGATTTTGAAAAGTATGAAAAAGCAGTTAATTTTTGCCAAAGTTTTCCATCTATGTCAGCACAATATTATTGAAAAAACATATTGAACTCGGCACCTAGTTGCCAATTCTTAAAACTCGGCAATGTTGAGCCAACCAAAATATTTGACTAAGTACTCTGTTCGGCAATAAATAATTTACTGAATTATACACAATTTAATTGGCAAGACATCACCGAAATTATAAGTTAATTTCATGACAATGATATTGATCTAACATGTTTCGGTACTGTCTCACTATTATTCAGCCATGTTTGGCTGATATTGCTATTAAATCTCGGTTGTAAATTGCCGACTTTTGCTTATTGTGAACACCTCATTTTGCTACTCTTGCAAGAATCTTGATCTCCAAAGAAATGACACACGCATGCATGCACGAGCATTCCTAGATGCATACATACCATATATATATGATACAAGTCAAAGAAGGAAGTCAAAAGGACACCTGGACTAGAAGTTACAAGAATTACCGAAACCGGTAGCCGCTGAAACTCCTGGAAACTTGAGAAAGGAGAATTATCCATTTATGATAATCCTAAAACTTTGATTATTGTTATACATTACCCTAAGGAGTAGCATAATCGAAAATCAGCTCGATCCGACGATCGGATCTCCGAAAATTTAGAAAATCAGGAGTTCATTTTGGGTGATCAAAAGGAACCTTCCCAAAGTCAGAATGAGTTCCAATTTGGTATGTATATAGGTACTATTGTGGGGAAGAACATATCCAAAATTCATCTTCATCGGACATGGGATCATTAAGAATTAATTCATTTATCGTGCAATTCTAATTAAAATGTCCTTCGTAGAAATTAGAGTAAATAGAGGCCTTCCTGTGAAAGAGATATGTCCTAGGACTATTCATAGATTATGATTTGTACTTGGATATTTTATGCTTATTGTTATTTATAAAGTTTATTTATTATACTTTATATTCTCTTTTAAATAATATATATTAATACTAGTTCATCAAGTACGTGACTTGATTGTGGGATGCTAGTAATGTTATAATAATATTATTTAGATGTCCCTAATCATATGTCAATAACCTAGGATCACATTGATATAATGATTAGAGTATGGGTCAGCTGATGATTATGTTCCACAAGTCATGGATATGGAAATATCAAGCTGAACATACTGATACTTGTTAGGGAACAAGGTATTGGACTGACCCGCTTTGGGGACACTGCGAGGAGTGTTACATAATGTCATCAGTGATGTTCCCCATTTGTGATATCGTATTATCCTTAGACCTGAGATCGCCATGGTTACCAACATAGGGATTAGCATGTCAGGCATTATCAAACGTTGCTCTTGATCGAGTAATTATAAAGATGATAACCGAGCATACTATGAACTATGTAGAGGTATGTGGTTGATCAAGATGGGATTTGTCACTCTCGTATATTGAGAGAGATATCGTTGGGCCCCTTGATAAGTGTAATTAATATTTGCATGGCCATGCACAAATGAGATGTCATTTGTTTTAGATTAATTATACTTAGAGATCAAGAAATAAAGATTGAACTATACAAGAATGACACTTGCCTAGTCTTGTGTTCAATCTAGATATCGATTGACAAAAGGAGTTAATATTTGGAATATCAATTTAAGGTTGTGTCGTTTTTGACCTTTATACCCTTTGGATAATAGTAATGTTTTACTAGAGACCGCTTACTATTCGTATAATAAAATGGGCTTTTATTTATACTGCCAAAGAGTGTAAAACCTACAGGGTCGCACACCAAAACGAGTTGGATCAAAACGAATTAAAACGGGCCAAGTTGGACTTGGGCCCAGTTCGTTTGTTGCTTAGGGTTCTCACTAGGGTTCTCTTATAAAAGGGAACCTTTATTCATCTTGGCCGTTAAGGAAACTCAGAGAGGCCAGAGAGAGAACCCTAGAAGGCGCTAGTACACCAAGCAAGGATCTCATCCCGTTCGTGTGTGCATACCGTAGAGGCGTCGTAATTTTTACGCTAAGGACGACAACAACAGAAGGATTCGATCTATCCGGTTCGTTTTAGTAACATCAAATCACACATAAGGTATGTCTTCTATCGATTTTATTGAACAGCATAAATCCTAGGGTTTAAGATTAGTGCGTAAATTAGTGTATGCGATGCATGATTACTGCCCTAATTCCCGTCATCCTGAACTCTGATCGACCTCAAATTTGGGTAAAATCTATAAAACATTTGAAGGAAAAACATATCCAAAATTTTAAAAAATCCAACGGTTAGAAGATCACTTGTCGTACAACAAGGGAGGTTATTATACGTAAGTATGTTTTTTGCGCTGGAAAAACTCTTTGTATCAATCTGAGGATACCGAGTCCTTCCCGAACTCCGATCGTCTTCAATTTTTTATAGGCTCTATAAGACTTATATTTAAAATACATATCCAAAAATTAGCATCATCCAATGGTTATAACTTGACTTTTTGTACAAACAAGTGACTTTGTCTACAACAAGTACCTTTCTTACGTGGAAACAAACTCTTCGTACCAATCAGAGCTAAAGGAGTCCTTCCTGAACTCCGATCAACCTGAAATTTTGACACGATCTAGAAGACTTCTATTCCCAACACATATATAAAAATCAGCATGATCCAACAGTGGAAAGGCTTCTCGATAAGCTCCAAGAGTCTTGGTTGCAATCTCTTTTCTTGCTCTCCAAGCATTTTTCAACTATAAATAGACCCCCCCCCCATCCATTCATATTTTTCATCAATAATCAAAGGGATTTCATAGTGCACACCAAAAGACCTTTATTCTCTCCCTTGAAGGGGGCTCAGGTATAATTCTCTCTCTTCTTTTATTTATTCATCAGTTTTATAATTCATATTCTTGCTTGCATAATTTATATTAGTTGATAGCTTTTCAAAACCCTTTTTCAAATTGTTTTTCAAAACCAAAGATGTATAACAAACTCTAATCAAATTCCAAAATACTATTTTTACTTTCTTACTTTTCTAAAAGCTCGGATTAGCAGCATTGTTATACGAAGGAATTGATAATCACTATATATTCAATCTAACTTGTAGATTGCGGTGTATATGTGATAAATACTCTATTATGAGAGCACTAGTGCCATCTATACCGGTTTAATCAATAGACTATGGTACATGATCAACCAACTTGCCTAATATTACATTGAATATAAGATTCCACATCGAACCAGTTTTCGAAAAGCCCAAATCTTTACAAAATCACTTGTTTCATTGTAACAATTATTATCAAACTCCTGTTTTAAATCACACACACACACACACAGACTTATTTTCAAAATCATGGACAAACTAGAAAACACATTGTTTTCATCATATCCCCAAAATCTTAATTTCTAAAGCAAGCATGAAAGTTGTAAAGTAATAGCAATAGCATGTAAGAGCTAAATTATAATACGTGCATGTCCTACTTAAGAGACCGAAAGGGCGAATTGGGTGCCTAACACTTTTCGAATTCCTAACTTAATCCCTGAACATTCGAATCAGTTAGTTTCGCATACATTGTGTATAAGAGAATATTTAGTCCATAAATACGTCTCTTTTACACAAACTTTTTGTTTGTTTAGTAAAATAAATTGGGGACTCTTATTCTTTTCAAAACCGATTTTCAAAGCAACACAAAATCGCTGCCCACGAGGACCCAGGCTTCGAGAACGTGAGTTCTCATACTTATATTTGGCTATGGATTGCTGATCACTGAAAATTTATAACTTTTGACTAAGGGAATATATGTGCCTTAAATTCATAAATAACCCATATTTATGCAGTGTTAATTAAGAACTTCAGACAAGAAATCAAGATAAGTTAGTTGGCTAGGAACTTCATTTCCATTAAAAGTCTCCGTGAACTATACAGTGTTACAAAAAAAACTCATATGGCATGCAAGCCATGTTTAAGTACACAAGAAAACAAAAATATCAGGATTTACTTCACTGATGAATACATTATGATTTCCTAGCCTCAATTTCTTTCTCCGACTTCAATGTGACAATAACTGTGTTCAAACTTCAGACAATGCATTGACACCAATCGAACAACTCAATTCACGATTCAAATACCTACAAGAATGATAAAAAAAACATTTAGAATATTATCTAAACTTATAGTAAAATCTAAAATAGTAGGGAAAATGTACTTACTTTGTCTGTCAAGAAGTAGCTTGCGAAATTTTGAGAAATAATTTGACTAATCTCACCAGGATCAGTCATACAAATAAGATAAACTTTTATCAGAAAATGATCAACTTATTTCGAAACTAGAGCATCGGTATTAGTTTATTGGGTATCATTCAATGACTTTAACAAAAAAGATAAATCCTGCAATATATAATATAATATTTAAGAAAATATAAACTATAAAGAAATACTCGGCAATACATGGCCGAGAATGTAAGTATAAATCGGTAGAAAAACACCGAATATGTTTCGTATTAGTCGGTAGTTTAATACCGACATATTATTTTATTTTCAGGAACGTGTCGCTAAATAAGTATTATTTTGTCGGCTGTGTGTGACCAAAAACGACGTTTCATTTTACAACATGAAGCTCATTTTTACAAGTTTTGAAGGCAAATGATGAATATATATACATACCCCAATGCACAATGCTTTATTATCAATATAGATATTTGAGTGCTTTAGATAATCTTCAAGATTAGCATCTTGCTTTTCCTTTTTTTGAACAAAATAGAAAGTTTCATTATCAATATAGATATTTGGTGATAAATAACCAATAATCAAGAATGAACAATAACTTACATGGTAAATTTGTTGGTTCCATGCGAATAAAGCTTCGAACTGAGTATTTGCGCAAGAAGAGGGTGATTGTAATGTTTGATTTGGATTTTTTTTTACATTACATGGTCTTACTACCACAAAAAAAATATTAATTTTACCAAAAATTAAATATTATATTTTTTACTTAAAATACCACACACCTTCCTTAAGTTTACCACAAAAAAAGTGTGGTGTGAGTTAGTCTATTTTTGTACTTTTTTTAACTTTGGGTGGTTTTAAGATATATTAGTGATTTAAGTAGAATTCCCCTTATTTCTTTTGGTCCAATTCTATCCAGAGGGATTTAATTCAAGAGTTAAATGAGATAATGGGCTACAGGGACTTGTTCCATATTATTTTATGACTTGAATATACTAATGTTTAATAAAAAATAGTATTAATTATATACTTTAATTTTATAATAAGAACACTTTTTATAATATTCATTTATTTTAAAGAAAATAATAAATGTTGATGGACAATAATATTCCTAATATAAATTTATCTTAAACCTTTCAGTGTAATAGTGCTTTTCATCTACCAAAAGCACGATCAAAATTTTCCTTCTATCTCGTACACAACTACCACGATCAAAATTTTATCTATTATCTACACTATCAAAATTTATTCTCTCTATAATTTCTTTACATGATCTCTAGTTATATACACGATCTCAGTTGATTCTTTATTTTCTTCTGTGTTCGTTACTCATTTCTCTTCATTTTTTAATCAAGGTACACCTTTATTCTTTTGTGTTCATTCATTCTGCATTGTTCATTGATTTGTATTCATGCGTTGAATATCGAGTCTTCGTTCAATGTTTTGTGTTCGGTCAGTTATTTTGTATTTATTTTTTGCGAAGATGTTGAAGTTCAAAACACATTTCTGCATATAGTTAGAGTTTTTAATGTGTTTTGAACTTTTTTTTATGAGATTTCGTGTTCATAGATTCAAATTTGTATGTATTTTTGTTGAAAGCCTAGTTTGGAAAGATTTTTAACACTTTAGTTTGTACTTTGTTATGTATGGACAAGTGGTGCTAACTTTATTATAACACCATAGTTTCCTGCTAAATCTGTTTTAGCACCATATAAATAGATTGTTGGTGCTAAATATATTTTAACACATTCAATTTAGTTGTTTGTGTTCACCTGTGTTGTTAAACCTTTTTAACGCCATGTAAATAGTAACTATTTTCTATTGAATTAGTATTAAATCTGTTTTAGTACCTTGATGTATAGCATTGGATGGGTACCAAATCTGTTTTAGCACCTATATGTGTTCACATGTGATACTAAAACATTTTTAGTACCATTCTAGTGTTGGACATTTTGTGCTAAAATTGTTTTAGCCCATGTGATTAGTTACTTTTGGACAAAAATGGTACTAAATATGTTTTAGCACTATGTAAATATTTACTATTTTATATACAATTAGTGTTAAATCTGTTTTAACACTTTGATGTGTAATATTGGATGGGTGCTAAATCTGTTTTAACACTTATCTATGTTCACCTATGGTGCTAAAAATGTATTAGCACCATTCTAGTGTTTGGCATTTTGTGCTAAAATTGTTTTAGCACAATGTGATTAATTACTTTTGGATAAAAATGGTGTTTATTTTGTTTTAGCAACATGTAAATATTTATTATTATATATATAATTTTGAGCTAAAATTTGTTTTAGCACCATGTAAATATTTACTATTTTATATAGAATTGGTGCTAAATCTATTTTCGCACCTTAATGTGTAACATTGGATGGGTGATAAATCTGTTTTAGCACCTATATGTGTTCACCTGTGATGCTAAAACCTTTTTAGCACCATTCTAATGTTTGACATTTGGTGCAAAAACTGTTTTAGCACCATGTGATTAGTTACTTTTGGAAAAAAAATGGTGCTAAATCTACTTTATCACCATGCAAATATTTACCATTTTATATAGAATTGTTGCTAAATTTGTTTTAGAACCATCTGATTAGTTACTTTTGGACAAAATTGGTGCTAAATTTGTTTTAGCATTGTATAAGTGCTAACCAGATATATGTGTATATTTATTTTATAATGCCACTAGATAACAGTGGTAATGAAGATTTATATCAATTGTGAAAAAGGCACAATGAATACAAGCACTTCTGGGGGATATGTTGATGCAAAGAAAATCAAATAATAGTCTAAGTAGTAGAAAGAATAATAAGCCAAATCTGTCAAGAAAACCGAAAAGAAAGCTACTAAGGTTGAAAAATCTGCTGTAAAAGAAGCATATAGACTAAGTATGTTTAGATGTAATCTAGTACTCGTTGTCAAAGAAATTAGTAAATTGAAGGCTCGTGGTGATATTGAAGATTTTCACATTTGAGCGATGCTGAGGATGCCATTTGGTATTATGTTTAAGGCAATTTACGAAGATAAAATTATTCTAGATCATGCTAGAATGATCGGTCAAGCCGCTAAGAAAATCATTTTGACGTATTCAAAGAAGCACGATGGGTTTTTGATTAGTGGAGAGGTAGTGAAGTTTACCCCCAATGATGTTTGTGTTACATTTGGACTGCCTAAACACGGGAGGAGGATTGGCGTGCAGTCGAGGGAATCCATCCATGATTCGGAGTTTATATAGTGGTGATTCAGAGGTGAGTCAT
Organism: Lonicera japonica; assembly: GCA_021464415.1. Lineage (NCBI taxonomy): Eukaryota > Viridiplantae > Streptophyta > Magnoliopsida > Dipsacales > Caprifoliaceae > Lonicera > Lonicera japonica. Next base: position 62,195,932 of record CM038464.1, read on the forward strand.
TGTTAAAAGTTACAAGTCTTCTGCTGCTGTATAGTCTTCGGTGTTAGAAGATGGGGGCAAGGAACTAGGATTTTGCAATGTGCCTTGTCCTCTACATGTTAGCAACAATGTTTTTTGCTAACTCAAACAGGGCCATTGGTTTAAGTTTTGTGCCCTAAATAGAAGATTTGGACAAGGTAGCAGAGATGCAGTGGGCTACCATTATACACGACTATCTAATGAAAATGGTCAAAAAACATCATAAATATCCCATTCAAACCCCCTGATGTGTTATGCAATTGCTTGTAAGTTCATCTTGCTTTGTTTTATGATATTTATTTCGTAATTTTTATTTTTTCTTTTTTATTATATTTTATCAATTCAATTTTGTGATTAGTTATTCTCTGTTGTGATGTTAGTGCTAAAACTATTTTAGCACATTTTTTCACTTGCCTTACTAAAATTGTTTTAACACCTTCAATTTAATTATATGTGTTCACATGTGGTGCTAAAACCTTTTTTAGCATTATTCTAGTGTTGGACATTTGTTGCTAAAATTGTTTTAGCACCATCTGATTTAGTTATTCTGTTTTAAACAAAAGTGATGCTAAATATGTTTTAATACCTTGAATTTTGTTGTTCTCTATTTCTATTGGTGCTAAAAGGGTTTTAGCACCATTCCAGCGTGAAAACAGTTTTAGCAGCTTTAAGTTACATCTTCTCTATTAGGCCAATTGCTGCTAAAATTGTTTTAGCAACATGAATTTACCTATTTTAGCACTAACTGATGTTTGCAGTTATGTTATTAAACTTATAATTTTCTGTAATTGCAGTATTGATTTTGTGAATACTATAAAGGTGTTCAACCCTTTGGTAGGCAGTGTGATCATATGCCTCAATTTATTCGATGGAACTTAAATATTTTAAGGCGGATGTTGCTTGAATTGGTGCTAGGTGATTTGGATCCATTGAAGGTAATGAAAATAATATTTTTATATGTTCTTATGATTAATTTATCATTTTTTAACATTCTTTTAATTTAACAATGCAGGTATTTAATGAAATCTCTAACATTTCTCCCAATGAGGAAGTATTGTTAAGTCCGCATTATGCGGATAAGGGGACTACAATTGTCAAGGCCATAGAGTGGCACAAGGGAGATAAAGAAGATGAAGAAGAAAAATTGAAGGGAAGAAAAAAGGAGGATGTGGAAGTGGAGAAAGAAAAAAAAGGATATTGAGAAGGACATTGAAGAAGAAATGGAGAAGAATGGGGTGGAGCTTGAAGGAGAAGAATATATGGCTGAAGATCAAAATCAATCGAATAAGGTAGTTAATGACTATCTAACATTTCAATTGAATCTTGATTTGAGTCAGGAATCGGTGAAATAAGTCGATTCTTAGAAGGAGAAATTGGAGAAGGAAACTGAAAAAGCTATGCCCCCATTGATTGAAGAAGGAGTTATCGATGTTGATGACTTGCCAACTCCTAACGATGAGGAGGTGGAAAAATTCTTACCGCAGTCTAGAATAAGAGATAGACCGGTCCTTTTAAATGTAAATGAAAGGGAGGTTGTCCAGATATTTTTCAACCATGAAAATAAAACGTATTGAAAATAAAACGTATGTATTATTTTTAATTTCATTGTACTTTGTTTTGTGTTGGTGCTAAAACACTTTTAGCACCATCCCAGTACTGCACAGTTGGTGCTAAACCAGTTTAGTACCTTCAAGATAGGTACTATTTGTGTGTACATGGGTGCTAAAACTGTTCGAGCACTTTCAGTTTTATTATATTTGTTCACTTTTGGTGTTAAAACACTTTTAGCACCATATGGTTTAGTTATTTTGTTCTTGAGAATTTCTTTGTGCTTTGTTTTGTATTGGTGCTAAAACACTTTTAGTACCATCTCAATGTTGGATAGTTAATGCCAAAACTGTTTTAGCACCTTCAATTTTATTATATGGGTTCACTTTTGGTGCTAAAACACTTTTAGCACCATCCGATTTAGTTATTTTGTTCTTGAGAATTTCTTTGTACTTTGATTTGTATTGGTGCTAAAACATTTTTAGCAGCATTCCAGTGGTGGACAGTTGGTGCTAAAAGTGTTTTCACATCTTCAGTTTTATTATATCCATTCACTTTTGGTGCTAAAATACTTTTAGCGCCATTTGATTTAGTTATTTCATTCTTGAGAATTTCTTTGTACTTTGTTTTATATTGGTACTAAAACACTTTTAGCACTATCATAGTGCTGGATATTTGGTGCTAAATTGTTTTAGCGTCTTCAATTTTATTATATTTGTTTTGTATTGGTGCTAAAATACTTTTAGCACCATCTGATTTAGTTATTTTATTAATGAGAATTTCTTTGTACTTTGTTTTGTGTTGGTGCAAAAACACTTTTAGCATCATCCCAGTGCTAGACAATTGGTGCTAAACTAGTTTAGCACCTTCAGTTTTATTATATATGTTCACTTTTTGTGCTAAAACGCTTTTAGCACCATCCCAGTGCTAGACAGTTGATGTTAAAATTGTTTTAGCACCTTCAGTTTTATTATTTGTGTTCACTTTTGGTGTTAAAACACTTTTAGCACCATCTGATTTAGTTATTTTGTTCTTGACCAAATGGTGCTAAATATGTTTTAGCGCCATGAATTTCGCTATTCTTGTTTTTATTGGTGCTAAAATCTTTTAGCACCATTCAAGTGATTGACAATTTGTGATTAATATGTTTTAATAGCTTGTAAATATTTGCTCTGTTCTATACAATTGGTACTAAGTTTATTTTAGCACTTTTAATTTACATCTTCTCTGTTGGGCAAATTGGTTCCAAATCATTGATTTGTACTTTCTTAGGACAACACACTAGCTTAGGCAAGTTATAATATAGGAATGATCATATCGAGCTATCTTCTTGAGTATTTAATGTGCAATAAATTTGTTGATGGGTATGTATTATTATAATAACTTTAAACTTATGACTTGCGTGCCTCTTTATAAAAGGGATACAATTATTTTAGTTGTTGTATAAATCTAAAAAGTATTCTTACTAACTCTACTCTCTATGAACGTAAATCATCGATTGGTATATTCAGTACATATCAAAGGATTTGCAGAAAATAAATAATATAGTTTTTTCTTTTTCAGCATGGGTAATATTTCCTCTCACAAATGATGTAATTTTAAATGGTTTTTAGTGTTATATTGGATGCTAAAAAACAATTTTTTTTAATATACAGCAAGGTGTACAAGATCAAATTGGTCTTTTCACTAAGGATATGCTTGATGGTGTCATACTAAAAATATCGGTGGAAACAAAATATCTTATGTTCCCAATGAATCACGACAGATCTGCCGGAGATAATGGTGGGTCCCACTGGACACTTATTGTCTGTAATTTACCCAATGAAGCCAGTGGATTACTATTACGAGGAGGCCCAAGAGATTGTATTTTTTGAAAACATTCATTACTTTTAGTCTTCACAATAATGATTCTAACATTAGTTTTAATTTGATTTATATAGAAGAAAGTTGTAATGAAGTTGTTACATACTCGTGGTAATTTAAAAGTCAAGGACACGAAGGTGATTAGGGTTGAGTGTGTACAACAAGCAAAAGAGTAAGTACTTTATAATCTAAACAAAATTATATTTTGTTTATGTGCTAGATAATTGGTGCTAAAACTGTTTTAGAACCATGTAATTACTTATTATATTTTGTTGATAATTGGTGCTAAAGTAGTTTAGCACCTTTAAGATAGGTACTATTTGTGTGGAAATGGATGTTAAAACTATTTTAGCACATTTAGTTTTACTATATGTGTCAATTACTAAGGATAAAATAACTTTTGTAGTCGAAAACGCAGATGAATTTGATGATTATTGATTTTTGTAAGTATATTTTTATTCATATACGTGAATACATATATATATATATATTGTTTGGGATGTATGATGTGGTTATGGTGGTTTTTCTAAGTATATTTTTGTAAGTATATTTGGTAGCTTCTCTTCTCATAAAAAATCTTTCTTTAACACCTATTGTTAACACACACAACAAGTAATGTTATCATTTTCACATATAAAAACTTTGTTTAATGTATTAAAAATCTATTAGCATCACCTGTCAATACACATGACAAGTTTTCTGATAATGCTAAAAGTTATTTAACATTACCTGCCAACATCATAAGAAGCAATCTAATGGTGCTAAAAGTCATTTTGCCCCACTTGTTAACACACAATAACAAGCAATCTGATGGTGCTAAAAGTCATTTAGCACCACCTGTCAACACACAGTAACAAGCAATCTAATGGTGCTAAAAGTCATTTAGCATACTACATTTCGAACATAAAAACTATGTTGATGGTGCTAAAAATCATTTAGCACCACCAATCAACACACAGTAATAAGCAATCTGATGGTGTTATAAGTTATTTAACACTACATTTCGAACATAAAAACTATGTTGATGGTGCTAAAAGTCATTTAGCACCACCTTTCAACACACAGTAACAAGATATCTTATGGTGCTAAATGTCATTTAAGACCTCATTTCGAACATAAAAACTATGTTGTTAGTGTTAAAAGTCATTTAGCACCATCTATCAACACACAGTAACAAGCAACCAGAATGTGGTAAATGTCGTTTAACACTATATTTCGAACATAAAAACTATGTTGATGGTGCTAAAAGTTATTTAGCACCACCTGTCAACACACAGTAACAAACAACCAGAAGGTGCTAAATGTCATTTAGCATTACCTGTCAACACACAGTACCAAGCAACCAGAAGGTGCTAAATGACAGTCAACACATTTGACAAGTATTTGAAATTATTGGAATGTGAGAAACAATATACTATTTATCAAATGTTGCTAATACAATTTTAGCACTTTTCTAAGAAACAGAGTTTGAAATCATACGACCGGCAATACACTACCAATCAAAAGGTGCTAAAACAGTTTTAGCACCTCTTCTAACATAATACAACACTTCTAAAAACATAACTACTAGCAATGAATCAATTTTTTCTAAGGTCACTGTAGTTAGAAAAATGAGTAAATTAAAAGCATTAAATGGAGAAAAGCATCTAATATAATAGGTGTTAATTACGCAAACTAATATAAGATCTAAAGGATAGGCTAAGTACATTATTTCTTATTGTGATAAACATACGTCTTGCACCTTATACACTTTTGCTTTTTCCTTGTACTTAAAATGTTTGCGTCAAACCATTTTTTTTGTTGACCAAGCTATGTGTTGCAATTTGGAGCTAAAATCATCGTTACATTTGCCAATATATTAACATTTGGACCAGAAGTTGGCATTGGATAAATTGGATATAAGTACAAGCTCTTATAGTTGACTGATAAGAAGCACAGATCAATGTACTCATAATTATTTTTATTATCTGCCAATATTCACAAAACGGCATGCGAACAGGGGAAACCCTCAACGCACCATAAATTGCACTCACAGTTCCATCTTTCAAGATTTACGAGATAAGTCTTTTGCTCTCTAACTTAATACACCATATCAGTGGACTTAGTCACCATCCATGAAGAACTCTTGGTGACCTTGTATTTTAACTTGTTTTCGACGGATGAATACAACTCATTTTTACAACTCCTCAACACCTCTCGCCTATCTGACATTTGCTTTATTATCTTCATCCGAATTTGGTCTAATATTGTTGTAATTGGCATATTACATTCATTGATAATCTAGGGCTTATTGCTTTTTGTCATATTTGAAGTCATAACGCCATACTTTCTCCCTAAAAAGAATACATTTACTCAACGTTCAATAGGTGCGCACTCTAAGAATTTATTGATTGTTTCCCCCACAAATATGTCAAGGTCTCCATAATGCTTTATATATTCGTCAATTGCATTTTTTCTTCTTCACAATGTTCTTCAAGAGAGTTTGGATCATGTCGTATATAGTAGCTCTCCTAGATACGAGCTCGTGGCACTTCACGGCGCGTCATACTGAGGCTCGGTTCTTCATTTGTGCCACAACTTGAGAACAATTACACTGCCAATTTCTTTATTCCAAGGGGGGGTATTATTTACACCCCCCCATTCTTGTCACTAACACCACCATCTATCAAATAACACATTTCAACACCCCACTTTTTTGTTACAAACACCCTCTCACTTAACCATCACTTAACTTATTTACCCAATGGTTATAAACATTAACATATTTATTTATTCAATTTTTAATAAACTAATCTAACATTAACCTAAATAATCAAACCTATATCTCCCATTTTCCCCCTATTTACATTCATGTACCTATTGCTTCAAATAAAACGAGAGAGAGGATAGATTCACTTCTTTATCATTTGAGCTTTCAAAATCAAGAAATCACAACCAATCAAAGCACAAACATTATTGGTGGATATTTTGAAACTTGGATTATGATAAAAAAGAAGCATTGTTGTGAGAACCCGCGTTCTCGACGCCCCGGGGGTCCTCGTGGGCGGCGATTCCGTTTGTTGATTTGAAAATCGATTTTGAAAAGAATAAGAGTCGCCAGTTTGTTTTACTAAACAAACAAAAGGTTTGTGTAAAAGAGACGTATTTATGAACTAAATATCCTCTTATACACAATATATGCGAAACCAGTTGATTCGAAGGTTCGGGGATTAAGTTACGAATCGGGAAGGTGTTAGGCACCCAATTCGCCCTTTCGGTCTCTTGAGTAGGATATGCGTGTGTTATAATTCAGTTCTTGCATGCTATTGCTATTACTTTACAGCTTTTCGTGCTTGCCTTAGAAATCGGGATTTTGGGGTTGAGATGAAAACAATGTGTTTCCTAGTTCGCCCATGATTTTAAAAATAAGTGTGTGTGTGTGTGTGTGATTTGAAAAAGAGAGTTTGATAATAATAGATGCAATGAAACAAGTGATTTTGTAAAACATTGGGCTTTTTAAAAACTGATTCAATGTGGAATCTTATACTCGATATTATATGAGGCGAGTTGACCGGTCGTATACCAAAGTCTATTGATTAAACCGGTATAGATGGCACTAGTGCTTTCATAATCGAGTATTTATCACATACACACCGTAATCTATGAGTTAGATTGGATATGTAGCGATTATTGATTCCTTCGTATAACAATAACGCTAATCCGACCTTTTGAAAAAGTAAGAAAGTAATAACACTATTTTAGAATTGGATTAGGGTTTGTTATACGCCTTTAGTTTTGAAAAAAAACAATTTGAAAAAGAGTTTTGAAAAGCTATCAAGTAATAGAAATTATGCAGACAAGAATATAAATTATAAAACTGACGAATAAATAAAAGAAGAGAGAAAATTATACCCGAGCCTCCTTGGATGGAGAGAATAAGGATCTCTTGGTGTGTACCACGAAATTCCCTTGATTGTTGATCCTAATAATGAATGGAGGGGGGGTCTATTTATAGTTGAAGAAAATACTTGGAGAGCAAGAAAAGATATTGCAACTAGGACTCTTGGAAATTATCGCGAAACCTTCCCACCGTTGGATCATCCTGATTTTTGGATATGTGTTGGGAATAGAACTCTTCTAGCTTGTGTAAAAATTTCAGATCGATCGGATTTCGGGAAGATTCCCTTTCGTTCTGATTGGTACGAAGAGTTTGTGTCCGCGTAGGAAAGGTACTTGTTGTAGACAAGGTCCCTTGTTTGCACGACAAGTCAGGTTCTAACCGTTGGATCATGCTGAATTTTGGATATGTATTGCCAATATAAGTCTTTTACACCCTGTAAAAATTTGAGGACGATCGGAGTTCGGGAAGGACTTGGTCTCCTTGGCTTGGTACAAAGAGTTTGTTCCCGCATAAGAAACGTACTTGCGTACAAAAACCTCGACAACTGAACTTCCAACCGTTGGATTATGCTAATTTTTTGATATGTTTTCCCTACAAATGTTTTCTAACTTTTTTCCAAATTTGAGGTCGATCAGATTTCGGGAAGGCCACTATTTATTTTAATTTGCTACGAAAGACATTTCAACTAGAATTGCACGGTAGACAAATTGATTCTTGAGGACCCCATGTCCGACAAAGCTGAAATTTTAATATGCTCTTCCCCACAATAAGGCCTATCCACTTACCAAACTTCAAACCATTTTAACTTCGAGAAGACCTCCATTTGACCACCCGAAATAAACTCGCGATTTTCTGAATTTTCGGAGATCCGACCGTCGGATTTAGCTGATTTTCGAGTATGTTACTCCTTTTAATAATTTCCAACAACTCTCAAAGTTTGAGGATGATCCAAAGTACGTGACTCTCCTTTCACAAATTTCCCGGAGTTTTGACGGTTTTTTGGTTCCGGCAATTTTCGATAATTCTATAACTTCTCATCCGGGGTCCTTTCGGCTTTCTTCTTTGACCTGTATCACATGAACAAACTACATGTGCATCTAGGAATGCTTGTGCGTGCATGCATGTTTATTTCTTTGAAAATTAGCATTCTTGCGGGGGTCGCAAAATGAGGTTTTCACTGTTCATGAGATGGTGCAAAAAGAAAAAGTTCAAAAAAAAGTTAGTGGTGAAATTCCACTTTAAGATGAAGCCAAAGAGGTGTTATAATTGTTATTATTGGTGTATTAATATGTATATAAGCTTTCATACATCATTCTACATCATTCAAATTCAAACAAAGATGCAATCCTCAAAATAGAGTATAAAACGGGTCTGCCCAAGCTTGACTTAGTTTATATAATAAGAGTAATCTAGTTACAACTCTCCCTAAATAAGGTGAGTGTGTACATACACATTCACCCCATGTGAGATGAGTGTGTGTTATTTCACTCACTTATCATTAGGCAATGTGAGCCTAATTTGGAAAACACTTCAATACAATCAGCACTCTATTACTTTATGTTAGGCAAGTGATTAACAACATACTCACCCCATGTGAGACGAGTCTTTGTAAATGCAATCAGCTCTCATTAGGCTCTAATTTGAAAACACTCCACGTAGAGGACGAAGCCCAAGTAACGTGTGTGTACAAATGCAGTCACCTCAAGATAAGCGTGTGTGTACAAATGCAGTCACCTCAAGATAAGCGAGTGTGTACAAACACATTCAACTCTCCCAAAGTCATAACTAACTTTATATAAAATTTTAGAATCTATCACTTCAATCTAGCATATAGGGAGATATATCAATGTTTATAAAAATTGATTTCACGGCAATACAACTACAACCAACTCCTAAACCGGCTTATATTTTTAAATGTACTGAGCATATTGTTGAAGAAGAGAGTTCAATGGATCTTAATTATAAGCTTGGTGATGTTGAAGAAGATCATACAGTAGAAGAGCCTCTTTCTCAAAGAAATTGAGTTGGTCTTAATTCTAATGGCGGAGACGAAATTGTTAAGCATGCTAATGAAGGAGAGGCTAGTAATGATGATTATAATCCAGAGAAAGCAATTGACGTGAGTACGTTTTTACAACAGACAAAGTAAATACATAATACTTTAGTACCATGTAGTAACTATTTAATAACAACATAATATTAACTAATATTTGTTAAATTTATTTTGTAGGTATTTAATTCTCGATAAAGTTCAGTTAACTAGGCTCAACGAAAAAGAAGAGGGGTTAAAACTATAATAGTTACCCAGAAGTCTGACCAAGGTACTATAGAAAGAGGCCACGGGTAATTTTGGGTTGTGAAAAAAGAGGGGTACCTCGTGATAATCGACCACAAAAATATGCATTACGTGGTTTGAGTATCGGCATGGATAAATGAAAGTTAAAAATAATATGCATAATTCATAATCTTGACTTACCGAATACATTAGTTAGGAATCCGTTTGCAGGAAGATTGACAAAAGATGGGAAGAAATTTGTTGCTGAGATAAGCATTACTGGGGTGAAACCGAAACATGTTCTTTGTGGATTTAAATCAGGTAATAAAGAGAGTTTGTCTACAATGAGTACAATTTAAAATGTTAAGTCGAAGATGAAAGTGCATTCGAACTCCTGAGGTAGCTGTTTGGGAATAACTTTTTGCCGATAAATTTTAATTTTACAAATAAGGATATATACCCGACCTTAGAATAAAAGACTCACCAATCATAATCAAATGAATAATGATTACTTAAGCTTTTTTTTGTTATGCGTACATGTCGCATAGTAAGTGTTATTTTTTTTGTGTGAAGATGGGTACAATTGAGGATGTAAAACTGTTATATATCTAATTTTTTTTTGTAAAGTTGGCTTGAATTGAAAATGTAAAGCTCGTATATGTATTTTTGTAAAGTTAGATTGAATTGAATGTTTCAATTTCTTATATGTTAGTTTTGTTATATTAATAAAGTAACAAGTCTCTTATTAATGTGTGAATTAACTCACCTTTCATTAGACTTCTTCTAATTTGGAAAACATTCCAATGCACTCAACACTCTATTGCCTTATGTCAGATGAGTGATTTGCAACACATTCAACTAATGTGGGGTGAGCATGTGTGAATTCACTCACCTCTCATTAGGCAAGTCTAATTTGGAAAATATTCCAATACAGTCAGCACTCATTGCCTGATATTAGACGAGTCATTTGCAACACATTCAACTGATGTGGGGTGAGCGTGTGAGAATTCACTCATCTCTTATTAGGCAAGTCTAATTTGGAAAATATTCCAGTACAGTCAGTACTCTATTGGTTGATATAGACGAGTCCTTTGTAATACATTCACCTGATGTGGGGTGAGTGTGTGTGAATTCACTTACCTCTCATTAGGCAAGTCTAATTTGAAAACACTTCAATACACTTAGCACTCTATTGCCTTATATTAGGCGAGTTCTTTGCAACACACCTGATGTGAGGTGAATGTGTGTGGATTCACTCACCTCTCATTAGGTAAGTCTAATTTGAAAACACTCCAGTACAATCAACAATCCATTGCCTTATATTAGGCGAGTCCTTTACAACACATTCACCTGATGTGGGATGAGTGTGTATGAATTCACTCACCTCTCACTAGGCAAGTCTAATTTGGAAACACTCTAGTACACTCAGCATTCCATTACCTTATATTAGGTGAGTCCTTTGTAACACATTCACCTTATGTGGGGTGAGTGTGACTTTTAAGTAATCTATGTATTACGGAGTAACTTTTAATTGGGTGGAGGGTATTAGTGACTAAAAATTGGCTTTAGGGGGTGTTTGTGACAAATGTGGTGTTAGTGACAAGAATGTGGGGTGTACATAATAAACCCCATCCTAAAGCTTTTTGGAAGCGATGATATGAAATTCTTTTTCAAATGGAAAAGACAGTAAGAATGGAATGAATCATTGAATAGCTAAGGAATACCATTTTTCAACCCAACATGTTGGTTAGAAATAAACGTAATTTGTCTCTACATTCTGACAATAATCTTTAGATGATTTAAGAACCATTCTCAATTAGCAACATTTTTCGAGTTGGCAACTGGCATCGCCAACAGTAACATACCTATAAATAATACGATTAAAAAGAACATATCAATTTTTGAGTAACAAACAACAGGGGCGCTAAAATCCTTTTAGCACCATTGCAATCACCACAGTGTAAAGTGTACACATACTGGGGTGTTAAAACCCTTTTAACACCCTCCCAGTGTTCACATACTGGGATGCTAAAATGCTTTTAGCACCGTTACAATTACCACAGTATAAAGTGTACACATACTGGGGTGCTAAAACTCTTTTAGCACCATTATAGTTACCACAGTGTAAAGTGTACACATATTGGGGTGCTAAAACCATTTTTAGTACAATTACAGTCACCACAGTGTAGGTGAACCCAAGGAGCTATAATGTCCACGTACTCGGGTGATAAAACGCTTTTAGCACCATTTAGTATCCTTATTTGTAGTATGACATAAAGTGCTAAAAAAAAATTAGCACCAACTATGCTGCAAACAAAGAGTTACAAAACAACAACAAAAATTGGTAAATGTACCTCCATCGCCATTAGTTCCAGTTACAGAGAGCATGCAACCTTTAAATTTTGTCTTAATATGTCATCCATCCAAAGCTATTAAAGCTCGACAAAAGTTGAATTCGTATATACAAATTCATATGCTATGAATACTCTTTGAAACTTTTTAGTCGCTTCATCAACTTCAAGAATGACATAACTCCCCAGATTGGATTCCTTTATACTGTGTACGAGATAAATTGTTGATAAGATACATAATCGTCACCATGGACTTCCTTAATCGCTTGACTCTTACCGATAAAAGCAAAGTAGTAGCTCAATGTAACGCCAAACTCGCGTTTAAAGTAATCAATGATGTCGGATTATTTTGTGAGAGGTCTATCCAGAATCAAATCTAAAATAGTCAACTTAACAACCTGGCTTGCCATTTTCGGGTTCCATAAATCGTTGAAAGTAATGCCACACGTATGCTTGTCCACCAATTTTCTTATTTCAAAGAACTTAGAAAGCTTGAACTCTGGAGAGACATGTATTCTCTAAGTGCAACCCTTATCCTTGTGTCTAGTACAAACAACCGTAATCCTATCACTAGAATTTTTCTTATATTTCAAATTTGAATCCCTTGTGAATTGCATATTTTTTTAAACTCATTTGGAAATCATCTGCACCACAAAAAAATCTCTTTCTTGCATTTGTAATAATTTTTTTTCAAGCATTAGATTGGCGTGGTTCACTATGAGATTCAGCCTCGCTTTCTAAACTCCCACAATTGAAAGAGTTGCTAGTATAATTATTGCCTAGCACCAAGGATTTAGGAGTATTGCTTCGCCTTGCAACAGTATCTATGCTATATATATGTTGAACTGCTGCAAAGCAAACCATGTATCATATAGCTTCATCACTATCCATAACATATTCCTTGCCATCACTAGAAATGACTAGTTCCAAATACAATGGATTTATGTTAAACCACCTTTGACAGATTGGCCTCTTTAGTACATCTATAGATAAACCTATAGTGATTTGGAATCCAAAACTAGAAGTATTATGATGCACTTTGCCCAAAATTCCTCTATCAATATTCCTGCAAAATTGCAACTCAAACATTACAACAAAATAATCTAATGGTGCTAAAAGTCATTTAGTATCACCTGTCAACACTGTAACAAGCAACCAGAATGTGTGATAAAAGTCATTTAGCACCATCTTTCGCACTTAAAAAACTATGTTGAAGGTACTAAAAGTTATTTAGCACCACCTGTTAATAAAGTAACAAACAACTAGAATGTGCTAAAAGTCATTTAGTTTCACCTTTTGCACATAAAAAACTATGTTGAAGGTGCTAAAAGTTATTTAGCACTACTTGTCAACACTGTAACAAGCAACCAGAATGTGTTAAAAGTCATTTAGTACCACCTGTCAACAAAGTAACAAGCAATCAAAAAGTGCTAAAAGTCATTTAGCACCACATGTTAACATTGTAACAAACAACCATAAAGTACTAAAAGTCATTTAGCACCAACTTTCGACATGAAAAACTGTGTTGAATGTGCTAAAAGTCATTTAGCACCACCTTTCAACACTATAACAAGCAACCAAAAGGTGCTAAAAGTCATTTAGTACCATATGTCAACACTGTAACCTGCAATTAGAAGGTGCTAAAAGTCATTTAGTACCACCTTTCAATACATTAACAAGTAACCTGATGGTGCTAAAAGTCATTTACCACCGTCTGGTTAACAAAGTAACAAATAACCAAAAGGTGCTAAAACAAATTAGTAGCTCGTATCCATGTTTTAATAGATTCAGATAAAGAAATATGAACAATATAATTGAGGCAATATCTATGTAATTTTCACGATTAAAGAAATATATTAAGGATTGGAAGTATTCGAACGTGTTAAAACATGATCGGATGTACTTCAATGAATCAAAGTTGATGATCGGAATGATTTCTTATGTCATCTCCGGCTGTGATGATCAGCTTTTTGTCAATTTTGAAAAATTTTATTCGAGATTTAGTGCTAACTGTTTTTTTAAGTTTTGAGATGTTATATTTAGGGTTATTGTGTTATTAGTTAAATAAGGTATGTGCATTAGTGTCTTTTTCCTTCGGTGTCCGTAATTTAGTGTGTTAATTTATAATCGGCCTTTGTAATTATGTTGTTATTAGAATGGGCTCTTATGCTCAATTGCCTCGAGTTAAATAGATGATTTTTTCATAAAACTTAATAGGAATGATATATATATATATATAAAGTAGGTTATGTCCACAAAATTTCATTAAGAAATTCAAATCAAAAGTGGGCGTAGTAAAAATTTGATGCATTTGTTCATTTTCAATCATTTAAATTTTAGATCATCATGTCACCTATTTCGACATTGAATATTTAGTGAAATTTTGTGGAAATAATGTACTCATCATAATGATCATCTCTACTAGGTTTTCTGAAAAAATTCATCCGTTTAGTCATCAAAATAAATCTCCTTGGACAGAATTGAACCGAAAGGTAATGGAGAGGAACTAAGTCCAATTTTGGGTAACAAAAAAAGAGTTAATAATTTTTTTAAAAATATTTAGTGAATAATAGTTTTTTTTTCAAAAAAAAAAACTCCTAAGTTTTTTTTTAAATAAGACTTTTTATCAAAATTACATTTTATGCAAATTTAGTTTTGTATAAAATTGTATTTTGTGAAAATTTAATTTTGTCATTCAAAAAACTTCATTCAAATTTGTTTTGCATGATATGTTTATATTTTTTTAACAATAATATTTTTTTTTCATTCATAAAACTTTAAAATAACACCAAATAAACCTAAATACATAGTAATATTTTAGAAAATAAGACTATGTCCAATGGAATAACTAAAATTGAATAATGAAAATGACTTTTGATTATTTATTTAGTAAATTGTTAAAGTTAACAATGTAGGCATCCTTAATGGCTATTTTTTTCAATAACCAAATTTGTAGGGTCCATTATATTAATTGGCCACAGATTAATCAATTTGAATTTTGTTTAAAAAAAATGATTAGAAGATTGTTAACTTTGATGAGAAAAGGATTATTGGATAAAAGGTCTCTAAAATTTGATTGTGCCATTGGGGTAATATTTTTAGTCAACATTATTAAAATTGGTTGTAATCGTTATTTTGATTATTACCGTTGAAGATACTCTAACAAGTGCAAACTTAGCTTTGCATAGTTCTGAAAAAACTATTATGTGTATTTTATTAATAAATAAGTTTTAAATACGTTATTTGTTGGAATTATTCTAAAGCACCGTCAAATAAATACTTTTTTTATAATAATATGTTAAAAGACATGTAATACAAATTTAACTTTGCACGAATGTATGAAAAAAATTACAATTTAAAAATCTATTGCAAATCTTTTTAAAGCTTGGTCAAATATAAACTCTTAATTTAGAAAAATATTATTCTCTGATTCTTTTGTAAAATACTTTTTCAAACAAGCCTCATTTTTCAATATCTTAGTATTGCAATAAAGATTCAGGTTTCATTTGAGGTGAGAGATCTTTGTCATTATTGTAATAAGTGGAAGAAATTTAAATCTTCCATTTAAATAATAAAAAATAAATAAATAAATAAAACACAAACTCAATTTAGATAAAATATGTGTAACATGTGTCAAAAGTATTATCGAACTACTTAAAAAAATATCTAAAATTTTAACCATATAATTTTTTTCTCTTATATATTTTTAAGATTAAAAAATTATTGCGCCTTATTATATATATGTTAAAGAGCCCAAAAAGTATCACACAAATTATATAATTTAAATGAATTTGAATTATTCATTTACTTTAAAATCTAGGATAAATAAAATGATAAGTGGTTGAGATACATTTATCCTTACTGTTGAGTAATGCTTTTAGTATGTTGTTTTGGTCCCTGTCGCATTGCTCCTCAATACATATAAGAACAATGCATAGCTCAAAAAACTTAAAAGTAAATAACAAATATAAGTGTATTTGTAACTATAAATTCGCAATACACATCAAATTTAAACTGAGCTTATCTTGGGAGAGCTTGTATACACCCATCAAATTATTCTACTCACCCTAATTGTGGTTTACTTTCTCTTTACCCTACTAATTATTTTTTTTCCTTTTGACTCACCCCTATTAATTCTAAAAGCCAAACAAAGCCTTAATTCTTTAAAATGCATCTTCTCTCTAAAGTTAGTAACCATGAACAATCCACAAGAATATATATATATATATATATATGCTCATCTTCACACAGTTCTTCTTTTTCAATTAATACTTCAATAATTTATAATATCTAATGTTAGATTCAAGTGAGAAAAAAATAATTTCTTTAAATTTGATGTTGCAAAAAGATATGGAAAATAGAAAGAGAGAATGCATACATATTAAATATATATGCATATATAATTATACATCTACTATGTATCATAAAATTCAAATTGTTAATTACAAAATCAACATAAAATCAAAACATATTTGATGCCTATGAGTTCCATTGATTTTCCTAAACTCGGGACCCGATCTTTTCCTTTTCCAGCAACCTCTCCGGCCCTCGATCTCCTCCTTCCCCAACGACCTCTTTGGCTGTCACTATCCTCTTTCTCCGGCAATCTCTCCGACCATTGTTCTCCTCCTTCGCTGACGATTTCTCTGGCTAACTCTTTGGCCATTGTCCACCTCCTTCCTGATGATCTCTCCGGCCATTGCTGGGAAAGGGACATAGTCAATCAAAAATCTTCTTTGGGGTGAGGTGGAGGTTTGGAATAAGGATTTGTTTGGTTAGAAGAAGAGGGCTTTTTAATGCATTTTTGGAAAATAAAATTAGGTGAGAAGACAAATTAAGTGGTGCAAAAAAGAATTGCCCTTATCTTTTGCAACTAACTCGAAAATGATTAACCAGTTTATTGTCTCAAATATCCTGTCTTACGTTTTTATTCTCAATCTTCTAGTTGACTATTGAAGTTGCCCATTTTTTCCATGTCACAAAACTGGTTAATCGTTTTAAAATTGGTTTTTTTTTTTATCAGAAACGAAATCTTATATTGATAAGAAAAATCAATACAAGAAAAAAAGCAGGCAACAGAGGTCGAGGAGACTACTAAAGATAGCAAGACAAAAACACAAAAAAACATCAAAATATCAATCCGCACGACGCACTACTAATCCTAAGCTCCCTATATCAATAGGACCTATCCCGCAATAAAAACTATCCCAAAACCGCCGCCCAATCCCGTGAAATATCTGTAATTGAATACGCTCCAAAGGCATTGGATGAAAAAGCCCATATTGATGCTAAAGCCTTTACTCTACTCCACAGCTTGTCTTCAGTTGCTTCCTTGTCCTCGAAAATTCTTGAATTTCTTTCCTTCCATACGCACCACATCACTGCCAAAAAACATCTCCATAAAATTTTAGCCTTCTTTCGACTTCCCTTTATATACCAACTGATCGAAAGTACACTCTGCCATGTTTTTGGAAAAGCTGTAACTAGCCCCAACTCCCTTCGAACAGTAGCCCAAATATACTGCACAATTGGACAATGTAACAACAAATGATCCATCATCTCTCCTCCCTTTTTGCACATTGCACACCAAGCAGGTGATATCTGAAGGAACGGTTTCCGTTGTTGTAAAACATCCGCTATATTTAAAATTGGTTGCAAACTTATCTATACGCGTTTAAGATTAGTACCTATTGTATTGCAAACTTATCTATAGCATTTAAGATTAGTACCTATTGTACAGTAACTAACTGGATCGAACTATCGTAAATGGGCGGGCGCGTTACATTTCGACTAAGCACATGAAATTTACTAACATAACCATTCAGACATTATTCGAATAATTGTTGAGTTTAGACTTTTGTGTATATGGCACTTCAATATTAGATGTAATCGCCTGTGCTAGTACACCTGTCTCATAAGTGAGAGGTTGCAAGTTGGAAGGAGCTGGCTGATCCAGAATGACTGGTAGTTTCAGAAGGGTGCAGACTTGAAGCACGTCAAAGACAAATTCAATTTCTTAATAAAGGACAACTATATTTAGCGCTAGTCATCAGAATTGAGCCACTTAGTCCAAAATACAGTCTCATTACACTTTTCACTTTACAAACTCGCTTATATAATCTAGGAAACCAAACGGGACTCCTATTTCAACCTTCAATTAAACCCATTAATGCTCAGAATACAATATCTGAGCCTAGTAGTCAAAGTAAATACATTATCAATTGGATTTCAGTTCAAGGTCTCAACAAAGAATCGTAAAACTTTAGACCTTAACTTCTATGTTTATGTGTGTAGAATGTGTATGAATCACTCACTTCCTCAAAGAAGTACAAATATAATTCACTCCTAAAGGATGAGGACAATCCTCAATTGCACCATTGACGACAAGCAGTGCACATCGGCAGGAAGACTGCATAATAGTAGATCTCCTGGACAACTTAATCCCAGGGAGATGGCAGGCATTATTAGCAATCAACAAGATATTTTAGGATTTTATCATCATCATTAATCAAGAAAGATGTGTTGGAAATTTAAGTATCAATGTAGAGAGAGGCACTAAAGTTGCTGAGACACTTTCGACTTCTGCCAAATCAAACAAGGCAGTAAGTGTTTGTATATTATGTTATAAACATGTCGTTTTGACAAAAGCCAAAACTGATTTGGCAACAAAGCTACCCAAAAAAATAGAACTATTCCATTGGTTCCAAATACCTGTCTGAGCAGAAGGAGCACCTAATATTTGTGAGAAGTTGTGAATACTCCCTTACATGTTGATAAAATGTTCTTGTTATTGCTAAAAAAAAATCACTTGTTGGGCTAGGCTTTGTGGAATTAACAGTTAGGGAGTTTTTTGGGCAATAAAAACTGTTGTTCAGTGGTATATTTGCAACTAGTGTGAATGCTCAGGGGCGCATTCAAGGGTTTCTTGCAATTTACCCTCTTTTTCTTTGTAAAGGGGGGAAAACAAGGGATGTCTTCTTGTTTCTCAGCTGATTTCAAACTATTTCTTTGTGAAGAGGAAAAAGACGTTTCTCAAATTCCTTAGTTGTTGTATTAGGGCTTAAGATTTTCCAAAAATAGCCCATCAGCCCTGCAAAAACTTATGACCACTGTTTCCTATTAAACCCGTCTCTGTATTGGCAACTCGGATGTGTTCATTCATCACTGCCGATCTAACCGAGAGCTCTTTGTAATACTCTGGGAGAGATGTGTATGTACTTTTATGTGCCATGAATTTATTCATTTAAAATAAGAAAATCAAGAGAACAATATGACACGAGAATAACTACTTTATTACCACAAAATTACTTCATATGCGTAGTACAAAGAACGATCAATAGTGCTAAAATATGCATCGTCTTTTTCCTTTTTCATATTCTAGCTTTAAACAATATACTGAGGATTGTAAAGGATCTATATCCTTTATAAAATAGCAGCAGTAGGACGGATAATATGGTTCAAAATATTAGAAGTTTAGAACCTGGGATTTAAGATTCAGCTCTGAACCGTTTTACTGGAGCTTGAAGAGAAGAGAGGTAATTAGCATCAGCTTTATCAAATCCATCAAAAAGATAACTGAAAGGCAGCATTTCTATGTATTTTCCGGAACCAGGAACAACCTTCAGTTCACCATTTTCCCATACAACCCTTCCTCCTGCGATTGTTGTCTCAACCCTTCCCTGAGCAAAAACAGAAATGCAAAACTGAGAGTTGGATAAAGATTTCGTGTTCAAAAGCTCTTCTCATCATCAGTGCATCCTTATACATACAATTTTCTTTTTTCTATTTAAGGGATACTGATGGAGAATTGTGATGAATGGCGATGTTGTTGGCCATAAAGAAAACATGTAAGAGGTTAGTACATTATTATTTAGGCAACAGACCATACTTGCTACTGATAAATTTATGAATGATGAAATAAAAATACCAGACATAATATGAACATCTACTCAATATTTGTAGCAATCAGGACACTTTTTGTCTATGAAGCACTGAGGTTTGGGTCATGGGTGTCGTACACGCCACGACACGGACAGACCAACACAGAAAATCTCAAAACAATAGGACAAGACACGGTTATTCTATAATTATATAGAGTTTATTGATAATTCGATACTATTTAGTTTAGTTATTTATTTGTGTTATTTTATTTTTTGTAGAATCCTACTTTAATAGGTATTTTAGGTAAGTTAGGATGTTATTGCCTATATAATGTGCATGATATTCATTCTTTATAATAATGGAATAAAAGATATATTTCTCTCTATTTCTATATGGTATCAGAGGAGGTTAACACTCCTCGTAGCTTAGGTCGGATCAAAAAAAACCCTAGCCGCCGCCATTACCTAACCCCGCCTAAAACCCTAGCTGCCGCTGCCTTCCTGGTCACTGGTTGCGTAATCCGTGACTTTTTCCTAAAACCGACCACACAACCTAGTTCGGAATCCCCAGACGAGTCAAACCCCGAAAGCAGCGCCGGCAACCGTCAACACACGCGCTCACACGCGCCACTCCTTCCCGCGCGTGGAGGCGCGTGGATGCTCCGATCATCACAGAAATCTCCAGAACTCCTCGTCTCACAGTTCTGCACCTCATTCTGGTCCTGGTTTGGTTAGTTTGATCCGGTTTGATACTGTTCCATATTGTTCAGTTCTGTCTAGTACTATTCAGCCCCTGTTTTTGGTCCGGTTAGTTTGATTATTTTATCATATGAACTATAAACTTGCTATGGTGGGTGCTAGTAGTCCAGGTCTCACAGATTCGTCTAGTGGTTCTACCACAAGCCCGTCTTCTACGTTCACATATTCTATATCGCAATTTGCTACTATTTATTCGGTGAGTGAAAATCTTGTGGCCAATATTAGTCACAAATTGCATGGAAGGAATTACCTCGAATGGGCACAATCAATGAGACTGTTTATTGATGGCAAAAGAAAATTAGCTTATGTGAATGGTGAGGTGGTACCACCACCATCTAACGACCCGGGCTTTAAATCGTGGCGTGAGGAGAATTCAATGGTTATCTCGTGGTTGATCAATTCCATGGAGGCTGGACTCGGTAAACCCTATATGTTCCTGCCGACCGCTCGAGATATCTGGAATGCGGTTAAGGAAACCTACTCGGATCTAGACAACTATTCTCAAATGTTCGAACTCAATAACCAGTGTGGAAGATGCAACAAGGGGATCATGGGGTTATAGCCTACTACCATGACATGATAATCATATGGCAAGAGTTGGATTTGTTTGAAACTGAAAAGTGGGAAAACCCCGAATGATAGTGCTCGTTACAAGAAGAAGATTGAGTGAGGTCGGGTGTTTGTCTTCTTGGCTGGACTAAACAAGGACTTAGACAAAGTTCGGAGGTCGTATTTTAGGCAGAATACCTCTGCCTACTATCAGAGAGGTGTTTTCAGAGGTACGAAGAGAAGAGGCTCGACGATCTGTGATGTTGAAAGACGAACGGGAGCTCCGTACAGATGCTGAGGGCTTTGCACTGGTAGCCCTTGATAAAGCCGTAGACAGTGATAAGAGGGGAGGAAAGCAAAAATTGTGGTGTGATCATTGCAAGTAGTCAGGTCATACTAGGGATAATTGTTGGAAGCTTCATGGTAAACCAGCAAATTGGAAGAAGCGTGATAACAAAACGAGGGGAAGAACACGAGCATTCCAAGCAAGCAATGCGGATTCGGCGCAACCATCTTCCTCCGAACAACTTCCATTCACAAAGGAACAATTAGAGCATCTGTGTAAAATGGTTCAAACTCATTCCTTAGGAAACTCTGGCTCCTCATGTTCCATAGCTCAGTCAGGTAATAAGTTTACAGCTACAATTGCCCGTATCAAATCCCATAGCAACTGGATATTAGATTCAGGGGCTACTGACCACATGACCGGTATCTCGGAATTTTTTTCGTCATATACTCCTTGTGCAGGGAATCAAAAGGTTAAAATTGCTGACGGTTCTCTCGCTACAGTTGCCGGCAAAGGAACCATAATCGTCTCCCCGTCTCTCACTCTCAAAGATGTCTTACATGTCCCTAATTTATCGTATAATCTTATATCTGTCAGTAAATTAGCTCTTGATCTCAATTGTCAAGTTAACTTTTGGTCTTCTCATTGTGAATTTCAGGATTCAAATTCAGGGAAGACGATTGGGGTTGCTAAACAGGATGGGGGTCTCTACTTCTTCAATAATGGGTCTACCTTTGGAAGGCAAGACCGGCAAACTTGTTTTAATTCTATTTCTGTTTCTAGTGATAGTCAGATTTTGCTATGGCATTATAGGTTAGGACATCCAAACTTTCAATATTTAAAGCATTTGTTTCCCAAGTTATTAATGAATAAAAATTTGCTTAAATTTCGGTGTGAATCTTGTGAATTAGCAAAACATCAACGCACAGTTTTTTCGTCTCAACCATATAAGAAATCACAACCTTTCACCTTGATTCATAGTGATGTTTGGGGTCCCTCTAAAGTGCCCACTTGGTCTGGCAAACGTTGGTTTGTGACCTTCATTGATGACCACACTAGAATATGTTGGGTCTTTCTCTTAAAAGAAAAATCAGAAGTTGGGAGTGTGTTTCAAAACTTTTACACCATGATACACACACAGTTTCAAACCAAAATTAAAATTTTTCAGAGTGATAATGGGAAGGAATTTTTTAATAAGATGTTAGGAGATTTTTTCATCACAAATGGGATAATTCACCAAAGTTCTTGTAATTATACTCCTCAACAGAATGGAGTTGCCGAAAGAAAAAATAGACATCTACTTGAAGTTGCTCGAGCCTTAATTTTTCAAACTAAAGTTCCAAAATACCTTTGGGGAGATGCTATTTTGACTGCTACTTACCTTATTAACCGGCTTCCAACACGAACTTTGAATTTTAAAGCCCCTATCAAATTGCTTTCTGACATATTTCCCAACACTCAGCTATTAGGGGATATTTCCTTAAAAATTTTTGGCAGTGTTGCCTTTGTTCATAATCATGACCCAAAATCTTCTAAACTTGAGCCAAAGGCCCACAAATGTATTTTTGTAGGCTATCCTACCAATCAAAAAGGGTACAAATGTTTTGACCCAATTCCAAAAAATTGTACATCTCTATGGATGTCACCTTCTTTGAAGGGCAATCCTATTACAATGGATGTCATCTTTAGGGGGAGAGCACGAGTGAAGATGGTGGTTGTGGTTTCGATAATTCGGTAATTGATGTTTTGTATGAACAAGCGCCTAATAATTTTAACACACAATTTGGGAAAATAAATGAATTAAATATTAAAGATACTGGTGTTGGTAATGGTGAACAACCAGGGTTAATGTCATCCCAAAATCTGATTACTAACGAAGGACCAGAGATGTGTGCAAAACGGTATAAAGGTCTTGTTTATTCTAGAAAAATTCCAGAACAAGAAAGGAAATAAACCATCCCTCAGCAACCTTAAGAATCCTACCTGGAGGTGGATCCTAATACTCACGATGACTCTTCTGAGATACTTGAAGGTAGTTCTCAAAATAATACCGAGTCAACTCAGTTTAATCAATTTGATCTTCTTATTGCTCTTAGAAAAGAAGTCAAAGCGTGTACGAAATCTCCCAAATATCCCATTTCGAACTTTGTGTCATATAAAAATATCTCACCGACCTATTCTGCGTTTATCTCTTCTGTGTCGAATATAGTTGTTCCTAACAATGTTCAGGAGGCTTTAAATGTTCCAGAGTTAAGAGAAGCTGTGTATGAGGAGATGAGAGCGCTGGAGAAGAATGCTACTTGGGAGAAAGTAAAACTTCCTGAAGGAAAGACGGTTGTTGGTTGTAAGTGGGTATTCACTCTGAAGTATAACTCAGATGGGTCAGTGGAACGGTACAAGGCTCGTCTGGTGGCTAAAGGCTTCACTCAAACGTATGGAGTCAACTACTCTAAAACCTTTTCTCCAGTGGCAAAACTAAATACAATTCGGGTTCTCTTATCAGTTGCAGCTAACTTGGACTGGCCTCTGAATCAGTTAGATGTAAAGAATGCCTTCTTGAATAGAGACTTAGAAGAAGAGGTTTATATGGAACCTCCACCTGGGTTTACTGAGGAATTTGGGACAAAAATCTGCAAGTTAAAGAAGTCTTTGTATGGCCTTAAACAATCCCCTAGGGCGTGGTTCGAACGATTAACAAAGTTCCTCAAGGGCCAAGGATATAATCAAGGGCAGTCTGATCATACTCTCTTCACAAAGATGTCCACAAGAAACAAACTTTATGTTCTCATTGTTTATGTGGATGATATGATTTTGACCAAGGATGATGTTGAAAAAATGAGTCGACTGAAGCAAAATCTTGCCAGAGAATTTGAGATTAAGGATCTTGGCGACCTACGATATTTCCTTGGAATGGAGGTGGCCCGTTCAAAGAATGGTATTGTAGTCTCACAACGGAAATATATATTGGATCTGCTGTCAAAAACTGGGATGAGTGGGTGTAAGCCATCGGATACTCCCATAAAACTAGGTACCAAGCTAGGAGATGTTAAAGACGGTGTTCCAGTCGAAACAGGAAGATACCAAAGGTTAGTTGGGAAACTAATCTACTTGTCTCATACGCGCCCTGACATCGCTTTTGCCGTAAGCATGGTTAGTCAGTTCATGCACTTACCGTGTGAAGAGCATTTAGAAGCTGTGTATCGTATTCTTCGTTACCTCCAAAGACTCTCAAGGGAAAGGTCTGTTCTTCAGAAAGAACGAGAAGAAAGGAATAGAGGTGTACACTGATGCTGATTGGGTTGGATCAGTTACTGATAGACGGTCCACGTCTGGCTACTGTACGTTTCTTTGGGGCAACTTGGTGACATGGAGAAGCACAAAGCAAAATGTTATCGCTAGGAGTAGTGCAGAAGCTGAGTTCCGATCAATGGCTTAAGGAGTATGTGAGGTTCTTTGGCTACAAAGGGTCTTAAAAGAACTCAAAAGGCCAATAAGTCTTCCGATGAAGTTATACTGCGATAACAAGGTTGCTATCAGTATTGCCCACAATCCGGTATTACATGATAGGACAAAACATGTTTAGATTGATAGGCACTTTATCAAAGAGAAGTTAGAGGATAGAATAATATGTACTCCCTTTGTTCCGTCTAATCAACAAGTTGCAGATATTTTGACCAAGGGTTTGTTAAGGCAACCATTCGAATTTCAAGTGAGCAAGTTGGGCATGACAGATATCTTCACACCAACTTGAGGGGGAGTATTGATAATTCGATACTATTTAGTTTAGTTATTTATTTGTGTTATTTTATTTTTGGTAGAATCCTACTTTAATAGGTATTTTAGGTAAGTTATGATGTTATTGCCTATATAATGTGCCTGGTATTCATTCTTTATAATAATGGAATAAAAGATATATTTCTCTCTATTTCTATAGAGTTCATAAGTCAAAATATAGAAGCATGTAAACCATCTACAGCATTACATAGGTACGAAATCCAATACTAAAAACCAATATCGAAAAAGGATACTAGGGCTATTACTATTAAGCACTTCAATTTAGTAGTCTTGAATTCCTCATTGAGTCTATCAAGTATCACAAATTATTCAGGTAGCAATAATGTTGACCATGGGAGGATAAAGTGGGCAAAAATAATAGTTTACGAAATATATGATACAGAAAAAAACTAAGCAAAGCAATTTTATGCATTTAGTCTCATATTTACGTATTTAAAAAGCATGTTTATGCCCCAGTCGTGTCAGCAACGTCTGTCGTACGTCCGGGGCATGTTCATGTGGTGTCCCTCATGTGCCATGTGTACTTAAAACTACGAAATAAGTTTGACATGCCATGTGGTGTGTCAAATAAGTGCCCAAGCCGTGTGCTAATCACCACAGAGCTGTTTGGAAGATAACTTAGTTTTCGGCCAAATGTCTAATTTAGAAGTTAGTCTATTTAAATTGATGTATTGTGAGTTTGTCCATTTCAATAAACATTTGAGTTGTGTCGATTAACCTTACAAACTTTATATCTTAAATCGTCGATTATTTGGATCTAATTTCTATACATCCGTCTTATTTAATTTTAGTATTAAATTAAATTTGACCTTTTATACTTCTTTCTTACAACCAAACAAAGATAATTCTAAATATATGTTCAAAGTCTCGAGCTTTTATGGGTTCATTCTCTCTCAATTACCATTTATTAAGTCCAAATTTCTTCAGTCAAACTAAGAATTGTGCCAACACATGATTACACATTTAATTTTTGCTGATTGCATTAAAATTGTATGCATCACAAATTTCAACAATATGTAACAATATTCACACCATGGTTCTAGAACGCTTGAATGATATATGAATATGGATTCACACAACATTACATAGATTGGAAGCAACAAAAGAAAAATCAGTAATAATCAACAATGCATATATTTTTGTAAAGGATATCTAGCACATTAATTGGAAAATATAGACCAAATACTGATTACCTTCCCTTTCCTTCCCTCGTAGATATTTGTGTCTGATCTAGAGTGGTGGGAACTAGCACTTATCTCAAAGCTTGAATTCGGGTTGAATATTATTATATCTGCATCTGATCCGGCAAGTATTGCTCCTTTTCTTGGATATATATTGAATATCCTCGCACTGGGGAAAAAATGTCAAATCAAAATCAATTTTCCATTGCTCCAGGAGTTGGGATTGAAACTGATGCATCAAAACACGTGATCATAAAACACTTGGGCGCGTTTATTTCCTTGATTTGCTTGAAATTTCTTTTTGTGGAAAACAAAAACTTAAGGGGAGGTGGTTTTCAATTCCATGGAAAATGACTCTTACGAACATTAATGCAGTGAAACACCGCAAAGTATGGAAAATAAGAAATCTTGGGCATTTTGATTGTAAAGAAGTCAATCAAGCAAACCCTATATCTTATCTTGGACAGCTAGATGATTCCTCAAAAAGATAGCTCAAACATTTTCATATTGTTATGAAAAGTTAGGCCTCAGGTGGTAAATTATCTATTTATTTAAGATATAATTCAATAGGAAATCAAATTTTAGAAAAGGCAAAAGGGCTCACTAACCAACCATTCCCCATTGTTCAAATATAGGCATAAATAATTTTCGAAACAAAGAGGAGTCGAAAACTTCACCCATCCAGGGTAGTTGCCTCCTTGCTGCCTAGACTAGACGAGGTAGCAGGTCACCACCTATCACCTTTTTCTGGACTAGGTGGGCATTTTTAAACTGTATTTTCAAGAAAGTCCAAAGGAAAAAAAAGAAAAAAGACAACATACCACTCAGTGCTTGTTACCCGGACATAATCAGTGACAGATATTTGGCCCGACTCCTGAAGTCACAGAAAGAAAATATATATATATAAGAAGAAAATAAGATATCCCAAGTATGGAGCTCAATTAATACAATATAGTTTTACATCTTTGAGCTTACCACCATCGTATCCCAAACCACATGCATCCTCTCTTCAATACCTGTATATTCCAAGCGCCATTAGTAGAAAGTATATTATTTCAGCTCAAGAAACAGGCTTCACCGCTTCAGAGGTACATAGAGTCGTTAAAAATAAAAATAAAAAAAGTATTACCATTGACCCCATTTGGTATTTTCCTAAAATCATCATATCCCATAGCTTTCTGGGTAGAGTTGAAGGTACAGTGATCTGTTCCTACAAGCTGCGAAAATAAAGCAACATCCATGGTAATTATATTATCATACATTGATCTGCAGATCAAAATCGTGAAAGAAACTACAGGAACATATTCTTCATGCAGCTTATACAGCCAGTAATTCTTGTCTAGGAACTGCCTCAAGAGGAAATTAATCAGTTAATGAAATCCAACATTTGGGGGTCTTTAAGAATTTTAAGTTGTGAATTTATAACTTTTTCTCTGATCACAGCAGCAATCACGTTGCCAAGTTCAAGTCCCCCACCTTTTTCCAAACGTGGTTCTAATACTTGGAGAGCCCAAATTCAAGAATGTAGAGTGGTTACCCCAACCTACAAATAATCCTGATAGATAATTTTAAGCGACTTTTAGACTCTTCTCCTCATTCATAATGTGAAATTAGACTTACCCCCTCTTTTAAGCATTTACTGTAGTCCTCCAGCACAGCAATTTTTATTTATTTTTTGTCGGGGGGTGGATTCTCAAAGGGTTACATAAAGCTATGTAACCCTTTGCCTCGCACTATTTTCCATGTAATCCCAATGTCTAAGGATTATGAAATCAAAGGGTAGGTAAAATTTCAACATTATAATTTATAACCGGGAGCAAAGGATGGATCAGAAACATGTACAAAAAGTCAAAAACTAAGTGGTGAAAAAACCTGCAGAATTCCTCTTGACAGAGCTGCTTGAAGAGCCTTTCCATGTCCTGATTTTCTAATAGGGGGGCTCATGACAAACCTGAGAAAAGAAAAAACCATAAAATTGACACCTTATCATCTGTCCATCAGAAATTAAGAGCCTCACTTTCCCTTTTGGCACGTTTCAAATTAAGATTCTCGTTCCTAAAAATAGGCTTATAAATTAGCATGATATACCAAAGCTAACTTTTAATGGTGATGGAGCTATCATGGCTAACAACTACCCCTTGATAAATAAAGCACAGTTACGTGGCAGTTTGAACTATTTTTCTCAAAGAGTTTTACTTTCATGCTAGGATCTTAATTTTGAGCCGGAAAGAGTAATTATTAATTAATAAGGGGGAGAGGGATTTTACTTTGCTGCTGTGATGAAGTCAGGATCCCAAAGCCCAGAATCATCAAGGGCCAGCCCTGAAACTACAGGCTCCCCAATCACTCTCTGCCCTGCATTTCAAATGTTTGCTCCCACTGAGACCCTAATTCAAGAAAGCAACATGGTACTACATTGAAAGTTCAATACATATATGATTGTGGTCATGCTCAATGTTTCTCAACAGAAAAGAATGGCTATCAAACACACCATGGAGAAGCATGATCACATCTTAATTACAAGCGAGTGATCAAGGGGTGCAATGTTGGGAATTTTATGCAGGAAACACACAGCCACTAGCCCTGAGGTGTGGATCAAGCTTTCATATACCTCTGGTGCAGGACCAAAGAGGATTAATAGAACAGAAATTTCGAAATAGGCCCCACTTACACAAAGTATTTAGAGTTTGGTCCTAGTAAAAAAGATCTTTTAAACTAGTCCAAAGCTTTGAGAAATAAGCAGAGGATGCTGTAACATAGACAATAATTACTACAACAAAGATAATCGTTAATAAAGAGATTATTATATACAAAATAGCTATGTAGTTCTAATCCTTGCGAATTGTTTGCAAAAATGTGTGTTTGATCATACATTTTCGTGATTCAACTGTTGATCATTGATATCTTTTAATGTTTTGTTGAGACTTTAAATCCCACAACAGGAAATGAAATCCTTCCAAAGCAATATATAAGAATAAAGGGCTATTCCACCCATTACCAATTGGTTTTGGGTTGGGTGCTCCGAACTCTAATATGGCATCAGAGGGAAGGCTATTCACCATCTCAAGGTCTAACAGCCACACAGGCTCCATGCTCAATATTAGACCACGGTGTCACCCAATATATAACACCACAGGCTCAATATTACACAAACACCACAGGCTCAATATTACACCACACGTGAGGTGTGCCATTACGCCATTATTTTGTAAATATTTATTTTAGAGGGATTTTAGAGGGGGTATCATCAAAATTGGACTATGTTATAAAATCTTTTAAGGTGTGGGCCAGATGAGGGGGAAATCTTTAAAATGGACCCATAATTGTTCAACTAAAAAGAAACTAAAGCGGAAAAAAAATATCAGTTCCAAGGCAATGGTATTCCTGATAGTCAATTCATTCAAGCCTACCGATCCTAAAAAATGGACCCATAATTGTTCAACTAAAAAGAAACTAAAGCGGGCAAGGCAATGGAATTCCTGATAGTCAATCCTAAAATAAAACTGGTAATCCACAGTTTCCTAGGTTATAGTAATTATTACCCAATTGAACCCTCGGCTATCCATTTTCCTCTTGACACATCCCTAATCAACAGATATATGTACTAAGCAGGCTAGATAGAGAACTAAGGGGAATAATACAGAAATACTCATCAATCAGCAACAATAGCACAATGCTATCATATAAATTAATCAAAAATGACATTTCTAAAATTGAAATAGTTGGAAACCTGATTTCCGTGCTCTAGCTATTTCTTCCATTGCATCTATGCTCATGACATGAACAACATACAGAGGCGTGTTCACAAAATCAGCCAAACGGATTGCTCGAGATGTGGCCTCACCTTCCAGCTGCATGAGCATTAAAATAAGAAGACTAACTGTATGAAAGGAATAACCACAACAATTGCCTCAGGAATAGAAATAAGCAGACCGATTTGAAGAATTAACCTGCTTAGCGTAGAAGTCATCAAATCAGACCTCAGTGAAAAAAAAACTCTGGTGTGATGAGATGAATAATATTCAATACTTTGAAATTAAAATTGCAAGAACCCTTACATAATTGCCAGTAAACTTTAACCCTAAGGAAGGACTACAACCAATTTCCACTTTAAATCTAAAGATGACGAAACATGGAAACTATCTAAGAAAGGGGTGCTGAATGAAAAGGTGTCGATGTATAAAATGCATCTATTTGTGATGTGCCTTCCACTTGAAAACTAAAGATGACGAAATCATCAGCATTTGTATTAGTACTGGAACAAAACAAATTAATGCAAAAAAATCTAAAAAAAAAGATCGTGCTTCACGGGTGTAAGAAAGCATACTCAAGCTATATGGGGAATTTAGCACAATAATTTGCTATTGCTTGTGGCAATGAAGCATGGACTCTCTGACAGTGATAGGGTCAATTAATGCACCCGAATAGGATTCTCATGTTTAAAGTATATTTAACTACAGATACTTGAAGGATTCTCAAAGAATCCTAAAGATCAATGGTACTTTCAAAACCAATAAAATTATGTATATAGACTTAGTGCTTTACTACTAATAAACCCTTAGGTTGTGTTTGGTTGGCATTTTTGAACAAGATTTTAAAATCTTTTCTCAAAACACAATTTAAAATCAACTCACTTTCACACTTCCCAAAATTTATTTCACTATACTTTCTCTCTCTAATTTTTTTTTTAAAACGCCAAAATCCAAAAATAAAAAAATAATAAAATTATTTGAAACCTACTCATCAAGATCTATAAAATAAGATCCATTGTGACTATTTTTTGAAATTTTTTATACGTTTTTTTCATTGGTTGAAAAAAATCAAACAAAACTAAATTCACTTTTCAACATAAACACTCACTCAAAATATTCAACCAAACACAATTTTTTAAAAAATTTTTTAGAAAATTTGTCTAGAAATTGCAACCAAACACAACCTTAATCACTCAAAAATAACAATAATCATATACTGTCTTACAGCATTCAAATGAACTCCTCTAAATGGTGATGACGATGTAACAAGGTGCACTAAAATTCTGTAGCCTTGTTTCATCTATTTTTCACATTCTTTCAAGACTCCTTTCATTTGAAGGAAACGTAACATGGTAAAACACACTACTTTCACATAACTCAAATCTGCTTTGTGCCAATCTCGCACAAACATTAAGCCATTAGTGGCTAGCTCTGATCTTGAAACTAACATGGCCACGTAGCATTAAATGAGGATAAAATTAATTGATGCAGCTTCAATACACAATTTTGTCCATTGTATTTAGTCTTTCTCAATTACTACCACAAATCGTCGTTAGAATAGGATTAATTTGAAGAAAAACATCTTGATGTTCCTACAACCACCCTGAACCCCAGTCAATCTTAGGAGAGGGGAAATGGAAGGATTAGAGGTATAAGAGGGGGACAGGCCTTGGCCGGTAGGCCCAGCGGTATAAGGAAAAATGAGAGAGGGTCCCTCTCCAAGAGGAGGGGAGGTGGAGAGGGGCAGGCAACAGTAGAAAGCAATATATGTCCCTAAACAAGGATGGCAGAATCTAAGAGTAGAGTTACCAGTGGGGGCCTTGAAAGCGCATGTCCCTCTGGACCAGTAATTCCAAGTTCAATCATTTTCTTCTGCCCTTCAAATACGGCATCTCCATTCTCTGCATGAACCATAGCCAAGGCACCCAGAGACTTACACTTTTTGAATCCCTCCAGTAAAAGCTCATCATTGATCATAACAAAACCCTTGTAGGCCATGAAAAACTTGAAAGAGTTGATTCCTATTGGTGGGAGAAACAACTGGTTTAGTATTTTATCAAAACCTAATGAAAAGAAAATACGCTGGTTCTCAAATATAAGATCAAGTGACAACAACTAGACTCACACCCATAGTGTCTGAAAACACACAAACCTTTCTCCTTAACCATAGTTTCCATCTCCTTTGAAACAACGTCATCCCATTTTGTGACTACCGCATGGAAACCATAATCCATGCAAGACATCTTTGCTTTTTTCACGTAGGATTCATAACCAGAAGATAAACTCCCATTTACAGGCATAACAAAATCAATGTGCATAGTTGTCCCACCGGCTAATGCTGCAGCCTGACCGCTGAAGAAGTCATCAATAGTCTCAGTAATACCTATGTACTCCATGGCCAAGTGAGTGTGAGGATCAATTCCACCTGTCAACATCACCAGCAAAAGATTGTCATTTTATAACATATTATTATCAGATCTAGACAATAAATGTTTAGTAAAAATCCAGTTACAGGATATTAACATCGTCTCTAGATAATTACGTAGACTTGGAGGTCTTGCAAATGAGTAAAAACCCAATAGACGAGTAAATCAGACAGAAATAACCCAAATTTTGATAATAATAACTTTTGTTTAGTGGGACTTGCTTGACAAAATCATATCCATATTGTTGAAATCAGCCTTTTTGGCACATACATAGTGAAATCTATCTCTCTCGGAAACGTAGGCCTCATTAAAGGTTGGACTACATAAATTATGCGTGGTTCAGTCCCTCATTTTATTCACTTGCTTTCTTAAATTATTTTTAAATGCTTAGCTCATTCATGGTGATTCCCAAGTAAGTAAGTAACCAAGATGTGGATTGAGGCATCATAGACTTCTATTACTAAATGTCTAAATCTGAAACCAAACCAAGGCCTTCTTAAGCCTTGAAAGTTGAGACGTTTATCTATCTTACTCCTTTATCACCTTAACATCACACACGGTTACCTGTTGTACACATCAGATTACTCCATTTGAAGGCAAAGGCTGGAACAATTTCACCATTTGCTTGGAA
The DNA here is from genome assembly GCA_021464415.1 of Lonicera japonica. Taxonomy (NCBI): domain Eukaryota; kingdom Viridiplantae; phylum Streptophyta; class Magnoliopsida; order Dipsacales; family Caprifoliaceae; genus Lonicera; species Lonicera japonica. The sequence goes on from CM038464.1 coordinate 62,229,126, forward strand.
ACCACTCTATTAATCTCAATCAGCTTTTTATATAATTAATGGTTCCAGGAACTTTAGCTGTAATATACCCGAGTCCTTAGCAGTCTATGACTTGTATGTGTGTGCCACACTACAGCTAAAAAAACACTTATTGTCTAAAGGAATGTTTTAGTTGCATATAGTCAATATGCATTATTAGCATGAAGCAGAATTAAATGGTTGATCCATAAAGGTTCATTGCAAGTTACAATTTCGAAGGGTCTTATACAAGATTTTAGAGTATCCTAGAACGAAAAGACCAGTAGTAAATTGTCATGCACCCAAGAAAGGAGAGTTTACCTGGCATGACAAATTTTCCAGTGGCATCGAGAACAGTAACATCATCACCAACCTGCAGATGGCACTCAAGAAATTGGATGCACATGAAGAAAAAGAAGACCAAGAAACCTAAAATATATCCATATATGTACGTATCAAGTAAGTGGATATCAAAGCACTAGCAGAAAACTCTAAGCAAATAAAATGCATAAATGTACTCAAGCCACGGACTATAAAATTCAATGTAGATTTACAAATTAAATAATGCAATAGAAATGGGTTAATATATATATATATATGTATTATATACAAGAGATGAGTGTGTGGAATTTCAGAATATGAAATTATATAGATAATTATTGTGATTACAAAGACTCACAAACTGGACATAAATAGGACACAAATAAACCCTAAGGTGCCAATTGATGTGTGTTCTTACTTCATCCCTCTCCCAAATTCCCTCTGTTACTGTGATTGACAGCTTGACGCCATGAAGCTTATGAGTCACCGTCACGCACTACCCTCCTACCAAATCAAACTCTGAAATACTAAGACACTAGTGTGCATGCAAGGTCCAAGAAGCTACACCCTTTTTCTTGTATATTTGAAAATGTACCCCCAGTACATACGTGTCATCATAGTAGTAGCAAAAGTTCCTTCTTGTTCACTCCTCCATCTCACCAAGGTCAAATTTTTTTGATAGGTTGCAACCCATCCTTCTCTTGTGTAGATGTTGAAATTGGCAAAGCTAGAAGCAGGTTGTAGATGCAGGGTTTACCAAGGAAGCCTGCATGCTCTGATTGCCAGCGAGCCCTATCCAATCACTTGAATCATTTTTCTTGTTCATGACATTTGCAACCAGAGGTGTGGGGGGTCATGTTCAGTCAGCTAAGAGGACTAGCATAAAACAAAGCTGGTGATGCGGCACGCATGAAGACAATTTTAATTTATTATTTATTTAATTTTAATTTTATTATTTTGGGGCAATATTTTTCTTATTTTAGTTATTAGGGCTTTGGTAAAATCTAGAGTATTAGTTTTTTTTTAATAAGTCCTCTTTGCCCTAGCAAGGGCAAAAGAGTAATAGCATAAATAAAGAAAAAGGTGGGAGATTACAGCAAGGCCATCTCCAAAGCCATAAGCCAAAAAACACAATGAAATGACCAAAATTGCAAGGTGGACTAAAGGAAAGAAACCGATATGTCCATCAAGCAATTCAAAAAGGAAATGCATAGCCTAAACATGGGGCTAGAAGACGGAGAAAAACATCTACAAAGACCAAAAGAAGACCAAAAAGGAAGGCCAAACAAGCAACCAACAAGACAAAAAATAAAAATGCAGAGCTGTGAACAGTAAATTGCAGAAATTTGCCAGCAGCAAAGAGGCAAATTGTACCCAAAAAAACCACTGCTGTAGCTAATACATAGTCACCAATAATGCACTAAAACTGCCAGGAATGAAAGCTTAGAGACTGAAGAAAGATCAGTCTGCATTATCATTAAAAATGAAAAGTCTGGAGTTAATGCTTTGTTTTAGGTAATTCGGGTTTCCTTATAGTTAAAGGATTTCATTTGGAGTAGCCTCCAAGCAATCCTAGTTATTTTAGGTTTAGGATTGGAGTTGTATAAATAAATAAAGCCCCATATGTATGAGAATTGAATCTTTTACCAACATATCAAATATTTCGAGAATTTTTTCCCTTTTATTGTGGATTCAAGAAGTTACATAAAAGATGATGATCTTTTCCCTTTAAAACCTCTTCCATCCTACAACAGTTGGCAATCTTTTGATTAGCTTGACAAAGTCGGCAAACTGCTTGTGGTACCCTTTGACTGACCTAGTGGTATTTCTGAGCTTGCTTTTCGTAAGTCATCATCAGAAGAATTTGGTCTGAAAGAAAGACAAATGAGAGGGTGCAGGTGTATTCTGTGATAAGTATACTCCTTTTCACTTATGCAGTAAAACTTGCCACATCGAATTCATACACACAACCTCTTACTAGTGTGAGGGGTGCACTTACATCTGGGTACATTCACTGAGGAGTATGCTCATGTGCATACACGCCCAATTTCAACATCTTTGTTCTATAACACTAGCAGTTATATAGTAAACAAATAGTGTATCTCTCTGGGTAATTTTGTCAGTCACTTACAAATCAACAAGAATCGAAACCCTTAACAAAGAATCAATCATTGGCCTAAACTATATAAAAGTACCTTGATATTAGGCTTCACAGCAACAATGATCCCATCCTCTACGTACACATCAGCAACTTCCTGATGGTGAGCATTCACAACAGTTCCCCCCTTAATCAATATCTTTGATGATGAGGATGACTGTGACAATCTGCACTCAGATTCGCCATACCCAGTCGCCGCATCACACCACTGTTTAAAAATAAGAACTTATTCAAATTAGTTAGCACTCAAAACTATCCCATTGATCCTTTTGGTTGCCAATAAATTATATCTAGGAACCTCTTTTACATGTAAAATACTCGAAATTTCACATTTTTTTCACCTTTAGTGATCCTGGATTACACAATTCTCTATGTAATCAATTTCCAAGGTACAAACTTTGTTTTAGCCTAATTTTTTCATTTTTGCATAAAATTCAAAAACAACGTCCCACATAGTTAATTTTTTGGTTTTCCATGAAAAAAATTTCCCATTAAACCCAAACAATCCAACCAATCCAAAAAAATGCACCATGGGCTTAGTTGAGTAGTAAAAAAATGATAATAAAAAAAAGTTGAGAAGTTTCATTTTCCATTTGGTATTAACACTAGTAAGGTAAAGTTTTAAGAATTTGACTGCAGAGATAGAATAATATATTAGCAAAGTTAAACTCTTTGGAGTTAGTTGACTAAGATCAAAACCCACAAAACTCTATATACATGTAAAGATGGAGATGAACATGTATACATATATATATATATACCTGATTGGAGTTTGAGAGCGGAGATAAAGTGGCTAAAAGCAGAAAGATGAGAAGAGATACACAGCAAATATTATACTGATGATTATTATGATGATACATCTTAAATTCTTTTCAGTTTTAACAACTGAATCTCCCTAATTTGTATCCAATGGAGGATGATCACGGGATCGTATGTATGCTCACGAAGAAAAAGAGAGAAATTTGATCTCACCTCAAATTTCAAACTTATCTCTATTATCATTATATGTAACCAAAAAAAAAAACAATATTATCATTATACATTGATTTGACCGAATGGAACCAAAGACTACTAAACACGTGCCACCTAACTCAATTTAAAAAACAGAGCGCGCGGATTATTCTAGTTGATAAAATACTTAGGGTGGTGATGTTGTCACCCAAAAAACATTTGATAACATTTTTATTTTAATTCGGTCATTTATAACCGAGTAAAGTGTCTATTATTCAGTTGTTGAGGACCGAATATAAGTTTATATATTCGGTTCTTGACAACCGAGTAAAGCATTTTCAAGTTTTTTTAAATTTTTGCAAGTTTATATTCGGTCCTTCACAACCGAATAACGTATACATTATTCGGTTGTTAAGGACCGAATGAAAAGTGGGAGTGTTTTCAAGAGATTTTGGGGGTTGCCAACATCACCACCCAATACTTAGACCATCTCTACTCGGGAAAATGCTAAATATAGTATAATTGAGTCCGTGAAATGATAAATAATTGTTGTATTTGGCAGCAAACAATCATTTATTATAGTCGGTGGACTGTGCATCAGCTATCACGGCCAATTCACAGAATCCTAGCCTTTTATTTTTTGTTTAATTTTTTGTTTAAAAAAATATCACAGAAGATACACAAAATATAGGCCGTGAGTTGTTTCCCACAGCTAATACTCAGTATATCGCTTGTGACCATTTTACCTTTTTCAGTGTAAACAAAATTAAAATAGTAGGCTAAATATACACTTTTAGCCTATCTTATTGATGGTCTTAGGTGCTCATTCAAAAGGATTTTTATTATATTGTGATAAAAAGAAGACATTTATTCAAGTCTTATTCGGAGCAGAGATTTTTATTATTATTATAATAAAAATGATAAATTTAAACCTTTTATTTGAAAAAAATAAAAAATAAAATAACTCAATTTAAATAAAATACGTGTAACATGTATCAAAAGTATTATCAAACTATTTAAAAAATATCAAAAAAATTAACCATATAATTTTTTATTTCTTATATATTTTTAAAATTAAAAAATTATTGCTCTTTATTATATAAATGTTAAAGAGCCCAAAAAGTATCACACAAATTATATTATTTAAATGAATTTGAATTATTTATTTACATAAAAATCTAGGATAAATAAAATGACAGGTGGTTGAGATACATTCACCCTTGCTTTTGAGTTATACTTTCGGTATATTTTTTTTTTTGACCCCGTGGCATTGCTCCTCAATTAATATAAGGACAATGCATAGCTCAAAAAACTTTTAATATAAATGTACTTGTAACTATAAAATTGGCAATACACATCAAATCTAAACTGAGCGTATCTTTTGAAACTAATTCGAGAATCTAAACTGAGCGTATCTTTTGAAACTAATTCGAGAATGATTAACCAGTTTATTGTCAGATACTTCCTGTGTTATGTTTTTTTTTCTCAATCTTCTTGTAGACTAAGTTGCCCATTTTTTCCATGTCACAAAACTTAAAAGTTTGATTTGTGATAACACAAAAAAAAATGAGAGAGAAAGGTGATATTTGGTTGATGTTTTGAGTTGAGTTTTTAAAATATGGTATTTGGTAAAATTTAAAAGTATGTTGAAAAGTGAATTTAGTTTCTGTTTGGGTTTTTTTCAACCAACTAAAAAGTCTTATAAAGAAATTTTAAAAAATAGTCACAATGGATCTTATTTTATAGATCTCAACGAGTATGTTTTAAATATATATTTTTTATTTTTTTTAGAGAGAAAATAAAATGAAATAAATTTTGGAAAGCGTAAAAGTATAGTTGATTTTGAGTTGATTTTTTAAAATTTAGAAAAAAAATCCTTACCAAACTGGCCAGTCTATATATTAGTCTTTTAATCGTTTTAAAATTGGTCGCAAACTTATCTATACACATTTAAGATTAGAACTTATTGAACATTAATAGTCTCAAATAAAGTTTCTCCGATGGTACCATTTCTATCTTACTTGGCATTTATTTAAGAATGAGAAATTCTTCATATAACTCACCTTTCACATTGTATAGAAATAACTGTAGAAATGACCATTGAAATACCTTTTTTTCCTTTTCTCCTTTTTAACATCAAAATTTACTTAAATAAAAATGAACATTGGAAATGGCCTAAATGGGTGAGCGAGTTACATTTCAGCCAAGAACCTGAAATTTTCTAACATAACCATTCAGACATTATTTGAATATTTGTTGATTTTAGACTTTTGTGTATACAATACTTCAATATAAGACGTAATCGCCATTATGCTTGTGCCCCTCTCATAAGTCAGAGGTTGTAAGTTTGAAGGAGCTGGCTGATCCAGAACGAAAGGTAGTTTTCAGAAGGGCGCAAACTCAAACCACGGCAAAGACACATTCAATTTCATAATAAAGGACAACTATATTTAGCGCTAGTCATCATAATTGAGCCAATTAGTCCAAAATAAAGTCTCATTACAATAACACTTTACAAACTCGCTTATATAAATCAAGGAAACCAAACGAGATTCCAATTTCAACCTTCAGTTAAACCCATTAACGCTCAGAATACATCTGAGCCTCGTAGTCTTTAGTAAATACATTATCAATCGGAATTCAGCAACAAAGAAACGTAAAGACTTCAGTTACATGTCTCTACAAAGAGATTTAGACCTTAACTTCTATGTTTATGCATGTAGAATGTATATGAACCACTCACTCCCTCGAAGTACAAATATGATTCATTCCTAAAGGATGAGTACAATCCTTGATCGCACCATTGATGAAAAGCAGCACACATCCGCAAAAAGACTGCATAACAGTAGATCTCCTGGACAACTTAATCCCAGGGAGATGGCAGGCATTATTATCAATCAAGAAGATGCGTTATCATTTTAGCATTATCATTAATCAAGAAAGATGTGTTGGAATTTTAAGTATTAATGCAGGGAAATATCTTATACCCAATGCGCGCTAAAAGCCCCAATGACCTCCAATCAAATCATCTCAAAACTTCAATTTTCTCTTATTTTCAAGGCTTTACGCTGGATGACAATGCAAACCCACGCCGAATAGTTTCTATATAAATAATATGGAATAAATTCTCAACCAATCATGACCATAGTATACGTAGTTGACAATTAGTATCCACAAAAGGGGTGTATCAAAAATTAGTTAAGCTTGGAGTATAGTTGATTGATGAACACACGGAAATCACACAATTAAAACTATCAATCACATACTTATAACAGAAGCAGCATCAGTAGTAGTAGTAGTAGTAGTAGTAGTAGTAGGACATCTAGCATACTGAAGCTGTTCCATAACTACTAGAAGTCTATAACTAAAACTTTGCACACAGGCACATTCAGTAGACTGCAGAAAGGGCATTATTATTGCTTTTTAACATCTCGTCTCATCTGAACTCAACTCCAAAATATCCACCTGTGTATGTTCATCTAAGCTGGTGCTTTCCATGAGCTCAAGGGGGGTGTGTCGGAATACTTCCAAGTGTTTGCCATAGAGGAAGGCCCATACCTCTCTCCCTTGACTGCATCAGCTGAAGCAATAGTTTCGAGCTCGGCCATGTCTTCTGGAGTCAGTTTCACGGAAAGAGCAGCAACATTCTGGTTGAAGTTTTCAACTTTGGTGGTCCCAGGTATCGGGCACACATCATCACCTTGGTGGTGGACCCATGCCAGTGCCAGTTGTGATGGTGTGCATCCTTTCTTTCTCGCCATCTCATTCACACGTTCATACATTTTTTTGTTGTGTTCCAGATTCTCTGCTTGGAATCTGGGTAGGGTCTGCACATACAGATGACGCGCAGATATTAAATTTTGTGCTTTTTTAGAATATGTACGACAGAAAAGAAATTTAAAAAAATGATGTACTAACCCTTCGGAAGTCATTATCTGCCAACCTATCGAGGAGTTGTGGACCCGAAGTAAAGAATCCTTTTCCTAGAGGACTGAATGGAACAATCCCAATGCCTAGTTCTCTGGAGAATTACGAAAACAGATTAAAAGCTTTTCATTTTCGAGAAAAAAAGGGAAAAAAATGAACAGCGCATAATACTATTATTTTCGGAAAAAAAAAACATGTGCAGAATTGGAGAAATATATGCGTCACCTGCAAGTAGGAATTACTTGTTCCTCTGCATCTCTACTCCACAAGGACCACTCCAGTTCTACAGCTGTAATTGGATGAACAGCATGCGCCCTTCTAATTGTGGATGGTGAGGCTTCAGACAGACCTATGTGTTTTATTTTACCCTCTTCAACCAGTTTTTTCAGTTCTCCAACCTAGCAACAACATGATTTAAAGGATTATGAAATGCTGAATAACTTCTTGCTAACGATGAATCACTATATATACATATACACAAATCAAGAACCAACACAAGTGCTATTTAGCTACCAGAGTAAGTTAAAAATGCTCAAATGAGTATTTGTTTCCTTTTTCAAAGAACCACAATGTATATCAAATTCATCAATTTAATTGTATTTAAATATGCTGGTATCTTTCTATATGTAATCAATTTAAATGGATTTGATCAGCTTTTACAAGCATCTATCCTTTTACTTTCGTCAGCCTTTAATTTAAGCAATGTGTCATGTGTCTTAACATTCACCACAACGACTGGCCCTTCATGACACTTCAAGTTAAGATAACCATGACTTAAATGGCACAATTTTCCCTTTGCCTCAGTAAATTTTATGTATGGGATCAAGACATGCCTCATAAAATCCAATATGAAGTGCCGAGTAGGTATAGAAAATTAGGTAACGCAGACCCAAACACACCCTTAAACCCTTAGAAGTTGGAACCCCTAGAACAAACAAAATTCTGTTTTGTTCTTGATTACAAATCTACCATTCTAAACCCTCTAAGAACTTCTAAATACAATTTATCTTCCATCCTCCGTTACCTCGTGCCTCCCCTTATGTTCCCTTCCTATCTCTCCCCACACTTCCGTAACAAGAAACATTTATCCAAACACACCCCATTCAAATCATACTGCAAATTCATTTGGTAATCATATCCACAGCCCTTACTCTTCTAACACTCCTTACAAAACCATAATTTCGAATTCACTTCTATCTCCACTTTAAAGTGCCCAACCTGTTGTTTCCTATTTTTGTTTTCCCTTTTACAATCACCCCATCTAATCAAACATTTGAGTCCCTAGAAATTTGTTTCATTTCCTAATCAAATCCACATTCTATACTTCCTCCCTTAGCCCTTCACTAACCATTAATTTATCCAATTGTTAAACACCAACACCTTGACTTCCCTCTTTTTTCTTTCCCCGTCATTTCGCTTCCCCAATCAGCCCTCTCCAAACAGACATGTTTTTCTTTTCTGTTTTCCTTTTGAAACAACCCAAACAGACCCTTTCACTAACCATTAAGGGTTTTTTTCCCATGAAAAGTTTGAATCTCATCCAGTTATGATTTAAACTCCAATTATAAGAGGCTCCTAGGGTGAATTTACCAATTTAAGATTTCAGAAATGAACAAAAACTCAAACTAAGCAAGCATTAGTGCTTCAATCAATGTTTTTTGTCCATAAACTTTCAAATTGTTAGTGTCGGAGCATCTAGCCCAAACCCGATTGACAATAGCCCCTTCATGTTATATATTGTCCCTTGTGGAATTTATCGATTTATATCTCAACATAAATAATTAAAAAATCACAAAGAGATGCCAAAAGTCGGGAGGTGACAATAAACCTAAAACCTAAGGCCAGACATTGTAGTTATCCCAAAAGGCTACATACTGCAGACACAAACATAACAATTATATATACACACACAAGGTTTGCAAACGGCATTATCAGCCATACAAGAAGCATAGTAAATATCAGCCGCACAACGCAATTATTTATCCCTTATATATTTTTAAGATTCAAAATAGCAATTATAATCAATTTTAATTTTGTTGGCTAGAAAACTTGCCCCAATGGCATAATGAAAATTTAGAAATAACTAGATCTACCTCTTTTATAATCAAAATTATCAGCTTTTCCGATAATCAAAATGAGGGTCCACTAATTTCATTGGCTAACATAAAATAGAACGAGAATCTTTTCAAATTTTGGATAATCTTGCATTTATTTATTTATTTGTAAAATTTATAAAATTTATTTTAATTTGATTAATTTGTAGTAAATCAATGTAATGGCCCAAAAATTTAATTACCGACAAAAAGAAAAAATTGGGAGTCCTACACCTTTTACAATTTATTAAATAAATAATCAAAATTTATTTTAATTATTCAATTTTAGTTATTTTATTGGAAATGCTCATAATATATGCACACATAATCATTTACCACTGAATTTAAATTAGTCACTCGGCAGTAATTGCAATTATAAAAAACCAAAAACGTCAAAACCAATGAACTGGGGAATTCGGACATTAACTAAATACCAAATGCAATAAATATAAATAAATAAGATAATAAATAAAAGCAGAGAGCCAATCGATTGTAAAAGCAGAGAGCCAATGTGTGTGTGAGTAATGTGTGTGTGATAAGACTGATTCGGCTCTCCCTTAAGGTTATTCGGCTCTCCCTTAGAGCCTGTTGGTTCCCTGTCTTGGTTGTGTGTACCGCCTTTTGGTATGAGCCTGTTGGTTCCCTGTCTTGGTGTGTGTATTTCAAAAAAAAAATAAAAGCAGAGAGAGGGGCAAGAAAGTAAATATTACAGTGACTTCGATCGGAACGCGAGTATCAATCCGATGAATATAGAAGAGATCGATATAATCAACGTCAAGCCTCTTCAAGCTAGCCTCGCAAGCTTCCCTAACATAGGACGGATCACCACAAATATCCCTCCCGCCGGGAAATACTCGGAGGCCAAACTTGGTAGCCACCTGAACTTTGCCTCGATCTTCGATTCCCTTGAGAGCCTTTCCGATCAGAATCTCGTTCGTGTGAGGCCCGTAAGCATCTGAGGTGTCGAGGAAGGTGACGCCGGTGTTAACCGCGTGGTGAATCAGCTTGATCATGTCCTCTTCGGGTTTCGGCGGTCCGTAGCCGAATGACATGCCCATGCACCCCAATCCCTGCGCCGATACATCGAGTAAACCGCCCAATTTTATCCTTCTCACCGGTGCGAGCGCCATTGATTTTGTTTTTGTCTGTCTGATTCTTGTGAATTGTTGTTGTTCTTGTAGGATTAGGGCAAATGCTGAATAGCTGAGCTTTGTTAAGAGGGAAATGGGGTTTAAATAGGGTGTTAAAAAGGCTGAAAGTGTAGTCAGTAGTGACAAGTTTGTTCAAGCGTGACGTCAGTGATGACACATCTCTCTACCACGTGTCTTCTGCCGAATAGTGGGAGTATCTGCTGATGTCAGGGCCTACGGTGATATCGCTGCCAAAATTAAATAAAAGTATATTAAGACATCGTAACACAAAAAAAATCTACAAAAGAATTATACTTCAAAGAAAGAATTTTTTTAGGAGCGATGTTTAACTCATTTCAACACTTAAATTTAGAATCTCTTTCGGATCGATAAATAAAAGAATGTTATGATTTTATAATAAAAAATATATATTTATAACCTATAGTTTTATAATAAGTTAAAAAAATAAGTAATTTATTTGTGTAAGAAATTAAAGAATAAGATGAATGACCCAATTAAATTTTTTTTTTGTTTTTATATAAATTTTTTGAATAGTGATACAAAAAAACTTTTTAAAAAAAATAATAAAACGTATAAAATAATTATTCATAAAAATAAATATAAGATAAAACACATTTCAATAAATTACTCGCTTCATCTATACCTTCACGTAGTTTGTTCTAATTTCATCAGTAGCAGCAGAGCGCACAATAAATTTATGTAATTTTAGATATTTTGACCCCAAACCAATCACTTGTAACACTAGATTTTGAAAAGAGAAGAAAAAAAAAGAATTATTTTTTATTACAGAAGGAATATTTATTTATTTATTTATTTATTCTATTAAGGAATACCAATTCAAAATAACTAGAACCATTGAGATTGATTCATCACCATTAAAAAATACATTTAAAAAAAAGAAAAAGAAAGATTGTTACTAGAGAATTCTTGAATCTTTAAACTATAGAGGTAAAGTTTACTTGTGGGCTCGGTTATCTTATCCCCAGAAAAGTAATAAAATAAAATAAAATATTATTAAACCAATCCGCTTTGCTTTAATTATTCCATTTCCGCTTATGGAAAAAGCCATTGACCAAACCGTTTATGAAAATGGCTAAAATGTGTTGTGCACCAACATCGCCTGTCTTATCTGTAAAACACTAATACATGCTCTTTGCCCCTCACATTTGGGACCCACTTTGCACACACTTTTTTTTTTTTTAACGTTGATTCAAAGAGTTTATTTATTTATTTTTTTTTCAAAATAAGCCACTTTTTAAATTTAATAATCAAATTAAATTATTTTTTAATGTATTTATCAAACTAGCCTACTTTTAAAAATAGTGATTTAATAGAAAAAACGTAATTCGAAATAATTATTTTTTCTTTAAAATAGTGATTTGATAGAAAAACGTGATTCGAAATTACTATTTTTAAAAGTGTATTTGTTTAATAAATATGTTAAAAAATGGCTTAGGCGGCGTTTGATAAAACATTTGAAAATTAAAAATTGAAACTGAAAAAATTATTTGTTTACTTCTGAAAAAATGTTGTTTTTTTTAATATAACACATCTGAAAACTGAATTTTTTTAGTATGACAACTTTGCCCTTATTAATTTATTTGGATGACATGATTCTAAATGGAAATGAAAAAGACCACATGAGGGTAAAAATAGGTATTTTATATGAGTGTGTTTTAAGTTTTCAGATTTAAGTGGCAAGTTTGCCCCTTAATTTTTTGAATACAAATTTTCAGATTTAAGTTGCTGGCCACTTAATTTTTTTTTATCAAACAAACAATCTCCACAACACTTAAATCTGAAAATTTAAAATTTTCAGATTTAAGTGATTGAATCAAACAACCCCTTAATTTAGATAAGTTTTAAAAAAAAAAGCTTATTTTAGCAAAAAAAACAAAAAAAAACTCTGATACAACATTGACCGGTTCAATCTGAATATTGGTCTCATTTAGAACTACTGTTTTTGATATATATAAGACAAATAGATGAGGAAATTTTTTCATATATATTATATATAGGAATTAAGTATTTTGAGACAATAAGCGGATGAATATTTTGATAAATTTTAATAGGGATGATTTTTATGATTAGTAAATGTTTTTATTAAATTTTATCAAAAAATTTAACTAAAAAGTGAGTTAATTAAATATCTAAAATCTTAACTATCAAAAATGTGCATATATCAATTTTTGAGTTAACATCTGAAATTTTAACTGCAAAAATGAAAATATATCAATTTTTTAATTAACTCATTCTTTGGTTGAATTTTTGGTCGAAATTTAGTAGAGATGATCTATAAATAATTAAATATAGAGACTATCTTCATAAAATTTATATTTATATAAAATATAAAAATATAAAAAAATTTTACTTCTAAAATCCCCTATCCATTTATATTTATGTATAATTTAATATGTTTAAAAAGAGAAAGGGTCTAAAGATAACCACTTTTTTTGTCCTTAAATGTCGATCAACCATTTTAAGGTGATAAACACATTAATTTTTTTATAAAATTTAGTGAAAATGATCTTTATAATTAGTAGATTCTACCAAATTTCATTTACAAAATCAACTAAGAAGTAAATTAAATAAAGAGTTGATATATATGCGCATTTATAACCGTTAAAATTTTAGATGTTTATAAAGATAGCCTATTTTTTGGTTGAATTTTTCGATAAAATTTGGTACAAGATGTAATCTACTAATTATGGAGATTATTTTTATCAAATTTTATTAAAAAAATTATTTAATTTACCCATTAAAATAATTAATTTATATTTAAAGATCAAAAAATTAATTATCTTTCTTGTATAGAAAATGTTCCCTTGATGGATAAAATGTATGCATCACTTCTCCATGCTACATCAAAAAGAAAATTCCCCATAGGAAGACAAAAGAGGCCCGTTTCTTTGTCCCCACCCAAAGAGAGAATCAAATCAAACAACTATTAGGCTATCTTTAGTGGGTAGTGTAAAAGTGTAGTATAAAAATGTTTATTTAGCCTAGCAATAAATAAAGAAATGCACCGAAAAAAAGGTAAATTAGCCTTGCACGATATATGAAGTGTCGGGGTAAATTTTTTTCTCCCCCACGACACATGATGTGTCGTGGCATGTAAAATATATTTTTTTCTTTTTTTCTTCTTCCATATCCGAGAGAACCATGCATAAATGTTTTAAGGCTCGCACGACACATGATGTGTCGTGCCATGAAGAAATTGTCTCCCACGACACATCATGTATCGTGCCATGACAAAAAATTGTCTCCCACGATACATGATGTGTCGTGGCAGGTGTTTTTTCATGCCCCGATACATCATGTGTCAGGCGAGCTAAAAAATTGTCGGTCTGGGTATTTATTTTCGCTTTACCTTTTTCCCACTATTTTACATTTTTAACTTATGCGCTGAGCCACATAAAAACTCAAATTTAGCTTTTTAGCCTATGGGGTAAAGATGGTCTTAGATGGACCCCATAATTAAGTAGGTGCGGCGTCCATGTTATTTTGGGCTAAAAATTTTGAGTAAAATATTGTGAGACATTATATCTATTTATTTGTTTAAAGACTACGTTCTCTTAAAATATTTCAAGGTTCGGATATAACTTAATAGCCCAATTCAAACCCTTTAAATATAAATGTGAGAAATTATATAAACAATTTTTTTTCTTTTTTGATTAGAAAGAGTTTAGGTGAATGGAGGCTTTTCCGGTTCAGGATCAGGACATGTCACCAGATTCAACGAGCGATTACGGTGATTCTTACAAATCACTTACTAAGAAAGATTGTTGATAACGAGATTCGAACATAAATCTTATAAGCAAAGTATTCAAATCTTTACCAACTCGAAATATTTTGAGTGTTATTTATCAGCTAAAAAATTACTAATAATCACACTGACACCTTTTCACACTAGCAGGCCGGGGGGGGGGGGGGGGGGGGGGGGGGTTTGGCAGGTTTGCAAAAATTGCGTCATTTCATTTTCAAACCAACTACGTACGTTAACCCTTGGTGAAATCTTTTGTTAAGCCATCAGATATCTACGTTGAAGTGCAAGTTGAAAGAGAGTCAAAAGAGTAGTACCTCTCCCACTCAACAACACAGGCACAACTCAAGTGCACTAGAGAAAATTAGTGGTGGTGGTGAAAAAAAAAGAGAGAAAATCGGCCAACCCGTTATGCCAGAACTCGCGCATTTTGCTAACTCTAATATAATACAGTAACTAAGGCAAGCTGAGGTTAGGTCAGTAGAGGTTGATAATGTGAGACACTTTGAAAGAAGATAAGGAAAATCCAGCTGCTGAAGATCAAAACCTCCCTCATCCACTTGGGAGGCGCCACGTACTTTCTCGAATGTCCCCAATGACACCACCCGATACACCACCTCTTTTGCTTCACCCAATGACGACAAACCATTGTCTTTCCACATTAGACTAAAAAAGTATCCTGACATAGTTACACACACAAACGTATATAAATCATAAGTGAACCGGGCAGTAGCATTAACAGCAACAGGTTCATTATTGCGTAATCAACAGAAGAAAAAACTTATGGAAGAAAAGAAAGTTGTTATTCTTTGAGAGAGCAAAATATATCTAAGCATGATCAATAGGAATTCTTAAAAGAAAGGCAAAGTCCGGTATTTGACAAAGATCTTTCTATCAATAGATAGGAATGAGTGAACATACAAGATCAAAATTGTATTAATGCCAAGAGCAGAGTTTCAAGAAATTGAAAATTACCGCTTGATTGGTGAGCTGCCATATACATATTTTGTCTATTTCAGTAGTAGTATTAGATAGTTCCATGCCAACTGTGTACTCAACAAGCTCTTGAAACATGCGGGTTGTAACACCAATGTCACCACCTAAACAATATCCAATCAGGACAGTCGCATAACTGTCAGAAACAGTGGGTTCAAATCATAAGTCCCACATTGGAAGATTTAGAGGTTCAACATTGGATTAATAAGAGGGGTGGGACCACTAATTAGTACCGAGGTCTTTCAAGATAAAACCCTACACCAGTGGCCCCCAGGTGGTTAAGTTGGGAACAATAACGGTATATGGGTGGATTCGCGGGCCCAACAACATGCAAGCTGAGGACGGGGCTTACTGATAGCCCCACTAAGATTACTAGAATATTATTTACAATGAATAATGAGCATGCAACATATGAGATGCATGGCCAGAATGTTGATGCTGGATGGCATGCTAGACCCTGCTGCGCTCTGGCGTGTGCAGTGTAGTCGGTCTTGGGTGCTACTGGGAGGCACCCCGTGACACCAGGCCATACTCAAGTTGAAGATTGGCTTCTGTCCGAGTCCCACAATATCTCCTGCGTTTGCTCCTTATCGTTACTCCAGTGCCAGAGGATCCAACAGTATTATCTTGTCTATTTTCAATTTAGTTGTCCCCATTAGTGCAGCCACGTCCTTGTTATGCATCTCTGAGCCTCTTAATTTCTTCTGCAGCTTCTTTATCTGTAACATTTTATGCCACTAAATGAAGAAAAGGAACACAACATATTTAAGTACAAAACAAGAATGCTGCATGGTGCAGCCTGCATGCAGCACCTATGGTCGAGATCTAGTGTGTTAAGGTTAATTCTTTAAATATTCAGAATAGATGGTTTTAACACAGAACAAATGTCCTATGCATCACACGATACATGTTCACATCCATTAGCTGTTAAGAAAATATGAGATCATGCAAATCAATCAAGGAATAGGCTGCATTAAGTGGTCCTCCCTCCAATAAGAGGTGTACATCCACGGTGAAGGAGCTTAGATGCTCTTCAGGACTTGTATAAATATGGTTTTAGTTACAGAAAATGGACTCAATGTCTCCCACCCCACCCCGGCCCCCCAAAATCTTTTCTATTGTAAGGACACTTATTAACTTCTACAAAACATGTATGTGGAGGACTTCATCTATAATTTGTCTATCCTAAGGACATTTTGAAATGGTAATATAAGGTTTCCTGATTTTATTTTTTGCTGGAGCCTTTGTTGTTTCTTATTGCCCCCTTTAGTTTATTGGCAAAACGATAACAGTAGGGCACCTACAAAATATAGAGTAAATCCTCTAGGCTACTCAGTAGTAACTACACAGTGCTGCTAGTTCATGTTCAACAATGCTGGAGTAAAGTCTAGTACATAAAGGCATGGGGAGCAGGTCAGCTACACATGGCTGAGTGCAGAAGTGGTCAAGATGGCCACCCGCACATGAACCAAGCTCATTGAATGTTACAGGCAATCGCCAATTAAGCAAGCTTTGCGCAGGGAAGGGGCTTTTGCATGCAGTTTAGTAGGCAGGAGACGCGACAGAACCATGCCTATTTGCCAACTACACCTGTCCCAGCAAGATTTGAAACTCCTTAGTTATGTATAAAGAAGAATTTCGGAGTTGGCTTAATGGCTTGGTTTACTCAAACTGAGAGCCAAAGTCTATCAATAGATATAAAAAACAAGAGTAACATAATGATAAAATTCCCGATGAAGGGCAAAAACTCATAACTAATGGGATGTAGCAACTAATACCAGTTGATAACCTAATAATAAAAACCCAAGGGGTTGCCACAGCGGTAAGGGCGACTTTGAAACTGTGTGAGTAGGTGTTACCGAAAGGTCCGAAATCAATTTGCGCAATAGTAACTGCTCCTTTGTTGAAAAATTCCTCCCACCTTACTTCTTCAAATAAATTGCTCCTTTGTAGAAATTCATGCTTAAAATTTGGATGTCAAAAATTATTTCAATTCTGTAAAACGAAAAGGCTTTTAGAAACAACATACACCTAAAATAAGGTAGATCACGAGACCAAACAGGCCAACATAACTCCACCTAACAACAATTGTTGAAAGATCAATGCTTGAAACATGCATGTCTGAAAAGCATATCATAACTAAGAAGAATTTCAGATTTGGCTTTAATGGCTTGGCTTACTCAAACTGAGAGAATTTCGAATTTGGAGGGGCCAAAATACAAGCACAACTTTTTATTTTTTTTTACATAAAAGAAATTAATATAAAAAAACATGTTCCAATAAGCTAACCGACGAAGACTCGCAATTGTTACGTATTGCTTTCTCTGCATTTTTATGATAGTAAAACCCACTGTATGCAAGATTAGAATTTGTATTTATATGTTTAACCCCAAAATGTTATAAATTTTACCTATAGGAAAAAAATTAAAGGGGCCAATAAAGGGTACTACTCAAATTTTCAAAAAATCCGGGTGTGGGGTGTGTGTGTGTTTGCCCGGGGGGGGGTTGCCTGGGTTATCCCCTTGCATCTGCCATTGGTTAAGAGTCTATTGGTCATGTTAACATTGCCCTAAGGGCACATGTTAACAACCTACTTATAGCAAGAAAAAAGTTTACACTTTGAATAGGGTACAAATTCCAAACTATGGATTATTATTTTTATTTATAGTATAGTTAACATGTGCACTAATATATAAAACAAGATTAACAAAATGATGAAATTCCCGACGAGGGACAAAAACTCATAACTAACGCAAATCCCGAAATTAATGGGATGTAGCAACTAATATCACTTAATAACCTAATAATAAAAAAATTTGATTTCCAACATATAATTTAATTGCCTGACATGTATTTTCATTATAAAAGTAATCTAGTATTTCCCACAGGCTCGTTTACCTCAATTTCCATTACTTTCATTACATATAACACCACTGGGGAGGGCAAAGGAAGCCAAAATAGAAGCCTTTTAACCAAGTGGGCCTTAACTGTTTTGGAGTATCCAAGTAGGGACTAAACTTTTGTGCCAACATTCTGATGAGTATTTCCTTTATGTCCTAGGCTTTAAAGCTTTATTAAAATATGATTTCAACACCCCCCCCCCCCCCCCCAAAAGGGGGAATTGAGATAGGTGTTAACCGAACTCAATTTGCATCATAATATGCCGCTCCTATACCAAATAGGGGGTCTGTTAGGAATTGCATTAGACACATCGTAACAAAGGTTTAACCTGTTTCCGTTCACCTTGGATGTTAACAACAGCCATCTCATTATCAGTGTAATCTCGGAAGGGTTTTGGTGTGACCAAAAGATATGGAAGAAGAGGCAGCGAAAAGTAAATAGAACCAGGGTGGCATCCAGGGAAACCAGTGGCAGCAAAACACAGAGAAGTGCAGTCATCCACGAACAATGCATTGTCACCCAGGCTTTTCAACTTAGCCTAGTAACAAACTCTTGTAGTAGTAGTAGTAGTAGTAGTAGTAGTATTCGTCGTCTTGCCCAATTTGAAAACTATGATCTTCCCGGTATACAATGTAGTTCCTCTAAAGTTACTCAATTTTTTTTGTAAAAACTTTCTATATAAACAGTTGTGGCACCAATCAGATAAAAAGAAAACCACGATCACAACAGCAACAACAAAAACAAAGAGTTAGAAGATCAAATTTCATACATTGACTAAAAGTCATACCTTTAGTAGAGGAATCAAGTTCTACCATCCAATCTTGGTTTCCTTGAAAGTACTTTTGATATAAAGCATCAACAGTAACAGATAGAAGGAGATCAAACATTTACTCTCCATTCTTTTCCGCATTCAATTCTCTCTCTCGTTGAATTCCAAACCAAAAAGAAGTAGCACGGTAGTCCCGCAAAGCAGCACAGAGTCATATGTAGGTGTAGGTCAAGGGTATCGTCAACAAAGTACTCTATTGTAAATTACAGCTACATTTCATTGTTTCAAGGTATTGCCATACTCTTCAGTAGGTCATTTTATATTGTTACTATGTATTCCTTTGTGAATTAACTATTAACTATTTTCATTAAGTAACACTGCCAATGCATTATAAGATACAAAGTGACTGTTTACTTCCTATATATCACTTGTTTCAATCAGTAAATAGATGTTAAATTTGAATAAGCAAACAACATATTTTGACAAGAACACTGTCAGGATTTCCCCGTAACACGCATATGTCTGAACTTGTCTTGTAGATGACGAAACTGCAAAAGAAAAGACTATTACCTCCTGAGTAACTTCATAGTGATAACATGGAATAACATGGATACTTCTTGTATCAAAGTTACATGCCCTGACTTGTGTCTGCGTGTTTTTCTTTGACTGACAGTAGATTTGCATAAGGAAAAATAAATAACAATTTTTTTATAATCAAAGCAACAGAACCGGCAAGGCAGAAACGCTAACAAAGATACAGACAGCAGAGCAACTTGTTATTCAGCATAGACTGGAATAACATTAGGAGTAAGGCATAATAACATTTCATTGATACCAGAAAGTATCAACATCTTTCCTTCAATGAATCAAATCGGATTGCCAACGTGTATTCTCTTTTTTATATGCTTACGTGCCAATAAGCGGTGGTTTCTACGAAAGTCCTAATATCTTTTCTTGTGATCTCCCACCCAAGTTAGTAATGTTTGATAGCAATAATTTTCCAACGAATTTGTGGTTCAATTTAGAGGGATTCAATTATTTTCCTTCTAAATCAATCAAACACCGCCAATTGTCTACTAGATCTAGAAATGACCTTCCCATAATTGTCCAAAAGAAAAGGTCGTGATTTAACTACTACAACTACAAAGTGGAGTTTCAGTGGTATTTTTTATTATGACCAAATCAGACAACAAGATGAAAATTGTACAAGAGGGAAGGGAAGAATGTGGTTTCTACAAAAGTCTACGTGCCTAATATCTTTTCTTCTGATCTCCCACCCAAGTTAATGATGTTTGATAGCAATAATTTTCCAGTGAATTTGTGGTTCAATTTAGAGGGATTCAATTATTTTCCTTCTAAATCAATCAAACACAGCCTATTGTCTACTAGATCTAGAAACGACCTCCCCATAATTGTAAACTATGAGAATGTGAGAATTATATCATATCATTGAGTAGAAAGGTACAAAATATATATATACAAGAGAGAGACCTAGTATATTAAGGAGTTTCCTTCTAATAAGGATTCTCTAAATATATCCTAAATATACACATGTTATAAATAAAATATACAAGTCTCAACACTCCCCCTCAAGCTGGAGCATACAAGTTGTAGGTTCCAAGCTCGTTACAAATATAATTGACTCGAGGGCCACCGAGAGACTTTGTAAAGATATCAGCTAGTTGATCATTCGATTTCACGTAGCTCGTCGTTATCTCCCCTGAAAGAATTTTCTCTCTAATAAAGTGGCAGTCAATCTCGATATGTTTAGTCCTTTCATGAAAGACTGGATTGGAGGCAATGTGGAGAGCTACTTGGTTATTGCACATTAATTTCATTTGTTGAATCTTTAAGAACTTCAGCTCTTGTAATAATTGTTTCATCCAAATAAGCTCACACGTTGCTTTGGCCATTGCTCGATATTCCGCCTCAGTGGTAGATAGAGAAACAACTGATTGTTTCTTGCCTTTCCATGAGACCAAATTTCCTCCAACAAAGATATAGTACCCACTGGTCGAATGTCTATCATGTGGGCAGCCTGCCCAATCAGCATCGGAGTAGCCAACGACCTCAGTGTGGCCTCTACTTTCATAAAGAAGACCTTTACTTGGTGCCTTCTTTATGTATTTTAAAATACGAACAGCTGCCTCCCAATGAATATCACAAGGGGAACTTAGGAACTGACTGAGTACACTCATCGAGAACGCGATATCAGGACGTGTCACGGTGAGGTAGTTAAGTTTCCCAACGAGTCTCCGGTACTTACTAGGGTCTGATAACAGCTCCCCCTGATTAGGTAGGAGTTTGACATTTCGATCCATTGGAGTTTCTATCGGTTTTTAATTTGTCATGCCAGTTTCTTTTAAGATATCTAAGGCATACTTCCGCTGAGAGATGAGAATACCTTCTCGGGATTGAGCAACTTCTATTCCCAGAAAATATTTGATTTTTCCCAAATCTTTAGTCTGAAAGTGGTGAAATATATGCTGCTTGAGTCTCTGTATGCCCTCTTGATCATTCCCCGTAATAACGATGTCATCCACATAAACAACCAAGTAGATGCATTTGTTAAAAGACGAATGGGAGTAAAAGACAGAGTGATCAGCCTCACTATAAGCCATACCAAACTGAAGGACAACCGAACTAAAACGTCCAAACCACGCCCGTAGGGATTGCTTTAGACCATAAAGAGAACGACGAAGGCGATACACCAGATTAGATTCCCCCTGAGCAACAAACCCAGGCGGTTGCTCCATATAAACTTCTTCCTGTAATTCGCCATGCAGAAAAACATTCTTGATATCCAATTGATAAAGGGGCCAGTGACGAATGACTGCCATAGAGAGAAATAGACAAACATAAGACATCTTAGCCACCGGAGAGAACGTATCACCATAATCAAGCCCATGGATCTGGGTATACCCTTTTGCAACTAATCGGGCTTTCAAATGATCAACAATTCCATCAGGCCCAACTTTGACAGTGTAAATCCAACAACAACCCACTGTTGATTTACCAGGAAGAAGAGGCACGAGGTCCCATGTGCCACTCGAATGCAAGGCTGACATCTCATCAACCATAGCCTGACGCCAACCCGGATCAAAAAGTGCGGCTCCTACATTTTTAGGTGTAGAAACAACTTATTTCTCGATTAGTCTCGTAGCACTTTTGTATTTAACAATGCTTGGAAAGGCACATTTTTGTGTTTATTTTGGTGTCTCTAGATTTCAAGAAATATTGTATTTAATACAATAGTGGAATTTTCCATGGACAAAAAGAATCCAAGAAAGTGAATCTCTATGTGATTAAAGAGCATCCAAGAAAGTGGAAGTCTCCATGTCCATGTGATTAAAGAAAGAAAGTGGAATTGTGCATGTGATTAAAGAGCATCTAAGATAGTGGAATTCTCCACCAAAAATAAAATAAGCATTGTTTATTTTTAACATCCAACACAACTCTCCTATTTATAGTCTTCATTGTTGCTTTGGAGAGGAGATCTTAGTTTTATTTTACTTATCATTTATCAATTTATAGAGAGCTTGTAATAGTATTTTCTAGAGAGAGAAATGGAGTTCACTTTTATAATTCTTGTCTTTACATTTATTATGGAGTAAATTTCTTTGCTAAGG
Organism: Lonicera japonica; assembly: GCA_021464415.1. Lineage (NCBI taxonomy): Eukaryota > Viridiplantae > Streptophyta > Magnoliopsida > Dipsacales > Caprifoliaceae > Lonicera > Lonicera japonica. The sequence goes on from CM038464.1 coordinate 62,251,782, forward strand.
CTAAAAAATGAAATTTGCAATGCATTAATTATGTAAGTTCAATTCTCATTCCATTGTTAGTGTTGTTAAATACTTTTTGAATCCTTCATCTTCTCCATTTTTTCAACCATTCATAAGCTAGTAAGATAATTTTCATATGATGATTTGACTTTGTATGCCTTGTATACTTAGATCTCAAGCATTAATGAAGAGATGATACACTTGTGTATTTCTTACTAGCCTATGTCCATTCTTTCTTTGAATGAGATACTTTTCATTGCCAAGCATGATTAGTTTTTGAATATTCATGGAAACACCATAAATTTGGGATTTTAATCTTTTAATACTTTAATGATATGTTAAGTACTTTCTACACTTTATGTGATTTTAAGACTCATCATCTTCTTAGTTAAAGTATTGCCAAAGGGGATCTTTTAAATTTATGTCATAAACAACTTCATTAATCATTTTAAGGATTCAATTTGTATTTATCAAATAAGTCTATATAGGATGTTTGACCTCCACCTAGACCTCCCAATCTTAGACAAATGAAATGTTATGATTTATCGAGCTAAACTCCTTGTAGTTGGCCATTTTCATAATCAAGTCATTTGCCTAGGGGAAACTAACAATGAGTTCTTAAATGCCTAGTTTAAATTTATGCCTTTTCTTTTTGTGTATTTTAGGTTTGAATCTTGGTTGATATTATATGGGAATGAGTTGCACTTGCTTCACACCCTTCGTCACAAGATAAAAATGAGAGATACACTTGTGTTGATATTTGCTTACACCATTTCTTTATATGGCATTTATATGGGAATGGGTTGCTTTTGCTCCACACCCTTTTGCTTAGAAATGGGTAAAATATTCAACACTTAGGAATTGCATTGATTTTACTTAACTTTGCAAAACAAATGAATCTATAATGCCTTAGCCTTTTCTCATCTATTATTACATCATTTTAATTTTTATTGCAAGACTTTAAAATCAACCAATTAAATTCCCTTAACAAAACCTTGGACTCGTAATCACTATATCGTCTTTCCGACTATCCTTGTGGTTCGACACTTGGACTTACCAAGTATTATAACTTGACAACCTGCACTTGGGTACCTAAGTACGGAAGTATTTTCGGCGCGTCAAGTTTTTGGCGCCGTTGCCGGGGATACGGCGAAAGACGGATTACGGATTTTGTAAAAAAAAAATTCACTTTGTAAGTATTCTCTCCCTTTGTAAATTATTTTTCCTACTTATTGTTTATTTATTTTTTTTAGGTGGAAAATTTTATTCGAGATCACCCTTCCGGGCTTATGCTTGGAAATTTGTACATTGATCTTCGCATAAGTCCACCAAGAGGTCAACCACTACCAAGGCATCCTAGTCCTTCACCTACTCCTTCTGAAATGGCTAACGAGGACAATGAATCAAATACCGGAGAGAACGATAATCATCTTGAACCGGTTCGAACAATGAGGGATTATCTTCAACCACCTCGGGCGATGTCTAATTCTTGCATCATTCTCCCCACCGGACAAGCGGGAACATTCTCCTTTAAGCCAGGTATGCTTCAACATATCCCCTCTTTTCATGGTATGGAATTCGAAAATCCGTTTTTACATTTGAAAGATTTTGAGGAAGTTTGCTCCACGTTTCGTGAGGCAAACACCAATGAGAAAGTAATGCGTTTAAAACTTTTTCCTTTTCTCTTTAAAAAATAAAGGAAAATTATGGTTGAATGCTCTAAGACCGCAATCTATTCGGTCTTGGCAAGTACTTCAATCGGAGTTTTTGAAAAAATTCTTTCCCGTCCATCGGACCAACGCTTTGAGAAGGGCGATATCCAATTTTTTGCCAAAAGAAAATGAAAGTTTTTACAAATGTTGGGAAAGATACAAGGAACTTTTAAACGCATGTCCTCACCATGGCCACGAAACATGAAGCCTTGTAAGCTATTTTTATGAATCTCTTACTCCCAAAATGCGTACATTTGTAGAGACCATGTGCAATGGTCAATTTTTGAGTAAAAGTCCCGAGGAGGCCTTGTTGTATTTTGATGAATTGGCGGAAGATGCCCAAAATTGGAACACCTATACCGAGGAACCTAAGGCCAAACCTCTGAGAAAGGGTGGGTTGTACCAAATATCCAATGATGATGACATGGGGGTAAGGTTGTTCCAATTGTCTAAGAATGTAGAGGCCTTAGAGACAAACAAGCTTAGAGATGTCAATGTAGTGTCATCAAGTCAATTGTGTGTCATTTGTGAAAAGTTGGGACATTCCACGGAAGAGTGTCACACAATTCCGGCCATCAAAGAGGTCCTTCAAAGTCCCTCACAAATCAATGCTATGAACTTATACTCTAGGCCAAACAATGACCCATTTTCTCAAAGGTACAATGAAGGGTGGAGGAACCATCCTAATTTTAGTTGGGGGGGAAATCAAAATGCTCATCAAAATTCAAATGCAAATTCCTACCAACCAAGACCACCTGCACCCCAAAACAACTCTTTTGGTCAAGCAAACCCAAACCCAAATTCAAATTTGGAGACTCTTTTGTGGCAGTTTGTAGACAAAACCAATAGAGATGTTAGTGATTTGAAAACTCAAATGTCCAAACTCACCACCGCTTTAGCAACCCAAGAAAAAGGAAAGTTTCCAGCCCAACCAATAGCTAATCCTAGAGGGCAAGCCATGATAGTTGAAGGGGAGTCGAGTGGGAATGTAGAGGAGTTGAAATCCATCACAACCCTTAGAAATGGAAAGATGATTGACAAAACTATAGTTCCTAAGGCCCAAACGCCAGTGGACATAGCCGAGTCAACACCAAGTGAAGGAGTAGAAGAAGAAAAGAATGTGAGGGAAAAGGAAGAGGAAAAGAGGAATGAGAAAGAGGACATAGAAAAAATCAGAAATAACATCAAAGTCCCTTTTCCCAAAAGGTTAAATCAACCTCCTAAGGAAAATCGCAACACTTAAATTCTTGATGTGTTTAGGCAAGTCAAGATCAACATTCCATTGCTTGACGCGGTCAAGCAAATACCTTCATATGCTAAATTTCTCAAAGATTTGTGTACCACAAAAAGAAGGTTGAATGTTAAGAAAAAAACATTTATGACAGAGCAAGTCAGCTCTATCATGCAAGGCACTCGTATTCCAAAATTCAAAGATCCAGGTTGCCCAACCATTTCATGTTTAATTGGCAATTGTCGCATAAAGAATGCTTTACTTGATTTGGGAGCTAGTGTTAATGTGCTTCCTTTTTCGGTGTACCAACAATTGGGGTTAGGAGAGTTGAAACCCATCAAAGTGACGATTCAATTAGCGGATCGCTCCGTTAAAATACCGAGAAAGATAATAGAGGATGTTTTTGTGCAAATTGATAAATTTTACTTTCCTGTTGATTTCATTGTTCTTGATATGCAACCGGTAGCAAATCCCGCTAATGAAATTCCTGTCATTTTAGGAAGACCATTTCTTGCCACATCTAATGCCATCATTAATTGCAAGAATGGAATTGTTAAATTGGCTTTTGGAAACATGACTCTTGAGCTAAATGTGTTCTCTTTAAGTAAACAACAAAATGATTTTGATGAAGAAAGTGAACATGTGAACATGATAGAGTCATTAGTCCAAGATCATTTTAATAATACTTACGATTTGGATTCAATGGAAGAGAATCTAACCACTTCCAATGAATTCGATGAGTGTTTGCAAGTGTTTTCCTTACTTGATAATAAGGTTCAAGATCCGAAGGAGCAAAAAGGGAGCACAGGGTAAGTATGCTTTCCTAGGTGCTTCCAGAACTTACCCTGTGGTAATCTCTTCCGAACTCTCAAAAGAGCAAGAGGTGAGTTTGGTAAGTATGCTTAATAAACATAAGAAGGCTTTTGGTTGGACATTAGCTGACCTCCAAGGGATTAATCCTTTAATTTGCACTCACAAAATCCACTTGGAGGAAAATGCTAAACCATCTAGACAATTTCAACGCCGCTTGAATCCAAATATGCAAGAAGTTGTAAGAAATGAGGTATTGAAATTGCTAGATGCAAAAATCATTTATCCAATCTCCGATAGCAAATGGGTGAGTCCAACCCAAGTTGTACCAAAGAAATCCGGGCTTACGGTAGTAAAAAATGAACAAAATGAATTAATACCCCAAAGAGTCACCACCGGGTGGCGAGTGTGCATTGACTACCGTAAGCTTAATGAAGTAACACGTAAAGATCATTTTCCGCTCCCATTTTTGGATCAAACACTCGAAAGAGTAGCCGGGCATGAATTTTACGCGTTCTTATATGGATTCTCCGGGTACAACCAAATTGAGATTGATTTAAATGATCAAGAGAAAACCACCTTCACATGCCCCTTTAGTACCTTTGCATATTGAAGGATGCCATTTGGGTTGTGCAATGCACCAGCAACCTTTCAAAGGTGCATGCTAAGTATCTTTAACGACATGGTGGAAAAGACCTTAGAGGTATTTATGGATGACTTTACCGTTTACGGTAAGTCATTCGATAATTGTTTGTTGAATGTTGAGCAGGTTTTAAAAAGGTGCATTGAGAAACAACTTGTTCTTAATTGGGAGAAATGTCATTTCATGGTGACAAAGGGCATTGTCTTAGGGCACATTATTTCGGAGAAGGGAATCGAAGTTGATAAGGAAAAAATTGAAATAATCTCAAAACTTCCCACTCCAACACCGTCAAAGATGTTCGTTCATTCTTGGGGCATGCTGGATTCTACCGAAGGTTCATTCAAAATTTTAGCACCATTGCTAAACCCATGTGCAAGTTGTGCCCCATTTGAATGGACCAAGGAATGTGAAGAAGCCTTTGTAAAACTCAAGCACATGCTCACTACCGCACCCATCATGCAAACCCCCGATTGGAGTTTGCCATTCGAACTCATGGGCAATGCAAGCGATTACGCCGTGGGGGCGGTCCTCGGCCAAAGAAAGGACAAAAAGCCCGGGGTCATTTACTATGCGAGCCGAACTCTCAATGAGGCTCAAATGAACTACACCACCACCGAGAAAGAACTCTTAGCTATTGTCTTTGCCCTCGACAAATTTCGGTCCTACCTCATTGGGTCACCTATTGTCATTTTCACCGATCATGCAGTCCTCAAGTATCTTTTCACAAAGAAAGATGCAAAGCCAAGGCTTCTAAGATGGATTCTTCTCCTACAAGAATTCAATCTTTTCATAAAGGATAAGAAGTGTGTCGAAAATGTGGTGGTGGACCATTTATCTCGCCTTTCATTCACCGACCACATTGAAGAGAGTGCTATTAAAGACTCTTTTCCGGATGAGCAACTATTCATAATCTCTTCCTCACCATGGTATACCAATATCGTGAACTATCTTGTCACCGGAAAGATGACAAGCCATTGGAATGCCCAAGATCGAAGGAAATTCTTGTCTGAGGTCAACCGTTTCTATTGGGATGACCCGTATTTGTTCAAATATGGGTCGGATCAAATTATTCGACGATGTATTCCCAATGACAAGTTCGAAAGAGTTCTAAGCTTTTGCCATAATGAAGCTTGTGGTGGACATTTCTCGGCCAAGAAGACGGCCGCCAAGATCTTGCAAAGTGGCTTTTATTGGCCAACAGTGTTCAAAGATGCCTACCAATATTGCAAAGCTTTCCCGAGATGCTAAATGTTATGAGGGATTACAAGAAAAAGCATGATGCCTCTTAATCCAATCTTGGTAATTGAAGTGTTCGATTGTTGGGGAATCGATTTCATGGGACCATTTCCATCCTCTTTCGGTAACCTTTATATTTTAGTAGCGGTTGATTATTTTCCAAGTGGGTAGAGGGCCAAGCTTGCAAGAAAAATGATCATAAAGTGGTGATCCGATTTTTAAAAGAAAATATTCTTGTAAGGTTTGGCACTCCCAAAGCGATTATAAGCGATGGTGGTACTCATTTTTACAATAAACTTTTTGAATCTTTAATGCAAAAATATGGGGTAAATCACAAAGTATCACTCGCTTATCATCCGCAAACCAATGGTCAAGCCGAACTTGCCAATAGGGAGATAAAACAAATTCTTGAAAAGACGGTAAATCCAAATCGCAAGGATTGGTCATTACGTCTTAACGATGCACTTTGGGCTTACCGTACGGCTTTTAAAACAATTTTAGGAATGTCTCCCTATCGGATAGTATATGGCAAGCCTTGCCATCTTCCTGTTGAGTTGGAACATAGATCATTTTGGGCAATTAAAATGATGAATTTTGATATTGAAAATGTCGGAAGCAACCGAAAGTTACAACTTGAGGAGTTGGAGGAATTAAGGAGGGATGCATACCAAAATGCTAAGATAAGCAAAGAACGTGCAAAATTGTTTCATGATAAATCTATTTTAAGAAAAGAATTTAAACTCGGGTACAAAGTTCTAGTTTATGACACGCGTTTGCATCTCTTCCCGAGAAAGCTGAAATCACGTTGGACCGGCCCATACATTATTCGACATGTATTCCCTTTTGGGGCCGTGAATGTTGAGGATCCCAAAACCGGCTTTGTGTTCAAAGTGAACGGACAACGCCTTAAGCCATTTTTGGAATTCCCACCTCAAGAGGAGTCCACCACTCTTGAAGATCCGACCTATACCTAACAAGCATAGGTGTTGTTTGTATATAATTTTTACTTTTATTAAAAAAAAAACAAAAAAAAATTTTAAAAAAAAAAACAAAAAAACAAAAAACTTTTGCTTTATTTTCTTTCCTTCTTTTTTGGGTTTGGTTTGATAAACATGATATGAGGATTGAAATGTGGTTGTAATGCATGCATGTTATGTTTTATTTAATTCTAACCCCTTTTTTTTTGTTAGTGTGTACATATAGTAATTATGGGAGACTGCCAATTTCTCGTTCTCTTCACATTGAGGACAATGCGTTCTTCAAGTTGGGGGGTAATGTACTTAAACTTTAATGGCTTTTCAATTTCGGAATTTTTCATGTGTTTAGAGCTTAAAAAAATTTGAAAGTTTGAAAAATGATGAAAAAAAAAAAGAAAAAATTTGATGATGATTGGTTCATTAGCTATTGGCATGAATTCCTTGATCTAGATGGAATTTTGAGTGATAATCTACCTTGCTTTACTTCAATTAGATTCATGACCCTAGAAACGTTCCTTAAAATGTGTAAATGCTTTAAGTAGAGAAATTCTTTCGTAACACTTAGAGTAATTTTTATTTTGTGAAGAGGGAATTCTTGTCCAAAAATGATGAAAGTTTTTTCTAAAAGATCCTCCAATAGAGGGGATAAATGCATGGCACTTTGAAAAACGTGGATGACTTTTAATCCTAATATTGACTTAAAGCTTCACTTGACTAAATCATAAGTCTCTTTGTTTAATATTATGGATAGGTAAAGGTTACCATATGGGAAAGGGTGAATAGCTTCCTTCAAGCTTAATAAATAAGCATAAAATGTCAAATTTTATATAGCGAGTCTGCTGCCCCCCATAGAGATGAAAACCGCCTTGAACTAATTTAGCAAAAATTTCGAGAAAATATAAGAAAAGTGCTTAGAAATTGACAAAAATTTGAAACTTTCGTTTTTGAAGGAAATTCCTCTTCCATCTCTAATGATCAATACTCTTTGTGTTTAAATGATAATTTTTGCTAATATAAGGCTTAGCATGTGATTAAAGAGAAGTATGGGTTAAGTTTCTAAAGGAGATAAGCAATTTAGATAGTCATTCAAAAACCCACAAGTCTAGAAATAGTGATAGTAATGTCATAAGCTTTGCAAATTGAACTTTTGAAATCATCATTCTCGTCATTCACCATGATCAAACTTTTGATGTTTGTAGGTATCATCACTGTAAACCTTCACGAGACACAACTCGTCTTCTAGGAGAACTTAGGAGTTCAAAGGCTTAATGCATGTGCTAAATGCATTTTCGGATATTATACATAGCTATTTTTATATTGCTTACTAAGGGACTAGCAAGAGATAAGTTGGGGGGAGTTGATAAACGCTTAATATTGTCATTCATACGCTCATTTTCGGAGTTCATTCATCAGAATGAACTAGAGAAAAAGGTGAATCGCTTGTTTATTAACACGACTGGGAAAAGAATTACGAATGTGTTTTCTTAACTGACAAGACTCACACTCTAAAGATGACACACGAGAAAGACTCGGCACAATCTTTTGTAGTTTTTGTAGGTTGGGATAGCCTAAACGCTGGTGAAGGAGTGCAGGTGGATCACTAGCAACGCAGGCTATAAGGGTTGATGGTAGGGTGAGGTAGTATAAACCACGGTACTCATGTCCTACTCCAATTAACTTCCCAGTACTCTGCTCCTGCACAAGAACCGAATTAGCAACAAATGTAACAGAATAAGGTAAGGTTTGGGTTAATTTGCTAACTAAAATCAAATTGAAAGGACATACAGGCACAAAAAGAACAGAATTTAAAGATAAGGTATGCAAGGGTTTGGCCTGTCCAATGCCTTTAACTTTTGTTTGAGAGCTATAGGCTAAGGTAATAGTAGACAATGAATCAGAATAAGTAATAGAAGAGAACAAATTCTTGTTACCAGACATATGGTTAGAAGCACCTGAATCAAGAACCCAGGATCCAAGAGATTATGATTGAGAGATACAGGCAATAGGGTTACCAGTTTGATTTAGATAAGCATTGGAGATGGACCGCTTGTTCTCTTGGAATTGCAGGAATTCAGCATATTTAGTGGCAGATACCGAAAGCATAAGGATTAATTCTTCGTTTGGAGTACCCATTAGAGTCTTGTAGTATAAGCCAAAATACTACCAAACTAATGTTGGGAATAGATTAGAAATATGCTAGAACACATATCTTAGAGAAACGATCTGGAAAAAGTGGATTTGAAAACGTGAACAGTAATGCGTGAACAGTAGCGCGGATGAACAGTAACTTTTTTTTTGATACACGACGGCTAGGGTTTACACGCTAGGATAGAAACACAGCGGCTAGGATTTACACGCTGGAATAGAAACAAAGCGGCTAGGGTTTGGTTATTATGTGAGGTGGCTAGGGTTTGGTTACTATGTGAGGATCGAATCCTCTGATACCATATGAGAATGTTAGAATTATATTATATCATTGCGTAGAAAGCTACAAAATATATATATACAAGAGAGAGACCTAGTATATTAAAGAGTTTCCTTCTAATAAGGATTCTCTAAATATATCCTAAATATACCCATGCTATAAATAGAATATACAAATCTCAGCATAAACTACAAAGTGGAGTTTCAGTGGTATTTTTTATTATGACCAAATCAGACAACAAGATGAAAATTGTACAAGAGGGAAGTCAAGAAAGATTACGAGGTGGAGAGATGCCACAATTGAAGCATTTTCGAACAAACGATCAATATCGTCCATTGCGTCGATATTTCCTTTGATTTCACCAAAAATTGCTGTGTAAATACAAATCTATTATTGGTCTGACCATTGAAAAGCGAGTAATACTACCCTTCTTTTTTCTTTTATTCCAGTGGCAAAGATGTCCAAGCTAGCACCTCGATTAATCTTTCCCCTTGTTCAAAGGAGGTATCTACATTTTACTATTCTTGCTCGGATTTTTAATCTTTAGACCCTCTGATTCTTACCATCTGCAGTCCTCAACATTTGTACTCTTCTCCCTCATTTTACAAAAACAGCAGAAAACAAATTTTTATTCTTTAGACCATCAGATAAAAACAATAGATATCTTAACAGATAAGGCATCACCATTCGATGTATCGGATAAGATTCCAAATTAACAAAATTAGCGACTAATGAGTGTAACAACAATTGTTAATCTAAAAAATAAGGTCGATGCAGACAACTTGTGTACAGTTAACAACGTCGGTAATGATTAACCATTACACAAATGCTTATCTAACTTCCTTTTGAGATGTCTACCGGCGATCTATTTCAAATCACGAAATAAAAGATACATGCACAAAACTAAGAGATATTAAAATGGAAGTGAACATTGATTTGACACATAATCTTGAAAGGAAAAATAGAAAACCAGATTGCACAACTAACACACACTGCCTTCAAACACTACAAGAAACATGACTTTTGCCGGCGCATTACCTTAAACGCGCCAGGAAAGAGTACCTATGCCGGCGCCTTTGAAACACGCGCGCCGGTATAAGAACAAGGCAGTTGAGAAAATCAGAGTACTTTTGCCGGCACAATAATAGTGTCACTAAAAGTCATAACTTATTTTTCCCGGCGCGTTAATATAAACGCGTCGGCATAGAATGTCAAAAAAAATGGCGCGCCCTTAATTTTGTGGAAACAATAATTTTCATAATTTTTTTTTAAGAAGTTACCTTTGTTGGCGCGAAACACGCGCCAGGAAAAATTTTAGTATATTAAACAAAAAATAATTGATCCCTGATTTCTATCATCTCTCAGCTCTCCGGTCTCCCATTCTCTCGTCTCTCTCAACTAACCACCGTCTCTCATCTCTCTCAGCTCCACAGCCGACACCCCCATTTTCTCTCAATCCCAACGCAATGAATCCATCGATTTCATCTCTCTCACATGAAAGCCCCATCGATTTCATCTCAAGCACTCACCGATTTCATCTCTCTCAGTCGCGATTTACAAAGCTAGGGCTTAAAGAATTTGATTCAAAGTTAGGGCTTCAAGAATCACGATTCATAGCTGGGGCTTCCAGATCAGTATTAAAATCGGTAAGCATTTTTCAAATTACAAGATCTTCGACGTTATTTTTCCTCAAAATTTGGATTATTAATAGATCTTTTGAAAATTAGGATTGGGGAAATTTGAGAGTTCGTAAAAGATTTTCTTTGTTTTAGTTGGTGTTATTATATTTTCTCGTAAGGTTTGTTATATTTGTTTGCCTTGTTCGTCGTTTTCGTTAAAATTTTTTAGTAAAAACTTGGAGGTGAGTTGCCCGAGCATATGTTTCAAGGTTTGAAAGAATGTCTGAGCCAATAATATTTCTTTTTGGTGGTTTGGTTTTGCAAATTGGGTGTGTATGGTCCCCCCAGACTAGAGCTCTCAAAACCCAAAACTATCTAGTGCATTTGTATTTATATTTATTTTTATATAAAAAATAAAAAAAAATTCACCTGTGCGGCGCGTTTTCACGCCACTAAAATGAACTTTTTACGGCGCGTTTTACACAAAGCGTCGGCAAAAGCTATTTCTCTAATCGCGATTTTGACTTTTTCCGGCGCGTCCAACGCGTCAGCAAAAGTAATCTTTCTCGGCGCGTTTGAAACGCGACAGCAAAAGTCATCTTTCCCGACATGTCAGACGCGTCAGGAAAAGTTATTTTTACCGGCGCGTCTAACGCACCATTAAGGAACTAAATGCGTCAGCAAAAGTATACTTTCAAGACACGATGCCATGCACTTTTAATGGCGAACTGCTTTTTACCGGCGAACTTTTGCTGGCGCTCTTTGCCGGCGCCAAAACGCGTCGCAAAAGGTTAATTGACCTTTGTCGGCGCATTTTAAATACTTTTGCCGGCGCGTTGATGCGCCACTAAAAGTCTTCATTTTTGTAGTGAAAATTGAATAATGCAACTGATGAAATCCATTTTGTATCAAACATTCAAACATCACACCCAATTTTTCTACCGGAGAACGACAATCACACTTCCTAATCAATAACCATAAATGAGTCCATATCTCTGCAATTTTTCCATTAGAAGAAAGAGCAATTACTTCCTAATCAATTTATATAACAGCCATAAATAAATGGCTAATAAGAAGATAAATACAATTCTGGATATTTAGACAATACAATACATGGGGAAAAACACGTGAAAACTGTCCGGAATCAAAATACTAACCGACATAGCAAACTGGACCAGAGGAGGCCAAAGCCTTGGCAAACCAGCAATGCTAATCTCTATTACAAAATATATAACGTCATAAAATCCGTGCATCGGAAGCTACAAGTAACGCCAGCAGCAAGGTGCTGCTGGATTGGGACCAGCACCAGCACCAACACCAGCACCGGGTCTAATAAATGCAAGTCTTTTCATGTCGCCATAAATTAGAATAAGAACACATTCATCGGGATAAGAAGCAGGATCGGCGGACAATATCGTTTTGATAAAGTAGTACTCATGATTAAATTAATGAATGTCATAGTAGCCCTCATCTAAACTCCTGACATCAGAGGTTATGACAGGGGGAAGATGGATAGTCGAAGCAGAGAAAGGATTGAAAAGAGTGACTGCGAAATCAGTGTCGTCAGATATGAGCCAACCAAAGGAAGAACCAATAAATCTCTTGGTGTAGTAGGGCACTTTGAGCTGGAATTTGAGGATCTTCTCTTGGGTGACAGAGTAGAATTGGGCCCGGTCATCGTGGGTGGAATGAGGTAGCATGAGCATAGGAAGTTGACGGTCCTGATTGTTTTTCCCACGGTGATTTCGATCATCAAGTGCAGCCGAACGCCAGGAATGGCAAACGGAGGCGAACTGCATATAATCGGAAAGATCAACCAACCTGTCAAGAATCTGGTCGAGAATGTTAAGTGGAAGCCTTGCCCAATCCCAATCCATATCCAAACTCATCATCCTCATCTTCTTGTGATGTTGCTGTTGCAAAACCACCACCATTTTTACTTCCTTAATTGAAACGGAAGGAAGAGTAATTTACTCAACGTAAAAACTTTTTTGTATAAACAGACTAGGGTACCATTTTTTTTAATCAAAAATGTTTAGGATGTATCATTAAATTTAAGATGCATTCAAAAAACTTATATATAAAATAATGAAATTCAAAGAATTTTTTCATTGTAAGTGTTTTTTTCTGGATGTGATTATAAAAAAAGTACATGATTGAATTTAATATTTTGATTCAAAAAATTACAAAAGATATATTCAGTTGAGTGTAACAAGATTGGCAAGAGGATCAACTTTTCGACCAGCCAACCAGAGCTTGAGCCTCGAGAATTCTAATTACGTTTTTCTTTCTTCTAAAGTTGATGTCAGCGGGTTTATCGATATATGACTTGTCATTACTAAAGATTAAGAATGTGATTGAAAAGGTAATTCTAATGAATATTTTTTTAACATAATTTTATAGTCACAATAGATCTTGTTATATAGATCTCAATGAGTATGTTTAAAATATAAAAATTTTATTAAATTTTAAAATTTGGCTTAGAAGTTATTATATTTTCAAAGTTTTCTAAAAATGTGAGGAGGGAGAAAGTTGATATGGTTGAGTGTATATGATTGTGTGTGATAATGTATATCATTTTATGTGTACCTTTCTATTGAATGGTAGAGATTATGTAGAATCAAAAGAATCTAATGGTATTAATTAATTCTTAAGATAAACCACATCGTGTGACTAAAATAAAAGATAACTTTTTAAAACTTCATCTAGACCTTTAATTAGGTTGATTTGTTAAATTATCCTTGGTCAAAAAAACCTTTCCTTATTATATAGATGTGATGCCAATCACAAGAAACGAAAACCACGACCACAAATTGTTCAAAATCAAATCAAAATAGAGACCGTGAAACAAAAGGCAAGCAGAGTGCCATATTTATAATAATAATAATAATAATAATAATAATAATAATAATAATAATAATAATAATAATAATAATAATAATAATAATAATAATAATAGAGAGACAGAGATATAATCCAAATCCTAAAAGTAATAGAAAAAATATGTATTGATGTTCTAGTCTAAGCAAGATTTCATCATATATTAATTAATAAATTTACAAAAACCAACCAACAAAAAATCAACTAAATCCAACGGTTCAATCAAAAGTTATATATGTTTTATGATTACTCCTGTAGAAAGAAGAAGAAGAAGAAGAAGAAGAAGAAGAAGAAGAAGAAGAAGAAGAAGAAGAAGAAGAAGAAGAAGAAGAGGAAGAGGAAGAGGAAGAGGAAGAGGAAGAGGAAGAAGAAGAAGAAGAAGAAGAAGAAGAAGAAGAAGAAGAAGAAGATGACGATGAGAACGGCGCTCCTCCTGGCGATACGATCAGAAAATCAAGTGGTGGTAGTGGTGGTGGAGGAGGTGAGGTCGTTGGTAAGACAGAGTGGTGTATTTGATGATTGAATGAACTTTAGAGAGAGAGAGAGATAAGGTATTGGAAGTTTAGGTGGGGAGGAAGGGTTAAGAGATGTTTATATTAAAGGTATTTTTGTCCATCAACATTTATCATTTTTCTTAAAATAAATTAATATTATGAAAAGTGTCCTTATTGTAAAATCAAATTATGAAATTAGTACTACTTCTATTTATTAAATATGAGTTCGTCCTTAGTATTATAAAACATTACAAATCGAGACCTTATAACCCATTATCTCTTTATTTTTTGGGAATTTTTTTTTGTTTTTTAGAAAAAAATAAATTTTTCGTTTTCTGGGAAAAAATATAATTTTTTTCATTTTTTGGAAAAAATTATATTTTCGTTTTCTAGAAAAAAATAATATTTTTGTTTTATGGGAAAAAATATAATTTTTTTTCATTTTTTGGAAAAAATAATATTTTCGTTTTATGGAAAAAAAAATTCATTTTCTAGTAAAAAAAATATTTTTTTTCATTTTCTAGAAAAAAAAAAGAGGATTCCTCCAAAAGGGAATCCAATGATTCCTCCCAATTTATAATGGGATGAAATTTGACAAAAGAGGGGAATTTAGGTTTCCTATGAATCCTAAATTCATATCTAAAACTCCAACCAAACAACAAAATCTTAATGGAATGGAATTTAGGATTTCAGGAAAGCTCAAAAGCTCGAACCAAACGATCCCCAAGGGTAATTGATTAAAAAAACCCTAAAGTTTAAGTTAAATTCTACTGCAGCCAAGTCGCTTATCAAATTGTATTAAAATTTGAATCCTTAATGATTTTATTAGGGGTGTTTATTTTTGGGTGGTGATATTGGAACCCCCCAAAAATACTTGGTAACTCTTCCACTTTCATTCGGTTCTTGACAATCGAGTAAGGTATCTGTTACCCGGTATTTATGGGCCGAGTATAATCCTATATACTCGTTTCTTGACAACCGAGTAAGGCATTATTAACTTTATACCCGGTCCTTCACAGCCAAGTAACATACACATTACTTAGTTGTCAAGAACCGAATAAAAAGTGGGAGTGTTTTCAAGAGATATTGGGGTTGCCAATATCACCACCATTATTTTTACCTTTAAATATTTAATGGAAGAGTATTAAGCATTTAGAAATATGATATGATATGATTTTTTGTTTTTTTTAAAAGGTTAACGATAAATTTTTTTTGATGATTAAGCATTTAGCATTAAGAGGCATTAGCCTCGCTAAATGTTTAATGCTAAATTTAAACCATTATTTTATGCAAAAACATAAAATTCAGAACCTCATTCAAAATAAAAAATAAATAAATAGCATTTTTGGAGCTTGAATTCAGTATTTAGCACTCAGCAATTAATAATGAAAAATGATAACATGTGCCCTAATGTCACATGTTAAAGCTACTATAAATGAAAATAATAAAATCTTGTATAAGAATATGTGCCTTATTTAATGCATGTTGTGAGTTAATTATTTTCAAATATGGGTATTTAACATGTGCCCTTAGAGCACACGTTAACATGACCCATTAATAATGGGTGTTCTTAAATGCACTCATATAATCCGTTTTCTCACCCCACCAAAAGTCAAAATTACATTAATCTTAAGCTAAAAAATAGCTTAAAACTCTTTCTTCTCACACCGATTTCTATACTTGAAAAAATAGCCATTAATTTATCTTCTCACCCGCTTAAACTTTTAAAAATTAATTAAAAAAATTCATTCTTTGCAACAAACAAATATCTAATATTTTCACTTAATTACATGCATCTCATAAAAGTAAGCTTATAATAAGTATCCTCATAATTTTATGTAAAGTATTAGACTTTTATTTTTACTTGCACCGGTACGATAACATTTTCAATGATTTTTTCTTAATTTATTCAATCTTTTTATTTGTGCATGCATGCAGATCTCAATAAAACTTATGTTAAATTATTTAATGTCAAAGTTAAAGAAAGATAGTGTTAACATGTACCTAATATGTCATAAATAAATAAATAAAATCATGTATTGTATGTTGTGCTTTTATTGTTTCAATATTTAAATTTTGAAAATTACTCATAAAAAAAATATTGAAAAAGGAAATAGTTTGGTGAGAAAATATCTATCATTTTAATATTTTGTAAGGAAATCGTTTTCTTGAATCTCCAAAAAATTAAATATCAAATAAATCGAAAGTAACAAAATATTTTAATAAATGATTTTTTTTATGAAAACTATTTTATTTTTTCAATTCATTTTTTCCCTTTACACGAAAGATAACATATATTTACGTACAACAAATTGATTTTTTAATATTTTTGGTGTAGTGAATTAAGTCTTATATTTACTTATTTCGTAAAAAAAATTGTAAATAAATTTGAAATATGAATAATAATCATTTAAGAGCAATGAACATAAAAATATTATATAAAATATAATATAATTACTAAAACTATATTTATGACAATTAACATTTTATATCTTGGAGGTACTATTTAGATGAAATTTTAATAAAATTTATTAAGAATGATGTAAATTTTATTTATTATGTTTTATATTAATGAAAAATTTAATATTATTTAATGATTTTTACTTTTAGCGACGAAATTTTATCATTTATGTATTGTTTCAGTAAACTCACTCCATCGCTGGGGTGTAGCGCAAGATTTTTTAAAGATTTGATGGGGTGAGAAGACTAATTTTATGGGTGCATTTAAAAACACACTTAATAATTAACATTCAGCAATCAAAGGTAAAAGAAAAACAAACGCACCCTTAAACACTAAATTCAAAATATTTCTGCCAATGGCATGTAGCCTAATGATACCATTTCTCATCTTATATTAGGAAGTTGTAGGTTCCAAACTTATGAATGTGATATTCAAATTTTTTATCTTTTATGTGAGTAATTGTTGATAATACATGATTCGTATATTTAGTAATGCAAAAAGAAGTTAACATTGTTCTCTCGGTATTAGAAAAATGACGCGAAGTAAAATGCTGGTTTATTTATCTAAAAAAATATATCCAAATTGGATTCGCGTATAAGCCATGTCACCATGCATGTGATCCACATTAACATTCCATTAAAAAAATTAACAAGATTAAGTGAAAGGCAATAAGTTCAAACTTCATTATGGGCTTACCAACATATGTATGTATATTAGTATATATTTAAGCCTATATTTTGCTGCCAAACTTCATCTATACGGTAAAACCTCCTCGTGTCTATTATATACAACATTTTTATGCATACCCTTGATGCATGTGTGATTTAGTTAAAAAGAAAATTTTAAATAGTAATAAGTAAGCTTGTTAACTGATTAGATTTAAATCAAATCAAAAGAAATCTAAATTTGTATTTAAGAAAGTTTTCAAAAAGGATCTGGAATGGATCATGCAACTGATGACCTAAACATCGATCCATATTCAAATTTATTCAAATCAAATTCGGATCAAATTATATCAATTTGAATCAAATTTTTATTATATAATAATTAGTTTGTGAATATATAAAAAATAATAAAACTAACTTAAAAGTTTAGCCTAATAACAATAAAATTTCAAGAAACTTATTTAATAAATT
Source organism: Lonicera japonica (assembly GCA_021464415.1). Lineage (NCBI taxonomy): Eukaryota > Viridiplantae > Streptophyta > Magnoliopsida > Dipsacales > Caprifoliaceae > Lonicera > Lonicera japonica. The sequence continues at coordinate 62,269,406 of CM038464.1, forward strand.
TGGGGACACTCTATTTATATCACAAAAATTCTTTAAAATTACATCAGGTTAAAAAGTACAAAAGGAGCTACACAGACCACAAATTTTTTTGTGGTAAAATTAAGAAAAGTATATGTGGTATGTCAAGTGAAAATATAATATTTAATTTGTGATAAAAAAAAATAAAAAATCTTTTGCTATATTAGGAACATCATTGTCGACCACACAGCCGATAAAATAAGAAATTTTTGTCAATCTGTTGCCAACAAAATCTGACACATATGGCAACATGTTGCCGAGATATTTTTAATTATACTCGATGCAGTGTTGCCGAATTGTACTTTAGTTCTCGGCCATGTGTTGCCAAATTTTTCCTTAGGTTATATTTTCTTAAATTTTATATATTATATAATGTAGAACTCATATTTGTGTTAAATTCATTAAATGATAACCATAAAATCGATATCGATACTCAAGTTTTAATTGAAGTTAATCGTGTTTTGCTCAAAGTTGATTCTATTTATACTAAATTAATGCCGGCGAAAAATTGTAGATCATGGGACTACAAATTCAGTAATCTTGTGCCGATTATTGCTAAAACATGCTAGATTAGTAGAATATCGACGTATAAATGCTACATACTCTACAATGTTATGCTGAAATTTTGTGCCAAAATTTCCCCCCATTTTCTTCTTCTATCTCTTATTTTCTTCTATTCCTTACTCTTTAATTTGAAATTCATGACTTGATCCCTAATTTTGGCCAATCTTATAAAATGTATCATGCATTCTTCATATACAATTAAGGTTTATTTGTAGTGAGAAAGAGTTTGGATAGGTTTGAGAAGAGTAAGGAAAGAAATTGGAGAGAGAGAGAGAGAGAGAAAATTTTAATTTATTTAATGTTCCTAGTAGTGCTTTAAAAGCTTTTTTTTTTTATAGTAATTTTCAATATATAGTGTATGATGTATATAGTGGTATTTTAAGAATTTTTATATATTTTGTGATTATTTTTTAAAAAAAAAAATTATAATGTAAATAAAATTTTTGTTTAGTTTGTGTCATGTATATGATTCTGCTGGCTGTTAGAATATGTTTTTCCAGAGAATGAAAGGACCATTATGTTTGGATTTTCCTCAACTTAAATGCAGAGCACACGTGCACATTTGATTTATATGTAGGTCTACATTTAATTTAGAATGTCAAATTAAAATTGAAAAAATAGTTGGTGTAATGGCTAAGAATTTTTTTTACTTTTTTTTTGAGTCATTTGATGATAAATACATTTTCAGCCAAAACTATGAGGAGGTACAAGACAAGTAGTTGAATCCGTATTAGCCATGGTATTTTATAACTATCAATTACAAATTCATCGCCAAAATCAAACATTTAGAAAGAAAGACATACAAGTATAATATTGTATATGTGTGTGTATAATGCATGTGAAGAAAGACAAAGAGCGGTTTTGGAAAGAGGAGATGAGCAAGAATAGGTGATCGAGCGAGAGAAAGTAGAAATAAAAGTGACATTGATTGAAGGAATTGTTTAGGTAATTTTATTAAAGAGGTATTTAGTCTAAAGTCTATCTACTCAAAGGCATTGTATTGATGATTAAGTTGTAACAATCCTGAGTTACACTTAAATAACAAAATCAAAACATGACCTGAAATATAGGAAATTAACTCTATCTCAAGTAAGGGCGAAATAGACAAAATACCTAAGTATCAAAGATTCAATAAGATAAAAAAAATAGAAAAATATAAATTTGTTGTAGGAATAATTCTACACAATTCTTTATTAGATGAGCCTTTTAAATAGGGTACAAATACAATAGTAAATAGGGTTTACAAGGAAGCCCATTATGGCCCATGATACATAATTACACAGTAAATCCCTAATACATATTATATCTAGGCGATAGCACACTACGTGTAATTTCCTTAAACACTCCCCCTTGTGCTGAGTCGAAGATAGAATGGTACATGTCTTGTTGCCTCATTAAAACCTTGTCAAGTAACAAAAACCCTGTGGGAAAAATAACCTTGATCAAAGGGAAAAGAGTACAACATTATGACAATCCTGTTAGACTTCTTTCATTGAGTCTATATTCTCATTTGATCCTTACTTCAATCAATAGAGCCTGCACGTATCGTTACCTCGTTAAAAACCTTACCAAGTAACAAAATCCAGTGGGAAAAATAAATCTTGGTTTAAGGAAAAGAGTATAACGTAACGTCGTGTGGATGTTAGACTCCCCCTCAAGTCTATACCTCCCCCTGATATTTACATTAATCAAGAAATTTGAAAAGCTTATGCATGTATCGTTGCCTCGTTAAAAACCTTACCAAGTAACAAAACCCAGTGGGAAAAATAAACCTTGGTCTAAGGAAAAGAGTACAACGTATGTGTGAAAATTTCATCATATTTCACACATTCCCTTGATCATTACTTCGATCATGAGAGTTGGAAAAGTCTAAGCACCCTTATATTTTTCACATGCTTTTCAAATATGGCCTTAGGAAAAGATTTGGTGAACTAGTTTGATATATTCTCCTTAGAGCTTTGTGTGGGCCAGAGAGATGCCCAACATCAACAAAATCAATCAAGATTTTGTTTGGAATTTCAATGTAGGGGGTGGCTATTTTAGCATCATCATTTACTTTAGATGTTACTGTCGTATACACATTTTTTGTCTCTCTGTAGGGAAAGAACAATTTCAAGCCAATGGTTCCTTTTAGGCGTTCAATTATGCTGCGTTGGCGCTAAGCTAAATCTAGCTAACAAGTTCAATACGAATATTATGTCTAGTCGAGTATTTTGTGTTAAGTGCAATAATGCGCATATTGCATTTAGATAGAAAGTTTCATCTCCTATCTCCCAACATATTTTCGTAATCTTACTTTGTACGAAATTGATCTTTCCTTTGATCTAAATTTCGACCGACCATGGGAGTGCTAGTAGAATGCGTTTTGTCCATGTTAAATTGCCTGATTATCTTTTGAACATACGCAGACTAGTGGATTAGTATTCCACAAGCTCGATATTCTAGATTAAGATCTAAAACAAAAATTCGAACTTTCCCAAGATTCTTTATCTCAAATTTGGATTTCAAGTAACTTGCGGTTTCTCTTATTTCATCAAGAGTACCTATTATGTTCATATCATCGACATATACAGTTACAATTACGAATCCGGAACTTGTTTTCTTTATGAATACGCATGGGCATAATTCATCGTTCTTATATCCCTTCCCAATCAAGTAGTCACTTAGACGGATATACCACATCCGTCCGAATTGTTTTAATCTGTAAAGTGAGCGTTTCAACCTAATTGCAAACGCACTCCGTGGTTTAGAGTCACTTGACTTGGGTAATGTAAGGCCATCAGGCACTTTCGTATATATCTCTGAATCATGATCCCCTTAGAGATATACAGTAACCACATCCATGAGCTGCATTTCAGTCCTTCGAAAACTACCAAACTAATCAGGTAGCGGAATGTTATAATGTTTAAGCAATTCCAAAGCGTCTATATGAAACCTTGCGCCATAAGGTGAGCCTTTTACTTTAAAACTTCATTTTTTTCATTTACGCTTTATGGCAAATAATTGTTTATGTCCTACAGGCTTTACACTTGGCGCGGTTAGCACTACCGGACCAAATACCTGTCTCGTTGCCATAGAATCTAATTCTATATGGATTGCTTATTTTTATTTAGGCCAATTTTTGCCCTTTGTTGACATTTTGCAACAGAGCGAGGTTCGACATCATCGTGCTCTTTGACTTCTTGAGCAACAGTGTATCATTAATGCATCCATTAATTCATATGCCATCCCTTAACCCATTGAGATTTATTTATTCTCTGGAATCACTATAACTTCGGGGCGTCCCCAGTATTGATTCATGGACATAAGCATAATCAGAGATAATCTCATAAAAGGGACTTTTACATTAATGATTAATTAATTAATTTGTGCCTTACTCCACCTCTTCTTTGGCGTGAGTGTTTGTCGAACCAAATGGCCTCCTTTTATTCCTTTTAAGGAGCCATGGCCTCAACCACACCTCCACTAAGTGTAGTTGCATCGTCTCTTTCTGCGACATTGTGCCCTTATTGGGGACTTATAACCTTGCAGGCATATTGCAGCTGATATATTTGATCTCGTCACTTTTCAGTATCATTAAATGTATCAGGCATCGAATCTGTTACATTTTTAAGATCGATTATTCTTTTTCATTTCACTATACATTGTGATGTGCGTGGGGATCAAGATGAGACATAGTGGAGACCACGACAATTCCTGTCGTTCCCTTGAAATTTTTTTTTCTTATCTCCCCCTAACGACGGGAAGACTGTCTCATCAAAGTGACAATCCGCAATTCTTAGCGGTAAAGAGATCACCTGACAAGGATTTCAAATAGCGGATTATCGTTGAGAATTCATATCCAACGTTAATACTTAATTGTTTTAGCAAGCCCAGTTTGGTGCGCTGTGGGGGCGCAATCGGCACATATGCATAAAATATCAGGCTAATATCCAGTTACCAACTGGTATGCATATAATAGTTGTCTAATATTGGACTTTGAAACAAATAAGTAAAGCTGCATACAATATTGCATAAATCTCAGGCATACATAGGCAATACAGTGCGCATAACCAATGCCCTATCTACCATCTATATCCTTTTGATGGTTACTTTTTGTGAGACCTTTTTGCGTATGCACATGAGAAACGGGGTTCTTTACTTCGATTTTATGCAATGATCATCAAGTACTTTTGATGTAAACCCTCCAGCTTTATCGAGTCTTATAGACATGGTACAATAATCAGGGTGGTGAGCCCTTAAGCGTATAATATGTACTAAGAGGTTTGTAAATGCAGCATTTCTTGTAGACGATTATTCAACATGTGACCAGAATGTCGAATTATCCACCAGATCCATAAAGTACTTTGAATGGTTCCGCACTCTAGATGGATTTATCTACAAATATATATTATAAGCATGGTATATTTTATTTTGTATCTTTAGCATAAGAAGGTCTCGATCTTATTTTTGCTAAAGAGCAGGCTTTGAAAAAATGGAGTGTCGTTCCTTTGACATGGTCAATTAGGCATAATGGGAAGGGGGATATGGTTTTCAATACTTCGAAAATCAAGAATTACTTTGAGCATTACTAGTATCAACACATTGCAGTGTGTTAAAGTTTTGTCCCATTTATTTGTCACTCAAAAGAATGGATATCCGTGTAAATACTTTAACGCACGGTTTATCATGACCAAGGTGCACTAGGCAAGCATGCCAAAGCCTGTATGAGTCTATGTCCCACGGTACATTGTTAGTGACATCATAAGATTTGACAATCCTTATCTTAGTGGGGTACATTCCACTAGAATAACTCATAAGTTTCTTTAAAATGCGTTTCTTTACACTTTTGTTTAAAAGTAAAATAAATATATTTTTATTCCATTCTTACATTTTGTTTTTGTATGATTACTGTTGGTATAAATATCATTAAACAAAGTTCGGGTCGCTCTGAGTGCATATAGAGCGTATGTGACTTTAAACACCATTTTAGTAACAAAATGGTTGAGCAGTTCTTCGCTCTTATGATGATTTAATCATCATAGTCACATAGGTATTATAGGTTATTAATTGCCTATTTCTTTGTATGGCGATAGTGTTCTCACTATCAACCAATTATTAAAGTTATCATCGATTCATTTTTACAGTAATGAAATCGAGTATAAATTTCGAACTATGTAGTAATAAAACAAACAAATTCAATTACTTTAGAATAGAATTCGAATAAAACTAACAGTAATCAATTCAGTATCTTGTTTAGAAATCTAATCCATCAAATCAACATAAACTTTAAGACAAAACCATAGTCTAATTAAAAATTAGGCAATATGCCTGTTCAACTACTTCTGAAAAATAAAGTAGATCAGTCAAAATCGGGTGCATCCATTGACTGAGCAAAGTCCTTCTTGCCACTAATGTCTGCGATTGTGAAGTTGACATAAGCGTCATTGTATTCTTCGTTCATAAAGTGAGATTCTTATTCTTTAGATTCTCGATATCTCGTGTAACTGGCTGCTACTTTAGCGCTTGCATGGTAGTTCTTGTACCAATGCCCAGCAATTCCACACCTATAACATGGCTCGTCGCCAACTATTTCCTTTTTGACCGGAGGATTATTAGGTGCATTTTTCACATTGTTTTCTTAACCACTAGGTCCAATAGCATCATTTCTTCTCCATACTTTGGAAGAGCCTCCACGACCCGCACCACGACTCCCACGTCCCTTTCCACGTTGTGCCTTATTGCCACGTATGTAGGGATCGGCACGTCCAACTCCCTTTGCATTGGGGTTCTTTCCACTGTTCATCTAACCGTAGTTGACCTCAGGAACTTTCTTTGTCCTGATGGGCCTGACATTGTATTCAAAAGAACCTCATTATGCCTTTTAACCACTTGCAGGAGGTTGATCAGCTTATTGAATGTTGTGGTTCTTTTGTTATCATACTCGAGCTTATACTGGTTCGCTAGTATAAGTGCTGAAGTAGGAAAAATGGAAAGTGTCTTCTAGGTCATATCATCTTCTGTGAGATCCTTTCCACAGAAGTTAAGACGTGCCTTTAGGCGCAGCATATCCTTGTTGAAGTCGTTAACCCTTTTATAGTCAAGCAAGCGGATTTCATTCCACTGAACGGTCAATTCTGGTAGCAAAGTGTCATGAATGTTCCCAAAACGTCCCTTAAGGACATCCCATAGTTCTTCAGGTGTCTTCAATTGAAAGTACTCCCAACGTAGGCTGGGGTCAATATGTTTCCTTAGAAACATTAATGCATTTGCTTTCACCTTATCAGACGGTCCGTCGTCTGTGGGGTCTTTGGGGTCAGTAAGTGTGGCAGAATATTCTTTAGCCACAAAAGCGGTTTCTACATCAGAAACTCACCGGTGGTACTCAAATCCTTCTGAGTTCAAAATGTCAAATTCGGGTTGAGTTGGGTCGGCCATCATAATGAATAATAAATAAAATTTTATACAGTTATGAGTACATCCATATTAATTATTTTTCAGGAATATGAATTAGATTTCAAAAATCAAGATCGATAATGGTCACATTTTTCGATGCTATATGAAAATACTTTATCATATTAATTATAATGCGCATGAACTTTCATCATCATGGCAATTGTTGAATTTATGTCATACTAAATAAAACAATTAAGAATATATGTAATATTCTAATTTTCTTAGCGGGCTGACTTACCACAACTATAGCAATTATAAAATTAATTAGTCCATCCCAAATATAACATGCATAATATTGTGTAAATTTTGGCTACAGAGTGGTCAATATATAGTGGTGGAATTCAAAACCACATCAAATCAAACTGTTCTTTTGCATTAGAAACAAATCCATATATATATTAAATCCTTAAGTATATATATATACACAAAGGAGGTTTCACATTTACATAAACAATATATATACAATCTATATAATTACATGTAGATGAATCTCAATGATAGATTTACAAAATTTGGTTCACATGTATACATGGATTCTATAAGGCATAATTAGTAATTAAAACAAAAACTGTTTTTAAGATAAAACATAAATTTAATAAAAACTGTTTTTATGTAAAAAAAACAGAAATTTAATTAAAGTAAAAACTGTTTTTATGTAAAAAAAAACAGTTTCCTCTCTCAAAATAATTTAGGTAGGACCAAAATTAATCAAGCATTATTCAAAGGTATATATATAAACAATCTGCCAAAAAAGTAACATTCGGAGGTACAAAATTAAAGTGGTCTATCTCATACATATATAAACATATCTCTCTCACACACGCACACACACACACATATATATATATATATAAATATCTTTAATACATGTGTCTCATAAAGGTAAACAAATTAATAGCAGCAGATAATCCGTAACAACAAAACAGATTAATAGCAACAAGAATAATCAACAATTAATTATAGATTTCGCGTATAAAAGCAACAAGAAGGTAATTAGAAAAATAATACCCGATTTAAGAAGAAAACACCGCGCAAATTAGAGAGAGAGAGGGGGGGCGGCTCGATGATGGAGGTGTTTGTATGGTGATTAATTGAATGGGTGAGATGAGGAAGAGGGTGAGAGAAAAATGGTTTACTTCCTCCTCCGAGTGACGGCTGTTGCTGCTACTTCTGTGCGGCTCCTCCATTTTTTATTTTTTTGGGAATTTGATAGGGTTAGGTTATTAGCTCTGAGCGTGCTGATAACGTGTTATAGGAATAATTCTACACAATTCTTTATTAGATGAGCCCTTTAAATAGGGTACAAATACAATAGTAAATAGGGTTTACAAGGAAGCCCATTATGGCCCATGATACATAATTACACAGTAAATCCCATACATATTATATCTAGGCGATAGCACACTACGTGTAATTTCCTTAAACAAAATTAAATATAGTCGACTATTTTAAAAAAAAATGTCCTTGATTAAAAAGTATGGACTTAAAACAATTGCTCGAAAATGTGGGTCCTTGAGCTAATTGATTCAAAAAATATTGGAGTAAAGACAAATTTTCTAAAGAATAAAGTAGGTAAGACACTAAATTATAAATATATTAATAATATGTGTAGCAGAATGGTAGGTACTTTCCATCTCGCTACACATATTGGACAAATATTATTATGTTAACTATGTGTACAATAATTAATATGATAAGTATTTGATATTCTTGCTAACTTGTGATAAATAAAGGTGTGGTGTAACTTATTATGATATGCATGCACACACCATAGTAAATACTCTATATTACTTAAAAAAAAAAAATTTAGTTAAATAAAAAAATCTCAAATTGAGCACAGTCTTTTTAACATCATGTAAACATAACTAAAATGTTAAATCACTAGTTCAAAAACCAAAGAAATGTTGATTTAGAAAAATACACACTATAACTTATATTGAAAAGTACCTACAATTAAACTACTCTTAATAATATAATATATTATTTTCTCTATAATGTTACTTCTTGGAGAAGCAATATTGTTATTTAGACAAACTTAAAATTGTGGTCAAAATGTATCCCCTGTCAGCTCTGTGGAGTTTATCTTGCCTCATCTCTCATCGTTATAAATCTCTATTTGCCAAACTTTCTATGAATTCGACTTATCTTCTACTTATCTTTCTTGAAGTTTTGTTCTATTTATGCGTTTAAGCGGGATTATCTACTCTTGGGCTTATTTTATTAACTAGTATATCCACTCCACATGGCATGAGACGGGTATAGCCGTACGAACTTAGCCGCATAATAAGTTGGCTTTTTTCTTAAAATAATGCTTTCAAAAATCTTATGTCCCAAAATAATACCTTATCCATCCTTGTTCCCAATATAATGTGTCTTTAAAAGTGGTATCAATAATGCCAATTTTATAATTGAAAACGGCATCACTAATACCAATTTCAGAAATGAAAATGGCATCACCGATGGCAATTTAAAATTACAAAATTTTAAAAGTATTAAAAACGGCATCAATGATTCCAATTTTAACGTAAAAAAGGCATCAACAATGCCAATTTTAAAATTGATAGATTTTTATTTTTGGAAAACGGCATTAGTGATGCCAATTTCAGTTATAAAAATGACTATATAAATTCCAATTTCAATTTTAAAAAAGGCATTATTGATGCCAATTTTAAAACATATTTTTTTTAAATCTCATCTACTGTGCCGTTTTTTAAGGGTGACCTCCATTTTGGTTTTTTAATTTTTTTTATATTGAACAGTTCTACTCATTCTTTTCAAACTCAGTAAACAACTTTTATTCTCACTTTATTAATTTCTTGTATTATTATTAATACATATACTTGATCTTGATTATATTGCTGCCAAAATTCGCATGTACTCTCTTCGTTCCTCATAATTACTCTCTTGTTTATGTTGAACATATTCCTAAATACTTCAATTTCAAACACCAAATTAAGAAAAATCCAAAATCAAGCTTGACTAAACTAATAAAAACTCAAAAATTAGGGCTTACCAAACCGTGGCGCTGTGGTGAGTGGTGCAGGTGGTTGAGGTAGGCGTTGTGGCACTGCGGTGAAGGGTTTACATGGCTAAGCTCCCGTGGGTTCTAAAGCCGCCGATACAAAGTTCTGTGAAGGGGGTCGTGTCATGAACGGCTGTGTGGTGGAGGGTACGGTGGTTGGATCAGTGGTGTGGCGGAAGGGGTGGTGTCGTGAGCGGTAGTGTGTGGCGGTGGAAGAAAAGCCGTGCTCGTCGACAATGAGAAGAGCGGAAGAGTGGTGGTAGGCGGAGTGGTAGAGAGTGAGCGAGCGATTTAGATCTAGGTTTTGTTTTGCTTTTAATAAGAGAGGTGTGATATATGATGGTGAAGTTGGCATTGTTAATGCCATCTTCTCATTTGCATCATTGTGAATCCCGTTAAAAATTTAAAAAAATATATGTTTTAAAATTAGCATCAATAATGCTGTTTTTAAAGTTGAAATTGAAATTGATATATCCATTTTTATAATTGAAATTGGCATCACTGGTGCTGTTTTTAAAACTTTTAAAATTTTGTAATTTTAAAATTGCCATTGATGATGCCGTTTTCATGTCTGAAATTGGTATTGGGGATGCTGTTTTTAATTATAAAATTGGCATTACTGATACCACTTTTAAAGACACATTCTATTGGGAACAAAGATAGAGATGGTACTATTTTGGGACATAAGATTTTTAAAAACATTATTTTAGGAAAAAAATCTAATAAGTTTGTAGAACTAAGTTTGAGATGCCGTGGGCCTTACAAAGACAAAAAAAAAGGAAACCAATGTTACAAGCTTGTCGATAAGACTTGTTCCTGAAAAACATCTAGCAAAAGATATGTGCCCAAGTGTTTTATATATTACTCCAAAATCTACAATTTTTTTCATGTGAGATTAAATTGAGTTCATAACATTTTAAGATTCTCTATGACCGTTGTTCACAACAACCCACCCATGGTGGGCCACTCTACCAACACGGCCTAGTGATAGTCCTTTCTACTTGGTAGCTTCACTCATAGGAAGCTTCTTCGCTATCTAATCCCAAGTGAGGTTCATTTATGCTGTAACAAAAAAATAAAAATCAAGCATTTTGACTTTAAAATTCATCTTTCCCACTTGATGGTAAATGGGATCATTGAGATTTATTCAATATGTACGCCTGTGCCAACAGCAGCAACAGCACAACTGAATACTCTTTTAGACCCTGCAATTACTATGTAGTCAAAAGAATAACTGAATGCATTTTCGACACAAATCAGACTTTGAATTTGAAAGATCGATATATTCTTTCTTGAGGAGGAATTGGGATGGGTCAGTATGGTGTTATAAGGGCAAGCTCCAATAAGTTGATTGGTGAGTTATTGGCATGCAAATCGATTGCTAGAAATGGACGAGTCACTAAACAACAATGTCAAGATCATCAAGCTAGGATTCTATGTAGGCCAGCTGATGCAATTGCACAACAAAGATGTTGTTTCGTGAAGATCTAGAGCTAGAGAACATTCTCTGACTGGCCTTGTGCAAGATATTATGAAAGCCACGTCCACGAGAACTTTTTCGCAAAATGATAACTTAAATGACCAAGTTAGTAGATCAAATAATGAGATATAAAGTGCATTGGTCGGTGTTTCAAGCAAACCCCACACCACACACTGACCAGTGCAGTTCGTGACACGTCATTTTTTTTATTAACTTAGTCGTTTAAGTCGGTACATATATCATTATTCGAATCATATACAGCCTAGAAAACAGAAACAACAAAATAATATCATTTGAACTGATATTATGCAGATACATGACACCAAATCTATGCTGGGCATGTGTTTATATCACAAGAAAGTAATATGACCAAACATATATGACTTTCTCAAGTTTTCTACTAATATCAATAACCCATTTGTTCAGGGTATTTCACGGCAAAGAGATTTTCAGTTTCCTACTACTATTGCAGTAGGCCACTTTACTTTCTATTACAAGGACTTCTACGTGAATGGTCATCACAATATCGCTTTTGGTTATCCTCTTGCTCATTGCATTCTTTCTTTCCATACTTAACAATTAACTTCTTTGCCATCAAATTTTTGCACATAAAAAAAATAAAAAATTATAGTTCATATATAAACAAAACTGAAATGAAAAAAATTTGAAATGAAAAAAATCCAGTTACCAATACATCTGGTTTGTTGCAACTATAGCTTTTCTGGCATCCTCATGACTTGTAAATTTCACAAAAGCATCTCTTTATGATCCTTACATTCTCTTCAACCCGAAACGCTCAAAATGTCTCCTTAGTTCTCCATGACCAGTTTGAAAATCATCAAAACTAGTAACAAATAATGTTTTGATAGGTTTGAGATTATGTCCTTTTTTTGGAGTTGCCCCCACATCTTTTTCTTCTTTTTCCTAAGCCAGAGGAAAGTATAAGTGGAATCTTTACATTATAAATATAAATTAAAGAACATATTGCCAAAACATGAAAAAATAATCGTACATGAGCACAATTAAGCCCCATCCTCTGCCGCTCCTAAAAAATTCTATTCCATTAAGCCTTTCAATGGCTTGCATGGCTGCTTCTGTAGAGTCCATGTACACACAAGAATAATATAAAATTGTAAAACAGTAATTAACTGAAAATGAGGTTCAAGAGAGGAAAAAATGAACTTAAAGAAAACAAACAATAAAAAAGGAAAATCACATGTACAAACAGCATACCACGAGTTTCCATAGGTTTGAGATTAGATCTTTTCTTAAAATGCCCCTGCTCTGCTTCATTTTCTTCTTCCTAAACCGAAAAAAAATATTAAGTTAAGCCTTTGCATTATATATATATAATAAAGAAGATATTTCAAAAACATGAAAGAATACTCATACATGAGGCCACTTAAGCCACATCCTTCTGCCACTCCTACCAAATTTTATTCCATTGAGACTTTAAGCAGATTCTATAAAATAGCAAAAAAGTATATTAACTGCAATTAGGTTCAATAAATGGAAAAATCAAGTTAAAGAAAACAAACAGTAAAAAAAGGTAAATGACATGTACAAACAGCATACCACGTCTCACATAGATTTTACTGACTTTGCCAAAGCGTCGAAACAGTTTATAGAGTTGCGATGGGCTTGTATCAGGGTCAATATTAGCACATAAAATGGGAGTGGCACCTAGTACATTTAAAAAAAATACAAACAACACGTCATGTTTACTGATTCACGAATAACTATCCTTAAGAAATTATATTATATTTTAGGATTCATACTTCGATTTTTTGGTAGCAACTTTTATACAATGATTATGTCTTAAAAAGAGATTAGTGTATCAATTTAACACAATCCACAATGAAAAGAGAAAACTATAATTTAGGATGAAAAGGGTATATGTTTTTATCTTGGTAAAGACGGATGAAGGAGGGCTTTATGCCAATGGTGGTTAACATTGATCATTGGCCTTTTATTTTTCTTCTCTAACCATGGGATCAGAGTAAATGGAGTTGACCAGAATATGGTCAGAACACATTTGTGTCTTCTAGTAGTATCGTTTATAAAATTGCAAGCACATAGTGTGTCTCAGGGATTTTTTCCATAAAATGACGATACAAACATAAAACGGATGATAATTGTCAATAGACGTGTGAGCCCTTAGTTCCTATGTGGGTTTTTGTAAACTGATATAACACCAAATTTTCAGAGCCAAAATAACTAAAACACACTATATGAACAATCCCTCTTAAATCATCCTAAAATTCAGCTTTAGCATAACAAACCATTACTCTATCTTCAATTCAAGAACCAACAAACACAAGAGGTGATTAGTTCAAAAGTATTATTCAATTCATGTTTGATCATGAAATTTTCATACTTAGGTAAATTACGTCATATATCCCAGAATCCAGATAACACGCTTCAGTGAAATGTAAATAAGAAAAAAGAAAACCCATGTGGAAAAACCGTTACCCTAGTTTTTAGCCCTAGTACCTATGTGGGTTTTTTGTGAACTTGATCTAACACGAGATTTCCAAATTCCAACAAAATCAAATACACCTATATGAATAAACCCTCTTAAAATTCATCTTCAACATAACTGCAAGTTTCTCTGTCCTTAGTTTTAAGGAGCAATAAAAATAATAGGTGATCAATTCAACACTGTAAAGGGTTATTCAATTTCATGAACGTTTATATAAGGTATTATTTATATACCTTATATAAATAATACCTTTAGTTATGCGGTCAATAATTGACATTATGATTCATGTGGCACAGGGAACGTTTTAGTATCGTGTATTTAGCATATATATTGAGGGTTGGGTCAGATACATTAAAATCAAAACACACCCAAATGAAGAACCCCTTACCCTAAAATTCATCTTTAGCATAAATACACAATAAAATTTAAAGAAAGATAAATTCAACCCTCTAAACAGTTATTCAATTACATGTCTCATCTATCCATTGGAAATAAGACAAATGTGAAAAACCATTAAAGATTGATAAAAGAAAAACCAAACAAAGAGAGTCAAGTTTATTGATATGTTACCTCCATACTCCACCGCAATAATATTGGAGACCTTACTAGAATTCTCAAATGGCTTTCGAGAAGAATTGTCGCACTCTTCCTATATTCATCTCTTTTCTCGATAATACCAATTTCCCCAATATCTGGAACATACGTCTCAATATCACGAATCCTGGCTAAAATTCTTTGCTTATTCTTCTCCAGTTGGAGGAGGGCTGTGTTAGTGCTCCCATTCAACCCTTCCAAGAAACCAATACATACTTCCCTAGGCCTGCCGTAGTGGCCCTTTATTATAACGTAAATGCCAGTCCTTAGCCATTTTGATGAACGTGATGTTGATTCACTCACTGATGTTGCGCGTGGCGCTATGAAGTCGGGGTTGATAAGGCCTTGATTGGACCCTTTAGATGACAAAGATTAAGAAGAATCAGATGAAAAAAATCTTCAATAAAAAATGAAGAAGAAAACGCCGCCATTGCGGAATTGTATTATATTGAACGACATGCTCGGTTGACAATAATGGATTTGTGTATGTAGCTTTTGGCTCTAAAATGTTTTGAACTTTTGAACTTTACCCTAATTTATAGGTTTTAGGTAGATGGTGATGCCATCTCTAATGCATATGTTAAAATTGTATGCTAAAAATGCATATTTAGTCTACACAGCCGAGATAAAAATGCAACGCGCAGGGTAAAAAAATATATTTTCAACCACACAATAGAATGAATGTCGTGTGGTGTCCAGTCAGCACACACCCCACGACACAATGTACATCATATGGCACAATTTCTCTCTCCTCTAGTGTAATGGTCATTTTTGGGTTAAAAGTAGGATTTTTCTGGGTATTTATTATACACTTCATTCATCTCACACACGACATTTAATTCATCGTGGGACTTATTTCTCTCACATATGACACTCACTCTATCGTGCCAGGGTTGATGGGACACTCCACGATGGACTTCCATCGTGGCGAAGATATGGTAAGCAAATGGCAATTTTAACATTTCCTAGCAATTTACTCTACAATAATAACATATACCCAATCGATTGGCGGGAGAAAAAAAAGGTAAATATGGCATATTAACCATTGCATTGGATATGGTCTGAGTACTAGCTATAGTGAGAGGATTTTTTTTTCTTCTTTCTTTGCAACAATTTTTTTTGAGTTTTTTTTTCTTTTTGGGCAATTCTTTTTTTTTATTGAAAACTATGAGAATTCATAATTTGACTTCTAATTTTTCCATTTTTTATTTCTCTTTTCACTTTTCTCTCTCCCTCACTTTTTTAATTTAGAGTATTAGTTCTTGTTAACTATAATGCATTTATTTTATTTACTTATATGTTGAAATTGTAGTATGGTATTTGTATAAACTAGATAGTAAAAAGAGAGAGAAATAAATATTGTAAAAAGAAAAGACCTATTCCGATTAGCATTGACTCAAACCTGCATGGAATAATGTGCGATATTATGAGGGTGAGTTTTTTTTTACAACTATGCATGTTTTGAATCTTTATTAGACAAATAGGATAGTTTCTAAATTAACTGGGCAAATGGGGTAGACAAAAAAACGCCATCACAAATGGCGATTTTACGCGCAAAAACGCCATCTCGAATGCTAGTTTTGGAAGCATTGAAATTTATGTTTTAAAATCGCCAACCATGGCAGCGATTTTAACCATAAAATTGCTTCCTTTAATAGTATTTTTACGCCTCTCCCAACATACTCTAGCACACCCACTACACAGTTCATTTGAAATGGGGAAAAATTCGAAATAGCAAAGCTCCTTCATCATTTCCCTTGCGATGGCGACTCCATCTTCCCCTCTCGCTGCAGCTTTCTCCCTCTTCCTTCTTATTGTTGTGGCTATTTCGCATCATTCATCACCGAAAGAAAAAAAATCAGAAGTTTGGTTTCATTGTTGAACTCCGACCGTGGTTTTTTTGTTGCTAGCGTTGCTTCTTTCCTTCGTCAACTCCATGAGGTACGCATAATGAGCCATAAATTTTGTTTTACCAAGTAGTTGTGAAGGTATATTTTTGTATTTTGCATGAAGTTCGTGGGGTTAAAGGTTTGGTTTTGAATGGGGTTTATGAGGTTTGTGGGGTTTATGTTGATTTGTTTGTGGTTTTGTATTCCTTTGTTTGTGGGGTTTGTGTTCCTTTGTGAAATATATGAAGCATTGTGGTGGGACATTGAGGTGGGGCATCGAGGTGGGGTTTGTCGCGTTTGTGGGCGTATGTGGAATACGATTTCTTAGTTTCTCATCCAAAATCAGTGTTCTTAGGGTCCATAGAAACATACTAACATGATAACAACTCATGAAACTATTAATAGCCCTAAAATTCCCCCCAAATTAAAATAGAACATTCTTCCAAATTGTTTATTGATGATTGAAGTACTTTATTAGTACTATCCGTTTAATTTATGTATCTTGAGTTTATGTTTAACAGATTTTTGATTTGGATGTTTGATTTGTGTGGATATTAAATAAGGGCATTTTAGAAATTAAAGACTAATATGTTTCCATTCTTTGTTTGAACCAAAATAAGAGAAACAAATTTAAGATGCCAGAAACTAAGATTTGTGTTCGGGCCAAACAATGAGGAATTCAATATTCCGGGAAAGACGTTTGCTTTTATTTTAAAACAAATATTTATATTTACTTTGTTAATTTGAAAGTAGTCATGGTGATGGTTTCATTTTGTTGAATTGATACTTGACATTGGGGTAATACGTAAAGTTTTTCGGCCAGTGAATTAAGGTTTTTCGATTGCTAATATTTTTTCTTTTTTCTTTAGTGACATTACTAGTTTTTTAGCAAGTGAATTAACGTTGGCTGTTATTAGGTTGATCGTTACTCTTTCGGTTTTTATTTTTTAAAATTTTGACGAGCGCCGAAATAGGTACCATTTTTTCTTAACATAAATTACTCTTTGTATATAATTTTAAAGTGGAGTTAATTATATTGTCACAATATACTGTACAAAGCTCAGGTGGGCAAAATGGCTCAACCTGGCAGATTTTTAATTTTACCCAACTCTAATAGTGTGGTTTTTTTATTGGGATAGGCTCATGTTTTTCAAATTAAAACCACACCGGGTCTAGTTTATGCAAAGTAAACCCACTTAACTAAACATGCCTGTCCCAAATGTAATTTTTTTCCGTTTAGTACCCTAAGTAAGCAAGTGGGTTGAGTTGGGAGGGGTTGTTTAATTGAAAACCCAACTCGAATATGGAATATAATCTTTTTCTCATATTGTAGAAAATATTATCTATTATTGTAAAAATAATATTCTTTTTTGTTGCCTAATTCTTTTTATTTAGTACTTTAGAAATACATGTTGGCTTTCTTTACAAGATGCACTTTTAGCATTCAAAACGTTCCAATTAGAGGAATACAAATTAATCACTCAAATATGAATATGTCTTATCCCTTTTGAGATCCTTTCAATTCAATGATACCCACATCAAGAAATTACTTAAAAACTTAAGTGACTCCATAAAACCATCAATGGAAATCCTTAGGAAATACATAAAGATGAATGAAAAAGTGACTTCATAATCAGAAGATTAAATATATATATTTCACCTCAGTGCATTTTTGGTAAAACAAGTAGTCATTTTTTTTATTATTTGTTAAAGATCAAAGATAATTATAAGGAGTCGGCATTAAATTTTGTCACCCAACTATATTATGAACTATATAATTCGTTAACCAAAGAGATGAATAAACAAGTTTGACTTCACGTCACTTTTATGAGAGTCTCCTAACATGTACAATCCATAAAAAGCTTTAATTATCTAAAATTTGTCTCATGTTAGCTGGAAATGAGTTACATTTTAGTTAATTTTATTTCGTATATGTTAAAATTTCATAATCTAATGTTTGGAAATTCGCTTTCGTTTGGATATTGTTATGCATATGATTGTGCATCTATACATATATTTTGTGTGTGTTCAGAAATAACTGCGGTTCTGCATTGCCTTTATTTTCTATAATCAAGAATGATGGTGTCAAAATTTAGAAATAGATAATTATCCAATCAATAAGTGAATATCGGTGAATAAAGAATAAATGCGACACAATGATGAACACATGACATTTTTTATTGAGGTGGGTTCCCCTGGTAGCGCTTATGCTAGTTCGGCAGTATGTTTTCCTTTTGTGTGTGCTTGCTTTGTATTAGCTCAAAGGCAATCAACTTTGGATGATGATACAAGCTACCACCTTTTCCTCTACAATTTCACTAATTCTATTTATAAGTATAGAATTAGGATCACAAATATTTCAACAGAATAAATTATAAACTGTGTAGGAGAGATAGTGTATAAGGGTTGTTGGTATTTTTTAGGGTATGAAAAGAGAGAGTATAAGACCCTTCTAAAATTGGCTTGTATTTGTATTGTCAATGGCTTTATATTTCTTGGATGAGATGGATGGATCTTGGAAGAGAAGGATGGTGTTGGATGAGAAGAATGATGTGTTTTTGGTGTGTTGAATGAATGAATGAGGGGAGGTATTTATAGGTAAATGTAGAATGGTAAAAAAGTAAATTTGATAAAAATGAGGGGCAAAAAGGTAATTTGGTAAAAGTTAGTGGATGTGAGTGGAATATTATTTTAAAGAAAAATGAGGAATATTATGGAGTGGAACATTTATTTAAAGAAAGTGAGGAATATTAATTAGTGGAATATTGATTTAAAAGAAAGTGTGGAATATTATCTTTGTAGGCCAATGGTAAAATTATTTTTTACCCCATCAAAGAAGTTTTACCAATGATATTTCGATTAACCTTCATGATTTACCGCTTTATATATGTATAGCTGAATCTTTGAATATAAATGCTTCTAAAGCACTAATTTAATTCTGGTTAAAATTAAGTTTCACAAAGTTATTACAAGGAATATTTGAAGGCTAGTAATATTTGCTCGTGATAGTCCTAATATTAATTACAACCCTTAAAAAACTATTGCTTAGTTTGTTTAGGATTAGTAGAAAATATTGTATCATTTTTAAGGCGGCATCAAATTGGTGAAGTTAGATAATTAATTAAAATGCTTATACTTAAATTAACTTAAACTACTATAATTGTATAATTTTGTGCAAAAATGTCATCAAACTCCAGTTCCAATTTTGGATCTTGTTCATATGCCACTTGCTTCTACGGAGAGGTTGCCCCTATAAGAGTTTCTTGGATGGAGAAAAACCTGAGTAGAAGATTCATTGGTTACAAAAAAAATTGGTAATAATGGATACAATTTTTTTCATTAGGTTGACAAGGAGAGAACTATGGACGAAGAGCTACAAGCCAATTACAGTAAAATAAGGGGCATATATCACTAAAAAGAATATTGGAGGGCAGTTGCTGAATGGGTGAAGGAATTGAATGCACATTTGTGGAAGCGTATGGAAAGCAAGAGGGAAAAAAGAGAAGAACTACATAAAAAGTACAAGCAATGCAAAAAATCACTCAAGATTGCAAAAAATAGGGTGTATTTGCTTATAGTTCTATTTTTTCGATCGGCTTTATGTAACTTATTTTATTAAGTAATGTGTAATTACTTGTAACACGTTAGTGTGTTTTCGGTCTATATATATGGGTTTAGAACTTATTTATTGAATATGTATGGATTCGGCTTTTGTTATTGCGCTTAGAATGTGTTATTGAATAAGTATGGATTTGTATTACTTAATGAATGGATGTCTTTTCAATTTTACATATGTGGTTGGTTTATTTGTTAAGTTATGTACATATATGTACTATTGAATATGTATTATTTCGTCAAATATGTATCTAATGAACACGTGCATGGAACATGTCTTCGTAGATGGATCCTAGTCTCGAGAACCGTCGTGTCTTATATTTATAGGACCAGCATCGGTCTTCTACTATATAGGATGGCCATGACCCTGGATTGTTAGATCCTCGTAGGAATGATACTGAGTTTAATCGAGCTAATGGACATCATATTATAATGCCTAAGAGGGTACAACATATATTACTACGAGCAGGGCTTTACAAAGTGTATCGTGTAAGTCACATTCAGTACGGCCATGCATTGATTGCAGCTATGGTCGAGCGATGGCGGCAGGAAACGCACAAGTTTCATCTACCTGTTGGGAAGTGCAGTATCATACTCCATGATATGGTTGTATTGCTTGGATTGCCAATTGAAGGGCTTGCAGTCACCACCCCACCATTGGATGCCCCTCCAGCCGACGTTTGTGAGCGTGTACTGGGTATTCTGTTGACCTAAGGTCTTAATCTTATTTTGATAATAATAATAAATCAATCGTGTATAATTTAACATGTTTCTTGATATAAGTATACAATTTATTTACTTGAAAAATTCAAGAAAAACATGACAATGATCACTCTTTCACTATTCGATCATTGGACAAGACAAGGAAGATCAAATCTCTCAATGCAAATCATGAAGCACAAATGACCAAAAGACTATATGAAAAGCTTCAAGGAAAAAGCTTCAAATGAAGATCAATTTGAAGAAACAAATCAAAACATTCGAAGACTCCTTAATTCAGTAATTGAGTGAGTGCTTAAGATTTATGTAAAGTTACTTTTTTGATCAAATCCTTATAACTCAAACATATTCATGCATCTTTTAAAGATTGATTTAAACAAACTTGAAATTGAATTTATTTGAAAAGTATCATTTTACAAAGACCGAGTTTCAAAATAAATTCATATTAATTTTAAATGATCATATTTTAAGCTCTAATAAAACTAGATATCTTAGAAACATATCTCTGAGATTCACAAATCATTAGAATTGTATTTGGAACTAAATTGTTAAATTGCAAAAATGTTTTTATTTTACATTTAAAATTTGCTCAATTTTAGTACAGTTTTGATTTAACGGTATGATGGAGGCCTTCCCGGACTCTGATAATTTTAAAAATTTTCCAGTAGTTAAACAACATCTCGTAGCACTTTTTACCAAAATTTGAGCATGATCCAACGGTCAAATTCGGAGAAATTATCAAAACAAATTTAATTTTTTTGTCAAAAACTAGTTGTTGGAAAGTTTGAAAATGTATACCTTTAACCCAAAACCTTTCTTAATCACCCCTAACGGCCATATGATTTTGCAAGCTATATATATGAGGTCCTAGACATGTTTTAACACACATTGAATCATTCTAATACTCTATTATTCATATATTCAAATATACAAAGATTCAATAACACATTTTGATCAATCTTTCATCTTTTGAGCTATGTATTTTTTATCAATCTTGATAACTCTAGTGTGAGCTTCATTTGTAATCTTCAAATACACTTGAGAGTTATTGTATTGGTTTGTATCACCACAAATAATTCATTATTCATTTCAAAAGAGAGTTTGTCTCTTTGTAGAGCAATAGAGCATATCTTGTGATAAGTGTAGTGGGTATTGCTACATTGTGAGTGTTGTATGCATAGCAACATTTGTATTGAGTTTTGATCTTCACCCGAAGAAGATTGAATAGTGGAAATTCTCTGGGAACTAACCGAGCGCGGACTTATGGTTTAGGAAACCAAACCGTGAGGACAAAAAGTCTTGAGTTTCAAATTGGTTTAATCTTTTTAAACTCAAGCTCTCTTTTTATTGCTATATTATTGCTTGTATTTTGAGATTGCTTATTTTCTTGTCTTGGGATTGATTAGTTGAAATTTATTATTTCCTTGATATTATTGCTTAGCTAAGTTGCTTTGCTTAAATATTTTAAAAACATTTTAATTCCGCATTAAGTTTTTAAAAACCCTATTCACCCCCCCTCTAGGGTTATTTTCCGACCAACACATTCGACCATAAGTCCATGCTATTAGGAATTCAAAGTTGAAGCTGTCTTGGATAGCAAATAGTTTTTGGGAGATACCTACCGACAATGCTGATAACGTTGTTATTAAGTAATACGCATGGGCCTGGATTATTCAATCACTCGGCGATTCTATTTTGGCTAACAAGTCAACAATATTTGTTAAAGTTTCGTTATTCCCACTGCTTTAGGATTTCAACACGGTGGGCCAATATAGTTAGGGGGCCACCGCACTTAGGTGTTATACAGAGAGATGTGTCGTGGAAATCGTATACGATCAAAAACATATTGTAGGTCCACTAATATTGCTGCAGGTATACATTAATCTACATGACTTAATTTTTAGTCTTTTATTTCTAATTTATATCATTTATTTCTAATTTATATGGTTGACAAATAGGCATTGTAATTTGTTATTAGTTATGGTGTTGGGAGCGTTTGTCGAACATTCGCCCCCGACGTACCGGTATAGCTATTCAGGAAGAGGAGGAGTTCGTTTATATTGATAAACTACCACAAAGAGCAAGGTTTGATGATATATAACAAGATTGTTGTCTTAACATGCTACGTTTTAATTTTCACACTCTCTATTTATTGAATATAGGTGGCAGACGAGGTTTTTGCTGAATTGAACTCCGATACATGTTTTGACTCATTACAGGGATCAGCTAAATTGTATGCGAGCGGAGCAGGTTATTACAATGAATTTTAATCATAATTAAGAAACATGTGCTTAGTATGCGAGCAAAGAAGATAAATTTTTGTCCCCCCGGAGATTTATTTTTATGATTACATTGGTGATAATTATATATAAATTTAGTGTCATTGTTTAGGAGATGAACTTGTTTGGTATATTTTAGTAAACTTGTTAAACAGGTGAATATAAAAATTTTTGATTCCTATAGAAACAAATGAAACTCTACCTAATTTTTGAAAATTTATAAATTTTTTTACGATTAACTTATTTTTTTTCTGTAATTTTGAATATTCATAAGTTGTATTTAATAATTTACAGATGATCTGGCAGCCATACACCGCACCTGTAATGGCTGCATTACCTCCCTACTGTGTTGTTGGCCAGGTTATATGGTGGACACAATCACCCCTTATTTGCTTCAAAATAGTGGACTGGCACCTCCCTAACAGAGTCATGCGATAGTTTGGTTTACAACAGAATATCCTCGTAGATGTTGACACAAGTGAACAATTGCACGATACGGATCTGCGGGGGAGGGGTAGAGGGGATCCCATTGATTAGAGTCATCATCATCGCGACTTCATTGCCTTTTGGGATCGCCGGCACGAGCACTGCGAATGCGTTGACGGGCCCAATTCAGTACGACAATCCTTATATGATTTGGTTTTATATCATTACTCGACGTTTCATACTTGCTGCGCCGAAGGTGTCTCCCAAGTTCGGTCTTGAGCCAGTAGGAGTCACTTTGGAGATACTGGTAAATTCTATTTACATCAATTAAATGTAATTTTGAATTTCTGTTAATCTCAATTTGATATTTATATTGTACTTTAATGGTTTAGGGTGATGCGCTTGCTAAGATATATGCATTAACACTGAACCATCCTATGTGATTCATCACAGGAGATCCCACATCCGATGAGATATCTGACTTGGCATATATTGCTCTTGTTAAGGTGCGTCAATAGTTCCGGCTATCTATAGATCCATTTCAGGTCACTGCGACTTCATTGCCTTTTGGGATCGCCGGCACGAGCACTGCGAATGCGTTGACGGGCCCAATTCAGTACGACAATCCTTATATGATTTGGTTTTATATCATTACTCGACGTTTCATACTTGCTGCGCCGAAGGTGTCTCCCAAGTTCGGTCTTGAGCCAGTAGGAGTCACTTTGGAGATACTGGTAAATTCTATTTACATCAATTAAATGTAATTTTGAATTTCTGTTAATCTCAATTTGATATTTATATTGTACTTTAATGGTTTAGGGTGATGTGCTTGCTAAGATATATGCATTAGCACTGAACCATCCTATATGATTCATCACAGGAGATCCCACATCCGAGGAGATATCACTTGGCATATATTGCTCTTGTTAAGGTGCGTCAATAGTTCCGGCTATCTATAGATCCATTTCAGGTCCACGATCCTATTCCCAAGCCTATCCCACGACGCTTTCGCCATCGTCAACGGCGACCCACTGCAGGTACGTCATCCTCACAGGCTGCCACGTTATCTTCACCACTGCCTGCCCATTCAGCACAGCATACTAAGTTATCTCATATGATGCTGGTCTGTCTACCTCTACACATCATATCCCTTCCTCACCAGTCCCTACATTATCACAGCTATCTTCCCCACTGTTCTTTAACTTGTCACAGCCCATCACTTCACTACTACTACAACAACAACAACAACAACAACTACTACTACTACTACTACTACTACTACTACTACTACTACTACTACTATGTTACCCAGCACTATTACTAATATTACTACGTTACCCAGCTCTACTACTACTACTACTACTACTACTGCGTTATCTTTCCCACCTGACCCTACCTTATCACAGCTATCTTCCCCACCGGTCTCCAGCTTATCACAGCCTACCACTACTAGTAGTATTACATTATCTTCCTTACCACAACCCACTATTAATAATACGATACCCACCCGTACTACTTCTAGTACTACGTTTTCTTCCTCATATTATTACAGCCATCTACGTTTGCTAAACCATCATTCACTAGCTTTTCACAGCCCAGCACGATAGGCTTTTCTTCACTCCCCACCATATTCGAGGACATTCACATACAACATTATGTGTTTATATTAACGACAGTCTCATAATTTATTTCACCTGATGTGTCGCAATAGCTTATGTCGGTACTTTCATAGTCACCAACTCATACACCTACGGAGCCTGTTGAATGATTGACACAGTTGGTCATACCAGAGGTTGTAGATGTACCTGTGGTACCTATCAGTATAGGTCGAGGGAGAGGTAGACCGATGGGTAGAGGCAAGGGCAGAGGTGAAGGTGTAGAAGCACACACCCATGCAAAAGTCGAGAAGGATGAGAGGCCTAAGAGGAAGAGAAAAAAAACCTATTTGTGGTACTTAGTAGGTTGATTGTTAGTTATTACTATTGTAAATGAATATTTGTTTTGATTAGTTGTATTATTTGGCGAGGACCGGGCCATTAATTTTGGTAAATTAGATAAATGACACGTTGCTATAATTAAAATTGACGAAAACACGAAACATTACATATTATGTAAATTAAGCCAAGAAGATTAGAATATGAAAATTAATTAAAAATAACATAATCAAATACATGTTAATTGAGCAAACGAGGCCTTAAGTTTTACTACATCTCTATTTACTTTATCATAGATTTGACAAGACACTGAAAAGTATATGATTTGATGATCTAATGGGTTGCAGTATAGATTTTATGACTCACTTAAAAGTTTTACTGTTGTGCCAATTTAAATACAAGTTATGAATACAGAGATATATATGACACGATATGACCACTCACTGTTCCATGGAAGAAATTATTGACAACTTTTAACTATTTCTTTACACATTCACGTGACTGCATCAATACCCACTAATTTTACAACTCATGCAAATGTGAAAAATATTTATTTCACTCCTATATAAGAATCATATTCATCTAACTTTCATCTCACTTCAATCTTAGTACAAATATCCAACATTTTCTCGGATAAGCAACCATCCTATAAACAAAACATGAGAAATTCCTCCGAAATTGATGATTTGGTTCCCCTCCTTCCATCTGAAATTCAAATGGAAATACGAGATAAAGTTCGTAGAAATCGAGCTCTTAGAATTATACGAATGTGCCAAGGGTTGTTGCAAACGCCATCTCCTTTTTTTAGGCCAAGATATTTTCTATATCATTGGCCTAATCTCGAGATTCCCTTTCGTTCACCACCAGCATTTGTACCTTTGCACTCATGGACGCCTTTATTCTATATCTATCTGTGGTATTTGCTAAATACTTATCACATGCCTATTGTCTTCTTACCGCATTTGTATAATACATGGAATAAATGTGTATACTATGACTACACTATGTTTGATAAGTTTTGGTTTGAAGTGTTTGTTGAAGACTTGAGGGTGGTTGCATCCGGATAAAGATCATTGCAAACATTGACATCACCAATTGACAAACATGTCATGTTGATAGCAAAGTTCAACTCGAACAAGCCTCAAATGGAGAACGACAGTCATGAACCAACTCAAGTCCAATGGATAATCAATGTAAATGGATCTTTGCACAAACACGACCCAGAAGATTTGCTGAACTATGTATTCCAAACTGCCATAAAAAAGCAGAGTCTTTGAACATAGGTATTGTATACAATACTAAATAAATGGCCATGACTTCAGATGCACAAATGCAAATGAAAACCGATTGAAATAGTAGGTTTATCTAAACATGATAGATGTCGGTGGGCTTGAGTCCTCTATTTTCAGTTCATGTATTGTTCCTCATGTCGGAGGGCTTTATTTATTCATGTATTCTGTTTTCCTCATGTATTTTTTTTAATAAGATTGGAGTAAGATTGTGTAAGGTATGATATGTTACGGAAAATATGAAGAAGCATGTGGTTGAACAGTGCTTTGGATTTGACGAGACCCTTGGAAAAAATATTAAGCTTTTTACCTTATGTTCAGTTTGTGTATTTATGTTCAGTTTGTATTTTTTTTATGTTCGCGTTAAATTTTAGTTTTATGTAATGCTATTTCGGCTCGTGTTATTTATTAAACAATATTACATACTAAAATAAAATTAAGATGATAACAAACTTGTTCAACATTTATTGAAGTACAACATATGTTAACGTGTTTACAACATTAAACATAAAACAAAGTAAAACATGACACATGAAAGAAAGTAAAACTTTGAAAGACATCAACTTAAACATTACATAATAAACCAAATATTAATTGAGATAAACCTTAAGAAAAGTCCAGTACATTATGTAGGGAAAGTTGACGCCTTCTTCTACCAAGTACATGAGATTTGCGTGATATTTCTGCATGAAATACAAGATAAAATATTATGCATTAAAAACTTAAATAATTTATTAATACAAAATAATTGGTAAAATAAGCTCTTACCATTTTCCTCTCAATATCGCCGTAGAATTTGGCCAGATAGTGGCCCCTACTAGCAGGAGATCGATCAAAAATTTTAGATGAGGAGTAAGCCTTTTCTTCTCATTGAAAAATCGGTTAAATTTTTTCACTGCTGATTCAACCTTTACCCACAACTGTGCAAGTTGATCAGGCGTCACAACCTTGTATTTCCACAAGGAGCTTTCCTTTTTAGGTGCTGCATTAAAAACTACAACCATTTGCTCCCACATTCGCGGGTTGTCCCGCTCACACTACTTACCATCATGGGTCACTTGTTTTCAAGCATCACACAGCATAATTTTATTAGCCATTGAGAATTCATCTATGTCTTTAGATTGGTTATCGTTTGAGATAGAATAAGCCATTGTTTGTTAAGAGTAAGATAAAAAAAATTATCTATAGATGGTGCTTAAATAATGTCTACACAGGCATGCATTGTTACAGTACACTACCATGCACATGAAATGACAATACACTTCTATGACACTGATCTGACAATACACTACACTGATATGACAAAGCGTAACTCTCTGACTGAGATGATAATATGACCCGATTTACAAGAGTCATCATGAAAATAGAAGCTGGCAATGATGTCAGTTACTTCAAATTCAAATATAGGCATAATTTCATCAATTTCTAAGCGTATCAAATAAATTCAAATTCACCATACTTAAGAAATACAACAACATAAAAAGTTAAGCATAAAGATCTCAACAACATAATAATTCAACTACACAATACTTCACCATAGTTGCCGAAATTAGCATTACATCATAAGTTAATCATAAAGATCTCAACAACATAATAATTCAACTACACAATACTTTACCATAGTTATCAAGATTAGCATTACATCATAAATTAACATAAAGATCCTACTAACTAAAAGCTTGAAATCTTAAATATAAAAATAATAAAGTAAGACTACAAGTATAATTATAAGGCATCAACAAATGTTTGTTCTTATTTCGGGGACAAGTGCGACGATCATGTCCCGCCTCCCCATAAATTCCACAATGGTTGTTCCTTCGACGATCGCTTTTGTCCATCTCGTTATGAATTCGCGT
Source organism: Lonicera japonica (assembly GCA_021464415.1). Lineage (NCBI taxonomy): Eukaryota > Viridiplantae > Streptophyta > Magnoliopsida > Dipsacales > Caprifoliaceae > Lonicera > Lonicera japonica. Next base: position 62,298,009 of record CM038464.1, read on the forward strand.
AAATGGTTGACCATTTTGACGCAACCAATTTGGATTAGGGATCAAAACACTTTCAATATGGGGCAAATAGGTTTTCCAATAATCTTTTGACATAGCAGGATGCAGAGTAGAAGAAAAGGTAGCCACGTACACCTTAAGACTCAAGTACTGATCAATTAAATACTTCGGATCTAACCTTATATCAGCACACACCGCCATAACATGTGAACAAGGATACTTATAAATTGTCTACCTCCTGCAGCTACACGTACCTTCCAGGATGTTTACATTCATCACTTTTCATTTAGCAAACATGACAGAGGCTACCCCCTCTGATTTGTTATGCCTAAAAATAGTATATTTTGCAATATCTTTCATAAGCTCCAATAATTTAAGCGCCATGAATGTCGTGTGTTCCACCTTCGAATTATCAAGCCTATTTTTTCCTTGCTCACCTTTTTAGCAAAAGTAAGTAACAATGCGATGAAAAATTAGCTGCACTGACACAGTAACAGGCAAAGACCTCTCTCCAATCAAAACTCCGTTGAAGACCTTCGAAATATTTGTTGACATTATCCCATAGTGATACCCTCCCTCGTGAACAAAAGTCCACTTTTGTAGGAGAATTTGGTTTAGCTACCTCCATGGTTTTTTTCTTTCGCTCTTCTCATGTTCATCGTACTCTTTTATTATGGCCATTTACTTATTGAATTTCAGCAAGCAGTAAGCAGTAACAGCCTTCCACATTAGTATCATTAAAGTCTCATATGGTTTACATTTACTTGTGAAGTCACTGCGAACATGCCGCATACAGAACCGATGGTACGTCATCCGCTCTTAAAATTGTGGGTCAAAATTGATTACAGACAGTATGCCCCTATGCTGATCAAAAAGCAAGCAGACGTAATCTCGCCCTCTCACAACGTATTACCAAAGTCGCGTGAGAAAATAATGCCATGTATCGTGACTTTCCTCATCGCCGTACCCAAACGCAAGCGAAAATATTCCTTCGTTTGCATCGATGGCCATTGCAACGAATAATTTTCCAATGTACTTGCCACGTAAATGTGTCGCGTCTATACTTATAACAGGCCAGCAATGCATAAAGCTTTCAATAGACGCACTAAAGGCCCAAAAGTTCTTGTCAAAAATACGATAATGGCCATCATACTGTTTGATTTTACACTCGTGGATCATGAGTGGGTTGTTGCACTTAATGGTTATTAAATATCTCGGTATAATAGCATAAGACTCGTTTCAATTACCAAATATTTTTTCAATAGCCTTTTGTTTTGCATTCCATGCCTTCTTTCAATATGAAATCTTGTAACCATATTGATCCTTAACAAATGAAACGATAACGCGAACCTTAAGACCATGATCAACCTCAACCAATTGTTTTACTTTGCTGACAATGAATTTGTAGTCCAAATGTTTGTAACTTAGTTTCAAACGATCAAATGTGCATGTGTGGGGACCCTCGTCCTTGGTTATCTCAAATTGCCCGTGTTTCTTCCTCCTCATACAGACACGAAGCCGCCATTTGCACCATTTTTCATGCAATGTATACCTAATTGCCCATGTATCTGTCTTTGATTCATCGACAATAAATTCTTTTGAATTCTTAATTACAAACTGTTTTATGGCAATCTTCAACTTATCTTCAGTCTTGTAAATCTGCCCCTTCCGCAATTCATTTTCATCTACTAATTGCTCATCATCGTCACATCCTGGTCCATATAAATAACATTAAATTGTGTGTACAATGGAGGTACATCTTCCACAACCTGGTTATTTTGGTTCAATTCTTCACATTCATCACTTTCAATGTCGTTTGCTTTAGTAAGTTTGTCAGATTCTGAGTCCCAGTCCATATCCTCGCCAGTGGCATCATCATATTTTATACTATCTTCGCACTCATGCATAAGTTCGAGTATGGGTTGAGATGAATTGTAAATATTTATGTTTCTCCGCGAACTGGAAGGCAAATTAGAAACAGGAGTGCATTGTGTTGATGGTGGTGAGTTGTACAACCCAGACAGTGGAATATTTTCCCTAATTAGGAGCACATCATAATTCATGTCATTTTTCTTTACATACAAATCGATTGCATTAACCGATAGAGCATTGAAAATGGTACCCGTTGTAAAATGTAAGCTTTCGTCATCGTTAATTTCATGACTTGTGGTCACAAACAATGGACATTTACATAAAATCTTTAAGGTGGATGGCGAGCAATCAACATCCATTGCAGAATAAATAATTTTGACTAATTCCAAGTAAGTACTACCTTCTTTTAAGACAATGCCTTTCCTCTATGCTACATATCGTAACTCCAACCATGCTCTCCGTTAATAATATGCATCTTCCCATTATTTACCTTCAACACAATTAATTAAATTTATCACCAACTGATAATAAGTAATCTTTAAAATACTAAAATAATTTTTCAAAAATAAAATTTAATTATGTTAAACACATTCTTTAAAACAAAAAAAAAAACCAAATACGTACATACATTGTTCAAAATAGTTAAATAATTTTTCAATAAACAAAATTATTACATGAGCACACATAAATACATTGTACACATCTATATCATAAAGCCACATATCTATATTATAAGGAACAAAAAGTCAACATTTTCTTCTATTAATTTTTCACTAAGTCGATGGTACATAATTTGTGTTAACACGTTTGGAGTTTTTTTGACCCTTAGATATGTTTTATACTCACATAAAACATCAAATCATCCTCAATATTTCATACACACAAAATAATTTCCTCTACTTTATCTCTCATTAATTTTTAAAAAAACTTAAAATACCATAACTTTAAATCTAAAATTCGGAATTTAATAAAATTTATAAATTTAAAACATACTCATCAAAATCTAGAAAATAAGAGTCATTGTGTTTGTTTGCATTCGATATTAATATTTTTAATTCTCAATATCTTTTTGGTAATTTTTTTTAAAAACACGTATATGAAAGATCATGTTAAATGACAAAAATATTTAATTTAAATATGTTAAACTCTTTTTTTTATTTATTTCACTCGCCGTTCGACACGGAAAATACCTACTATACAAGATGAAAAAATTGATAATATAACCATGAATATATACATTATGTATACATAAATACTTTTTTAAATAAACAAATATAAATACATGAGCACACATACATACATTGTACACATCTATATCATAAAGCCACATATGTACAATTACCAAAAAATTAATATATAACCATAAATATATACATTCTATATACATAAATCTACATATATATATAAGGAATCAGTTATTCATTCATATTACACTACACACAAATTAAAGAGCTAAACTATTACTAATCTCACACTAAATATAAATGCATGATAACTAAAATAGCATATTAAGCATAAATTCTTTCTTTGAGATGGAGAGAAATGATCATGAATGAATGGATTTAATGAGAGTTAAGTTGTAGCAAAAGTGATAGAAAGGAAGAAGAAAATGGTGAGATGCGGCTGAGTTTAGGTTTAAAGGATGGAACGAAAGAGATGACCTATATTTACAGAAAGTTTAAATTTTAAATAAAAAACGCCATCCTAAATGACGACTTTATGGGCCACATTTATTTCCCCCACTTCCTGTTTACATGTCACCATCTTTCATGATATCTGAGGGAAAAAAAATTGGTGGGATGAAAATTGCCACCAGGGGTGGCGTTTTTTGAGCTAGACTCGCCACCACATGTCGCGTTTCTTTAATTGAAAAAATTTTGACCACTTAAAATCGCCACCTCCGACATCATTTCTTCAGTTGGTAAATTATTGGATCCTTAAAATCGCCACCACAGCTGGCGCCACTTCCAACAACGATTCTAAAATTACCCCTCTTCTACAAATAAGTTCCAAACTCCCCTATTTCCCTAAATAAGTTCAAAAAGTGGCATAGATATATAAAAAAAACTCTATGAGGGTATTAAAGAGAAAAAAATATTATATTTAATAGCAGATTCAGAATTTTGAATTTGAAGAGGCAAACACAAGAATATATTTTGTTTTTTTTACATAAAAAACAAGTTACATAAAATCAAATCTGAAAGTATGGTAACCTGTGACCTGTAAGATTATAGTTTGTATTTTTATATTTTTAAAAGATAATCCACAAAAATCCAAAAGTTTATAAATTTTATTTTAAAAAAAAAACAATTTAAATGGGCCAATAAGGTGCAGAATGTTTACTAATACAAATAATATTTTAAAAAAAAAACTAGTGCCCCCCTCTATCGGTCAATAGGTTTATTTTGCCTAAACCTGAACCTGAACCCCAGTGTGAGTTTTAGTTTGAAAAACCTGAACTCAACTCGGTTAAAAAAATACACACCACATTCGAGTAACGCGGGATTAAAATTAGCTAGGTTGGGCCATTTTGTCATCTCTACACACGCATTGGTGTGGGTTAAGGAACTTAAGGGCATCCACAGCGATAATGGTAACTAAAGATAAGTTGGGTACCCTATGCCCACACGCAACGATTACGTATAGTATGGTAAAAGCACTATTTCGTAGGTTATTAGTATACTAAAATTAAATTTCATTAAATCCTTACCATACGTAAAAAAGAAATGCATTTGATGGAGTGGGATAGCACGCATTTTAGTAATGCGTACTAATGAGCTACACAATTTAGATTTGCCTACCGGAGACAATACGCATAAGATATGTGGGAGGGGATTCTCTCTCGACCATTAATTATATCCATTTTAATCTTAAACACTTTTTTTTTATCTCAATCAAATAAAACTTATTTTATCTTTCCATGGTGATTTCGATCATCAAGTGCAGCCGAACGCTAGGAATGGCAAATGGAGGTGAACTACATATAATCAGAAAGATCAACTAACTTGTCAAAAATCTGGTCAATAATGTTAGGTCAAAGCTGTGAGAATCCCGATGGGACCCCCCCCCCCCCCGACGCTTTTCGCGGTCTTGAAAGGTTTTAGAGTCGTCAGTACGTTTTACAATAAAAACAGACAAAGCTGTATTTTTATACTCTTTTGGGGTACAACGTTGTCTGCACAACCAGATTGGGTTCAGGAACTATGTTACTACGCGGGAAAGTGTTAGGCACCCGTGTTGCCCTTTTGGCTTTTAAATGAACATGTTTGATTTCATATTTTATCTTGTTTCCTGCTATTTGTGGCCTAAGGTGCATATATATCAATTTTGTTAACATGCTAGAGTGAGGGTGTAGATTACAATGCAAAAATGGGGAAAAAACAAAAAAGACTAATCGGTCATAGTCAAATACCAATCGGGCTTCCATAAGACCGATCGGGCTTCTATAATTAAATATTCTTCTTCCAGTTTGTTGAGGCTCAGGAAGTATGTACATGTGAATTATAAACATATTTAAAGTATATTAATGTATTTGCAGTTCGAATCTAAGTTAAAAATTAGATTTACATGTCATACAAGTTAAATTTACCCAATTTCGGTTTAATTAACATATATGCAGTATATTTTCTATATTTAGCATCTAAAACAATTTATATACACATGAAGGGTAGTAAATAGTTTCAAATTGATTTAAGCGAATTAAAAGAATACCTTTTTCGAAGACAAGATTATGTTTCGATTGATATTGTAAAGCATTACAAACTAGTCTACGAATTTTGAATACATCATTATAAACTTGGTTACAATGTGTTTTTATTTTTAAATCTAGGTTTGCATCTATTATATATATATATATATATATATATTTTAGCTTTTGCTCGTTTATCTGTGTTTCGCCTCTTTGGGTATTCTTTAGAATTTTTTTGCCCATATTCCGAGGCTCTGTGTTCTCTAAGCCTTTCCATTCGGAGACTCTCTTTCTAACTGCCTCTGTTTGTTGTGAATTTTTTAATTACTCGCAAGTGCACGAATCGGTACTTAGTATAGCTTAGGCAAGAGCGAGGTCGAACCTTAAGGACCTGACGGATGGAACGTACATATTTCACTCACTAATTCTAATTAATTCCTAATCTAGCTTAGAAATTAAGTGGGGTGGTTTATCAACTAAAAATACGAATAAAATAATAAAATACTAATGAAATAATCAATTAATAAAATACTAGGGTGGCAGAGTCATATATTTGGTATCATGTTCCTAGTATTCATGCTCATCAAACTCTACTCTGTCTCGCACTAATTTGGTCTCTCGACTCTAATAGATGAGAAAAATAAATTCACTTAAGCCCAATTAAATTATAAAATCCAAGTGTTAATTCTTCCACAGCCAAACAAATGTATAAAATCAAAACACTCGCTATATCCGTCAAAGCACACCCTATATCCGCTCTCAACAAATCATAAGGTGAATCCAACAAAAAATAGTGAGAATCCAATTTTATTTTTATCAATTAAAATAGGCATTCAATAGGAAAAATTATTTTTAACATTAAAGCATTAAATTGGTAGAGTCAATTGGCATGAATACGTGCAAGAGAATCAATCAAATATACTCATCATCAACCCTAGAAAATAACCTAGCCTAACATGCTTGTAATTAAAACAAAACACATAATTAAATATTGCATATATAAATAAATTAAATATTTACTTGAATTTGTGCCAATAAATTAAAGAAGAAAAAAATAAATCTGAATTAATTGCAGTGATTTACCAAGCATCCAAAAATTAATCAAAATACTAAGAAGAAAATAGTAGGCTCGGCAAGGAAGAAGGAAGAAAAAAAATAGCTTGCAGCACTCCTCGATAAACGTGCAAAAAAGGAAAAGGAAAAAAAAAACAATTGTGGCTCCTCTCTCCAGTGCTGCGGCAGCTGTTGTTATTTTATATTGTTACTGTAGAATAAGTCTTAAAAACATATGAATGGGCTTGGATTTGCTGCATGAGACATGGGCTTGGGCTTAGGCTGGCATCAATGAACAAGGTTGAGCTTTGTTTAATAAATGGGCTGCTGTTACATATTGGGCCGAATTTGTAATTAATTAATTCAATGCACTGATCGTATTTCGGTCATAACTTTGTGTTCCGAACTCTGATTGACGCAAGGTTTTCACCCACGCGTAGATAACTCAAAGATCTAAAACTTTTATCTCTGAAGATTTCTTCAAATTCCGTACAGATTAATTCCATAAATTTATTGAACTCGGGCCTTACGCGCAGCCATTTTTTCCTTCAATTGCAAACTTCTTGATTTAATTCCAAATACCTGACAAGCTCCCAAAACAAAACAAACGTAGTAATATATGCTCTTCAAGATATATATTAGTGCCCTAAATTGTACCAATTTCTTGGCACATCACTGTTCGTTCAGCCTCTCTTCAGAGGCTCTCCCCTTATTCTTTATGTTTGATTTTGGATGATATAGAGGCTGAATTAAACCTTTTTTTATCGAAGCCCGATTCGACAAGTCTGAAAACCGATCTGTGAAAGGCAATAACCGATTCATGGACACAAAAGACAGATCGGTGATGGGCTCCAAACCACTTTTTTTAAAGATCGATTTATAACCAAGGAAGACCGATCGGTTATCATGTACAACCGATCGATCACTATGAAGACCGATCGGCCACTGCTGCTGCTAGGTGTCTTAATCCCTCTTTCTTGCATTATGATATTTTAACCAACCCGTGGCTTCCTGGTGCTATCGGAGTACAATTATACTTCAATTTTGGCACTATTTGAGACCAATATCAAATTTTCGATATTCATAACTCTGCTCTCGATTATTTCGAATAGCGAATATCATTTCTTTCCAAGGGTCATAAAATGGGGTATCCACAGAAGCCTTGCCCAATCCCAATCCATATCCATACTCATCATCCTCATCTTCTTTTTCATGTGCTTTTGTTGTTGCAAAACCACTATTGTTACTCCCTTAATTGAAACGGAATAGCAATTTACTCAATATAAACTTTTCTATATAAACAGATATAACACTAATCACATAAAACGAAAACAATGACCTTTTAAAAATCAAATCAAAACAAATCAAAATAAAGACTACGAAACAAAAGGCAGGTGGAGTGTCATATTTATAATAATAATAGAGCGACAGAGATATAATCAAAATTCTAAAAGTAATAGAAAAAATATGTATCCATGTCCTAGTCTAAGTAGGATTTCATCACATATTAATTAATAAATTTACATAAAACCAACAAAATTAAAGTAATAATATAATTAACGTGATGTGCTTGCTACAAAATACAAATCATTCCTAGCTTCGTATTCACAGTCCCCCTTTAAAAAGGTCAAAACTTTTTTTTTGTCTTTTCTACTACAGAAGAACAATAACAAAACGATAAATACATACCGTGCAAAACGCACTATCAATTATTCAAAAAGCATCTTAAATTACAACGCTTCACAAACAAGCGGGGAAGAGAACTTAATAAATCCCCGAAGTAGGTCACCTTTATGGTTTCTTAAACAATCCACCATCATCAACATAATAATCTCAACATAGAATTCTACGAACGAATGGTTCCGCCTAGATTTCTTAATTTAGATAAAATTGTCAATTGACGTACCATAGAAAGATCAAAGGAGCGGGTTTTTTTAAATCAAAGTCTCTCATTAAATATTTACTTTTTTGTGAACCTATTGATAATTTGAAAATTTATTTTTAAAATTTTTAATAAATTCTTTAAATAATAATATTATAATTTATTTTTTTATTCTTAGCAATTAATGAAATCATTGTCTTATTTGACCGACATAAACTTTAATAAAATAAAATAGTTAAAAAACAATCTAAACAGTCCCTTTTTCATTAGTCAAATTTGAAGAAAGAGAATAGCTTTTCAAAATATAGTCAATTTTACCACTTTTATTGGAGCCAATCTTGCTGATATAACTCCTCTGAAAAGTTTGTTGAAGATGCTCTAATAACATCTTCCAATATTTCACTTCTAAACTCTTGTGTAAAATGGAATGAACTAGTGGTATACAAACAAATGGAATACATAATCTACAATTGTTTTGTTGACATTAAAAATACCATGTCAATAAATCAAATTCTCACAAAGCAATATATAAGACAAAAGTGCTAGTGCTACTCCCCTAATTGCTAATTAATTTTGGGTTAGATGTTTTGAACTTTAATATGGTATCAAATAGGAGGCTACCCACATTACCAATTTGTTTTGGGCCGGATGTTCTGAACTCTAATATATTTTTTTATGAAAATCTTTTATGCATTGAATCTTACATATTTTATAAATCTTGATGAATATATTTTTAAATATATAAATTTTATTTGAATCCAAGTTTTAGATTTAAAATTATGTCATTTTTAATTTTCTTTTAAAAAGTTGATGAAAGAGAATTGTGACGTGGTTGTATAAAATGAGCATGTTTATACACATTTATTTTACACAACAATGAGTTGGCAAGGGTAAATATAGAATTATTGGAGCATTGAACTTTTCACACATTGTGTAACTTTTACACGAGGGTGATAGTAAAAGAACCCTTAATAATGATTAGTTTTAACACCCATTTAAAAAAAAACACTTGTTATATTATATACCTCTCTTAAAGGCACCAGTATTCAAAATAAGATTTGTATTGCCAACAATCTCTCCTTCATTCATTCTTTTACAACCCATGATTTCATTATATTTTTAGGCAAAAGAAACACATATATTTTATATTTCCAAATGTACTAAAGTTAAATAGTTTAAATTTATTAAATCTTTAATAATGTATTTTAATTACTATGACACTATAAATGAATGAACATAAGTGTTTGATGTTTTGACCCATTTATAATTTTGAACTCTTTTTTACTTTGGTCTGAAACTCTCAAACATTAAGCTTGTATACATCACAAAGATTTCTCAACACAAAATGCATGGGAATTCAATTCCTTTTTCATCCCCCCCCCCCCCTAAAAAAAGAAGGAGGAGGAAAGAAAGAAAAATGGGAGCTAATGTCAAGAGGATCAAATACTTAAAATTTTAAAACACGATGTAGTTTCTTAACTTAATTTCTAGGAATATGAGAACAACACAAAATTTTCACTAACTTTTGCTTATTGTATTTAGAATGAACATTGAGTTAGAAGACTTTTCAAGTAAGGATAGTCAATTAATTAAGTACAAAATCATGGTGCCATTCAATAGCATGTTTCAGGCTAAAGAAAGAAATAGAAATGCGCATGCTTCTTAGGGTGCTCTAATTGTTATAGGTGGTTACACATATTTAAAAATTATATAACGGGACTTAAATAATGGGTGTTTAAATTAGTTTTTTAGGGTGTCTATACCAACACCCTTTACAAAATATTTATATGGCAAACCATTTACACAACTATTAAAGATGATCTTAGTGATATATTAAGAGCAAATTGCCTGGAAATAAACTAAAGCTTATCTTATTCCAACTTACCGGAATTTAAAGAGAAACAAAAAAAACATAAAGTAAATTCGAAAAAAAAAATTATCCTATAATAGCAAATCTACTCAATTTGGTTCTGACACCGAAGTTCAAACTTTCATCTATTTGATAAATTCTAACCACTAAATTAATTCTTTCTTTGTTTAATTTTAAATCTTAAATTAGATTTATTCACAGTGCCTTTTATGTCTAGCATGGATAAAGTAAAGGTAAACTACTTAAAACTGCTGAAAATGTCAGTGTTTCGAAGGTGAAAACTTTAGAAGAAAACACTAGATGAACAATTTAGACCTACATTGCCGAAAGTAAAAGAGAATTGCTAAGCAAGTTAATGGTGTATGTTCACTTCTCATTCATCTTTGGTTGAAACAACGACGGAGTAAAAATTTGAGTTATAAAAGTGAAAAATATGTTTAATTCACAATACAAGAAAATATGGTTCATCAGTGTGTTTTTAATGTTTTAGCAGGGAAATATTTTTTGTTTCTTTGAAGCTGATATTAAAGATTCATTTTCTAAATCATACTTTCATGGACAACAAAAATTGTTGCAATTAATCTTCCACATAATTGCATCTGTTGTGGGAACAACTAAGTTATACTTTAGATAAACCCCTTTAAATATGGTTTGAATATAATAGTAATTAAATAAGGTTTACAAGGAAGTCCAATGCAGCCCATAATACATAATTTACATAGTAAAATCCCTAATACATATTATATCTAGACGATAGCACACTACGTGTAATTTCCTTCAACACTCTCCCTTGTGCTGAGTCAGAGATAGAGTGATACATGTCTTGTTGCCTTATTAAAACCTTATCAAGTAACAAAAACCTTATGAGAAAAAATAACCTTAAACAAAGGAAAAATAGTATAACATTATGATAATTATTAGACTTCCTCCGTTGAGTCTATAATTCTATTTGATCCTTACTCTGATTAGAGTTTGCACATATCATTACCTCGTTAAAAACTTTGCCAAATAACAAAACTCATTGGAAAAAATGAACCTTGGTCTAAGGAAAAGAGTATAACGTAATATCATGTGGATATTAGACTCCCCCTCAAGTCTACACCTCCATTTGATGTTTGCATTAATCAAGGAATTTAAAAAGCTTATGCATGAATCGTTGCCTTGTTAAAAACATTATCAAGTAACAAAACCTTGTGGAAAAAATAACCTTTGTCGAAGGAAAAAAGTACAACACCATCGATGACCTATATGTGTTAAACTTCTCCTTAAGTCTACACTCCCCCTAATCTTTACATCGATCAAGGGAGTTTGGAAAGCCTACACATTCCTATGCTTTTCACATGTTTCTTAAATATAGCCTTAGGTAAAGATTTGGTAAACAAATTTGCTACATTATCCCCAGATCTTACTTGATTCACTTGAATCTTGAGGAGAGCTTGTTATTGCTAATTATAAAAAAACTTTAGAGATATAGGTTTTATATTATCACCCTTGATATAACCTGGCTCCATCTGTTCGATGCAAGTTACATTGTCTTCATAAATGCAAGTAGGCTCTTTAGTGGTAGAATTCAAACCACTAGTCCCTTGAATATGTGTCATGATAGCCCTTTAACCATATACACTCACGAACTACCTCATGTAAAGCGATGATCTCAGAGTGATTCAAGGAGGTAGTCACAAGAGTTTGTTTGGTTAATCTCCAAGATATTGCTGTGTTCTCAATAGTGAATACATAACCAGTTTAGGAACAACCTTTATGTGGGTCAGAGAGGTACCCTGCATCAGCAAAGCCAACCAAAATATCATTTAGGGTTTTAATGTATGGGCTATCCTTTTCGACATCAACACTTACTTTAGAGATTGTCGTGCAATCTACAATTACTTTTGCCTATATGTAGGGAAAGAACAGTCCCAAGTTAATGGTTCTTTTTAGATATCGAAAAATATTCTTGATATTATTCCAGTGATGCTGCGTTGGCGCTGAACTAAATCTAGCTAACAAGTTCACTGAGAATACTATGTCTGGTAAAGTACATTGGGCCAAGTATAATAATGCGCCTATTGCACTTAAATAAGGAATTTCGGCTCCTAACACTTCTTCATCATTTTCCTTTGGACAAAATGGATCTTTTCTTGGATCCAAACTTCGACCTATTATGGGAGTGCTAGCAGAATCGTTTTTTTCGTGTTAAATCGTCTCAGCATCTTTTAGACCTACGCAAACTGGTGGATTAATATTCCACAAGCTCGATATTCTTATTCAAGACCTAAACAAAATCGAGTTTTTTCAAGATCCTTCTTCTCAAATTTGAATTTCAGGTAAATAATGGTTCTCTTATTTCATCAAGAGTACTTATTATATTCATATCATCGACATATACAGCTACAATTACGAATTCAAAATTTGTTTTCTTTATGAATACGCAGAGCATAATTCATCGTTTATATATCCCTTCCCAATCAAGTTGTCACTTAGATGGGTATACCACATCCGTCTAGTTTGTTTTAATCCATAAAGTAAGCGTTTCAACCTAATTGCAAACACACTCCGTGATTTAGGGTCACTTGACTTGGGTAATATAAGGCCATCAGGCACTTTCATATATATCTCCAAATCAAGATCCCCATAGAGATATACAATAACCACATCCATGAGCTACATTTCCAGTCCTTTGAAAACTACCAAGCTAACTAAGTAGCGGAATGTTATAACATCCATTACGGGAAAGTATGTCTCCTCGTAGTCAATTCTAAGGCGTTGTGAGAAACCTTGCACCATAAAGCGAGCCTTGTATCTTCGAATTTCATTATTCTCATTACGCTTTCTGACAAATACCAATTTATGTCCTAAAGGCTTTACATTTGGTGGGGTTAGTACTACCGGACTAAATATCTGTCTTTTTGCTAGAAAATCTAGTTTTACCTAAATTGCTTCTTTCCATTTAGGCCAATCTATTCTTTGTTGACATTCTGCAACTGAGCGAGATTCGACATCATTGTGCTTTATGATTTCTTGAGCAACAGTGTACACAAATATCTCATCAATATATATGGAAGATTTTTCCATTAACTCATATGTCTTCTCATAATCCATTGAGATTTTTTGTTCTCTAGAATCGTTTTAAATATCGGAGCGTCCTCTAGTACTGATTCATGACCATAAATATAATCAGAGATAATCTCGTGAGAGGGGTTCTTTTCATTGATGATTAATAGATCGGTTTGTGCCTTACTCTCCCTTTTCTTCCTTGGGTGAGTGTCAGTCGAACCAAGTGGCCTCCTCCTCTTCCTTTTGCATTATCAGTAAACGTATCAGGCATCAAATCTGCTACGTTCTGAAGATTGATTATTCTTTCCACTTCACTTTCACATTGTGAAGTACGAAGATTAAAATGAGTTATGGTGGGAACAAACCACGACAATTCCTATCATTCCCTTAGAAAATCCTTTTTTCCTATCTCCCCCTAACGACGAGAAGATTGTCTCATCGAAGTGACAATCTGCAAATCTAGCAGTAAATAGATCGCCCGTCAAGGGTTCCAAATAGCAGATAATTATTGGTGATTTATATCCAACTAAATACCAAATCTTCTATGGAAACCCACTTTATTGTGCTATGGGGGCACAATTGGCACATATACTGCTGAGCCAAATATGCTTAACTATGAAATGTCAAATTCATATCCAGTTATCAACGGGTACGTAAAAAATGGTTGGCTAGCAATGGGTCTAAAATAAATAAGTAAAACTATGTGTAATATTGCATAACCCCAGGCAGATATAGGCAGGTTAGTGCGCATAACCAATGCCCTGGACATCATCTGTAACCTTTTGATGGTGGCTTCTACGAGACCATTTTGTGTATGCACATGGGGAACATGGTGCTCTACATCAATCCTAATATACATGAAATAATCATTAAATGTTTTTTATGTAAACTCTCCAGCATTATTAAGCCATATAGACTTGATAAGGTGATCAGAGTGGTGAGCCCTTAAACGTATAATATGTGTTAGGAGTTTTGCAAATGCAACATTTCTTGTAAACAATAATGCAATGTGTGACCAACATGTGAAGCATCCACCAGAAACATGAAGTACTTAAATGGTCCGTATTCTGGATGGATAGGTCCACAAATATCTCTGTGTATCCTTTATAATAAAGGAATTTTTTTTATTTTTTTTTTTTTGCATTCTAACATAGGATAGTTTCAATCATGTTTTTACTAAAGAGCAGGCTTTGCAAAATGAGTGATGTGTCTTTGACATAGTCAAAGTGGCATTAGCATTACTAAGGTCGACACTTTGTAGTGTGGCGTATTTTTGTCCCATTTTATTTTTTACTCGAAAAAAAGGATGTCCGTGTAAGTTCTTTAAACTACAGATTATCATGTTACGACTAGGATGTCCTAGACAGTCGTACCAAAGCCTGCATGAGTCAGTGTCCCACATTTCATTATTGGTAATAACATACGATTCAATGATCCGAATAATAGTGAGGTACAGTCCACTAGATCGACTCATTATTTTCTCTAAAATGTGTTTCCTTCCACATTCATTAGAGGTAATATAAAGGCATTATATTCCATTCTTATAATGAGTCTTTATATGAACCGTTATCACAGATATATTTGAAACTCAATAAGATTCAAGACTTCGAGTAGCTCTTAGTGCATACAAATCGTCTGTGACTTAAAATAATGTGCCGTTAGGCAACAAAAATTTGGCAATACCTCACCTTTTTATTACTTGCGATAATCCGATCATTATCGTCACAGAGTTAGGGTTATTAGTTCTGAAAGTGCTAATAACGTATTGTAAAAACAACTGAGTTATATTTTTATTAAATAACCCATTTAAAATAGGATATGAATATAATAATAGTAAATATGATTTATAAAGAAGCTCAATATGACCTATAATACATAATTTACACAGTGAAATCCCTAATATATATTATATTTAGACAATAGCACACTACGTATAATTTCCTTCAACAACATCAGTTTAATGACAATTTTGTTTATTCTTAAATATTTGCAATTGAGTATAACCTTTTGTGATAAATTTATGTTGTCGTCCTAAACATTTCACTACGGAAATTCCTTTTTCTTGACAATTTTTATGGGCGAATATGTATAACTTTATAATTCACAACTAAGTAAAAAGTGGGGATTTTAGGTTTCCATCCCTGTCTTTAAGGAAAATGGAGGAATTGACAATTTCAACATTGAAGTTTGGGAATAGTTGCAACTTGAATCTTAACGTTTTAATTTTGGCAATATAAACCTTAAAATACATTTAGTTATGCAATCCAAACCTTCCTTCCACCACCGTCTAAAAGATGCTAACGGTGGCTTGATTACGTGGCGCCTTAGGAGTAAGTAGATTAGGGGATTAAATTGTGATATAGCCCACTTTGACAATTCAAGACCCCTAGGAGTGGATTAGGAGATTGAGTTGTGATGTGGCCCCCTTTAGTCGATTAGTGGCTCTTCCCCCACCCTCTAAGAGTAGATTAGGATCATCTCCTTTCCTCAAAGAATTACAAACTATGCAAAACACACCATGGTTACCTTTTCACACCAACTTAGAAAAAGGGAGGGAAGGGTGCAAAAGTTGCATCATTTTATTTTCATCCCAACTACATTAACCATTGCTGAAAAAATTTCATAAGCAGCGTGGACAGCAGCATCTATGTTTTAGTACAAGTTGCACGAGAGTCAAAGGATTATGTACCTCCCACTCAACAACACAAGCACAACTCCAAGTGTGCCAGAGAAAGAGGGGGTGGACTTGTGGCGCTGGGGGTGAAAAAAAAATGAAAAAGAAAATGGGCCAACAAGGTATGCCAGAACTCGCCCATTTTTTATAACTCTAATAATACAGTAACTTAGGCAAGCTGAGGTTAGGTCAGTGAAGGTTGATAATGTGGGACACCCTTTGAAAGAAGATAGGGAACATCCGGCTGCTGAAGATCAACACCTCCCTCATCCACTCAGGCGCCACTTTCTCGAATGTCCCCAGTGACACTGCCCGATACACCACCTCTTCTGCTTCTCCCAAAGATGACAGTTCCTTGTTTTTCCACGTTAGATTGAAAGAGTATCCTGTGACATACATACATATATATAAATCAGATGCAAACCGGCAAGCAGCAGTATTAGGAGCAAAAGGTTCATTACATAATTAACACAAGGAAAAAATGGAAGAAAAGAAAGATACTTTTCTGAGAGAGAGATATCAAAGAATGATCAACATACACAAACGAAATCGTATTAATGCACAACCGAGTTTCAAAAAATTGAAAATTACCGCTCGATTGGTGAACTACCGATATACATATTTCATCCATTTCAGTAGTAGTACTGATGGATAGTTTCATGCCAACTATGCACTCAACAAGCTCTTGAAAAATGCACGTTGTAGCACCAATGTCACCACCTAAAAAATATCCAATCAGAACAATGGCACAACGAGCAAGCAAAGAAATATAATAAACATCACAAATTTTGACAAACTTACCTGTACTGTCCCCAATCTTTGATCTACAGCATTTGGGCTTATTAAACAGTAAAAAGTGGGGGAATAGTTAGACCAGGAATGGAAAAGGGTGGCACACAACTAACAATGGTCTCATCAAGCTAAACTAGGATCAATTATCTAATGTACCTGAACATGGTGAGAGATGTTTTCTTTCAATAATCCGCTGCTTACCGGACCACACTCAAGTTGATCATTGGCTTCTGTCTGAGTCCCAGAATATCTCTTGCGTTTGCTCCTCGTCGTTACTCCAGAGGCAGGGGATCCAACTAGACTATCTCCAACAGTATTATCTTGTCTATTTTCAATTTTGTCATCCCCATTAGTGCAGCCACGTCCTTGTTCTGCATCTCTAAGCCTCCGAATTTCTTCTGCAGCTTCTTTATCTGAAACATTTTATGCCACTAAATGAAGAAAAGGAACATATTTAAGTACAAAACAAAAATGCTACATGGTCCAGCATGCATGCAGCACCTATGGTCGAGATCTAGTGTGTTAAGGCCAATTCTTTAAATATTCAGAATAGATGGTTTTAACAGGAAACAAACATGTTCACATCCATTAGCTGTTTAGAAAAGACAAAAGATAGCAAGCAAATCACTCAAGGAATAGGCTGCATTAAGTGGTCCTTCCTCCTATAAGAGGTTTACATCCACGGTGGAGGAGTTTAGAAGCTCTTTAGGACTTGTATATATATGGTTTTGGTTACAAAAACTGGACTCAATGTCTCACACCTCGCCCCCAGCCCCTGTTCAATTGTAAGGACACTTAACTTCTACATAACACGTGGAGGACTTCCTCTACAATTTGTCTGTCGTAAGGACATTTTACAATGTATGTCCATCATAAGGAGACTTTACCTTTTTCCAAATGGACAATTATACCCTTGTTAAACACTTTCCTTTCCTTCTCACCATTGTGGTAGCTAGGCCTCAACAACCACTGCTGCAGGAGCTCCAGCAGTGATTCAGCAGCAATCGGCAGTTGACAGTGGGGGACTGGTGGTTAAATGTTGTTTTTTTTTTCTCAAATAGGATGATGGAAGGGTATTTTAGCTAAACAAAAATGGGTGTCACCCTTGTCATGTCTCATTGCCCCTTTTGGTTTATAGGTAAAGTGATTACAGGAAGGCGCCAAAGCCTTACGAAATATAGAGTAATCGCTCTAAACTACTCAGATTAGTAACTACAGTGCTGCTAGCTCATATTCAACAAGCTGGAGTGAAGTCCAGTATATATAGGCATTGGGAGCAGGTCAGCAACCCCTGGCTGAGTGCAGAAGTGGAGAAGACGGCCTACTGCACGCGAACTATGCTCATAGAATGTTACAGGCAAGAGCAAATTAAGCAAGCTTTGTGCAGGGAACGGGCTTTTGCAGTTTAGTAAGCAGGAGACATGACAGAACCATGCCAATTGCTAACTACACCTGCCCCAAAACGATTTGAAATTCCTTGTATATATAAAGAAGAATTTTGAAACTGGCTTAATGCTTAGCTTACTCAAACTGAGAGTTGAGTCTGTATCTATATATAAAACAAGAGTTACATAATGATGAGATGCCCAATGTGGGACAAAACTCATAACTAATGCAAATCCCCTACCTAATGGGATATAACCCAATAATAAAAAATAAAATATGATTTCCAACACTCCCCCTCAAATTGAAAGAGGTGTTAAACCAAACTCAATTTATGCAATAGCATGCCACTTCTTTGTTTAAAAATTGCTCCCCCCTTAAGTCTTCAAATAAATTGCTCCTTTGTCAAAATTAATGCTTAAGAATGAAGATGTGCATGTCCAAAAAAGTACCTCAAATCTGTCAAACAAAAAGGCAACATGCGCTAAAAGTGGGACCAAAATCCACCCAAAATAAGGTTGATCGCGAGATGACATTGGCCAACACGGCCAATGTAAGACCGCGGGCGACAATTGCAACATGCATGTCTAAAAGACCTACCAAAAAGAATTTCAGAATTCAGTTAGTGGCTTTGTTTACTCAAACTGAGAGCCAGAGTTCATATCTCTACTATTAATTAATCATCAGCCTCTGTCTTGTTGCCCCTGTACAATTATTTAATTACCCCCCTACAATTTATTTATTTTATTTTATTTTGTGATAAAGTCCTCTAAGCCCAAGCTAGGGCATGGTTCTGTCATGTCTCCTGCTTACTATTAAATATTTATGAAAATATAAAAGTGGAGTATTAAAAAGTAATAAAATATTAAAGTTGAAGATAAAAGCATCAAGAGGTATTTGTTTCTTTATTGTGATGTATTTAAAAAATTCCAGTTTGTAAACATTTTATTACTTTTTTTTATATTATTATGGACTTAGGATAATATTATACATAGTTTCTCTTTGCATACAATTTATTTATCATCCATTGCACACACATATAGTGTGCCCCAGAGGCTAGTATATATAAAACAAGAGTTACATAATGATGGAATTCCCAATGTGGGAAAAAGACTCATAAATAATGCGGTCCCATAACTAATGGGATGTAGCAACTAATATCACTTAATAGCCTAATAATATAAAATAAAATATGATTTCCATTGCCTGTGATTTATTGACTAACTTGTATTTTCTTTATGAGAAGTTATCTAGTTCTCATGGGTCATTTACATCATTTGCATTACTTTAGTTATATATAATAGCTTTGGTGAGGGCAAAGGAAGACAAACTAGAAGCCTTTGTACCAAATGGACCTTACTTGTTTTGGAGTATCCAAGTAGGGGTTTGTGGACTAAACCTTTATGCCAAGATTCCAATGAGTATTTCTTTTATGTTGTAGGCTTCAAAGCTTTATTTCTAACACTGATGTACCAGATATAAATTGCTAGTTGAAATATCGACAAGTACATATGTACTTTAATTTCATGGGGTGATTGGGGTCTATGAAATGGAGACCTATTTATCAACATGACTAGTTAATGGATGGATGCCATTTTCTGAAAATGTTGATTTTCATACTAATGCTCTGTTAAAAGGTTTTCTAAATGTGCCACATGTTAAAACGTAAATGGATTAATAAAAAGGAACCACAATATAATTAGGTTGTTTGTTTAGTACTTTAACTACACCTGCATGCTTACTAGTATACTCTAATTATCTTAAAGGATACCCGAGAGCTGCATGCTTAATTAGTTAACACTTAGGTTTCACCATGTAATATTCTGGCAATACCACCAGCAACATGGCAACTGGGGTTCAGACGTCACAGCAAACTAGCTTAAAGTCATCTGTTTTCTTGGAAAAAGCCTAAAATATTTCTTCCACGTGTTAAATTGGTAATGTAAAAGCTTTTAGAACTTCATCCCAACATACAGGTTAGTCGTTACTATTGAGGGCTGCTTCCTGATTTTCTACAGCAATTAAATGTCTTCCCTGTCAAATTGGATCCAAACCTGCAAAGTCCAATTCTACTGAATTTTTGTTGGATCATAGGAACCCCTTTTTTTAGTCTCTTAAACTGGTGGCTTAGAGGTGCCATTAGAGATTTAAGGCAATCTTAAAAAAAAGGGAGGAAGAGCATTAGATTTTGGCATGCCTCTTTGATATAGTTCTAATTGAAGTTCCATCAGGGTTCTGAAGGCACTCTTAAAATGCAAGAACATTCCATGCCGGCAACATTAAGCATCTACTCCTTTGTTTATTATATATATGCCAAGAAAGCTAATACCGAACCTCTGTTTTTGCAAAACACTCTCTAGAGAGTTAAGTTGGACAAAACTTCAAACAATGAGCGATTGCTATGACAATGAAAACTTCAGGCATAGTGCTAGCATTAGAATTAGCCAATTATTAGAGTTAAAATTGAGTAAACCAGAAAATATTCTTACTCCTTTGCTTCTCTTCCATCAAAAGTTTTTGGTGCTCAGCATGTTGTTGATCCTTGGTAAATCTGAAGTCAAACTGACATGTGTTTTATATTTTGTATATTCAGGATCCCTCAAGAAATTAAGTAAGCACCCCTCAAGTGTTTCTTGCCTGATTGAAGTCACTTCACTTCTCAAATCATTCACTTGTGCCTGTAACCTGTCATTCTCACTTTTCAAGTGTTCTACCATGTCATCTGCAGCTGCATCAGCAAATAGATAAACTAAAGTTTGGCACATTTAAGTTGAACAATTGGATCTTGGGCTCAGGTGTAGCTCTATGAAACAATAAAAGCTTGCAATGACGAATAAAGAGGACTCATTTAACAATTACAATCCACAACTTGCAGTTCAAGAACTCTGCAACAGATTTTTTTTAAGAACTTAAACAAGAAAAATAGATATGAATAACTTCTAAAGGATGAAATGCAGCTTCGGAAAAAAACTCTTCTGATTTCCTAGAACAAGTATTTCAACTATAAAGTATCATCACAAGCTTTTAATCCATAGATTTTGAAAGCAAATAAGAGGGTCGTTGTCAGACATTGTCAATTTCTTCTCATTCAATGTTCATGACCAAACAGTCCCTAAAGGCAAACAGCTGGGACTGGGAGTCAACACATCTTTGGCATTCGGTTTACGTTTGTACCAGAAAGAAGGCACAGATTTCTGGGACTCAAATCCACTTTCTAAACCTCGCCTGCTCTTTATAAAGTTGATACTGGGAGGGGAAGATAAACAGTTCTTGCCTACTGCGGTGAGGCCTCTTTCGTAACTTGGCTTTTTTATCACATGTCCTTGGCCAAAGTTCACACTTCCGTCACTGGAACATATTTCAACGACCATATTACAGAAGATTTATATGTCATAACAAAATATTTGTTTTTCAAACTTTATATATATTTTATCTTTCTCTATGGGTGTATAGGTTGTACACTCCGTGTGTATGTCCAACAATTCTAAGGATTTTCCGTGCCAATGTCTTTGTTTCATCTCCTGTGCCTATGTTCATGCCAAAATTATAAGTGGGTGGCTGGTGCTAGTTGGATTTACAACTTTCAACCCAGAGCTATAGAAATTGAGAGAATCATGTGCAAGCATCTCTTACTACATGGCTCCTTGGTAGCTTGTCACTGCTATATTTTCTCTTCATTTTTCAATTTCACTTCTATATGAATAAATTGGAAGACAACATAGACAAATAAAAGTGGACAGAGAGGTTTACGAGCACTTGAAATTATCCACAATCAAATTTGGGAAAATATAATGATGCATTAATAATCAGGAAAAAAAATCTAAGAATAAATAGAGGAAAGTAAGCGTAAGAGGAAGAAACAAGTACCTGACAAATAGGTCATAAATTTTTCTTCTTGGTCACAATTGACTTTCTCCAATTCAGACTCTTTCTTCGTCTACAAAACAAATGTAATATCACAAGAATCTAATTACATAAGAATAATGAAATTAAATAAAAAGGAAGTATCAAATGTGCTATATGTCTCTCAACAAAATAGAGTATAGAGTCGTTGAGAGACTGAAAGTTGGCTTTTGTGTGTGTTTGGGGGTCTACCAATCATTGCAACATTAAAAATGTTAGTCCATTGCCAAAGTCAAGGTAGTATATTCAAACGAGATGAATGATTCTTTCTTCCCTAAACCAACCTCAACCCCCATGCCCCAGCACACACCCCACCAACACTACCAATCAAAAGAGACATTGTAATATGAATTTCAACTGGTTTGGCTTGCTTAACTGAGAGCAAGAGTTCATATAAAATTAGAAAAGATATTACAATTTAAAAAAGGAGATTCAAAACATAATAAATGCTAAAGTTTACGAATAAGGGAAGGAGATGAATCTTAAATTCTTAATACAAGATCCCTTAATTATGGGACATACAATAAACAACTCGTCATATTTAATAATCGTAGCATATTATTATGAAATCTTAACAACCCCCCCCCCCCAAATTGAAGGTGCCAAACCGAAATCAATTTGGATGCTCATATGTGGCTCCTTTATTGGAAAATTGCTCCTCCTCAAGCCATTCAAATTGCGTTCTACTTTTGAAAAGTGTGCTATAGCCAAGAGTTCACATTTGCTAAAGGTGGGAACACCACCCACCACACGTGCAAAGGTGAGAACAACATCAACCCAGAATAAGATTGATCACAAGACAAAACAGGCCAACATAATTCATAGCAGGTGCCAAAACAAAATCAATTTGCATTCTAGTATGTGGGTCCTTTCTTGAAAAATTGCTCTTCCTCAATTCTTCCAAATTGTGTTGTGCTTAGAAAAGTACATGGCCTAGAAAGTACCTCAATTTTGTAAAAATAGGGCAAAACAAGTGCTAAAGGTGGGAACAACATCCACCCAAGTAACCAACATAAGGATGATTGCGAGAGCAAGCGCGGACGACATAACAACACACAGCAGTTCATAATAAGGAAACTAAGGGAATACCCCCAAAGAGTCAAAAAGCTAAGAAAAGAGGCCCATGGAGTATGCAACATAAACCAAACCCATTTGATTCAATTAGAGCAGCGAAGGGGGGCAGCCAATTCTAGCATACAACTGAGCGCAACAGGTTGTAAAGGCTGCCCAGAATTTAGAAAGGAACTGGAAATTGAGTCCAGAAATCACAAAATGATCCAGCGGAGCCACCAGGCACCACTACAAAACTTAGTTCCGAACAGCATTCAGATTGCTTGAAACTCTAGCAAAACTAAAAAAGATGCTATCAAACAAAACAGGAACCTAAAACGACCATAAAAATTGCTAGAAGCTCTCAATACATGCTACGAAAGCAGCAAAATAACCCCAAAAAGGGCCTGTGTCAACAACAAGATGACATTTGATCCAAGGGGTCACCAGATTACAGCAATACCTCGTAGCAGTCGCAGAGAGAGGGAATGGGGCTAGATGAGGCGAGGGAAGAAAATAAAAAACAAGAACTCTCTGACTGGACTGAAGCCTCAACACGTTGGGATTAAAAACAAGGGCCTCGCCTCCAGGTAGACCTTCAAGCGTAGGCCTCGACTGCCTTTTAAAACACTGTGGTGTCCATTCAAAGAAGTCTTACTCTCATGGTGCTACATCTTGAAATTACTAAGACAGCATTCAGCAGAAAAGGACTGACATTTTTATGCAGCAGTCGGCAGAAAAGGACTGACTTTTTCTCTAGCAATAAAAACTCAGGTTGCACCAAATAGAGATGTGCAGAATTGAAATGGGAGGGTGGACTGGTTAACTCCAATTCCGAAGGTGAAGAACTTCATAGAAAAGCAATCTCAAACTCGAGAGCGAGTTCTCTGCAATTTAGTCATTTCTATTACTTTGTACGCTTAAGATTAAAATATTGATGGATTATTCTGACTAAGTGAACAATGAAGGGCAAGTTTTGCAACTTAAGAAGGGAGAGGAGGCTGATTTCCACACTCCCTCTATGCATTGGCATCACAAAGTGGTGTATGTGTGCAGGGGTTAAAAACGAGAAAGAAGGGTAAGAGCTGGAACCTTGAGTTTAGTGTACTTATCGTACAGCTTTGAGTAAAGTGCCTCCATCTGCAACAAAAAAATTACCAACTTCATCAATTTAGAAAGCAAAAACTACTAAAATAAAACTAATACTTTAAATAATATAAATATATATACAGACACGCATATGAATATGCGTCTATCAGCATTGAAGTTTGTGCATCGTGTGCAGCAAACTGCCAACTTTGCCTTAAAGAAACCAAACTTAAACTAGAATGAAACTATACAGGTATTTCCAATATGGCATCTGCATGCATATGAGATTAATAAACTTCATACATGTCTTCCATTAGACTTTCATATTTGTATCTGCTAAGATCAATATAGCTTTGCATTACCACCCTTCCACTACATTAAACTAGTAAGTCATGAGCAGGAAAATGTGCCCTAGTGATGTATATATAGAGAGAGCAGGACGAATTAGTACTGTTACATTAAGAAATTACTGAGACAACAATACTTATGAACTTAAAATTAGAAAATCCATTTCCTTATGAGTAATAATACCACACAGCTACATAAACCAGTAATGCATAATAGTGAACACAAGGGGTCACCTCTTGGATGCAGCCAGTGGCAATCTAAAGAATCTCATTTTAATTCACATTTTTCTAACAGATTCTTCTGCAGAATCTAAGAATCTCCTCTTCCCTCTGCCCTACACAATCCCCACTCATTGCCGGATCATTTCAAAGCATAACTAAGAATCAAAATTCCACCTAACTTAACACATTGCAAAAAACAAACCCAGCTATTTATTGACATAATATTTAATGACAAAACAATAGAGACAGTTCTAACGCAATCTTACTAGTCCCAATCCCAAGTTCTTTGATCCAGGTAGTAGATGCAAACAGAACACCTTTTAAATAATATAACAAGCAAATAAAGCTATGCAGCAATACTTTAGATAATAGGTCAAGATTTTAGGTACTAAAACAAGGGTAACATGGAATGACCTTCCCTTAACAAGGTTATGGTTTCAGTACTGTTTGAATCCTCTCAAGCAACTGACAGAACCCAAAGTATTACGAAGTAATAGATGAGTTCCACAAAACCGATTGACAGAATTGATGAATCGAGTATGAGTTGAAAAAATACGTATGACCTTATTATACAAACTTAATTACGAGGTAAATTTTTTTCCATCAATCAAAGCAATAATCACAAACCCTAGACTTTGCAAATTACAGAGAATATGAGAATTACAAACCCTAGATTTTTCTGAATCTGGAACTGAATCGCCCAGCACAAGAAAATGTTGATTTGTTTTAAGACGAAGCCACTGAATTTTGGAAGAACAGGATGATTGGGAATTCTACTAGAGAAAAAAGAGTACAGTGGCACCTGAAAAGGGCGCCATGCTGAATGAAATTTCAAACGATAAGTCGATAAGCCACTTGCTTTACCAAAATGGGACACCAGACTGAAAAGACCTCTTTAACCCGGTCCAAGTTTGTATTAAAATTCTTTTGCCAATATACAAATCGAACATTTTTATAACGTTTTTTCGTTGCGAAAAAGTTCAATATTTACTGTTGGAGTATAAAAAAAATTATTTATTATTTTTGTATAAATCCTACTTTAACACATTAACATGTAAAATTTATAAAATTTATACAAAACGATTAAAGATACTCTTATTAATTAAAATTTGCACAAATTGTAAAAAGGGTATAATAATATTATATTAAATGCACGGTTCTTATCTATCTATAGTATATATATCTATAATATATATATATAAGTAAAATAGAGGAAGTCCCTTTATTAATGCATAATTAATATGTAATTAATGCAATTAATTTGCTTTTTATGTTTTTTTCCAACTTTGCACCATAATTACACCATTTGACCTATTTATTGAGTTTATATTTATAAAATGGAAGAAGTGAAAGTATTAATGCACTTTTTTTTATAATTAATTAGGCAATAAATAACACACTTAATACCATTCTTTAATAAATAATATAATTATAATTATTATATATACTTACTATATAGTGTTATGGAGAAAGTAGATACATTAATTATTTTTCTTATATTTTTAATTGTAATAACATTAACTACTTATTAATTGATTTTTTATATTCTTAATGCATAATAAAATAATAATTATTATAATATTGGAAGTAGCATAATTTATTATACTATTTTTTTGAAAAATGTGTTAAATTAAGGCTCCGTTTGATTGCAAAGTGGAAAAGGAAAATAAATTGAGTTAGTTTTGATGAAAAGATGGAAAATAAGTTGAGTGATAGAGGTGATATCCTCTTGATTTTTAAGTTTTTCCATTAAGAAATTTTCTTTGCTTGATGGTGAGTAAAAATTTTTCACTAAAAGTATTGAATGATGGAGGATATATACTCACAAAATGAGTAACATCTCTCACCTTATTTTCTATCTTTTTACACAAACTAACTAAATTTATTTTTATTTTTCATCTTTGCAATCAAACGGAGCCTAATAGTCTTATTTTTAGTTTGTCATAGCAAATGAGTTATATTATCAACCATTAATTAGGTTGAAATTAATATTTTCTTGAAAATAATAAAGTAAAAGTTGTAAAATTCATTTTAAACGGAAGCAATATATATTTTATTCTCCTACACAACATATTAAAACCAATTATTTGTCAAACCTATATTAAGACAAACACTGCTAAAATTAAATATTTATCAAACACCCGTGTATCGCACGGGTTGTTAACTAGTTCTAATAAATTTTCAAGTTAAAGGTAGCTTCCTTTCTATTAATGACTAATGACTAGTCTTAGTTTAATTTTTAGTTCTATACTAACTTAGGATAACATTTAATTCTAACTTGGCCACTGCTATTTTTCCCCTTTTTTAAACAGCGTGGTCTTTCTCTCTCCTCTACCTAGAGTAAATTTGTTTGTCTCTTTTTTTTATAATCTTTTGAAAGCCTTAGCTTATTGAACTTAAACAAAGAAATTGAATAAGTTTTGTTCGAATTTGGGGTGTATTAGGGCAAAACCGAATTATTGTATACATGACTTGAAAAGAATATTAATACACTGTCTAAAATTTGATGTTCATAAATTACAAGATGTAGTGAGAACACAACTCTTTGATACTAGCATATGCGCATACTGTGTGCAATAAATTTAGAGTAAATATCATCAATGGCCACTGAACTATTGGCAAATTCTACCAATAGTCACTGAACTTAATTTTGTTACACTTTGACCATTGAACTTTTAAAACATACTACCATTGGCCACTTCGTTAAATCTCACCGTTAGTTTTTGACAGAATCAATATCACGTGATTTTCATGTGCAATAGAAGGGGTATTTAAGTCTTTTTTCATTTTATTTTTCTTTTTTCCTTTTCTTTTCTTTTCTTTTCTTTCTTCTTCTTCTTATTCTTCTTCCCCTTTCTCCTCCTCTTCTCAGACGAATTTCTTCTTCTTCGAAACCCACCAAATTCAATTCAATTCAGAAAAAAAAAAAAAAAAAAAAAAACCTCTTGATTTTACACACCAAATTAATTCAGCTAAAAAAACCCACCAAATTAATTCAATTCAGCAAAAAAAAATAATAATTAAAGAATTCAAAGAAGGAGATGCAACAAATCAAAGAACAATAACATAACAGAACAACAAAATACACCATTTTGGAACGAAAAACCAATCGGAACAAAATACGCCGGAAGAAGAAGAAGATTGGAAGGAGGATGAAAAGAAGAATAACCGATCGAAAGAAGGAGAAGAAGATTGGAACGAAAAGGAGAACAAAAAAAAAAGAAGAAGAAAGGAAGAACCGATTGGAAGGAGAAGAAGAAAAGATTGGAAGAAGAAAAAAGAAGAAGAAGAAGAAGAAAAGAAGAACAGATCGGAAGGAGAAGAAGAAGAGATCAGAAAAAGAAAAGAAAAACCGATCGGAAGGAGAAGAAGAAGAGATCGGAAGAAGAAGAAGAAGAAGAAGAAGAAGAAGAAGAAAATAAAAGAAAATAAAAGGGGAAAAGTGCAAAATGACTTAAATGCCCTTCGTATATCATGTGACAAGCACATGTCATGATTCCCGCCAAAAACTAACGGTGAGATTTAACGGAGTGGCCAATGGTAATACGTTTTAAAAGTTCAATGGTCAAAGTGTAACAAAATTAAGTTCAGTGACTACTGGTATAATTTGCAAATAATTTAGTAGCCATTGATGGTATTTACTCATAAATTTACAATATGTAGTAAGAACACAACTCTTTGTTTGGATGGGTTTTTTTTTTTTTTTTTTTTAAATGTGTTTGGTTCACCAATTTTAAAAGATTCACTCCAGTAAAAAGAATATTTTTTTTTGCTTATATTTTCTTTTGTATTTCAAAAAAACCTTAAGAAAAAAATAAAAAACAAAGATTATATTTTTTGTAAAATTTTAAAAACATTGTATCGTATACAAATTGAATTGAAAAACAGTTTTAAAAAAATTATACTTAAAATTAAATTTTAAATTAAACATTTAAAAACTTCAACCAAACAGAACCTTAGTAATTCTTTGCAATTAAATCATATAATGACATTTGGTTCAATAGTAAATAAATGCGCATTTCAGGTAGAATGTCATGAGTTAAACCTCGCTTTTAATAACATTTTGTAGCAATTTTCGTTTAAAGAAGGTTATTTTGGTAATTTTTTGTACATACCAAAACTCCGTTCTCGCGTTTAATATATAATACAGATATTATGAATATTGGAACTATATTATAAATTTAAAAATTAATATTTTTCTAACAAAAACAAGTAGGAGTAAGTATAAAATTATTATTATTTTACCGAAATAAGTTTTGCCTTAAAATTTATTGTTTTTAAAAAGAAAATATATGAAAATCAAACAAAAGAATTTGATTCGGGTCTGAGTTTAAAAGATTTAAAAACCAAAATTGAACTGCAAGTTACCATGATTCTCATTCCAACCGAAATTGAAAACCTCCTAGAGGGGAAGAAAAGAAATGGACAAACTTTCATCAACCCAAGAGTATCCTCCAATTATATGTAATTTGTGAATTACTCAATCAAAAATGTATTATAAATTAACTAGTTTCTAATCAAAATACTGTTTAATTGAATCACAAAATTAAGGTTAGCAAATCTATATGTCAAAAGAAGAATTGAAAATTTTCATGCTTTATAGAGTAACTAGTTTTTATGGGTGTGCCTCTTGCCAAACTACCCATATTAAAAATGTAAAAATTACACAATTGAGCTACACAACGAAGACGAGTCCCCCTCCTTATTACATGAACTACTTGCATCAACCACTAAAAAACCATGAAAGTTCTCCTATACCTAAAATTAACATTTATTGCAAGTTCTAAGGAAAAAATTGTCATCGCAAGATGGAATGTCTACACAATTCTTCAAAGAAGTGAATTTGTAATATGTATGGTGAAATTATTGGGGTGGTTTATGCAAATTATTGTACCTTATGAGAACTGCACATTAGTTTCGGTATCGAGATTAACTAGTTCACGATGTTGTTCACCATCGATTTATAAGAATCGTTGACTTGATTTTCTAGAAATTATATTTACCCCACAGAGATCGACTAGCATCAATTTCACTATCAATATATTAGATAATAAATTTAAATTTGTGTAACGTTTTTAATATTGTGACAAGAACCATGTTCTTTCACAAGGAGTTAAATTATACCATGACTTTAGGTATGAATTAATAACATGAAACATAAACACAAAACATATTACCATGATTGAATGTATTATGTTTGACTTTTTGAGGATTAAGATGGGAACAAATTGTGTCCATCACTAATTCTATCTATTTCTCAACTTCTAAATGCTGATTTCAATGTTCATTTGTAGAATCCGCATTATTCTTCAAAAAAGTTAATGGATTCATTTACAAATTATATGATTATTATTATAATAATTATATATTAAGTTGAGTAAGGGTGTTCACAGTGGTGTAACTTGAAAATTTAACCAATGGGGCCATTTGTAAGTGTATCGCCAACTCACACTAAATATAATGACTAAATTATTAATAAAAAAATGAGAAATGAACAATATTACTTGACACAAAAAATAACAACCCACTACCAAGTGTTAATGCATTACTGTCACTCAAAGTGCTTTTAAGACATAATTTTTGAATATTTTTTAAGACATGTTTTAATTGAATAGTATTTTTCTTAAAAAATATGTGGGTACATACTTTTTTTTTTCTAAATAATTTGACTTTATTATTAATTAATTTTTATAAATTTAAATAGTGTCAATTATACACACTAGTTTAAATATATCCAAAATATAACATATTCATATGGATATTTCAGATGTTGAGTGGAGTCATTAGACCCCACAATCAACCAAGTGGCCTTGCCTTTTGGTCGAAATTTTCGAAATTCCATTCAACTTTTTTTCAAAGTTGAAGAGAGGTATGACATTTCCGATTGCCAAATTTTTCGGTTTCTGAATATTCAAAAAACTATGGAATGGAACTAGAAAGTATATTTGAAATTCTAAAATTTCCAATCCATATTTTTCGATTAATTCCATTCGAATTTTTATCATATACAAATGAGATTAAATAATCATATATGATTCTCTAACGTGACCGTCAAACACACCTTGATAACGGATGTTTTTAATTATTAAGTTAATAATAAATTTATACTAAATTTATAGACATGATAATAAGAGGTGGAGATATTGGCATCCCAAAAATATTTGATAATACTTTTACTTTCATTCGCTTATTCGTAACCTTTGTTATTTGATTTTTGGGAGTCAAAAATAAATCTATATATTCAGTTCTTAACCGTCAAGTAAAGCATTTAAATTTATACTCAATTATTCATAATAAAATAACATATATCTTATTTAATAGTGAAAAATAAAATAAAAAATGAGTGTTTTTAGGGTGCCACATCTGCGCCGGTACACAATCTGGTTATTTATCAAATTGAAGAGTAAAATTGATTTTCCAGCGGGCGAATTATCTAAAAATAATATCCTCTGTTCTTCTTCTTCCCTTCTGCACGTTCATTCATTCATTAAACCCTAACTTTTCGAGCGAGCAGAAAGTCGGGAAGGAAGGAAGGAGAGTGATTGCAAGCAAGCAATAATGGCGAGCGCAGCAGCAGATGTGGAAGCTGTGGACTTTGAGCCCGAGGACGACGACCTCATGGACGAAGACGCTGCTGATGCCTCCCCCAGGTCTCATATCCCCAAGCTCAAGTCCGCCATCACGTCCGGCGGTGCTGCTGCCGCTAAGAAAACCAAAGGACGTGGTTTCCGTGAAGAGACCACCGATGCGGAGCGCAACAACCGCATGTCCGGACGCTTCGATTCCCTTGATTCTGAAGGCGGCCCTGGTCCTGAAAGATGTTAGTTCTTTCTCTCTATTGTTTTGTTTTATTTTTATTTCTTTGAGTTCAAATTCTATTCCAGTCGTAGATTGTGTAGTTTGGGAGATTTCTGCAGACTTTGCCTTAATGGGAGAGTTTTAAGCATTCAGTGTTGCAATAAGTTGAGAGGTTAATGGCAGTTTTTTAAATTGATTAAACACTGAAACCACTGATTTAAATTTTTAACAAACATTTCATACAGAGGCTCATTCAGAATAAAAACAAACATTTTCAGAGCTCAGATTCAACATTAGCACTCAACATTCAGTATTAAGCATTTAGCATTCAAGGGCTAAGGGAAACAAAAGCTATTTTGTCAATTGTTTTGTCATAATAACTGCTGCAATTTTCTACCCTCTAAAGGTCGTCCTAATGAAGCCGAAAATATAAGGACTTGATATTTTATATGTGTACCCTCTTTCCAAATGAATTTGTGAGATTCGGAAGATGTAATCTCATTCTCTTCATAGAGGGTCTCAAAGAAAGATTTGCAAACACAATTATTGCTAGATTCTTTAACCCATAACCTTACACGAGACAAAGAGGCACCTTACATTGTGGATAAAAAAGTTGTTGTTCTTCCGTATACCCTGTTATTTACGCTTATTCGAAGAGATAAGATCAAAAGGCAAATTTTGAGAGGATGCGCATGAGACCATTGAATTGATGGGTGACTTATGGGGATAGACAATCGTAATCAGCTACTAAACAAAGAGTACAAAGGGCAGCCTCCCACAGTGGCACGCAAAAATGCAAAATCCTCTCAAAATCTAAACTTCTCTAGATTTCCAACCAGGAATCTAGTATTATAGTCCACTTGAGGAGGGGATCCAGCCCAGGTGAGATGCATTCTCAATGGCATAGAGACGAGCCCTCAATCACTTTTGAGACCCACCCGCTAGCATGAAGCCCAGCCTTTTCTCTAATGTTTTTTCGCAGAGAATCTTATTCATTGAAAACTCTCCACAACCCATTTCCTATAAGGACAAAAATTGTAATGTTCACATTTCCCACTCCCAATCCCCATTGACCCACATCTTGACCCCATTTTCCAACTCACAGAGTCACAGTATCATCTAATTATCCCTCCCCAACCCTTCCCATGAAAAGCGAATCATCAGTTTCTCAAAAAATTTAGCCATTTCGATGTAGTTCTAAATATGGACTAGTATTAGGGATATTATTTAGAACAGACTGGACTAGAGTAAACCTTTCAATTTTGATAGGCTTCCGCTATGGCCGCATTCCAATGAGTCCACCGATCTAATCTTCTAATCACCTTTTCGACTACGGGATCCAAACAAGCATTACTCCCCAGAGATCCAGCCAAATAATTCAACAGCCAAACACCAACACCACAGGCCACAACCTGGATGAGAAGCTGTTGTACCCAATTTTTCCTCTTCTGTTTTTTTCCCCATTACACCGACCCAAAAGCTTATGAACCTCTTTATTGTCTTACTAGTTTCTTTAATTTCAGATCACAGTCCCAATGAACTCCCAATAGTTGGAGTCTTTTATTCTTAGCCTCATAGAAGTGTACACTTCTTAGCTAGCAATGCTGTTTGGATGGGCAAAGATTCTTCTTTTTCTTTGGGACATAATAGGCTAGTATAGTAAGCATACCACACAATGTTTTAAAAGACGTGAGGTGAGCTTAAGGCGTTTTGCCCTGGCGAGGCGTAGGCCTCACTTTTTATTTTATTTTCCCTAATAAAATCACAAAAATATAATAAAATGATCATCATTACTAAAAGAGCAAATAACAACTTCACAAATATAATAACAATCTCAAATCATCACACAAAAATAGCAAATATCATTGTCACAAACAGTGCTTCATTCATTTATCGGCTCAATTCACAACCCATTGGCACAATTCACTACACGATTACAACACAATAATATTCAGTCATTGCCACAAATAATATATAAAAGTGCGTCCCATAAATTATAAAAAACTAACATTTACAAAATAGTTTCGCAAACAATTTATATATACAAATATATATTATCCACCATAAATTATAAATATCTAATTTTTACAAATAGTTTAAAAACATTGAAGAAAAAAACAGTGGCTAAGAATAAATGAAGGGAAAAATCAGAGAAAAAATTGTGTTTTGAAAGCAAAAACGAAAAAAAGAACAAAAAACAAATTAAAGAATAACTAAAGAAGAGGTTAAGTCAATAAGGAAAAGAGTGGAATGGTCTATTAAAAAAGAAATAGTTAGAAAATAACAGAGAAAATAAAACGAAAAAAAAGAAGAAGAAGACTATGTTTGAGAAGACGAACAATCAAATGGGAAGAATATGAACCATCGCGCATAGGTTTGGGACTCTCCTCTCCCTCCGCCATAATCTTTGTGTCTTCCAATTTTTTATTTATAAAACCATAAAAAATGATGCAAACGCGGAACGCGAACGCCTCAAAGTGTATGCCTCATCCTAGAGAGTACCAAGCCTCATAGTTGGGATGTTTCGGAAATGCCTTGGAGCACTCCTTGACCGCCTCGCCTTGAGGCGCGCAACGAGGTTTGCGCCTCAAACACCTTTTAAAACATTGATACCATATGATACTTTTATCTTACGGGCTTTTTGGAACAAACAACAAAGTATTCATACTTCTCACATTACTTATGTTGCATAAAAACAATAAATTTCATTTTGCAGTCAATCAAAGATTCAAAATGTGCATCATTTATCTGTTTTAGTCCATTTTATAGCGCTCTTGGTTGTGTTTGACATGATGACAATTTTGTCATTGTAGGTGTATTATGTGTAACTTTACCGGGAAGTGTGGAATCTTTTGCAATTAAATGACGCCCATGAATTGCCTTGTAGAACTCCCGGGGACAGCAATTGCTGTGTAATATAGTACATTTATTTTTTAGGAAGAAAAAGTTAGATCCGACATT
Organism: Lonicera japonica; assembly: GCA_021464415.1. Taxonomy (NCBI): domain Eukaryota; kingdom Viridiplantae; phylum Streptophyta; class Magnoliopsida; order Dipsacales; family Caprifoliaceae; genus Lonicera; species Lonicera japonica. Next base: position 62,332,641 of record CM038464.1, read on the forward strand.
GATGTTCTTGCACACACCTGCACACACATCGTGAACTGTCCCCTTTGTGCCAAACACAGTGGCAGCTGCCTTATTTTGATTGCATGGCAGTAACACCTGGAATCATGTTTGGTAGTACTGGGTCTTGGCCCCTTTTTGCCTTACGTGGTGCATTTGGAGTGAGCCAAATAAGAGGTGCCTAGAGGGAGAGGAATTTCCTATGCTCGCTTCTCTTTGATATATGAGTATGCCTTTTCTTTTGGTAAATGAGTCTCTTCCAGAGCCTGTGATTTTCTTATTGATCTTTTGGGATCTTTTTTTTAGGTGAGTAGGTTTTCCTTTTTCACTCCCTCCATGGGTTTGGCTGTTTTAGTATGGAGTCTCTCGGATGGTGGTGTTCTTTGTTTTTGTGTGTTTTCTGCCCCCCTTTGCCATTCTTCTAGTACAAGAGTTCCACATTGAAGCTTTAATCAAGGTGTAATTTACAGCCATTGAAGGATGGATTATTCTCGTGACTGGAATTCATGAAGAAGCACAAGAGGATGACATTCAGAATGCATTTGGTGATTTTGGGGAGATGAAGAATCTGCACCTGAATCTTGATCGTAGAACTGGATTTGTTAAGGTAACTACATTAAGTGTTTTTAGATATATAACAAGTATAAGGAAGTTCATGAAATGTTACATATATATTATATATTTTCTTTATCCTAGCCCTTCTTCACGATGATGTTACATTATCTATTGTGGTTTTATGTTTTGTGAACTTCAAACTTGTTTCTCCCACTGACTGGCTGATGGAAATGGTTTTTTAGTAATATGTTGGTATTTTTTTTGGACCGCTGAGGCTTACACCCACTTGCCTTGCATGGGCAAAAGGCCTCAACCCTCCTCACACTTTTTTTCAACATTGCCGCTATTAGAAAATTTGTAAAGTATGAGTTGTTTTTCTTTTCAGAAAGAGCAATATACCATATGAAAAGTTCTAATTCTAAATGAGTTACATGTTTGTTATGAATGTGACTCCTTGAAGCATTTGTACACTGGTGTAACGAAGTGATGATGGCAAGGATAATTGCAATTAATGTGTCGATTTACACTTTTTCCCTTCTAACTGTGGATGATAGACACTATACTGATTCATCATGATTCATGTGAGGTTTTAGTGTGATGCAATCTGTGTGCGAAAGAAACAGGAAATCTAAATAAGGGAAAAGCAGATTAAGCTATGGAAATATTTTAATATTCAAATGCATCCCAGAAAGAAGGAATGTCGAAGCTTACGTAGCAACCCAATATTATATTTATCATCTCCAAAAAAATTGCTGAAAACAACTTGGAACAGCCCTTAGGCTACAAGAAGGTGCCCTAAAAAAGATACAATTTTAGCCCGTAATACAAAAAGATAATTTAAAGTTTTAAACGTCGCATGGCATACTAAAATAGGAAGTAAAAGAAAAAAAAAAACCTAACTAGAGGATAGGTATCTGCAAGTATCTGATTTAATATAGACCAAATCCAGTTTTCTTGGAATGTTCAATGTCTCTTATATAGGCTACTACTTGCTCTGCATCATTAGTTATACCGATGCCTCCAACTTGGGCACCAATCTCATAGTATTTTTATCCTTTTTTTCAATCAAATGTATATATGCCTTTTTGTATTCATCTGACTGTAACTGAGTGGTCAAGCATGATTTGAAAGACTAACGACCACATAAAGATGATCGTGCTAGTTACTTTTTACACCAATTTAGATCCTTGTTCAAGTGGATATTTCTTTATTCAAGTGGTCTTGGAATGCCCATAGATTATCATATCAATTCTTAGGCCCTTCTATGTGTGGGAGCCTTGTCCATCAGGTGTTACCTTAATAAATGATTGAGAAATCTTGTTATTTTGTTCTTAGGTTTGGGACACTGCTTATATTTATGCCCTAGATAGATTAGTTTAGCAACTTAAACCTCATCATCTTGCCATATTTTAAATTTAGCCCTTATTAGCATTGTTGTCAGATCATTGTATTTGTCTTGAATACTTTTGCAATTAGGAATCATAAGAGTAGTCACAAATACATTAAAAAGATAGCTTAAACATATTAACATGAAAAAAAAAAGAGAGAATACCAAACAATGGAGCTTATTGTGATACTAGCACCCGGAGCACACCATATGCGTGTATGTTATGCACCATTGTTCTTGCTAATAAAGTAAATTTCAAAGCAATGTGACGGTGTTTGCTTGAGTGGATAAGTTACTTGTGTAAATGTTGGAGGTCATGGGTTTGAATCCCATTGCAAGTAATAAATATATTTCAAGTCAATGAAGGGTAATTTTGTAATTTGAAGTGCAAACCAAAAGTGGCCCTCGCGTTTAATATTTACTATAGATAAAGCTAATGTAATGATGGGATTACATTTTCTATGTGGAAAGATGATTGGTTTCATGTACAAAGTTTGGGTCCTCCAAGTATTATGCATCTCCATATCCTCTTAAACCATTAGCACAATGCTAAAGTTCTCTGTTAACATGGGCACCCTAGTTTTTGTGGAGGCTTGGTTAGAAAGTAGTGTTTGAGAGAGAAAAAGGGGGGGGGATATGAGGAAGATTAACTATCTGGCATCTCTTTTGACTTTTTGAGCACCATAAGATGATTACTTAGTCATGTATTATCTTGAATTGGAAGGAGGTAGTTTTGTAAGAATGAATTGGGATATTGGTGTCTTCCGTATTTTGTGTCCTATACAGCTATACCAAACACTCAGACTGTGATATATTCTTTATGTCTTTTGGCCACAAAAAGTACACCTTCCAGTCCCCTTGACGTTTCACCAGTAGTATGTGAAAACATAACTTATTAGATCAAATTTTCGCGTCAGTGATTGTTTGCTTCTGAGTTTATACCTCTCCAGCATCCTCCTGATTCCTTGAAGAAACCATTGTCGCATTCAAATGGTCGCCACAATGGAAATAATTATTGCTTGGATTTTCACTTTAGGGCTCAGTTTGTTTGGGGTGAAATTTTTCTCGCAAAAAGGAACGCACGCGCTTTCAACTAGTATGAATAAAAAACAAAAGGACTATATATAGAGGGACTAGATATATATATATATATGCATATATCCATAGTTAATTAAAACTTACCTATTTAAGGATGGATATTGCTTATGCCTGTTGTAATTCTCTATTCAAGTGTAATTCTCTATTAACTTGATTAGTCCCTTTGACATGGGTCATTTGTAATTTGAAGTGTCGTAGGCACGAATAATTCTCTATATATTTGTATAGTGCCATAGGCAGTAGGCACACGTTATACCTAATTATTTGAAATACCAGAAGCCAAAACAACAAGGGCAGAAGTGTCATATTCAAGCTAATTTTTTTAGAGTTTGGCGCCTTTGGAACATGCATATTTAGAAAAACTTGCTACTTGGTTTAATGCATCAGTGATTTTTTTAAATTTTGGATTTGCATAATATGTTGATGACTGTAAATGCGTATCTGTATTTTTTGGGTACTTTTTGTCATACCTAGTGGGTGTTGCTCTGAATTTTGTAGCATGAAATATTGATTGACAGGGGTATGCACTGATTGAATATGAGCACTTTGAGGAAGCAGAGAAAGCTATATCTGTAATGGATGGTGCTGAACTGCTCACACAAATTATCAGTGTTGATTGGGCATTCAGCAAAGGTCCCTTCAGAAGGAGGAATACCAGGAGGAGGTATGTGTTTATGTAAATCTTTTTGCAGTTATCAATTGATAACATGTAACTGAATTTGGGTGGGGAAACCTGCTATATCAGTGAACAGTAGTAGCATCATTGGTGGACATTAATAAAAGAGGCAAGAAGAGCAGTATTAGTAACTTAAGGGTTGACACTTGGTGCTTGTTTGGTTCAAGTTTTTGTTTTTTTCCAGGAATTTTAAATTGGTAAATTCACATCTGGGGTCTTACAATTCATGTCTAGATTTTGAGTCAATACATGATAAAGCTCAAATTTTGCATGTGAAATTATCATTTTGGATTGTAGGAAATGCAAAAACTTGAACCAAACAAGTACTTAATGAAAAATTTACAGATAACTTGTAAGCTGCCCTGTAGTGACAACTTTATTAGCTCACAATCCGGTCATCCCAGGTGGTCTCGAGCCTCGGTGACATAATTTGTACGTGTCTGTATTTGTGTTTATATTTGCAGATCGCCACGTGGGCATCGTTCACGGAGTCCCAGGAGAAGGTTTTGATACATGTAAACTATGGTATGCAAGGGTGTCTGAATCACTTTCCCTTTATGGATGAGAAAGCTTAAGATGTTTTTGGAATGATGTTGATTGATAATGAGGATTCTCTGTCATGTTTGTACCTTCTCACCTCGTAATGGTTCCAAATTATGTTAAAATGGTGTGGTTCTTAATCTTAGGTAGGTGTGACTTTTGGTGATAGTGGAAGCAGTTATTGTTCTGCTCTCGCAGCATACACAATTGAGGTGCTTGGTATATATATAATATATGCATATATATCACTTTGCCAAAATTTTGCTGTAAAAACTGTGGTTGTATGCGGAAGCAAAAGAGATTTACCTATTTGTTGAATGACAGGTGGCATCTGTTCATTAATTTAGAAGTTCAAATTTTCTTTTTTCGTTTTACATTTCGATTTGTTATCCTAAATAAATAGTTTTCATTTGCTTAGAAGGAACAATCTCAACAAAAAAAGGGGCATTTATCATAAACTTATCGCTGGCTAGGGGTGGATTTGGTACAATACTGTACCATACCGATTATATCGAGTACCATATTAAAATTTTGGTACACCAAAATTTATTACCATTACCATACCAAACTTTTGGTATACTGAATTTTGGTATACCAAAATATCGGTATGGTACGGGTTGGTATGGTACATTACCAAAAAATCAATCATGTAAATAAAAAATATTTTTTTTTAGTTTAAATGAATTTTTTTAATTTAATTGATTTACAAAATAATTGATTATTATTAATTAATGTAAAACATAGGTTAACTTAACTCAAATCTAAATTTAACTAAATTTTTATGAAAAAGAATTATACATGATTTGTTAATATTTACATCTTTACACTTTATTCCCTAAAAAAATAGACTAGATCACTAAACAGATAAGAATGTGTTATTATTATGATGGCTCATATTTATCGTAATGCAAACCGTTTACATAAATTGAGCCATTATAATTCAAATTTATTAAATGAATTGGAACAGTTTTTGTAGAATTAAAAGGAGGATGAAAAACTTAGAACACCTGCAATTAAATAGAATTGCAGAATATATACATATATGCATATCTATAATTTATATATCTTAGTTTCACTCAACCAACTGGGTTTCCAAATTCAGAATAAAACTTATGGTACTCTAATTTATTTTTTTACTTGACATCATCTGTTGAGATTATAGACTGTCATTGCCTATTGTGGAATAAAATAAAACCAACATCTTCTTATCATCGATAGATATTATATATGTCAAAGTTCGAGTGCATACTCAATGAAACGACTTAAATGAACTGAACAATATTAAAATGAACTGACAAAATTTGTTTCAATAGAATATTTATATGGAACGAGAATTGTTACTTGATTTAGAGCTGAAACGAGTCTAAAGAGAGAATGAGATTGTTTCCAATTAAAATACTCCACCTTCCACTTCTCTTGTTGGGGAATGTGTGTGTAAATTAAAATATTAAATATAGAGAGCATCATCGCGCTCCCATGAAGATAATAAGATTTATGCCTCTCATTTTTTCCCCCACTTGCACCCTTCTTAAATTATTTTCATTTCCTTTCTAAAAATAATTAAAGTAAGTTAGTAGATCTGTCAAATCTGCTAGCTTATTTTAAATAAATAAAAGCGGTAATGAATCCTAAAACAACAATGCAGATATAAAACTTTGAAAACATTAGTATATTTTTAAGTTTTATACATATTATTTTTAAATATATCATAATAAAAAGTGGCCAACAATTATAGCCTCTTTGTTACGAGAATAAGAATGATATTAATTGAAAAACAAGATTGTTAATTATGTATTTGTATTGCCTACCCAAATTGTCAAAGTAATATATATTTATTAAAGTATAATATTATTTTAAGAAATTATATTATATACTTTTAAAATTGATAATAAACATAATTATTTTAGTAGTGATATCACCTTTGTAATTGTGGAAACACAATTACTAACTTTTAGGAACCGGAATAGACAAAGCCACAAAGTGCACCGTAAACATTCTTCCACTTGTTTTTAGGAGGAGTAGAGGGGCAATAGAAATGCTCAAAAGCAACTTTTTTTTTTTTTTTTACATAATTCGCTGACCAAAGAGATGAACAAGTAGACATATCCAACCACCCATAAAGGGTGGACAAACCACTTTTATTAAATACCACTTTATTAAGTTCGAATACCGCATCCATGGGTTTCGAACCTGTGACCTTTCTAATACAAGACTAAAGAGGATGCCACTGGACTACAACAAATGCAAATACAAAACTTTCTATTTCAACAGAAAAATCAAACGCAAACACAGGCGGAAAAAATAAAAATTCCATGTACAGAAGAAGTTCCCTTCGCCCTTTCCACACTTCCCCATCACCTCTGCTCTGTAAAATCACTTCTAGAAGCGGCACACAACCCTAGGTTCCATTTCCCCTCCCTCCACACGCCCCCTTGCTCTCTTCTCTCACATCACTCGTCAATCAAAAACGGTTATCTTTATCTCTGAATTTCAATCCTTATCTTCATTGTTTGTTTGAATCTGTGAGGGATTAGGGCAGCAGAGCACGCACTGTGTCTGGGGAGATTGAATGAAGAGTTATAGAAAGGTAGTTGAATAGGAATGTGCAAGAGCACTCACCGTTGCACCGACAACCAAGATAACTAGAAAGAAAGATTTGAGGATAGAGGTCGACAACCACCGTGCACGGCGCACCACCATAACCGACCGTCAATCGACCTGAGGATTCATCTTTCTCTAGGGTTCATATTCTTCATTACCAACTTTCTTTGCCTATCTAGGGTTTCTTTGCATCTACGATACAGGAAACATGGCGACTGCATCAGGTTTATCTCTTTTCTTAAACTTACCTAGGTCGATTTTTATTTGAATTTGATAAATTTACTCACTTTGATTTCTTCGTATTTATGAATGAACAAATATCACAAATCGTTTCCTGTTTTTTTCAATTCATTGATTTGAGATGATCTCTAATCGATGTTCCGTTCAAAGCATTCTTTGTTCCTTCTAATTGAGGTTTTTATTTCGACAAAAAATTCTTTCTTTGCAAACTTTTTTGTATTGGAAGATATTTTAGTTCTTGTTCCCTTACCTTTTGCCACATGACCTATATAAGATTTAAAATGATTGATTAAAGAAAAAGGAGAAAAAGCTTACTAGCAAATTTTTTGTGCCAAAGACACTAATCAGTTCCCATAAATTAACCTATGACGCTATTCAAGTCTATGCGCGTAACAAGTTTCTCAAAACTTTACCCATAGCCCAAGACAAATTACTCTGGATTTGGGCACTACTCGTCATTATAGAGGGTAATCTGTGCTTACGGCTTCCTGGTTGTACTAAACTACCCGAGTCTCTGCTACATCAGTACCAAAACATAAAATGGTTTAAGTTAGTAAAACACCATTCTTTGTAAAGGAGGAAGTGATTTTATATATGTTTTCTAAATTTTCAGAATACATTTTAGAAGTGAAAAGTATTTTTTTTCTAGAAAGTTAGCTAGTTAATCAAACCTTAGGGCTTATCATTTTAGGTGAACGAACCAACGAGGGTTGGATTGATATTAACAAGTGGTCTTAAGATGAATATCATTTGATTCCATGCCACATTTTGGGGAGGTAGAATCCGAAGAATTGGATGATGTTAACTGCACGCACGCATGCACCTTGCTGTTAATTAAGGCTGATTTCATACTTGAGTTTATGGGCGTGCATCAATGATCTTGACTGACAGTTAATCCTATTGAACCAATATATTTGGATGATGTTAACTGCATGCTCCTTTCTTTTTAAATTAATGTTTTATCCTCTTTCAATATCTTGATCAATGACATACCTTGCATTATGGGATTTCAGTGGCATTTAAATCGAGGGAGGACCATCGAAAGCAGATGGAATTGGAAGAAGCACGTAAGGCTGGGCTTGCACCAGCTGAGGTGGATGAGGACGGAAAAGAAATCAATCCTCATATTCCTCAGTATATGTCATCTGCTCCTTGGTATCTCAATGCTGAGAGACCGGTATGTTTTGTTAGTTTCTGCATTTTGAAACATATATACTTGTTTTTAAAAGTTTAAACATTTGATATTGAAACTTCTGTTTTGTTTTTTCGCTAGAGTTTAAAACATCAACGTAAATGGAAATCAGACCCCAATTATACGAAATCATGGTATGACAGAGGAGCCAAAATATATCAGGCTGACAAGTACAGAAAGGGTGCATGTGAGAAGTAAGTGACACTACCTTCTTTCTTTCTGTATCTCATTGCGTGTGCACTTGTCTTTCTGTGTTATTTATGTGAAATTTCCAACTATTATGCAGTATTTTTAATTTTGTTGGGTTTCGGAATGGGGGTGGAGAATTCAATTCAACATGCACTTCTAAAACTGGAAGAAGTTAATGATACCACTGTTGTTTGGGTATACTATAGGAAAAATGCAAGATATCCGTGGATGCATGTGTTTGTGTGAGTGAGTGAGAGAAAGACTGTTTTGTGTCTTGCATAATTGTTGAAATAATTTTTTTTCCTCTTGCTTAATTATGAAGAAATATTTATGTTTAAATAATTTTGTGTGCTCACTACAGTTGTGGAGCTATGACACATGATGCAAAGTCATGTATGGAAAGGCCCCGCAAATTGGGAGCGAAGTGGACAAGCAAAAACATTGCGCCCGATGAGAAAATCGAGACCTTTGAGCTTGATTATGATGGAAAACGGGATCGTTGGAATGGATACGACGCATCATCATATGCCCATGTCATTGAAAGATATGAAGCTAGAGATGAAGCTAGAAGGAAATTCTTGAAGGAACAGCAGCTTAAAAAGTTAGAGGAAAAGAACAATAACCAAAATGGAGAAGATAGTGATGACGAAGAAAATGAAGATGCCTTGAAGGTAGATGAAGCCAAGGTTGATGAGAGCAAACAGATGGATTTCGCAAAGGTTGAGAAGCGTGTGCGTACCACTGGTGGTGGAAGCACTGGAACTGTTAGGTGCGTTTTTCCTGTGAATTCAGTTTAAGTGTCCACTATTTTCCATTCTTGTAATTGGAGGAAAAAGAGAAAGAGGGGGTTCTTTTTTCTCGACTACAAAAACGGCTGTGCTTCTTGGTCTGGAAATGTTATTTTGTCAATCACGTGTCTACTTCTATTGATGCATCTTTTTGTTGTCAGGAACCTGCGTATTCGAGAAGACACAGCAAAATACCTTCTTAATCTTGATGTCAACTCCGCTCACTATGATCCCAAGACCCGATCCATGCGTGAGGATCCTCTTCCAGATATGGATCCAAATGAGAAGTTCTATGCTGTGAGTATCCATTCTGGTTTGACATTGTTGTGGCTGTTATGCTTTATTTCGATCTTTCTTTTATATATGTTGTACTGATTCATTGTTTTGCTCGCATTTCAGGGAGATAATCAAAATAGAGTGAGTGGTCAAGCTTTGGAGTTTAAGCAGCTCAATATCCATGCTTGGGAAGCATTTGAAAAGGGAAACGATGTTCATATGCAAGCAGCTCCATCCCAAGCTGAATTGCTTTACAAAAATTTTAAAGTCAACAAGGAGAAATTGAAGTCCCAAGTGAAGGAGACAATTATGGATAAGTATGGCAATGCAGCCACTGACGATGCACTTCCAGCAGAGCTGTTACTCGGACAAAGTGAAAGAGAAGTTGAATATGATCGTGCGGGTAGGATCATAAAGGGCCAGGTAAATATTTTATGCTCATGAAAATTGTTTTTTTTGTGGAGACATTGCGATTATTCAATACTTATCCCACAAAAGTTAAGCAAATGACTTGGAGAATCTTGTTACCCTTTCATATTTTTAATAAGTATGACTGCACCACTGCCCTTTGTTTATTTTTTAGGGTTCTTATTTACTGCATCTAACTTCTGGGGATTATGTTAATTGCAGGAGATGGCCCTTCCAAAGAGCAAGTACGAGGAGGATGTTTTCATAAACAATCACACGAGTGTATGGGGTTCATGGTGGAAGGATCATCAGTGGGGATATAAGTGCTGCAAGCAGTTTATTAGAAACAGCTATTGTACAGGTATTGCCGGAATTGAAGCTGCCGAAGCTGCAGCAGACCTCATGAAGGCAAACATTGCTCGGAAAGAGGCTGCAGAAGGTTAGCCCCTGTTTGGTTCATTTTTAAAAATCATATTTTTAGTTTTCTACCAAAAAGTCAACTTTACTTCATACTTCTCAAAATTCACTTCACTTTATTTTTGTTAAGCATGATGTTCTTTGCGGTTCCTTCTCCTAACAGCTTAAGCTTTTGGGAGAGATGGTTCTTAACATGGTACCAGAACTTAATTCTCTGGGAGGTTCAAGGTTCAAGCTTTGGCACCTCCATCCCCCATCCATTAAAACCTACTCTCTACGTGCAAGTATGGGGTTGCACACATCCATCCATCAATCTATCTGCTCTCCACGTGCAAGTATGGGGTTGCACACATCCATCCATCAATCTATCTGCTCTCCACGTGCAAGTATGGGGTTGCACGTGAGGGAGGGTGTTAAGCATGATATTCATTGCGGTTCCTTCTCCTAATAGCTTAAGCTTTTGGGAGAGATGGTTCTTAACAATTTTCTCTCGCATAAAATTTTTAAAACACCATAACTTTAAATCCAAAAATTAGAATTAGATAAAAAATATATTTGAAACTTACTCATCAAGATCTATAAAATAAGATCCATTATGACTATTTTTTGAGTTTTTTTCAAGAGTTTTTTTAATTGGATGAAAAAAATTCCAACAAAAACCAAATTAACTTTTCAACATACTTTCATACTTCTCAAAAATTCAATTCAAAAACTTAACTTAAAATTTCAACCAAACAGGTCCTTGGTGTTTTTTCCATCACTCAGTATTATATTTTGGAAGTCACTTTAGAAGCTAAAAGCAAGATTGTCAAAACAAATAGAGGACCTGTATGTTGTCTAAAAATGTTTATTTTTTGGCCAAAATGGCTTGATAAGTGATGAGTTGCATTATTTTGTGGTAAAATTTTGATAATTACTCTCTTAAAGAGTCTTGTCACAGGTGGTTCTTGTGTCATCTTTTTCAAATAGGATAATATGCATCTTCTGATTGTAGTGCTGTTTTTCATATGTCCTTAATCTGGCCTTCAGTACAATGTTAAGTTTATCTGGTTGTTTTAATTTTGAATTCCGACACACTTTTGTGATGTAACCCAGAGGTGCCTGCCATGACTGAGGAGAAACAACTTGCTACCTGGGGCACTGATATACCAGAGGATTTAGTTCTGGACCAGGAGAAACTGGCTTTATCACTTAAGAAGGTAAATTTCAGTTACGCTTTGCTTTTAACTCACTTTGAACCTTTATGATAGACATTTGAGAAACGATGTTAGCACTCCAATGGAACCTTCGAACGCCTAAATCTCCTTAGTGTGTTTCTTGGAACTTCAATTTCAAGGTTGGAATTTTTTATGGTGTGTCCAAAAACACATTGTTGAGGTAATTTTAACCTGAATTACAGTTCCAAACCTTGGAATCGGTTTCCCAAAGGCACTGTATCAAAAATATGCACTTTTATGGTAGTTGGGAGAGCTAGAATTTCTTTTTTTTTGAGGGTGTGTTAGTTATCATCCTAGTGATTGATATGTTATATTGTTGACACTGGTCTGTTTTGATATGGACAGGAAGATGAAAGGAAGAGGGAAGAGAGAGATGAAAGGAAGCGCAAATACAATGTCAAATGGAATGATGAGGTACGTCTATAATTTCTTCCACTGTTGGCACACTAATGGACAAATTTTCTTTCCCTTTTTTCCTTCTGGATCATTTGCCAATGCATCGAGTATTTGTTATTTGCAGGTTACTGCGGAGGATATGGAAGCATACAGGATGAAGAAAGTTCACCACGATGATCCAATGAAGGACTTTCTACACTAAAGCTCTTTTCGCTCTCCATCGTGTTTTAACTTCTCATAAAAGCTTTGCTATTGGTAGGAGAGTTGTGCTAGTCAGTTGTTTCTCTCTCTACTTTTATGTTTGACTATGAAGTTGTTGATAAAAGATAATAGACTTCTGGCATAATCTTATATGTTTATATATCAGTGTTACGGGTTTTCATTTTGCTTCCGTGTTCATAAAAATAGACAATAATATGAATAACCACCATGGGTTGTATGTGACGGTCCTTGTGTATTGGATGCATTTGGACAAAATTAGGACAAAAGTGCTACCAAAATTGGTTTGTTTTGCAAATATTGGTCTTTGACGACACAATGTAAAGCAAATATTGTTAGATGGTTTATATATTACTAATTAATCTCTTCCAAATATTGGTCTCTGTCGACACAATGTAAAGCAAATATTTTTAGATGGTTATATGTTACTAATTATTCTCTTCCAATAACCTCTGAAAATACTTTGAGCATTGCTGGTCTTTGGTGCATGCAATACTTGGTGAGACTGACTCATTCCTATCACCGTGTCAAATTGTTGTATTTTCTGTAGACAGAGACCACATAGTAGATTGCAAGAATAGACTTTGTTGTGTGCTGTTCGCTAGAAGCAGCGTGCGAGCAGCACATTGCAATGTGAATGTCATAAATGGTGGATTGCAACAGAGAAAACAGACTGAAACGGCTCCTTTCAAAATCAACTGTCATAAACGCAACTCCTTTCAAAATCAACTGTCATGAATGCAACTAATTTCTATGTATCTTGAAAACAAAAATGGGACTATTGAAGACAAACCGAAAAAAGTCGCATCAAATTGGGGGCTCTCACTTGAGCACACATTTAAAAAGTACCATTTTTTTCTTCCCTCCCAATTACCACTATTTTTTGAATCTTCTGCAAAAAAGGTCTGATTCTATACCCGGATGGGCATGTATAAATTAGATAGATATAACTAAATAATTTTGGAAATCTGTATATATATATAATAATAATTTCTTGAACATATGCTGATATCGGCAACAAGGTGGTCCAATGTATTATGTTGCTTGCAAGGGCAGATCAAGGATTTTATATTGGGGCGGGCTAATATAAAGTTCAAATTTTACAACAAAAAATAAAACCCCTGAATTTTAGATCTAAACATAGCAACACAAATCTCTATGAGGTTATACCCCACTAGTCTTTAGAGATTCAATTGCATCAATTCAGACCATTTTTTTTTTCATCAATTAAAGATCTCAAGATTAGGTTTTGTTGCGCAAAATCTTTTTTAGTTAGTTGTCGAATAATTTTTTAATATATCTATGTGTGTGATATATATGGTGTTTTATTAATCTATATAACCAATTGATCATTTGTGGCATTCTTATTTTATAACATCTTGAATAAATATCAAGGTCAAAATATCAAATATTTGTCAAATAAATGTATGATATAATACCGACACATTGTATATGAGTATATTGAAGGAGAAAGAAGTATATATTAATAGATAAATAAATCCATTTAATTAAATAAAAAATTTATTTTAAACTTTGTGATTATTCTTACTCCAAACCAACACTCTAATATTTCAAATATATAAAAAGTGTAGAAAAATAATAAAGAAAGAAAAAAGAAAAAGAAGAAGGGGGAGTAGACGAAAGGGGACAACTACCATCAAATCCAAAGCCCAATAGATAACAAAGATTTGTTTATTGTTTGATCTAAGTACGGCAATTGGACTAATACATCATGGGCTGAGTACAAGTAAGATCGAGATATATTATAATTAGCACCGTTTTAGTTTCTTTAGGGGGTGGGGGTGGGTTTGTGCAGCCCAGGTCTGCCCCCTGGTTCCGCTTGTATGTTAAGGCAGCATACGTGACGTGTGAAACAAATTCACAAGGACATAAACTATGTTGGAATACAGTTTTGTTACAACTTTGCTTTCAGAAAATAGTAAGCCCCGGTTTGGTATCTCACTATTTTATTTTTTAAAATTTTAAAAGTTACAACTACTTCGAGATCTATAAAATAAGATCGTGACTATTTTTTGAAATTTTTTGATGAGATTTTTTAGTTGGTCAAAAAAAACTCAAACAAAAACCAAATTCACTTTTGAACATACTTCTAAATTCTACCACATACCAGATTTTAAAAACTCAACTCAAAACATCCACCAAATAACCCTTAAGTCTCTCTATACATAAAGGGGCAATTAAAAAAAAGGGCTTATTAGAGAAAGATTTTCACACTAAGGCCAAGGAATAATTTTTTTTTAAATAAAGGGTCTATTTTTTATTTTATTGATAATATGACATGTGTCTTTTTTTTTCATTATAAAATGACATCTCAACCCTTAAAATAAACTAAAAAAATATCAATATGCATTAAAATATGGACTGCAATATGAACTTTGCAGTCTATATTTCACTGCAATATGAACTTTGCAGTCCATATTTCACTGCAATGTGAACTTTGCAGTCCATATTTTTAGTGCAAAGTTCATATTGCAGTCCATATTTTACTGCAATGTGAACTTTGCAGTCCATATTTTTAGTGCAAAGTTCATATTGCAGTACATATTTCACTGCAATATGAACTTTGCAGTTCATATTTTATTGCAATATGAACTTTGCAGTCCATATTTTTTGTGAAAATTTCATAAAAAGGGGTAATTTAGGTAATAATAACATGTTTTTATTAATTAAATGAATTAAATTTATTCAAAAATCATTTAAAATATAAAACAAAATAGGACTCTTACACTAATTACCAATTAAAAATAGGCCCTTCATTCAAATTACCAATTAAAAATAGGCCCTTCATTCAAAAAAATATTATTCATTGGATTTTTGGTAAAAATCAATGTATAATAAGCCCTTCTACCTAATTTCTAGATACATAAATCATCATCAGATGTACCTAGTTTATTTAAACACTAAAATAGAAAGGAGAAAAAAAAAGATACGAAGAAGAAAACAAGGAAACTTGTATGAGCTATAAATGACTAGCGAGAGACTCCTGAGAGTGCATCTGGGCCCGAAACCTAGTAATGAACTCCTCTGCCCTCTCGTTTATTCCATACATCTGTGGCGATGCTAAGGCCAATGATTCCCACATATCATCTCCTGCTGCTGCTGCTGTTGAGCCTCTTGACGTACGGTTAATTCCATTGTTCCCATCTTCCTTTGTGACTTTCTTGGCTGCTGGCTGGAGATATTCCTTTTTAAGGGTGGATTCAGGTTCCTTAAAGAGCTGAGGATGATGATGGGTTAGTTTGGTAATTCGTCTTTTACGTTTGAAATGGGAATGAATGGACAAGGCTGACCAGAATAGAGGTTTGGTGGTGGAGATATTGAGGTGCTGCCGATTCTTTTTGATGGACTTGTTGGATCTGCGGGTGAGTTTGGTTTGTAGTTTGGCGGTGAAGAGTCTCCACGCCTTTCTAGCGGTTAGAAATCTCTTCAGTTTCATGAAAGGCATCAGAGTAAACGAGAGAGGTGATGGTGAAGAGCAGCAACCGATGGTAGCTAGCTGCCTTACGAGTGTTTTGGGTGCTGAGTGGGCATTTAGAATGTTCCTTTATAGTGCTTAATTTGAGGCTTATTTCTTCACGGCTTAGTTCTTACGCTATGTACAACATTTTTGAAGCAAAGGGTGGGTAATTAGTTGTATACGTCATCTTTAGTTGTTATGTTATTACTCTATTCTTTTATTGGTTATTTGCTTGTAATATTCATAACATGTACTATTTTCAACTCTCTCAACTCTAAGGTCTCGTTTGGTTCACGGAAGGAAAATTAATTCCATTATCTTTTCCATGTAGGTGAGAAACTAAATTTTTTGTCAAGTTTCCTTTCTTGTGTTGGGTAAAGCATGTAAAGTATTTAGGTAATACTATTATTGTCCAAATTTTTTGTAATAAATGCTTGGAAATCACGAGAGAAAATCAACCACATGTGTTTTGAGAGGAATAGTTTTACCTCCTAGCTACTTTCCCCTTATCTCGAGAAAGTATTTTCGAAATTTATCCTTGCCAAATAAAGGAAATGAAAGACTTTCATTTTCCGATCGAGTACTAAAATCTGTGAATCAAACGAGACCTAAGAATACTCTTTTTCTATTCAAGGATGTTCTGAATTAAGAATCTTGTTTTCTTTCGCGGATGTTACCGGTGTATCACATCTCTCACGCTCTAAATAAATTTGGTTCTTAACTATTGATTATATTGGAATTAGTTTATCTTTAAAAAAAATAAAATGAAAAACATTAATTAACTATTACAATTTCCAGATATTGCCAGTTAATTTGCTAAAGATTCAAGAATCATTCAATGCAGAAAAAACGACCTCGAGGATGAAACTCATTGAATATAAATAGAAATATGATGCTTGAGAACGAACCTTACTGAAAAAGAGTTGGTTTCTGCATCTAATATTCATCATTGCAAAACCAAGCGACAAAGGAATCCGTCCTAATTCCATTCCCAAATTTTATAATATATATATTTTTATTTATTTTTGTGAATAAATTAATATTCTATACATATATAAACGTATACTAATGCATACACTAAATATTCTGCAGGTACATAGATTAATGCATACACTAAATATTCTGAACATATACAAAATATTATTAATCAGTTACATTGCGTGAAAATTGCGAGGAGAGCGTGTATACCAGTCCAATATGGATGGGCATATTAATTATTCGTTCTAGTTGGGGGCATTGGCAGATTGTGACTTTTGTCCAATGCTTGGGTTTATAAATATGCATGCACTAGTGTGGGTACCGCTATTTAATCTGAATAAATTGTCGTTATGGGAACCTTAAAATCCTATTGAATCGAGTTATTGAGAAGACCAACGCGCTCTCATTCTTTTCACCCAATATATGCACCATCACAAGGGTTTTTGTAGAAGGTTGAACTTTGCCATGGTGACTTGCTTGTTTTTGTCTTTGGGTTGACCTGTTGTATAATGAACAATGAATTTGATGATGAATCAGTTTGGTTGTAGAGAGGTAAATGTATAGTTTTCCATAAATGAGGCCTGGTTTAATACGCTACATGCACAACATAAATGTTCAGCATCAAATATTGGTTTTGGTAGTTGAAATAAATTCAATATGTCGTGTATGTATGGTTCTTTCCCCGTTCCTGCTCTCAATATACTTTAGTTACATTAACTTAATCTTGGACAAGTAATAATCTCCATCTTCAGTGAATATTGCAGAAGTAAATACTTCTACGTATAATGTTTTCCATGTTACTCAAAAGAAGATAAAAGAAATGTGAAATTGGTGGCATTTTTATAGAAAAACTTGGAATTTATGTACTTTTTCATCTTTTGGTAGTGTTTGTTTGCCTTATTTCTTGGCAATTCCAATTCGATGTGATTCCATGGTATTACTCTATTTTGTCCTTTCATATGTTGAGCATACTTAACTTTAACTTTTGCCACAAACCATTTTTTTTTCTGGAGGAAATGGTTTTTTAGGTCCACAGCAAACCCGAAAACAATTCATTATCTTTCGTGTCTTACCGGGTTCACCTGATAGTAACTTGAACCCGATAAGGGTCCATCCAAAAATTTATAATTTTGTATCGATTTATGTCATGCTTGACTTTGCCGGATCAACCACTGATGACTTTCGATTCTTCTTCCTGTTGTAAACCTTACCTTACTTTGATGACCAATCTCTTCTCGTTTTCCTGCTCACTGTATTCTTCGCTACACAATCAACTGTTTGAAGTGTCTAGCTTCTTTTTTTATGTATCTGAGTCAGGCCTACGAGAGGTAAGATAGTCATTTCCTTTATTCACTTAACCAGGATAAACGATTTAAATTCATGGTGGGGTGCAAACTTAAAGGGGGGAAAAGAGAGCTTAAAGTGCTAACTCAAATATCAACTATAAATATAGGGTGCAAAGTCAAAATTTCTCATTTATCACACTAAAGGGAACCATGGATCATCAAGGGTGCGAATAAATGCATGCCCAACAATTCAAGAAAGGGCCCAAGTCCAAGTAAATGGCTATTAAAGCCCATTTAACATATTAAAGCCGTAAGGAAATCCATATATCTATCTAATCTAGTAAATTATAAAAGAGGGGCAAGCTGTGCACATATAAGGAGGCAATTCGGCAGCACCTTCTGCCGAGCACTATTCACCCTTCTCCTTTCTTTTCTTTTCTTTTATTTTTATTGAAGACTCGAAGATTTGAAGTTTGTTTTAAGTCTTTAGATTAGTGCCAAGTAAGTTTATTTTAATTTTAGTATTCATTATTTATTTAATTTGTTATATGCTAGTGTAAATTTATGTTGAGGATATAATGAATACATTTAACTGATTTTTATTGTACGCGTTCATGTTAATTGACTTTGCATTAATGTTAAGGGCGAATATATGATGTATTTTGACTCATATATAGAGCGTTTTGGCTTTATACATAAGCTTGGTTGTGGAAACTTGATTGATTTCATTCTTCGCAAATAATAGATTTGCGAGATAAGAATAGAGTTTAGGCGCATGAACACTCCAAAATCTTAGTCAATCAATTCATTAGTTTTGTTATCTTTTTTAATATTATTTAATTTAGTTTATTTGATTTGCTTTGTTTTATTTTATTAGTTTCATTTTCGTAAAATTTAATAAAATAATTATAAAATATAATATATTGTTTAAGTTACTGTAGGATCTGACTTTTTTTGCGCGTTATATTATTAACTAATTTGAGTTACTTTAAGATCAACCTTTCTTGCACATTAGTGGTTTAAATAAAATTAAAATTTAATAATTCAAAAATGTTATAAGGATGTGTGGGACAAAAATAGGTGCATTTATCTGTTCCCGTTGTCAATCTATCTTTTGTTGGTTTCAAATCGTACAAGGCTACGCACCCAAGTTAAGTCGGTTAACCCGATCACCTATACAAGTAGGGGTGGGAAAAAATACCATTTGTACCGTACCAAACCGAACTAATACCAAATTGTACCGAAAATTTGGTAATGGTACAATACCGATTGGTATTGTACCATACCGAATTACTTTGGTACGGCACTGGTATTCATATTCATTACCGATGGTATACCGTACTGTACCGATTTTTTGGTACGGTATGGTATACCGTACCATACCAATACCAAATGTTCCATTATACCAAATATTAAATAAATACCAAATTACCAATATTTCACAATTAGATATAGATGAAGTTAGATGAAGTTAGATGAATAGTCCAGATTATCAACAATCTCATTCTCTCTTTAGACCCATTTCAGCTCTAAATCAAGTAACAATTCTCGTTCCATATAAATATTCTATTGAAACAAATTTTGTCAGTTCATTTTAATATTGTTCAGTTCATTTAAGTCGTTTCATTGAGTATGCACTCGAACTTTGACATATATAATATCCATCGATGATGAGAAGATGTTGGTTTTATTTTATTCCACAATAGGCAATGACAGTCTATAATCTCAACAGATGATGTCAAGTAAAAAAATAAATTAGAGCACCATAAGTTTTATTTTGAATTTGGAAACCCAGTTGGTTGAGTGAAACTAAGATATATAAATTATAGCTATGCATATATGTATATATTCTGCAATTCTATTTAGTTGCAGGTGTTATAAGTTTTTCATCCTCCTTTTAATTCTGCAAAAATTGTTCTAATTCATTTAATACATTTGAATTATAATGGCTCAATTTACGTAATCGGTTTGCATTACGATAAATATGAGCCATCATAATAATAACACATTCTTATCTGTTTAGTGATCTAGTCTATTTTTTTAGGGAATAAAGTGTAAAGATGTAAATATTAACAAATCATGTATAATTCTTTTTCATAAAAATTTAGTTAAATTTAGATTTGAATTAAGTTAGCCTATGTTTTACATTAATTAATAATAATCAATTATTTTGTAAATCAATTAAATTAAAAAAATTCATTTAAATTAAAAAAAAATATTTTTTATTTACATGATTGATTTTTTGGTAATGTACCATACCAATCCGTACCATACTGATATTTTGGTATACCAAAATTCAGTATGGTAATGGTAATAAATTTTGGTGTACCAAAATTTCAGTATGGTACTCGATATAATCGGTATGGTACAGTATTGTACCAAATCCACCCCTATCGCTGGCAATTGAAGTTACTACTTTGTACACTTTTTTTTGTGCTGACAATTAGATTTCCCTGCCTACCATGGTAATTGGCTTATTGCTGGCGATTGAATTTACTACTTTGTAAAACTTTTATTGTTGTGCTTTCAATTAGATGCTTCCCTGCCTACGATGGTAATTGGCTCTATTAGAAATTGACCAATCTTTCCGGCTAGTTCTTTTGTATCAGGTCAGCCCCTGCGCAACTGGGGCTGTCACTCCACTATTAACCCCAACTTGAGCTTAAACCAATCTAAGACCTTTTCAAGTATACTGGTTTCACTTGAGAATTTGGTTTGCAGCCTCGCTCTCATGAAATCAAATCATGAGCTCCAATTGTATGTGGCTTTCCAAGTCCCCAACCTTTCCACACAATGCAATGTCATGCATATACAGTGGTTTCGCATGATCCATGCGAGTTCACCAGACAGCTTGAACCCGGACAAGATCTTTGTAGCCTAACATAATCCCAATCTAAAATAACCAAACAGGATTACAAGACATAAGTCAACACCATTTGTTTGTGTCCCATAATAATTGGGATGCTAAAGTTTTATATATGCCCAAGGCTGGTTGGGTGCATCATATTACATATCAAAGTGGACATGTGTGAAGAGTCCATGTACCATATATCTTTTTGTTTGTTAACTCTCTATTAGATCTATGTTCAACAAAAGTTTTCCCGTGTAGACCTTGCTTCTGTTGATGCTCCAGTAAATTATACAAAAGTTCATATAACCTGTAGTTGCTGCTGCTGCTGTTATTAAGTAAAACTAACGCTGTACATTATTGTTATTATATCACAAAGGTTAGGCCGGGTTGACATATTATTAGTTTATCATCACGATGCTAATGCTGTCCAATAGTCCACTATGCACAAGCTTGTTGGAGTCCCTATTATGCGCGACCACACCCATTGCCCACCCTCCTCTGTTCTTCTCATCTCTCCCAACTGTCATGAAATAATCGCGTCAACTTCCAATTTTCGCATGAAAATTCTGTACATGCTAGATTGCTAGTGTTAATCTTGTATACATAGTTCCTTCCTTTAGGATATTCATATGTAATAATAATAATCATGTATAGATTGAGAAATGTTTGTACATCGTAGGTAATAATATCTTACTCTGCCATCTCGTAGCTCAAATATCACCGAATCCTCCGCAAATGGAATAGGGCGTGTGGACGCCACCTGTGCGTAGATTTGTAAATATAACCACCATAACTAAATTTGTAACATCAAAACAACTCCTGCATATATATTGACACATTCACTAACCTTTGGGTCGCAATTTTTGTTGGTAGAATGTAGATTTTCATCAACTTCCTCAAATTCAGCATTATTATCTTGGGCAGTACAAACTTGTTCATCATTTATAGGTTTTACTCTGGCCTCAACCTTGTTTCTCATATACGGGAAGCCGCAGTCGCCCCATTCCCACGTTTCTCGATCCAAGTACCTCAGATACACTTTACCATCTGAGCCTATCAGAAACAGTTGATTGCTTCCAAAGCTTGGTCCAGGCGATCCAACCAAAGCCACACCTATATCCGGTGTTCCATGTTCCAACCAGTTCCACCCCTCCAACGAATTCCAATGATATTCGACTAGTCTACCCTCTTCTGAAAGCATGAAAAGAGAGCCTGTTAATGAGACCGACGAGGGCCTCATAGCTGTCCCGCCAGGCAATCTTGATAGGACCAAGTGTTGTGACTGATAATGCTCATGCCATAATTGAGTTGCCTTGTTGTACTGATATAACCGCCCGTCCCTTCCAACAACAAACACTATTTTCTCTCTGAAAACTTCCTGGTCTATTATACTTGCTATTTTAGTATTTGGTGGGTGTCGGCAATCTTTCCACTTGAACTTCCGCAATGCAACCTGCCCCGGAAATAAAATGTAAGGATGTGTCATCCGAATTTAAAACCTGAATCTATAGCCAAGTTAACTTCTTAACCATTCAGCGGCTTTTATAATGGTTAGCCTCTTAAATCGTTTGGAAAAGACAAACAACATCTAAGTTTAGTGCATTCGAAGTGGATTTAGCTATAATCATGTTGACAATTTCTACTACTTTAATCAATGAAGATTGAGCTATCAAAATAGAGAAAGATTAGTAGATTAACTCATAGGTAAGATTTAAAATTAGATTCAGAGTGTGACGTATATTCTATATTGTTCATCAAAAATTAGCAGATATAAAATAAGATTCAGAGTGTGTGACATATTCTATATTGTTAATAACAAATTAGGCCAAGTTTTCGATATGTATATATCTACTCGTTTTAATTTCACAACTTACAGTCAATTGTAATAATCTCCCATTTTTGCTGACAAAGAAGAGTGCATCATCTGGTGTAACTTTGGGAGCTCTTCCAGGCATGCCATCCCACGGTGAACCCGCGATTACATGCCGTCCTTTCCTCATAGCAGTGCAATTTATCCATGCGAGTTCATTACTGCTTCTTTCTCTCATGAGCAAACTCCTATGCTCATCAACCAAAAACAAACTTCCATTGTAATTTCCTATTGCGCCTTTCATAGCCGTCGTATGGTCATGCCTCAGCCAGAACCACATGTTCTCCGCATTTAGGTATTCAAAAGTCAACCCACTCTCCGTAATGAGGAAAAATGATCTCCCTTGGTGCATTACTCTTAGACGGAAACTTTTGTCAATCCAATTCTCAGGGAGACTATAATACTCGTCCATGGATTTGGCTGAGCCTGAACCCGAGTCAGAT
Source organism: Lonicera japonica (assembly GCA_021464415.1). NCBI lineage: Eukaryota > Viridiplantae > Streptophyta > Magnoliopsida > Dipsacales > Caprifoliaceae > Lonicera > Lonicera japonica. The sequence continues at coordinate 62,355,743 of CM038464.1, forward strand.
GAACCAGGAAGAAAGTAATTTTGTTGTGGTTTGGTACCCTTTCGCCTTTTTGATGTGGACCTTGTAGTTTCTGCATCAATATTTGGTTGGTCTTTTATGCCCAAGACGCAATTTGAGGATCCGTATTCTTCAGTGCAATACTCAGCATTCCATCCTTCAGTCTCAGGGGCATCTAATATGGACCATACATACTTGAGAGATGCTTTTCTTCTAATATTGATGTTGTTAAGATGTTGGGTGGGTCCCGAGGTTTCTCCGCCGAGGCCTGATAGATGCAGTTCTCCCATCCTTCCGTCGTCCAGAGGAAATATTATTCTACCAACTAAAAATTGCAGCCCTTTGATTCCTTTTGCAGCTTTTGCATGAGGCGGATGCGTATGATTCACCCATTTCTCTCTTGGAATTTGATTATCTTCGCCAATACCTGTCTTCACACAATTCATTTCATTCAGGTGCGTGTGGTTTATATATGGTTAAACCAATTTGGTTGGATATGAGAAGTTACTACCATATCAGTAAATAGAGCACTAAACCAGCTGAACTTGTATAACTTAATTAAACCAAAGAGTTAGCTGATATCTATTGATTGATGATTTCACTAAATATTCATCAAAGGATCACTTTCTAATTAGAATGATACAACTGATTATAGCACTGATAGCTTAGAGCAGAAAAAAGGAGGAGGGAATTGACATTTATACCTGAGTATTTTGGGATTTGATATTCGAAAACGAATCCAGATGCTGTGATAAGAAACAACGAATGCGATTTATCGTTGAATTCATCTTGTGATACGGGTGTAATGGACGTCAAATGATGATCTTTTGGGCTTCCATGAACTACCCATTTCCACTTCCTTTGGTTTAGCCGTCGCTCGACCAAATTACCCTCCTGTGTAACAACATAACAATTTCATCACTGCCCAAAAAGGATGTTCATCAAACAATTATGACAACTATAGGTAACTAATATTCAAGAACATAAATTATTAAACATGGACAGACACCAAAATTAGAATAAGATATATGACAAAACAGTACCTGAGTCAAGAGAAAAAGAGATATGGAATGAGGTCCGCTTATTCCATGTATAATACACCCGACTGAAGGTGCCAAAGAAGTATCTTGTTCAGATCCTTCTCTCCATATATGCTTCTTCCACGATGGCTTTGAAGTCCTGTCGTATTCGTACAGATCTCCTGTAGAACTGCACTTTCATTACATTCTTTTTTCAGTACACAAACAGATAGATCAATAGACAGACCACAGATGTTTGTACAGCCATCTCTCCACAGAGGACTGGTCCGTTTTAGAGACAGATGCTAGATGTATGTATAATACTAGCTTTTCGTGCACATGCTTGGAGAGAAAAAGAATATAGTAAGTGGCTCAACAAGAAGTCGCTACTCCACCCTTGCCCTTCCCTTGGCAAGGGTTTGAGTCTTCTACTTACGTACTAAGCTAAATCTTCTTGGAGGATAAAAGTAGATATTTGATAGGGGGGAAAATAAGAACACAGAAAGTGTGCCATTTTTTCGAGCATTGGAAATAGTAATCCAACGAATCAAGTAGAAGCTTGGTTTGAGCTCCCTTGTTAAGCCATGCATGAAGGATCGTATCTTAAACGAGTTCACTTTGAGCTCAGACAGAAGCAGCTCTACCCAAGTTGGCTGGTGATCATAAAGATTTGTAAGCTCGTGAACAGGCTCGATAATAGTAGAAAGAGAGAGAGAGCTGAAGACCGACCTCACAGTAAAGAGCAGTTGTGGCCTAATTGAAGCAACATCAACTATAGCAGCAACATTTGCACCAGGGGGTCTGCCGTGCTTTATCCACCTTTACAAAACAAACAAACAAACAAACAAAGAAATGCCCCTCTCATGAATATTGATTGTACATTGTACTGTATTGTATTGTATTGTACATAGAGCTAAATCTTTCAATCGAAAACATTAAGATCAAAGGTGATATGGATTATTATCAATCTAATTTCCCACCTTGGAGGCTCAATCCCACCAAGTTCTAATAGCAGTCCATTCATTGTGCAGAAATAAATCCTCCTGCCATCCAATGCGTTAGTCAAAATCAAGTTTCTGCGATTATCATAATTGGACTCTGGCTTCTAAGTATCTATATACCAGTCAGGCTCTGAAATGGATTTATTTGTTCGCAGACAAGCTTTTCGGGACAAATCTTTTAGTTGCCGTTGCATTGCGGATTTTTCTGCCACTAAAATCTGGTCTCATGCAGACTGTCTTTATACGGACCAGGTTGCGACAGTAGTTTGTAGTTAAATGCATTAAGGACCTGCCTGCATGAGATCAGGGCTAACCTGGTCCGCGTAAAGAATCCATTTTGAGGAAAAAAAATGAAAAATCAAGCTAGTAGCAAATTAAGAATCATACTGTTTATACTCACTGCCGATCTTGTGAAATAACTCCGGATTTTAATAACCTGAATAGCAGACTCTTCTTGCTCCGTTGAAGCTCCATCTTTTGGTGGTGTAAATTCAACCCAAACTGGCTGTGAATTTTCACTCAGCCGCATCTGAAAGTTGTAAACATAACGAAAAAGTTTGACATTAATTAGTACAAGTATTGATCCTTCATCTGTACCAATTAAAATAGGATTAAGTTTATAAACCCATGCCAAATTCATAGTTCTTTAAGAAGATAGTATTTAATCTTATTTTATTAGAAAATAGGATTAAAAAAAATTGCATTAGAAAATATTTTGTTCTTTTCAGTGATCAAAATACTAATTATATGAGATATTTTTTCACTATTTTCTTGAATTTTCAAATTACTAGACTCCCCCATCTCACTACTGCCCAGAACGAGGATAACAGAAAGCAGATTGATAACTCATTTACAAGACTTTCTCACTAAGATGGGTGTTTGGATGGTAGGAAAAGAAAATGGAAACCTGATAGAGAAATCCAGCCTCAGAAAGAGCAAGAATTGTGTGGTTAACAATGAAAACAGAAACTGCATAACCAGCTGATAAAGGTAGATCATGGGGTGCAATCACCCACTTTAACCCATTCCAAAACCTCTCATAAATTGACCCACTCTCCCCTGTCACCCAAACAGATGTCTCTGACATTTTTATCAATGAAACTCTCTTCCTCAAAGGCAGAGGATCAAAAACAGACCCATTCTTCTTCGAATTATCGTCGGATTGGCTCTCGATACTCGTCGGATCAATTGAATCCACTCTTGTGCAGTTGTTATTAACACAAGAGAGCAGATCATAAGGCAATTTGAGTTGGACCCAAGTGTTGGATTGCTGATCAAACTCCCAAAAGTTATGGGTTTTTTGGTTGAATTTAGGAGGATTTTTGTTGTAAGTTTGTGGGCAGCATGAGAGAACAAAAGAGTTTAATGGAATCAAGATCAAGAATAACAGTGGAGAGGAGGAGAAGAAGAAATTGGAATTGGACATGGTTGGTAAAGAAACAGAGTAATTAAAGTGGACATAACAAAAGAAAGTACAAGTTGGGACAAGTGAGTGTATGTGTGTATATATATATAGTTTGATGAGTAACATATCTAAGACTGTTTTTGGGGGTATGTTTTGGTTGGTTTTCTCCTTTCAGGTGACCCCTTATGGGACCATACCAGAAGCCCACAAACTTCCAACTTTACATTTTTTTTTAACCATACAGTATCGTATTAGTTTTCGAATATCTCGATTAATTCTAATAGCAGATCATATTCATTGCTAGCAACATAATATTTTTCTTGTTGTTGGAGTTTGACCTAAATAGTTTCCAACCCAAGATGGTATCCGCTAGGCCAAGTTTGATGGTGACTAATTTCCCATTTTTCACAATTGAAAACGCACAATAATACTCATCTTAAAAAAATTTCTGAAAACGCAACACAATTTAAAAATGATTTTTAACAAATTATTATTAATATTTATCAACGTAAATGTATGATTCAAATTTATTTGAATTATAACTTTTAGAACATTTTTCAGCGTACACAACATTTCTATTGAAAAAAATAATAATCGACTTATATATAATTTATCAATTTAAAGAAACTGAACAAATAAAGATTAGATTGTTTTCCTTTTTTCTAATCTTTTAGGTGTCATTTATTACATAGCAGAATGCCACATCATAAAGCTTTTTGTATAAATTTTAAATAAGACTAACTTGAATGGGTGGCGGTGACCCTTTTTGATGCTAAACATACTAAAAATTGTATAAATTTTTTATTTAAATAATTGTAACATCAAATTCGATAAAACAAAAAACAAACACTAAATTAAACATGTAATACTAATAATTTATACTATTAAATAAAATCAAAACAAAATTTAATTATTATAAAATTATATTAAAATTTTAAATTATCTATTATATATATACGTGGTCGCTTTTTTTATTAAAAAATATATTCGTCAAACAATTTATGAGTTTGTTGATAAAAAAAATGTGTGGTGTTTTTAATAGTCAACCGCCGCATTAAGTATTATGAGAAAGAAATGAGGTTTAGCTATATGGTCTACGGATGGGTATTGGGTAGTTTAACTTCTCCATCGATTTCATCGCTATTGGACCACGCTTTTTTACTTTACCTAATTTCTTGTAGACTTTTTTTTTTTTAACCTCAAATGTGATCTCATTATCTCCAATTTTATGGCCATTCGTTATTTAATTCATAGTAACATGAATGGTAAGTCATTCTACATCGGGTTAGTTCGAATCAGTTTTGTGTTGGATCTTAACAAATACAGATAATTTTTATTTTTATTTAAATACTGTCCGATAATTTGTTAAGTGATGTTTTCTAAATTCGTAAATGAATCATTCTATTATTAGGTGATACGACATTGCCAAATATTACTATTTAAGGAGATAAAAAAAAATTAAGAAAGTAATTCTCTATTTTTTTCATTAAAATAAGATGAGTGGATAACTAAAATTATTAAAAATAATAGGGATAAACATCTATAGATCTCAAAATAAATACAAATCCTTTCTTAATTTAATAAACATTTTAAAAAATTGACGGGTCTAACAGGTGATTCGAATTTATTAGGGTAAACTCGTAATCCTTTTGTTATCATTTCGTGTTAAACGGGTGAACCCGATAAGAAATTGTATTTTTTAACAAATTTTTGAACTTGTTTGAATTGGTCAATATATATATATGAGTTTCTTTATGGTGGCGTCTCATCATATCTGATATCGTATCTTTAGTTTAGTTTTGTTGAGAATGTTGTTTAGTTTTTTTAGTTAAAAGAGATGAGAATTTTGTAATTCGGATTCTATCTATATTTGTTGATTAAGTCCATTATTAATAATGTTGTGTGCTTCTAAGGTAGACGAAGGAATCTCTAAATTTTAATGTAATTTTTGGATTGCTGGAGATGAGGTAAAAATATATTCTGTAATAATATTTTTTATAAAAAAACTAACGAATAATATATTTTAAAAATAAAGGCCTAAATATTATTATCATTATGAAATAATGGCTTATTTATTAATTGTATTTTAAAAGAAGGGTTTTGACCAAGTGTAAACTTAACTTTGCACGAAATTGTGTTTTGTGTCAATTTAACTTTTTAATCAAAAAAAAGTTAATGTAAATTTGTTTTGCATGATGTGTTTTTATTTTTTAACAAATATATTCTTATGTTTCATTTATAAAATTTTAAAATAATGTCAAAAATACAAATACATAGTAATATTTTAGAAAATAAGGAGTGCAAACTTAATTTTGAATAATTTTTTAAAAAATATTTTGTACATTTTATTAATAAATATGTTTTGAATATATAATTTGTTAAAATTATTATAAAACACTATCAATTAAACATTTATTTATAATAATACGTTAACAAACATGTAGTGCAAACTTAATTTTGTATGATTTCATAAAAAATTACAATTTAAAAATCTATTACAAAGTTAACTTTGCACTCTTTTTAGAGTTTAGTCAAATATAGACCCTTAATTTATAAAAATATTATTCACTTGTTATTTTACAATTTTTTTTTAAAACAAGTCATATTTTTTAATATCACATTTTTATTTTCGGTTGAATGCAATGTTTGTGTTTCCCCCAAAAAAATAAAATGAGGATTGGTTTCAATTTCAATGCAACAAAACATTTCAATTTTTTTTTAACAAAAATAACAAGTGGGATTTGTTACATATTTTAATCTATCTAAATTCAATTCTCTCTCCAATAAAAGGCACTAGATTCCCTACCTTCGGGTCCCACATTGTAACCCTAGGATCAACCTGGTGGGACCTACTCATTGTCTGTTCTTTTATTTTTAATTCCTCAATTAATTTGAAACTTTGCAAATTCTTTATCATTGTTGGATATTTTGGCAAAAAGCATTGGGGTGACTATCAGGTGAGGTCGCATATCACTAAATTTCTTTAAATAAAGTCATTGATTTGGAATAGACATAACACAAATGGGGTTTGATGATTCACGTAGACTTAATTTGTTTGTCTACGTTTTCTAATATATATATATTTTTAATTCTTAATACTCCGTTTTCGAAATTTAAATTAGAGTGTCGCTTTCTTTATCTTATAAAGAAGTTTTTCATTAAATTAAATTCAAATCCATTTTGTAGGATATCTGAGTTATCAGCCACGGTTGATGTTATATTTAGTTTTTCACTTCGGGCTTGTAATTCTGTTGTTCACAGTCTAACTTAGATATGTTTTTCATTCTTATTTTGTGAAGAGTTAGCACTCCTTATTCTCATATTAGCTTGTGGACCTTGTGACTTGTGTAATGGATCTTGTCAATTGATTTAGGCACTTGTTTCCTGGCGACCTTCAAAAAAATAAAATAAATTGATAATATAGGCATCCTGATTTTGTAACCAAAATATTCGTAACTTAAAAAAGGGAATTTTTTATGAAAGCAATCAAAATCAACTAATTGTGTTGAAACTACAAAATATCAATTTTGACTTCCATTTGACAATTCATTACCGAATATATGTAGAAAATTCGATATCCTTCACTCGAGAAATAACACAAAACACATAATAGTTTGAGCAGGACACTGATAAAAATTGCACAAAAATAGATTGCCTACATTAGATAACAAACTCGACAATTATTGATTGAATTGAATGTCAAAGTTAAACAAGTCACCAATTCGATGTTTAATTTTTTTTTATCCTCGTATACGTGTTATCATTAATAATACTAAAACTTATGGTATTAAAATTACAATGACATCTTAGATGCAAAATCATAGCGCCTAATCACCCAATGAATTGTTTTTGTTTGGTTGGTTGATATGTTATAAAAAATGATAAAAACGAATTATACTATTTATTGGTGGGCAATTAATTTACATTAACACGGGAAAATTTATATAAGAATAAGTTACAATTTTCTCATTTACTGGGTCAACTAAAAACCATATTTAAAATATTTTTTAAAAATCAAACCCCGATCTAATATTTACACATAATTAAATGCAACCTTATTAAATTATTTAATAATAAAAAAAGTAAAAATAATAACTCATCTTCCGTGAACATGATGATTATGAATTAAGAAAATTAAAAATAAGAATAGACTGTTATATGCCAGGGTTTTCTAACCAATAAAATAAGGGGAGGAGGTGGGTGGGCCCACTTCTTCCTTGTCGATTGGTGGAATCGTCGCCTTTCGCCCAATTCCATTGGTCAAAAGGAATCTTCATATCTCACAAGATTCTCATTTCCTTTTTATTTTGAAAGATGTGATGTTGATTTTATATCCATACTTAGTGGAAATTTGAAAACACCCCTTTCAATACGCGATTTTTGAGGGTGACAATATATCTATTATGAATCTTATTTTTGTGAATGAAATTGGTTTATCCTCGGTTGGTATGCTTGTTGCTTATGTTTTTTAAATTGGTTTATTTTGTAATAGGATGAATTTTTTTAACTTTTTTTAAGAAATATAACAATTGTGTGATTCACTCTTTAGTTAAGTTTGTTAGAAATGTTGTTAATTTTGTGGCCTGGTTAGAAGTTTCGCTTGATTGACTTGAAGTTTGTTTGTTGCACGACGTTTCACGTTTAAATTAATGAGTTTTATTTGGAAGAACAATTAAATACATCAAGAAACACTAAAATATAAAATTGTGGAGATATAACAATTTTTTTAGGGTGTTTTAAGTTTTTATACGGACCTACCAAAATTTATAATTAACTCCAATTAGAAATAACTTGCGATTCACCCACTCAATTTTATTGATATCTTTCACCTCACCTCCATCTAATTTGTCAAAACAAAATAGGGCCTTAAAAATATTTTCTACACTCCACTTATCTGTATACGATTTTTTTTTAATCATTGTCAATTTGACCTCTCCGTTAGTTATTGCTTTTAATTGAATCTCATTATTTTACTTTTGCCATCTTTTACAAAATGCAATCCAACAAGTTTCCTCCTTCCCCACATGAACATCACCATAAAACCAAAGGTAAATTAAATGAGGCAATCTTAAGAAGATGAACATTAAAGAATAATTAGTTCCATATTCAAATTAATTTCCCCATGAGATCAAGTAGAATTCAAGAAACCCTCCAATCTCAACATATCTGAATGTAGCAAAGCATGTTTTAAGTTTGCATTATAATTGATTTCCTATCAAAAATTTCTTATACAACCGCTCCTTCCAAATCATCCCTTCGACAACCTCCGCAATTCTCCCCTCTTTTCGCAGTCCTCTAGCAATCATCCCTCCGACGACCTCCGTAATCGCCCCTTCCTTTTGACGCCCTCTGCAATCCACCATCTCGGTCGTCGCTTAGAAAAATTAGCTGATTAAAAAGAACTGTAAAATAGGGGGATAAGTTGGGGAGTGGTTGACTGATTAGACTTTTAAATTCTTGTTTGCTAGAAACAATGTGTTTTCTTGCTAAAATTTCAAAATCAAAATCAGGGGAGGTGACTAATTGCGTTTGTGCAACTAATATTACATTTTTTTTTTGTATATATATAAACAGGTTGTTGCTGCCAATTAGATAAGAAGACAGGTAAATAAGATATTAAATATATGGTTTTGCCAATTCATTTACATGTTGCTACACTAATTTGTACAAAAAACTAATATAAAAATGAACTAAACCTAATTTGTTACAAAAATATATTTAGAGTTTTTATTTTTTGAGACAAACATCAAAAATCTTTCTTTCACACACAAAGCAAGAGTTTTAAATGTCGTCTAATCATGCCTAAATTTCTCTTCTTATTTTTCTTTTCTAAAAGGAAAAGATAGTGTCTTAAATAAGCAAATCTATAATCTATAATCTATATAAAAGCCTGAATAACTTAAGTGTTTTTCCCTTTTTTTGTGAAGACAACTACGCCCTTTGATTTTAAACAAAAGATTTTAAAATTTGCATTAAATAAAACAGTTTAACTCCATGTATTTTTATATTAATGTTAGAGCATCTCCAATTGTCTTGGACGAATTTTGTGTAAATTCTACGTGTAAAAGTGGAATTTACACAAAAATAATAAAGAATTCGTTTTGTACTCCAACAGTCTGTTTTAGACTTTTGTGTAAATATTAAATTATCAATTAGATACGCACAAGTGAAATTTATCCTATATTTATTCCCTTACTTTTCAAATCCATTTATTTTTAGATACGGGATAAGGGAAAATAGATGCTAGATTATCGGACGTGGTTGAGTAAATTGGGTTTGTATTTTACACAACCTTTTTACACAAATCCTATGTGTCAAAGCTTCTTAAAAGATTGCTGGAAACCTTTTTTTTTTACAAAACGTGTAAATTTTACACAAACAAAAAGTATACACTACGGTTGGAGATACTCTTAGTATTCCAAATAAAATTAAACTCTACTTTATTTGTCTAAAATAATTAAACAAAGATTTTAAGATTTACATTAAATAAAACACTTAAGTGTATAACTCCATATATTTTTATTTCTCTTTGATTTTAAACAAAAGATTTTAAAATTTATATTAAATAAATCAGTTTAACTCCATATATTTTTATATTAATATTAGTATTCCAAATAAATTTAAACTCTACTTTATTTGTCCAAAATAATTAAACAAATATTTTAAGATTTACATTAAATAAAACACTCTAAGTGTATAACTCCATATATTTTTATTTTAGTATCAGTATTCCAAATAAATTTAATATCTACTTTATTTGGTTAAAATAATTAAACAAATTAGAGTTTGTGTTAAATTAGGTGTTTTGTATAAGACTTCTATATAAATTCATAGCAAATTTCGCAAGAAGGAACTTTATATATTTTTATATTAATATTAGTATTTCAAATAAATTTAAACTCTGCTTTATTTGGATAAAATAATTAAACAAACATTTTAAAATTTACATTAAATAAGAGCATCTCCAACAGTAGTGTATATTCAGGTTTTGTGTAAAATATACAAAACTTGTAAAAATTTTGAGCTCTAGTAGTCTTTTAAATTTAGCTTTTGTGTAAAACAAATGTGTAAAATACACCCCAAGTTTACACTACCATGTCATCTTTTTCTTTTCTCAATTATTTTACAATATTTTAAAATGTAATAACTTTTAATAGAAATTATATAATTTAATAAAAAATCTAATACTATAATAGTATTACGGAGGAAGTCCTCCATAATAAGTCTTCTCTCTCCTATTTAATTTCCGCTTAATTACGGTGCCCTATCCCGCTTCTCAATCTCCCTAATTTCAGCCGGCTGCTCTTCTTCCTCTGCTTAAAATTCCAATACAGGTAAATTCATGCACCTCTTCCTTAACCTCTCAAAGCTATCCATTCGTCTCTCACAGAAATCAAGCTGTTGTCTAAACCTATAAATCCTGTAGGATGGAGCAGAAACATTACACACTTCAATTTCTTCCAGGTAATTTCCTTCCCAATGTTCACCTTTGATGTAATACTTTTCAATTTTTCCTTCCATATATATGCTATTTAAATAATCTTAATCCTGCTCTAATTGTGGCTGTATTATTTCTTTCATGTACTATTGCTGCTAAAAAATAGACCGGCTTAAATCTACAAGGTACATATTAAATTGTTTCCCACTTTCTCATAGAAAAGTGAATGCATATAAGTTGTTTGTTAAAATGCATATTAGATTTAAAAAGAATTTTCAAGTCTTAATTTCCAGCTTCCCAGTGGCAATACTTTTCCATGGCAGTAGTTATGAACATATTATGTGTCTAGCATAGGAAAAAAATTGCCCTTAAGCATCCACGTTCGGAGAGAAATTTGGAAAAATGGTCGACCCAATCTTTTATCTCTATTAGTTTTTTATTCAATTATTCTTTTTGTTTGTTCATTATGCCTAAGTGAGCCTTTTCAATTTTAATTGTTTGCATCATCAAATACACCAATTTTCCTCTTTTGTTGTATGCAGTTTTCAAGTCTTCATCATCGACTGCTATATCAAGTTGTCTACGAACTCCCACTCCACCACTTAAATCAGTAAGATTTATCTCATATATATATATATAATATTTAATTTACATTAAAATTTTCATTTATTCATTGCTAATATCCATGTTAGTTTAGTTTGTAGTATATATAGATTTTTATACATAGCTATGGATTTTTATACTTTTTCTATGAATTTGATATGGTTGGAAGATGTATTGTTTGATAAAATGTCGTAAAAAATAAAAAGCACATAAATAGAATTGATGTTAAATTTTTTAGGAACACAATTAAAATAAGGTTTTATGATGAGAATATAAACGTACTCCATCTTAAGAAACTTTCAGTGCTTTTGTAAAGCAAATTATAATTTTGTTACTCTGATTTAAAATTCCAAAAATGTTTATACTTGAAAGAAGTTATCAGGGATTATATTGACAAGCATTAGAAGAAACTTATATTGGAAAAATGAACATAATTGTGGGATAAGTATCAACGTGGAACAAACTCCCACCTTCTTAAATAATGATAGCATAAAAATTATGCTGAAAAAACTCACCGAATTTTGTTAAAAAGAAATGGAGAATTTTCTACCTAAACCACTTAATAGCAATATGACTCTCCAAATTCAAGTGCCTGAGTATCATCTCCTTCTTTTAAAAATTTCCTTCTATCCATTTATGCTGATGGAAAATTGGTTTGCACAGTGTTGCAGGTTACCAACATTGAATAGTTAATGTTCCAATGCTTTTTAATCAGTAAGTTCGTGTTAATAAACCAATGGATGAGGGTCATGTTAACATGTACGCTCTTTATAGAAAGATCAAAGGTTTAATACACATCAATGTCAATGCATCAACCATTCATAATTCAGTATTTCTACAAATACAATGTAACATCACATGATTGATAGGTGTAAATTTTTTCTGTGTTATACAAGAAAAAAACATAATACTATTTCAAAGTATTTACAACATGCGAACTTATTAAAATAAGACAATTGTTATAACTATGCGCCCGTGCATTGCACAGGTTGCAAACTAATATATATATATATATATATATATCTAAAATCTACTCATTAAGACCAACAAATCAAGATTCATTGTTGTTATAATATTATGTATACCAAAATTCAAGAAAAAATAATAAAAAATTGCATAAAATAATATCTAATATGCATAATTATCTTATTGGTTCACTCAAAATTTACACAAAAGTTTAAAAATGTACCATTGGAGCATTTTTTTTTTGCACTTAGTTTTGTGTAAAAGTGTCTTGACACATAGGATTTACACAAAAATATTTACACAATGGTTGGAGATGTTCTAAAACACTATAAGTGATAACTCCATATATTTTTATATTAGTATTAGTATTCTAAATAAATTTAAACTCTATTTTATTTGATTAAAATAATTAAACAAATTATAGTTTGTGTTGAATTAGGTGTTTTGTATAAGACTTCTATATAAATTCATAGCAAACTTAGTAAGAAAGAAGTTATTTAATAAACTACACTAAAATTACAAAGCTTTTAAGTGAATTAGAATTTCATTCCAAAACCCTGCACAAATGTATGTATATTAAACTCTACTCTACTTGACTTCTGTTAACATTATAAAATAAATTTAAATTTATTCATATACTCTAAAAATTATTTCTTTATTTATAATTATGTTAATATTTAAAGCAAAAAAAATGAATATATTGTAATTGTGGCCCAGTAAAACATTCATGTTAATTTATTTTTTTTATTATTATTTTACTATTTTTGATGTTATATAATTCATTATTTGTATGAGTGTTATATTATTGTTTGGTAATATGATAAAACATTTATATTACACATTATCAGGCTATGTAATCTATTATTTATATGAATGTTATATTGTTTTTTGGAGCTGTGATAAAACATTCATATTATACATCATCGAACTATATAATCTATTATTTATATGAGTATTATAGTATTGTTTGGACCTGTGCATAATAATCCGTATACGTTTAAAAGAATTAACTATTTATCAATTTTAAAAACTTATTAAAAATATATTAATTTCTTATATATCTGATCAAGAATTTGCTTAGCCATCTATGTAGTAATAAATTTCAACGTGACAAATTCTTATCATGTATCTACAATATTTTTTTATAGTTGACTGATTAATGATTTTCTTATAAATATTAATTGAATTTTACACTTGATACTATGTCTTTATTTATTTGTTATTATTTTTGTTTCACACTAATTATTCAATTCTTAGTATATATGTATTCATTAATGGATTACCTTTGTCAAACACTAAAACCACGTGCAACGCACGTGTACAAAAACTAGTCATTATAAACAAGTGAATAATTTGTTGGAAACAAATGTTGTGATAACGGATGTAGTTAACCTAGCCCTGAACCACAGTTATAACATGAGAAACCCCCTTTAGTAATTTTCATGAACATTAAGCGGGTGAAATACCAATTAGCAATAGGACCAAAAAACCAAGCACGCAATCCATATAAAATAAATATACGCAATTATGAATAAACGATAAAGAAGAAATAAATAAGTAAGTAAGAGAATCAAGAACATACATCAGAACGTATGGTGTATACTTAAACTGGGACTTCTGCTTGAAAGGGGAGATATTTTTTTGATTAAGAGAAATTCAAAACTCAACACTCAATCATTCTCACTGATCAACAAAACAAACTTCTAATTGATTTAACCCTCTCAAACCTCAGCTAAACCTTAGCCAGAAACAATCACACGAAAAAAAATCCCTTTTGTAAGAAAACCAAAACTCTGGTTTTCTCTTTCTACACTCTGATACAAGTTGTACAACAAAATAAAAAATAACAAGTGAGAAAGTGAGAAAATTGAAACCTAACGGGTTCCGTCGACGCTGCAATGTACTGGTATGACCTTAAATTGGTCCATACGGATATGGCATAGTCTAGACCTTCTCCTGCTGAAGAGAACCTTGTGTACTAGTATGTTAAATCCGCCAATATAGGTACGGAGCTTGTTAACACCAACTTTAAAGTCATGTCACTCTGCGTACTGGTATGCTTTCTTGGAGTACAGTACTAGTACATTCGTCACCAGAAGAATGATGAGCCAAACACAACAATCTCCACCTTAGCAAGTCATCTCCAGCCAAACTCGATTGTTACAACCCGGAATAAAATTGTGCATCCCTTTGAAGACCATCCTGACACCTGCAAGGATGCACCCTCAAACTTCAACAAAGTTAGATTAAGAAGACTCAAGCAATGCCTAAACTTCTCTGTGGTAATTGGCTTAGTGAGCGTGTTCGCAACATTTTCATCTGTGTGCCTACCTTTTAAGACGACTTCACCAGAATTAACCTAATCTCATACCATATGATGTCGCATACTAATGTGCTTCGAGTAAGTATGATACCCTTAATTCTTAGCCAAATAAACCGCGCTTTGATTATCGCACCGAAGAAGAATACCATCTTGCTTCAAACCTAACTCACTCACCAAACCCTTCAACTATACTATTTCCTTTGACGCTTCTGTGAAAGCCATATATATACACTTCGCCTTTGTTATAAACAAGGTGCTCATTGCTTATAATATATATCTCCACGAAACCAGTCCATTTGCCAAAGTAAACACATAACCCGAGGTAAACCTTTTTTTATTAAGATCATCTATATAATCGATCCTATATTTTTGCTCGAACATAATACCCATGAATTTGGTACCCTGCAAACACTGTAGAACCCATGTCATAGTTTTTAAATATTCTTTACTTGGATTCAACATATTTCTACTAACCGTTCAAACTGCGTGAGCTAAATCCGTCCTTGTACAAACCATGGCATACATTAGACAACCCACCGTGCTAGCATACAATGTTGTCGACATTTCAGCGCAATCATCAAGTGAGGAAGGACATTACTTTTTGGAAAAAACAAAATGAAAATTGTGTCTCACCATCACATAAAATATCTCATTATAGTCAATCCCCTTCTTTTTTAGAATACCCCTTCGCTAATAACCATAACCTGTATCTCGGAGTTACATTTTTGTTAACCGTTTTTTTCTTCTAAAATACCTACTTACAACTAACAATACTTTAGTCTTTGGGTCTATGAACTAATTTCCATGTGAAATTCTTGCGTAAAGCCTCTATCTCTCTGTCATATCACATATTTTACTATTGGTGTCATTGACACTGATGGCTCCTTTATAATTAGTTGGATCAACCTTACTTATGATAAATGCATAGTTGACCTCATCTTTCTAAACAAACCCAGATAGTGGCTTGATTACTCTACATGGTATATCTCGTGTTGTTGATGGCTATGGCTCTGTCGCTTGAGGTTGCTCCACCTCACTCAATCTTTCTTCAGATTCCTCCCCCTCTAGTTCCACCTCAACCTTGTCGTCATATGGTTGAATTGCTTGATGTTCATATCTCATATCGCTTGAATATGCTCAACCACTTATAGTAACAACGGACTTAGAAACCCCACTGTCATCAGTGATCTCTTGATATTCTCGTGTCTTTAACATGGCCCCCTCATCAAAAGTCACATATATACTATAAATAATTTTTTTTGCTATCAGATCTTAAAGTTTGAACCCTTTCACCTCCTTCCCGAAATTGAGAAAGATACAACGATAAGCTTACGAGTCATTCTTAGATCTCTCATCACTAGAAAAATAAGCATATATTGGGCACCTGAACACTCTAATATTAAAGTAGTCCACTTTTCGTCTCTACCATACTTCTTTCGGATACTTCAAACTAAGATTTACATTCAGTGACCAATTAATCAAGTAGATGGCATGATTAACACTTGCTGCCCAAAAGATTTTTGGCAAATTGGCTTGAAGCAGTAAACATCTTGACTTTTTCATAATGGTATAAGTTTACGAGTCATTCTTAGATCTCTCATCGCTATAAAAATGAGCATATATTAAGCACATGAACACTCTAATCTTAGAGTAATCCACTTTTCATCTCTACCATACTTCTTTTAGATACTTCAAACTAAGATTCACATTCAATGACCAATTAATCAAATAGATGGCATGATCAACACGTGCTGCCCAAAATATTTTTGGCAAGTTGGCTTGAAGTTGTAAACATCTTGACTTTTCCATAATGGTGTGGTCATCTTCTCTGTAACACCATTTTGCTTTAGAGTTTTATTCACGGTAATCTAACTTGTGATCCCGGTTTCTCTGAAAATAAATTATGTTCCTTCTATTATGGCCATCCATGAGTTTGTAGACTTCAAATATTGCCCCTTTCGTTGAAGCTTTACATTCACGATCCTTTATAGCGTTTTTATGCTCCAAATCTTTGATAGTCGATTACTCCTGGTCAAGATTGAAATTCTAACCACCATATACATGTATTGTATATCCTAGTATTTTTTAGCACAAAACATCAACCAATTTAAACTAATTCATTATATAGATTATCCTTCCAACCTTTTATACAATAAAATAACCATTATAATAAAAATTTACAAGCTCCTATATTCTCACTCATGAAGTGTGCAAGTTAAGTTCTAAGAATTTAAAATAATAATCACAACCCATAAGATATGCGCAAAATTAGATACAAACATAATATTAAAAACCATACATTCGAACCATAATGGTGGAATAAGAAAAAACCTATAAAACCATATTAGTACATAATATAGACAATAAGATTTTTTCACAAATTTTTAGTAGTATCATGATATCTAAACTTACAAATTCTTTAACTATGCCTCTAATACCACTTGATGGGGATTTTGAAAAATAAAACATGTTAGGATCTTTATTTGTAGGAGTAGGCATAAAAAACTTTACTTCTTCAATCACACATGAATACATGGATTGTAGAAGAGAAATTTAATATTTAAACATTTGCCGATCATATAAAAGATCCCTATGAAGGGAGTAGGGTTTGACAGCACCAAATTATTACTCTGTCAAATTTGTCCATATCCCATTGGGATGTGGAAATCGATAGTTTTAGCCATTGAAAAACCCTCTGATCATCCTTAATTTTTGCGTGATTAAAGTAACTTTGCCTTCCAAACAAAATATATAAAAAACAACCCGATCCAACGGTGCAATTAAATGTTATAATTGATTTACAACTAGACTATTGAAAACCTCAAGATCTTTTAGTGTGTGATCCAAGCCTTGAAGAGAATCTTGTGGGTGGGCACAATGGATCAAGGAAGAATAAGAAGACATCATTCTCTATCGTCCTATCCATATCTCATCCAACCTCTCTTTCTTTTTACATATAGATCCCATTATCTCTACTAGGGTTTTTAGAACCTCCACACTATTATTTTGTTAAAGAGATCCATCACATCTTTAAATATAGATAAAAGGAAACCCGAATCCTAATCCAACTATGAGAGATAAATGTATGGCAATCCACAATAGGAATAAAGACATATTCCTTACTGGGAATATGGATAATGTTATCTTTATTCTTCTAGGATTTAGAAAAAGACCACAAGGTAATTACGAACTACACTAGGGACCTCAAAAAAATAGTTAAATTAGCTTTCAATTAAAATAGTGTGACAACCCACTATTTTATTTTATAAATACTATGTTATTTACATAATTTTGGTTACATTAACATATTAACAAATTTTATTTTTATGGGTTCGATATTAACTGAACATTGAATTATAATTTTATAATTTTTAAATTATTAGTTGACTTTTAGTTTAATAAATGAGTATATTAAATTAATTTGGATTTAATTTTGGAATTTGTATAATATTTCAAATTTTAAGGTGAGTTCTTTATGTATCTATTCTCTTATTTGGAAAGAGGAAATTATAATTATTTTTTTTGTGTAAAAAAAGGGAGAGGGAAACGTGTGAATGATCCATGGAGCTATGTGTATATTCCATGGATCTATATGTCTATATAGATCATATTCATGGATTAACGAAAATGTACAAAAGTTCCTTTTTGCGTATGGCATCGCCACTCCCTTTGGAAGCACCCATGAATTCGGAACTTAATTTGAAAGCCATATCTTGACCCAGGCGTTTCGGGATGCCGTTAATAACCAACGAATGGCAAGTGCTTTTCCTTTTTTGTATCCTATTTCAATGGGAACTTGACGAGTCGATCCACTTACACGTCTTGCTTTTACTGCTATCTTGGGAGTTACGAGATACACAATATTCCTAAACCCTTACCCCCACCATGAAGTTGGCAAAGAAAGAGGGAAAGAGAGAGCAAGAGAAGAAAAAAGGAAGAAAAAAAATGGTTTTGGCACCTATTTGTATTTCTCATTACGGTGAATCAATTTTCCACCAATATGTAGAAACCCAAGCATGTTATTATTGATTTTATTTGCTTAGTTATTCGAATTGATATAATGATATAACCACGTGAAATAGATATTCATATATTCATAAAAAAACTAGCACTATTATATTACATTATTCTTATTTGTATATATTTTGAATTAACGTGATAATTTGCGAGGTTATTAGATGTGAATTCTTAATTATTTTATTTTATAGTTATGACCACTAAACCAGTCTGTAGATTGGGCGACGTATGCAATATATTACGTCACCCTATATTTACTTAGACGACGTATAAAAATATACGTCGCCTGAATTATTCTTAGACGACGTATGTTTTTCATTCGTCGCCTAGAATAACTTATACGACCTATGTATCTTATTGGTCATCTAAGAGTAATTTAGGCGACGTGAAAAATAACCTACGTCGCCTAAAATCAATTGAGCACGAGCATTATATATAAGTGGTGGTCCACCAGGAATAACCTTATGTTAGGAGACGCCTAGGAGCTTTTCAACATCAAATAGCCGCAGCTCTTCCATTTTCAGGATCTGAAGGTTCTGGTGTGATTTTTGAGCTATTTTGGCGTTTTGAAGCTATAAATCAACAACATTCCCCTCGTTAAAGGTTTTTTTGATCTTTAGATAGTTTATCACTTATTAATATTAATTTTTAAGTAATTTTTGTGTTTATATATTTGTTGAGATTTGTGTAAAAAATGTATATTTGTTGTTGAATATATGATTTTGTTGTTAGTTGTTGCCCCTATGTGATCTGTTGGTTAGTATTTTTGATAGTGGATACAAATATTTTAATATAAATTTGTAGATTTCTAAATTTGAGAATATTTATTAATTTTTTAAAATACGTTGAGATTTGTGTAAAAAATGTATATTTTTTGTTGAATATATGGTCTTGCTGTTAGTTGTTGCTCCTATTTGATCTATTGGTTCGTATTATTGACAGTGGATGCTAATATTTTAGTATAAATTTGTAGATTTCTATATTTGAAAATATATATGTTATATGGCATTGAAAATGGATAAATCTTGGATGAAATGCTCAAAAGGTTCAACGCAATTTATTGTCGGAATAATGAATTTTTGCACGTTTGTATGAGAGAATGGCAACAGTGTGACAGGATTGTATCATTGTCCTTGCAAACGGTGTTACAACATGGGCACACGGCTCAGCTTGGATAACATAACGCTCAACTTGCCCCAAAACATAAGAACTCCCTAGAAATCCCAGATACACAAAACTGAGTCAATCCAAGAAGAACTCAAGGAGAGGGAAGGGAGAGATAAACATATGGGGCAGTTTATCAAGCTAAACTTTCCCATCACCTGACCATCCTCTCACCCTACCCTAACCGCTCACGTAGGCGGTCCCGCTCCGCGAACACGGTGGCCAGACGTTGCTCTAGGTCTCTAATGGTTTGGGTCAAAATTTTCAACCTTCGAACCTTTCTTTCAAGTCTTTCCACCCGCCAGAAAAGGTTATCAACTGCATTAGGAGTCACCGGAGGCCTATAAGAACTGTTAGCATCTTAAATATTATCCATATTAATGGTATTTGAAAATAGATGAGAAAGATATAAACCTGATGGGATGGAATGGGTTACTTATAGCAGTGCAAGCGTTGGTTTTTGAGAGAAATTATTAATTTTAAAACGACGTGACTCTTTGGTAACCGATCCCCGCCCGTCCCGCTCTGCCACGTGTCTAACTCCCCGCCAATTAGTAACCTGACGACTCGAGGAGATATTACGCACGTGTAAAGATCACACCAGAAACCTAAATTATTGGCACCAGTAATTATATTACTGGTACTAGTAATTTAATTACTGCCTCTGATAATTTTTATTACTGGTCCAGTAATCTATTACTGGTACTAGTAATTTGGATTGCTGGACCCAGTAATCTATTACTGGCCCCAGTAATTATGGAATTGCCTTGTTTCAAATCTATATAAAATACCATATTTGACCAAAAAATCTCTATCAAAATTATAAGAATCTATAGGCTAAAATTTTTATGTTAACTTCATTATTTTTTATACATTCACAAACTAATTATTAAATGAATAAATTTTTAAATGGATCGGATATAATCCGATCCGAACATATTTGGATATGGATCGTTATTTTGATAATCCGTTACATGATCCGATCCGAAAACTTTTTCAAATATGAATTTGGATTCACCTTGATCCGATCCAAATTCGATTCGTTTACAGGCCTAAATAACATGTAAATCTGTTGTGGATGCCCTTCATATGACAGCGGGTGCAAGTTGATTGCCATCTTCTCATACTCTCCGCTATACTTCATCCTCTTATTCCTACACCTGCCCGAAAACCTCTGAGGAAGACTCTTCCATATTCGTTATTGGGTGAATTAGGAAACTATACGATTTTCTGGATGAATCAGTGTGAAATACAACGTCAACAAAGTTATAAACATCCCTGTTCAGATAATTCATACACACCAGGGGATGAATTATAAACATTAAATCTACGAGACTTCTTTATCTTTATTTTCAGATTTTTCTCTATTTTCGGTGTGAGTATGGTTGTCCACAACAGAGACTTAACTCTCTTCTTACAGATCATATCCATTTGCTTTACCCCCGTATGTTCTAGAACATAATATATTGGCATCAATCGCTCAAAGCTAATCCAACACAGTGAAATAAAAAAATCTAATAATAGGATAAAAATATTAACATGTGACAAATTTAAATAAACAAAAGCAATCAGTCTATTTTGAACCCATTATCTAGTCTAATTTAACGTTGTGAACAATTGAAACGTAAGTTCAATATATAATAATGCTGAAAAAACTAAAAGTATATATAATGGATTGGACCGACTTGTTTTTAATTTTTTAAAGAGTCTTTTAATCTTAATCTAACCACGTAACGTACGTCCTAAAAATGACAGATTGGGATGGCCTACACAATAATTTTTTTTGATTTTTTTTGGTATAATTAGATAGATCTTGTTTAGTTAATCTTGATTAGTACATTTTAAATATTAAATATTTATTAAATTTAGAATTTTTTATTTGAAGTTATGACATTTTTAATGTAGACAATATTATTAGTATGTGACAGTTTCTTATGTGTGAGTGTCTTAACTTTGACGTGTGTATAAAACTTATCAATGGTGTATAAATAATTCTACCATAATATGTATATCTAACAATTATATTCTTATATTTTTTGGAGAAAAATTTGGTCAAAAATTTCAACTAAAATTTATTTAAAATTTCCTTTAAAAATGTTTAGGCGACGTACAAGTTATAATTACGTCTCTTAAGTTGATTCTAGGAGACACACGAATATATTACGTCGCCCAAAAGTATTCCCCCCACAAATTTTCACGAAAATTTTAAATTGTTTGAAATTTTCAAATATTTAAGGCGACGTAGTTTTTAAATAATTTGTATTACACTTACGTCTCCCAAGATTGTGGTTATAAATAGAAATTATTGAATCTTCCCTCCCCCTTTCCATTCTTTACGAACCCTAAGCTCTCTTCTCTCTCCCCCGGCACCCTCCTCTCTTTACCTCCTCTGTCCCCCACCCCTCATTCTCTCTCCACACACGAGATATGCTCCCTCTTCTCTTTTACACCGCCTACGCAGCCCCCCGTCTCTATATATCTCTTTTTCTCTCTCTTACACAGCCTATTTCTATTTGGTAAGCTTCTCACTCTCCATTTCTATTAGTTTGTAATTATAGGGCTTGAATAGGCGTTATTGCGTGAAATTAGATAGTTTGGCTTGTATTCGAGTAATTGTTCCTATGTGCCTGTTACTATAATTGTGTTATCAGCTATATGATTTGGTCCAAACACCAATCTAAACTTGTTAATTGTGCTCCATGTCCCCCCAAATGCTCAGAGCAATATTGGGACAATAATGGAGTAATTGTTCCCATGTGACTGTTACCATAATTGTGTTATGGTCTATTCAGCTGTATGAATTGGTCCAAACACCAATCGAAACTTGTTAATTGTGCTCTATTTTTTTTCAAATGCTCAGAGCAATATTGACCGCGTAATGGATTACTGGCCCGTAATACCTTTTAGTATGCCCATAAATACATGTATTCAATAAATTAAATAACTCTATTGCCACAATTATATACATATATTTTTCATCTATGTTAAGCATGAACACGAGATATTATCATGTTTGCTTATATTTTTGGCATGTATGAGCTTGGATTCACTATTTGTTTTAATTTATTGTATAATGGCCTCATAATATGAACCTTCATATTAACAGGTGTCACGGGGTAACTCTTTTTTTCCGTTAGAGGCTTACCTAGTGATTGCGTTGTTTCCACAAACAACCAGCAAATACAAGCACACACACTCACAATTCAGAATATAGGGACAAGCAAGCAAATTACAGGGACAACACTCCCAAACCTTTTCTATTGCCTCAATAGTTACAAGGAATACACCAATCACGAATTTGTCTAACTAGCCAACACACTTGGCTGCAGACATATATACATGCATGCAGTTGACAACCCCAACTGCCTAGGGAATTCAAAATTCAAACACAAGAGACCAACACAACTGCAAGGTAGTTTTGTCTGCACAAAACTGCCTTGTCTAATTCAAACATAAGGAACCCACACAACTGCCTTGTTCAAATTCAAACATAAGAACCCACACAACTGCCAGGTAGTTTTGTCCACACAAAACTACCTTGTCCTGTGCCAAGCATGTGCAAGGGAGTTTCCCTTGTCTCAATTTAGACAGCCAACTGCCCACATGCAGCTAGCTTCCTCAGCTGCCTATCCACGTATCCAAAACGACGTAGTTTCAGTCATTTCTCGAATTCCCACAATTTCAAGTCATGAGCCACTCATGACTTAGGCAACATTAGCCCACAATGCAACTCTAGTAACCCACGTGCTGTGTCGGACGCCCACGCTTAGCCCGCATGGGGACTGCATGCCACAGCTTAAACCAGCCCCCTATAATACCACTTAATGAAATATCCAAAGTGGTAGCAGTACACATCAGGTGTCACAAGTTGCTGCAACCCAAGTGCCCACGCACTTGGCTGGATTTCTCGAATAGAGCCTAACTACCCGCACAGAAAGCCTCTAAAATCCTGCACCCCTTATTTCTACCGGGCATGCCTTGG
Source organism: Lonicera japonica (assembly GCA_021464415.1). Taxonomy (NCBI): domain Eukaryota; kingdom Viridiplantae; phylum Streptophyta; class Magnoliopsida; order Dipsacales; family Caprifoliaceae; genus Lonicera; species Lonicera japonica. The sequence continues at coordinate 62,379,658 of CM038464.1, forward strand.
CAATGGTGCAACCAAGTCATGCCAACTCCAACCCCAACTACTTAGGGTCTAACAACAGGTCAGTAGGTATATTCAAGCATTTGGTAGTTTAGTTCAGTTAAATCGAATTATGATTTCATACCCTTTGTTCTATGTGGACCATAATTGTGTTATAGTCTATTCCGCTGTATGAATTGGTCCAAACACCAATCCAAAATTTTTAATTGGGCTCCATTTTCTCCCAAATGCTCAGAGCAATATTGACCGCGTAATGGATTACTGGCCCCAGTAAATTTGATTACTGGACCCAGTAATGGATTACCGGTACCAGTAATGTATGTGTGTTTGTTTTGTTTTAAGTTTTTTATTCCGGTGAATCATCTAAACCCAAACACATAATTAAAAGGAAAAAGAATTCAAATAGCCTTTTGGGCAAAACATAAATTGAAACTGAAATTGTTGTGAAATTGAAACCCTAAACTTCAATTTTAATTCAATTCAAATCAATTAGGGCAAAACTAATATTGAAACTAAATTTGAAACTGAAATTAAAATTTGAGATTCAAGTCAGGAATGCCTCCGAGAGCGTATCTGACCAGGAAGAAGTTGTGCCCAGAGGTGCAGTACGATGATCTGCAGCAGGCCTTGTTGCTCGTGGCCTCCCAGCCCTCCGCCCAGCCCTCCACCGAGCAGCCTTCCTCCCAGCCTTCTGCCGCCCACCCCTCCGCCGAGCAGCCCTCTACCTAGCCATCTGACTCACAGGCGTTGCCGCTAGTGCTCCCTAGCCCGTCTACAAATTTGACCACCGGCAGCACCACCAGTGCCGGCCTCCCCGTACGCAGCATTCGCTCCAGGCATGTTGTAGCGGAGGCCACCATATTAGGTAATATACCCTTAGATCTCTTTAATTATAAATCGCAATTCTTATTCTTTGTGATTGACTGATTAATTTATATGCTTTTATTTGTAGGTACGCATGCCTCTTCTTGTAACAAGAAGAGAGAAGTCGTCACCGAAAAGAAGACGGTTGCGATTGTCCGTACGTCCGGGAAGTCCCGTGTGACATACAACCCTGCAATTTTTGGGCCGCCAAAGAAAGTTCGTTCCCAACTCGTCAGTGACATGTCGGCATTCTTAAAAGATCGAGTGCCGATGTTGTACCCGACATTTTGGAAAATGCCTCTATCGGAACAAACAATGCTCTTCGACTACTTGTCGGTAAATACTTGTGTCTTATTCTAGTTAACTTATTATTTTTTTGCCTTACTAAATTTTATTTTTATTTGTACTAATGTTTCTTCCTGAGTTCCTATTTGGTTTGTAGGAGAGTTATGACATCGATCCTGCTGATAAGGCGCTCGTCACATAGATACAGAAGAAGGCTGTGGATCGCTTCAAAGATTGGAAGTACAAGATCCACAAGAACTGGCAGGCGCAAGGCGATGCTCCTCATTCCAGTAGAGTTCATTCATCGCCCGGACCAATGGGAGTAGTTATGCAACCACTTCAAGGCCAAGGATTTTTAGGTAATTTTTTCATTTATCTTTTTTGTATGTTTGTTTTGTTGTTTCATTTAATTTATATGTTTATAAATGCTTAAATAAATACAACTGTTTTACAGGAATTGGGCACGCAGATGACCCAAATCCGGGCCTCCAAGAATAAGAAGGCCCACAGCCGGGGGGGGGGGCGGCCTTTGTCCTACAGGCTCATGACCTGAAACAGAAGGGAGACCAGGCGCCTCACCTCACTCTTTTTTATACACCACTTTAATTATTTTTTTTCATATTATTATTATTTAATTAGTACAAGAATTATTTTTTACACAACACTTATTGTTATTTACAGGCGGCCGATTCAGTCTGTGAGGACTGTCGAGGTGGAGAAAATGATGGCCGATCTGCCTCCGATTGATGAAGTGTCGGACAGTACGTCGCCGGCCAGCACCCCGGCCCTGGTCCTCTCTTATGAGACCCAGGTCTCTGTCCTTGAGAGAGCAGTGGGTCCTTCGAGAGGGACGAGGGTGAGGGGCTTAGGGAGCGGCTCCGCAAAGCTGTCGTGGAAGAGAGGCCCATCATCGCAGACGGATAGCGGCACATCTACGGAGCTTGTGGCTGAGGTCGCCCAGCTTAGGGCAAATCAAACTGCGATAAACGAGCAGCTTGAGAGGGTGAGGGCCAAGCAAGAGACGGAAAGGGCCGAGCGAGAGAGGGATAGGGTAGATTTTGAGCGCAAGTTGCAAGCTCAAATAGAGTATGTGATCAGAGCTGCCGCGATTCAACCGCCAATTCCTCCCTTGGATGGCTCCTCCCCCTTACGTTTTATTTAGTGTTAGAACAATTTCTCTTTGAACATAATTTATTGAATGGAATTGAATAAATTTTGATAGTTTATTAGACATATATTTATTCAATGATAAATTGGGTAGGTTGTATTTGTTATTGAATATTACAGGTGCGACTGTATATATATGTGCAGGTGCGACTGCACACAAAAGTTATGATTAATCGAGATTACTACTGGCCCCAGTAATCTAGATGCCCAAAATTTGGCTCTAGTAATCCAGAAGCCCAGAAACTTGGATTACTAGAACCAGTAACCTAGATGCCCATAAACTTGGATTATTGGCCCCAGTAATCCAGATACCCATAATCTTGGATTACTGGCTCCAGTACTTTTAATTACAGGTCATGTTGATTTTTTTTAAAATTTGTAACTATACTTTAGGCGACGTAGGTAGGTGGCTTAAACTTTAACTTAGGTGACCTACTATAATACGTAGGTGGCCTAATATAATTCTTCGGAGACTAGGGATAATATATTCATAGCTTAGGTATACATCTTAGGAGACCGAGTAAAAATACCAACGTCGCCTAGATTTACAATTTAGATGACGAAGGAAAATATCCTCGTATCCTAAAATTCATACTTAGCAGACATAAGATAATTCTAAGGTCGCATAGGTTTCCCTCTTAGGCGACGCAACATAACACCTATGTAGCCTAAATGTTTCTTTTCTACGACAGAGGATAAAAGGATACGTCGCCTATTATTGCCTTTTTTACTACGGAGGATAACAAATACGTGGCTTAAGGGAAAAAATTCTACTACGGAAGAAAAAAGATACGTAGCCTAGGAGTACATTCTCTTACGACGGACGATAACATCATCGTGGCCTAAGTATCCACTACGACGACAGAGTAAAAAAATCCTTCGCCTAATACCTGGGGCGACTAAAATTAGGCGACATATCTTGGGCGATGTAGTTTATGTCGCTTAAATTAAGGCGACAAAAAACATATCTTAAGAGACATAGGTATTGCGTCGCCTAAATCCCCTCCTCAGGTAGTGGACTATACCTAAATAGATATATAGATTTATATAGAACATGGGTTATGTTTGTATTCTACCAGTGGATTCGCTTGATGTTTTAATTGGTACTTAATAAAATTCTTGCTCGATGAAATGATGGTGTAAATACACACATGTGGATCTCACTACGTGCATATTAAATTAATGCACTACGGCGAATGCTTGATTTGAGATAAGTTTATAGTTCTTTATAAATAAAATGATAGGTTATTGAAATATTTGATGGCACTTTGTGAACTTGATTATATTGATATTTGAATGATGGAACCAAATAATGATTTGAGATACAATTATTATATTCATCTCTTGAAGTTTGAAAACCACTATAACTTTGTAGAAATTTAAGTCACTGCCACAACCCTTTTGTGATGAAATTTTGTATCACCCATATTTTAACCATGGCTCTAATACCATAAATTTTTAGTAGTAGCATAATACCTAAACCTACAAATTCTTTAACCTTGCCTCTGATATATACCACTTGATGGGGATTTTGTAAAATTAAGCGTGTTAAGATTTTTATTTGTACAAGTAGGCATAAAAAAATTTACTTATTCAATTACACATGAATACATGGGTTGTAGAAGAGAATTTAATATTCAAACCTTTGCGGATCATGTAAAGGATATGTTTGTGGAGACTAGTGTTTGATAGTACAAAATTGCTATTTCGTCAAATTTGTCCAAATCCCACTAGGATGCAGAAATTGATACTTTTAGCCATTGAAAAGGCCTCTGATTGTCCTAAATTTTTGTGTGTTTATAATAACTTTTCATTTCGAACAACATATCTGAAAATTAACCCGATCCAATAGTGCAATTCTTTTTTATCCTCCTATCCATATCATGTCCGACCTGACTCTTTCTCCATATAGATCGCCACTTTTTCTTAGAGTTTTTAGAGCCTCCACACTATTAGTATGTTCAAGAGTTCCATCATATCTTTATATATAAATGTAAGGAAACCCAAATCCTAGTCCAACTGGGGAGATAAATCTATGACAATCCACAATAGGAATAAGGACTTATCCCTTATTGGGAATATGAATAATGTTATCTTTATTCTTTTAGGACCTAGAAAAAGACTACAAGGTAATTAAGGACTACACTAAGGAGCTCAAGAAAAATAATTAAATTACTTCCAATAAAAATAGGAAATTACAAACGAAAATCATAATTCAATTTCTATAATTTTATTTAGTAGTAATTAATACCACTAAATTATTTACTATTGCACTCTGTAGGTGACTAAAAGTTTAGGTCTAACCCACAAAGATTTGTGAAGATAGTTTGGCTATGGCAGATTGAATGAGAGTATTGACAATTGAATCACACACTTTAAGTTTTTATTGCTAGAATGCTTTTATTAACCCATTTACATCAATTTATCAAGAGGAATGATAAAAAAAAATTATTTTTAACTATTTTGTTGAATTAAAATTACATTTTTTGTAATTAAAAAAAATAAAAGTTCTTAATTAAGACGAAAGGAGTAAATTAATCAAGAAATCGACTTCTAAGTAGAAATGAAAAGCTTCCAATAGATACAATTACTAATATGAATATATGATATAGGATTATCACAAGTTTTTTGCAGTTAAATAAGGTAAAAATTAAAACATGTATTTTTCTTTTTGTTTTGTGAAGGCACACGCATGCACCATTTAGATGGGCAATTTTTAGTTGCTATATTTTTGAGGTGTGCAATTTATCTTTGATGTATCCCCCTTTTTTAATATTTTATTTTGTATTATAAAACATTTAATGTGGTCTATTCCTTTAGGATCTTTGTAAGTTCTTAGAAGTAATCCTTCATTATTATTATAATGTTTAATATTATTGGTGATATCACATTTTTGTTTAAAAAAAAGAAGTAGAAAACATGTATATTTTATATAAAGTAGTTAACTATGCTATATAAATGAAAAAAATGAGATCTTGCATTAGAATATGTGTATGATGTAATGTATAGTATACTTTTGTTTTTTCTATATTTAATTTACTATCATGTAATGTGAGAGCACACATTAACACTACCCTTTTCCTGAGGCAGAGGGAACTTGGGCACAGTGGGGGCTTAAGCCCCCAATTGGATTTGGAATATTTTCAAAGTAGTTATGGTATTTTTATATTTCTATATGGATCTTTCTGTGAAATTTAAAACTATGAGTACGTTTTTGTAATTTTTTTCAAACTCTAAGATCTAATTTATATTTGGTATTACAGAAAGAGTGATCTCTACCTTTGACCCTATTAATTATATATACAGAAACATATATAGACTTTCAAAATTTTAGATAAATTTTAGATATTATAGGCTTTCCCCTCATATAAGTGATTTCTATCAATTGGTCAATTTAACATTTAAACAAATAATTAAATCTCTAGAATACTATTTATTGATTATATTTTAGATTGAAAGATATCACATAGGCCTATATTCTATTTTCAAAATATATCTTATCTTCTGTCATCCTAATTTCGCTTTTAAGCAAATAAAAGAAAGGTTTAAGTCTATTTAATTTCTCCTAACTACAAATTACAAAAATTCCCTAAACCCCTTAGAGAAAAAGTATGAAATGAATGTATTAAAATGTGTGTATGTATTGGATTTTTTTTTTCTTAACATTGAGAAAGTTACAATAAAAACCATTGAAAATGATGATATCTTTCAATGTTTTCAAGATATAAAGCCTCAAAAGTCAAAATTTTCATAGCTTGTGTTGTCTTGTACATCTCCTTCTATAATTGATGTTTAATATACAATATTTTAGTGTTTCTATTCCTAATTAAAAATTTATTTAATATTAATCAAGCTCCACTAACCTTAAATCCTTCCTCCGCAGTTGCCCTTTTATATATTACACACACCGCTTATTGTAAAAACTTAGAATATTCTCATAATATTAAAATTAACTAAACATAAAGAAAACAACGTCCTTTGTTAGGTCGTCGTCCTAATTAACCTTAAGGATATATTACGTTGTAAACACCTACCCCTTTTATCTTGCGTTAATCACTCCTCAATTATGTCTAAGTTCTCATTTACCCGTATTAGGTTAGTCATTTTTGCCTTTGAATGCATTCACATAGACCAAAAAACTGAAATATATAAAAAATAGAATGTGATATAATTCTTTTAATCAATACATAGTTGCCACATTTGATATGTCAATTTTTATGTCAAACGTGTATGTGGATATAGAATTATTGATGCGTGTAAGGTCAGAATAAGCATGACTCTGAATCCCTGGTGTATTGATTCACACCTTTTGAATTATATTGAGAAACCCCTAAATTCAACAGATTCTTTTGTTTGCTTTCAAAAAATATGATATAGTGCCAACGTAATTAACGTGTTTATTTAGGTAAGTTCAATGGAAATTGTATATCGTATCATGTATGTCGAGCGCATTGAGTTTTAGTATGCGCACAAAACTTATGTTTCTGTATTGTGGCATGTGTGTTTACATGTATTTGTCTATGCATAGTTTCTTATAAGGTGGAGATATTGGCACCTCTAATATCTTTTGAAAATATTCTCACTTTTCATTTAGTTCCTAATAACCGAGTAAGGTATATGTTACTTGGTTGTAAATGATCGAGTATAAACTTGATAATACCTTACTCGGTTGTCAACAACCAAGTATATTAGTTTATATTCAACCGTTAAGAATCGAGTAACAGACACTTTACTCGGTTGGGAAGGATCGAATAAAAGTGAGAGTATTACCAATTGTTTTTAGGGTACTAATATCTCCACCTTTTCTTATAGGTTATACCGCAAACTCCAATAATTTTCACTGTCGTTTTTCTTACCGTACGTATTATTTGCATGTATACGTACCTCTATGTGTGAACAGAAAAATGGTAGTTAAGGAAATAACATCACTTCTTAAAACAAGCCATATATTACACTCCACTTAGATGAGGTCCACAAGGATGTAGCCTTCAAGCAGCTACGCAAACATACAAAGATATATAAAATAGTCTTGCTCACTTTTAAGGAACAACAAAATACTAGCTAGGGCTTGATACCAAAACCAAAGATTTATCTTTCGGTGACCCAAATCTAATCTTATACTATATGTATAAAATGTTAGGAGTGAAAAAGAGTGATTGTAAAAGCGCCACATGTCTTTCATTGTTGTTGACTAAAACTTGATTAACGTATCTTGTAGATTTGGCTCCTCTTCATTATCTTTCGGTCTAATTTTGTTTAAGGTGGTCTAATTTGAGAACTAAACGGATGAATTTTTTTCATGAAATTTGTTAGAGATGATTTATATGATGAATATATCATCTCCACAAAATTTTATTAGAAAATTCAATCTAAAAATAAGTGAGATGGCGATCTAAAATTTGAATGTTCAAAAATGAACAAATGTATTAAATTTTTATTATACCTACTTTCGATTTAAATTTCTTAATGAAATTTTGTGAACATGATCTACTTATTATAAAAATCATCTCTACCAAGTTTCTTAAAAAAGTCTCTATCCGTTTAACTCTCAAACGTACTAGACCCCCTTAAATAGAATTGGACCGAAGAAATAATGGAGAGGAGTCAAAGTCCCAAACCCTCAGTCCTCGCAGGCCAAAAATTCCTCCCACTGTTTTCATCCCTCTCTAATTTTTAGGTAATTTTTATCAACTCCCTCTAGAATGATTCCCTCTACATTCCACGTTGATCAATTACTCATGTATATATATATTATATAGTCATATTCATGAATTTTTGCCTTTTGCACAGGGCTGGCCCTGGGGCAGGGCGACCGCCCAGGGCCCAAAAATGAGAAGGCACATCAATTTTTTTGTATATGTATATATAATATAATATGTATATGTTTAAAAATTATTAAATAAATAAAATATCTTTCCAAAAATCTTTATTTAATAAGGCAACTTTCCAATAAAATGACACAAAATAGAGCTATGCCTATTCTTTTATTATTCTTCAATTTTCGGCTCTTCCTTTTGCAATTGCCTATTGCCCTCTTAGCATCATTTTGAAGCATCTAAAAGCTTTTTAGAAGATGAAAATGCACATAAAGGTTGAAGATGTAGTATATAGGTACTTGAATTATCGTTGTATTGGTTTTGAAGACATGTAAACTTGTACATTTTGAAATGAAGTTTGTAAGTACTTTTCAATTTTTAATTGTAATGTGTTTTTGGTGGAATACAAAAATTAATTGGTTTTTTTAATATAAAAAAATTAATATATTTATTTATAAGAGGACATCATTTTAAAATTTCGTCCGGGGCCTAAAATTGGCCAAGACCGGCTCTGCTTTTGCATGTGCATTTTTCAAATCTGATGCATTCTTCAAAGTTGGAGACATTTCTTTGACGAGGTCTAAATTTGTTGAGGAATTGTTCTGTCTCAAAATATTCATTTTTGTGTTATACATTTAAATTAGTCTTGAAATTTACACTATCTATATATACTTTGGAAATTCCTAATTTGCGAGTTCTGCATGTATTTATAAATTAATTTTGATAATTGCTGTACTCCTAATTTTCGGAGTTCATTATTTTCATTGAATGGTTAATTATTACATATTTACATTTAAATTATTCTCAAAAGTTAATTATTTTCATTGAAATGTATTTATGGGTTGTTTTCCCTATTAAATATGCTAGAACGCACTTCACTATATATATATACATACTAGAACCATTTTCGAATTCAAAGAAATTGTTAATTGTGGCTTCCAAATAAGTTGTCAATATATTTTATTTCTCAAATGCAATTTTCAAACATATATACTACATTGTAGATTTAATATGCAGTAGATAGTTAAAGCCTTTTTGATTTATAATTATCGATCAATTTTCAATAATTAAAAATGATTTTTTTTTGTTACATTACTAATTTGTAGCGTAACGTATGTAGTTCTGAATTAGATTAATTACTTTTTGATTCCAAATTAAAAATCTGATGGTTCAGTTTAAGAATTTATTTTCATTGCACTAATTAATTAATTTACAATAAAATTAATACATGATACAATATATTTCACTAATAAATAATTTTAATTTAACCAAACTTTTTTAAAGATAAGTTTTTGAGGCGCCCTTGCACGGGTTACTAACTAGTGTATCTACTAAATCTATGTAAAACGGATGACTTTTGTGAACTGCTGCCATCAGTGGCGTAGCCAGAAAATTTAGTTAGTGGAGACAAAAAATAATGATTCGTGAGGGCTTGAATGCGACAATTATTTTACAAGGTTCTTGTAGATTAGATGCATCTTGACCATTGGATATTGGTGATATTTGTTTTTAAAATTTCCCTGTAGCAACTACAAAAATCATAAACTAAACAAATTGGTATATTACTTGAAAAAATATGGCGTAATCAAGTACAAGTATGAATACCACTACCTACAAAATTTGTCATAAATTTCGAGTGTCATTAGGACATGTTATACCAAGAAATACAATTTTACCTCAGTAGTAGAAGTTTTCTAAAAATTAAGTGGTGTCAAATATACACATAAATTTAATTTATACTAAAAATTTATTATACTTAAGCATACGCGTTTAAGTTCAAGTGGGGTCATTTAACATGCATTATAAATAGTCTCTTTGATTTTCGGCGTAAAGAACTTCTCTCTCTTATATGAATTATTACATGAGCATTTTCAAAGTCCTATATGAATTAGGAAGTCTATTTCAATGTTATTTTAATATTTGAAGTGTTGTTTTAGTTTGACGTTATTTCCTTTTTAGATTTGGATTCTGATTTTAGTGTTTCGTTTTTCTATTTAAAATAGGATTTCTTTAGCTGCCATGGGTAAAATAAGACATTTTTCTAGCTAGTTGATGCAGGATTAGTATAACTATTATAAATATTTGTAGACTCAAGGCAAATTTAATACAATATTCATTAATTATTTTATTCGAATTTTGATATTAATTTTTTAGCTCGGTGAAAGTTTGATTTTTATTTTTCATTGAAAATGGAGTAAAAGATTTTGCGTGACAATATTTTTCCCAGAAAAACTAATAAATAATATTTTTTGAAAATAAGGGCCTATTGTTAATTATGTTTTAAAATGAGGCTTTGACCAAAATTGTATTTTGTGTAAACTTAACTTAATTTGTACAAAGTTGTGTTTGGTGCAAACTTATCTTTGCAATCAAAAAAATTTAATGCAAATTTGTTTTGCATGACGTGTTTATATTTTTTAACAAGTATATTCTAATGTTTCACTCATAAAACTCGAAAATAACATCAAATAAACCAAAATACATAGTAGTGTTTTAAAAAATAAAGAATGCAAACTTAACATTGTACAACCCCGAAAAATTTATCATGTATATTTTATTAATAAATGAGCTGTAGATATGTAATTTGTTAAAATTATTCTAAACCGCTGTTAATTAAATACTTATTTATAATTATATGTTAAAAATGTATGTAATGCAAACTTAATTTTGCACGATTCCATAAAAAATTACAATTTAAAAATTTACGACAAAATTAACTTTGCACTTCTTTTAGAGCTTAGTCAAATATTAGCCCTTAATTTACAAAAATCTTATTCATCGGTTTCTTTTGCAAATTTTTTTTTTCAAACAAGTCTCGTTTTTTAAAACCCATATTTTTATTTGGTTGAAGATCCTTTTCAAGAGGATTTCTGTACAATATCTTATTCTTATCTTAAAAATTTTAAGATTCTTTTTCCTACATTATCAACTCAAACCATCGCAGGTCAAATTTAGAACTTCTTGGACTTCAGCGTAAAAATATATTAAACTTATTTAACATCAATGCAATATATATATATATATATATATATATAATTTTAGGCATTTAATCTGTTGTTTAATATTTAAATAAAATATATATTAAATTATAAATCGTCCGCGTGTCGTAGAGATTGTTAATGGGGTTAAAATTGTGTGACAAACATAGTAGGAAAACATATATTTATATCTTCTATTATAAAGCGGGAAGCCATTTCGGATTATTGAAGATGCGTCAAATTTTTGGATTCCCAATTTTTTCCTTCCGGACTTTTAATTCACAAAAAAGTTTCATATTATATCATAAGCACGGGTTTCGAACACATGATGACAGCATGAGTGTTACAACTCTCAATTGTATGTTACTTACTAGTTTTTAAAATTTCTTTCTTTTTTTTTTTAAAAAATTAAGGGAGATCTTAGTCTCTCCCTTAATCTTACAAATAAAGAAAAACCGGATTGCCTACCACTGGACCAACCCCTATCCTCTTATTTCTTTAAATTACTTACATTCGAATAACACATGCATCGTGCGTGCACGAAAATATATTATTATTATTATTATTATTATTATTATTATTATTATTATTATTATTATTATTATTATTATTATATTATTGTATAAATCTGAAAGGCAATTAAAGCCGTTTTGGAGTTTTGGTTTTGCCTTTTTAAGCTTTAATTTCACAAAAAAATGAAAATTATAATATAGCATAAGCACAGGATTTGAATGCTTGCTGTCAACATGGGTAATGAGCTCTTAATCATTATTCTACTTATCATTACTTTAACATTTTTCTTTAAATTACTTATATTATAATAGTACATGTATCTGTGTGCACGAAAATCTAGTATATGTATCTATACTATTAATTAAATGTGAGTAAGATTTTGGTGTCATTATTTAGTTACTAACATACCGTTCATATGGCAAAAAAATATTTAAAACTTCCCTCGCAAATAATAAAGGTATATTTCTACCACTTGAGCAAACACAGTTACTAGTCTATTTGGATTGAGGGGAGAGAATGAAAAGGAAATTGTTAATTTGGAGGGAAATGAATGGAATTGAAATGAATTAGTTTTATTTTATTGTTATTTGGAAAGTTATGAATGGAAAAGAAAGTAATGAAAATAACTCTTGTTAAAGAATGAAATAAAGGAAAGGAATGTGATTTATTATATAGTTAACAAATTAGAGTTAAATTTGGAACAAGGTTAATAATTCATTAAAACTTGTTTCTTTTCCTCCTACAACAAAATAAATGAATAGAAAAAGGATTGACAATCTCTCATATTCCCTTCGCTTCCTTTTCATTTTCCATCATAAATCTAGTAAAGTGAGTGAAATGTAATCTCTTATCCTCTTTTTCTTCCTATTTTCTTAATCCAATCAGACTGTACATGTTTTTTTATGAGAATTTGTCAAGTATAATATTGCACACGCATTATATGTGTTGCGAATGCTAGTATATTATAAAGCGTTAAAGCCATATGCACCTGTAACACCAAAAAGGTAGGCTAAATTGTTAAATTTAGCCTACCATTTGATGAAGAACTTGCACCGATTATGGTATCAAAAAAATTGAAATGGACAAATGACGGATTGCATGTTAGCTAAGATAAGACTCCCCCAGCCAATATTTTGTGTATTAGCTCTTGGCATTAATGGTACACCCTCACATGACACACTCTATATCAGTTGAGGGGGGTTTGAAAAAAATAAATAAAATAGTCAACCGATGTACTATATATCAGATGACAAGAAATGATGCACACTCTATCATCTATGTTATATATTTGTCAGATGTTATCTTTACCATATATTTACTGATGCGCTAAGAAATTGATATAATTTATTATGTTAATTTATAATTTAGAGAGCGTAAAATGTTACTGATATTTATATTTTTAATGCTTCTCAGGTGTTAGAAAATAGTTAAAAAAGATAGAAAAAATAGATAAATTAAAGCATGTGAAGACACTTAAAGTGCTCAATACTTCCGAATACATAACTTTTTACTTGGAACTCCAAATAATGCAATTCTTGAGCCTAATTTCAATAGAATTTCGAGATCTACAACTTTTCAATTCAACACTTTTTCAAATTCATCCGTCTTGAGGTCCGAAATTATGACACAAAGTGCAGTAGTTAAAAATGACGAAAATTAAAATTGTATTTTAATGTGGGTCCAAATCAATTTAGCTAGCACTCCTTCTAGCCCAATTAATAATCTAAAGGCCAACTACCCATTAGTCAAGTCTAAGCCTATATTTATTAAATTAACAAAAGCCCATCAGCCATCATTAAAAACAATCATAAAAGGAAACAATATGGACAATTCTTGGGGAAGAAAGGCACCTTCTTTTTCGATTTCTTTCTTTCCTTCTTCTTTTACTTTCTGCTTTGAAGGCTTTGAAGATTGAAGAGCGTTTATTTAATTAATTTTATTCCAAGTAAGTTTATTTATCTTTTTGTTTATTTAATTTTATTCATGTTAACGTAAATTTGTGTTAGGGTTAGGATGAGTACATTTAATTGATTCATTTGCATGTATTCATGCTAATTGATTCTACTAATTTAATACTTTAATATTAAATATAATTCTTCCTATTGGATGCCTATTTTAATTGATAAACATAAAGTTGTATTCTCATTATTTTTTATTGGATTCACCTTATAATTTATTAATAGCGGATATAGGGTGTGTTTTAACGGATGTAGTGAGTGTTTTGATTTTATACATAAGTTTGGTTGTGGAAGAATTATAATTGAATTTTATAAATTAATTACACTTGAATGATTTTATTTTCCGCATCTAATAGAGTTGAGAGACCTAATTAGTGCAAGATAAGAGTAAAGTTTATGCGTATAAATACTGAGGAAGATGATATTAAATTTATGACTCCAAAACCCTAATCAATTAATTCATTAATTTTATTATCTTGTTTTGTATTATTTAATTTAGTTCCATTACTTTAATTTACTTTCTTTGCTTGGCTTTATTTAATTTGCTTTATTTTATTAGTTTGATTCTCATAAATTTTTCTTTACTAGATTAGGAGTTTAGTGAAATATTAACAAAATAATTATAAAGCATACTGTTTGAGTCTCTGTGGGATCGACATCGCTTACACGCTACACTATAAATTGATTCGTGCACTTGCGAGTATTAAAATTTATCACAACACTTACCATATTACATTTTTTTAGCATTTAAACAATGCTGGTGCATTATTGCTAAATTTAGCTTTTTAGCACACATGTGGAGATGGCCTAAGAACATCTCCATTGTGCATGGTAAAACTGTAAGGTAAAAAACCATTTTTAACATAAAATATGGAGCATGCCATGCAGCATGTAGGGCAAAATTTTTGGGTTGCAACCACACGACACAGTGAATGTCGTGTGGTGATACATGTCATCACCACCCTATGACACTTTGTACATCGTGTGACTCTTCCCCCAACGGCTCCTTCCAACGGTCCTTTCTTCTCTTAATAGTAGAATTTTTAGGGTATTTGTCCTGTTCTCTTAAAATTTTCACTATATCAAAAATATATCATTTATCTCACTACTCATATATATACACTTAATTTCATTCATTATTCTCCCCCAATTTCGAGTTATACTAGTTTTTTTGAAGATAATCAATGTATTATTTTATTTTTTTAATTTTTTTATTCATTATATATAAATTTATTTGTTTGTTTCATATTTTATATTATTTTAATTTTAATAATTGCATGTTTAAAATTTAATGGCAATTTATCTATAATATAATAAGGAATAGTTATTTTGAGAAAAGTACACTCAATAAATCTACCAATTCAATGTTGTAGAATAATTTTTGTCTAAAATCAAATAATTCACACCATAAGTTTATTTATTTTCACACAATCTCCACATTTAAATAAAGAATCATACACACAACCATACACACATTACCACACACTTCAATATAATAAATTTTTTGTTTATTTTAAATGTATTTTTTTAAATAAAACTCATATTTAATATTTTTTAAAAAAGGTTTCTATGCATGTGGGTCATATAAAAACTTTATTTTCATTTTATGTAATCATGTTATATAAATATTTTTTCTTAATATAATGAAAATAATTCAAACATATTTCAGAAGATCTAGTATCTCAAATCCTCCCGATGAAGGTGGTTCTAGTACACAAGCTGCTAGGCCTAGCTCTGCAAGACGAAGATCGACTGAACGTCGTTCAGAGCCCAAAACTGAAAGAGGTTCTAATACACAAGCTGCTAGGCCTAACTCTGTAAGACGGAGATCGACCAAACATCGTTCACAGTCCGGAACTGAAGGAGGTCCTAGTAATCAAGGTGCAAGTTCATCTTCCCCTTTTGCTAATTATAAAAGGCTTAATTGCTGATGATATAAATCATATTTCTAAAATGAAAAGAACATCTGAAGGTGATTTATTCTACATAAGATCGACTTGGCACACTGCAAGAAATATATATAATAGTCAAGCTAGTTCGTCCTCGGCATAAGTGTTGGCACTTGATTAGAGTTATACTATTTGTACTTCGAATTATGAAACAATTCAACTGCCTTTACCACAAGATAGACCTTTAATAGAAGCCTTAGCAGCTATGATGCAGTCGCGGGGTATTTGGCGAAATATTTACATCAATGTAATGAATTGTGCCAATCAATTAAAATATCAATTATTTATGCAATCGGCTGAAATGACACAACAATTAAAGAAAAAAGATCGTCAAATTTTGGAAAAAGACGCATAGATAGAACGATTGCGTGAGTACTCGCAATCATATTCACAATGGCCTAACCTAGATAATGATTAGTTCAATTATGTCATTTTATTGTTTACTTTTTAATGTCCGTGTCATAAGTCATTGAATAATTGTTCGCACCGCTTGTTTATGTAAAATACATATTATCAATTTCACTATTTATTTTTTTAAATAATTAAATGGGAGGCCTTCCCAAACTCCGACCGTAGTGAAATTTTGGTAGCACGTATATAACATATTCTTGTGAAACATATAAGAGAATTAGGACGATCCAACGGTGGGATATATAAGTAAGTATGTCCTTTATCTAGACCATTTGTTTAAGTAAAATACATATCGTCAATGCATGACACACTATCCAGTGCATTGTGTTGGACACACCATTCTACACACAATTTTTTATAAATGAATACATGTTCACACTATCTTTAAAAGACAATTATTCCATATTTTCCTAAATTCTGTATGTGTTGTTAAATATATCATAAATACTAAATATGTCTACTTCAAGAGGTTTTTACAGCCAAGATACAGTAGATGATGAAATACTTTTGCTATCTCAACAAATGGCAAACTTAATTGAAGATGATGATGATGATGATGATGATGAAGATGATGATGATGATGATGATGAAGCTGTTGCATATAATGAAGGGATAAGGCAAAAGGCTATATATAATATTAATATTTTGGAGTCGACCGAAGTCTCTATAAAAAGATATAAACATCGACAAAGACAGGCTGCTTTTTTAAGGCTGTGGAATGAGTATTTTGCGAAAAATTCAGTTTATCCCGAAACTTATTTTCAACGTAGATTTTGCGTGCAACGAACACTATTCAACTGCATTTTGGAGGTCGTGGCGAACTATGATATAGTATTTCGGCCAAAAATCCGACAATTTAAGTCGTCTTGGCTTAAGCCCCTACCAAAAAATTATTGCAGCACTACAGCATATGTGTTATGGGACATGCGCTGATATATGGGGAGAAGACCTTGCAATAGGTGAGTCCATTTCAATAGCGTCATTAAAACAATTTTATAATGCTATTATAATTGTATTTGGTAGTGAGTACCTTAGAGCACATACATTAGCAGATGTGCAGTGTCTTTCAACTGAAAATTCAGCTCGTGAATTTCCTGGGATGCTTGAAAATATTGATTGGATGCATTGGATATGGAAGAATTGCCTAGTTGCGGGGAAAGGGTCATTTCGTGGTCATAAGCACACTCCAACAATTATATTAGAAGTTGTTGCCTCCTGCGACACTTAAATATGTAATTCGTATTTCGGTATGCCATGCGTGAATAACGATCTTAACGTGTTGGCGAGATCAAATGTTTTTAAAGATCTATTACATGATAGATCTCCACCAGTCAATTATGAAATAAACGGCAATCATTATAATATGGGGTATTATTTGGCTGATGATATATATCCGAGCTACGCCACTATTGTAAAAAGTATAAAAATGCCAAATTCAGATAAATAAAAAGTATTTTCAGTAACATAAAAGAATGTTAGAAAGGACGTAGAATGGACTTTCGGAATTCTACAAGTCCGATTCGCTATCATACAACAACCTGGGAGATTTTGGACCCAAGCGTCGTTAAGTACCGTAATGCAAGTATGTATAATACTGCATAACATGATTATTGATAATTAAAGGAGAATATATTAAGATTGTGAGTATGATCAAATTAAAGACCTTCCACCGTTACAGCGAAATCCTACAGTGGTCTTTAATGATTACATGCATCTTCGCAATGAGATGACCAATTCTGCCACACACAATCGTTTGTGTGCAGATTTAGTGGAACACATTTGGGCAATGCATTCTAAATCATAGTTTAATATGTTTTAGAATTCTACTGTATTTTTTCAACTTCTTTTGTGGCATTTTTCTACTAAAATGTATATTTTTTAAGTTTTAATGTATTGTGTTTCTTAAATTTTGAATGTATTGTGTTTTTTAAACTTTGAATGCAATGTTTATCATTTGTAATTTAATTATCTTAGTATGTAATGTTAATTTATTATATTCATAATAAGACAAAAATATAAAATATAAAATAATTATATTGTACATGGTCATATGAAATGAATCATAATATTCAAATACATGTTATTAATTAATTGCCATATGACTTGTAACATTACTGAACATGTAAGTGTAATGCCAAGTCATCTCGGGAGACGTGTATGGCACATGTAAAATTTTATCATATTTTCTTATCCTCTCATACATACTTTTATATTACATTTTATCATGAATTAGATTTTCCTTATCCCTATCTTAAATTTCTCAATAAGTTTTTGTCATCTATAAATAATACTTACATTTATCCATATATCCACACAATTCTCCCTTTTATATGTAAAAAGAAAATAGGCAGTATGGATGAGAAAATAAAAGAGAAATGGAGGAAAATCATAGCAAGTTATGAAGATGGTGGTAGAGTAAGCCTACATATATTTGTAACAAAAGTTTTTTGGAAATATCATCTGTCTCGCTAGGTAAAAAAAGCTAAAATTATATAGGAGAGCGAGAATAGAATGGGTCCATAATTATTTACGGAATTATGTCCCTACAGAGTTATTCTCAACTATATTGGAAAATCCCAAATTCGATCCTAAATATCGATTACTACCTTCATTAGCCAAGCAAACATCTATTTTTACACTTCTACAACGACGAGCTGAAGAATGTAGAAGGCGTGCGAAACACCAAACATAATTAAAGCGTATAAATCCAAGTTTAATATGTAATGAGGATATTTTTCATTGAGATTAGGAAGACCACGCGTTTGAAGAATATGAAATTGAAGAGTCAAAAATATATCCAGACGATATTTCTTCATCAGACGAAGCTGACGGATAATTATTATTAATTTTATGTAATGTTAAACCTTTATGAAGCTTTTATCTATATTTTTATAAAAGAATGTATTATTTTACTTTGTTATATGAAATGAAAATCGTTTTTTATTAAAATAGAAGTTCACAACAGAAAAACATTAAATTAAAGCACTAAAAAAACACGACTCAGAAGTATTGATTGGCCGAATTTTACTGTGACGATTGTTAGAGTCTTCGGTTCAAAAACTCTTGAAGACGGTAATTGTACAACTCTCATTATTGGTTACTTACACGCGTTAAATCCATTGACATTAATGCATTTTCTTCAGCGAGATCAACTTCTTTGTTTCGCCTTGCCTCTTCACGGATATTTCTTTGTTCTTCTTCTTTTCTAAAATTCTCTGAACGAGACATGTGAAGCACATTTCTTCATTAGCTTTTGCTTTACCTTTTCTTCGTTCATTTTATTAAATGCCTTTGATCTCTTTAATTCCGCCATTTTGGAAGCTAATAATTTGGATTTCCCTTAATTTTTTTGTCCAATTTCACATCAGTTCTTCCTGTTGACCTAGAAGGTCTTAATCTTATTTTGATAATAACAATAAATCAATCATGTGTAATTTAACATGTGTGTAGAAATAATTATAGCCATATTTCAATGATCATCATATGTGGACCAAAACCAATTAATCCAAACCGAGATCATTCCTCTACAAGCATTGGACAAGAGAAGAAAATCAATCTCATAACAATGTAAATCCATGGAGCACAAAGATCAAGGATCACTTGCAAAAGCTTCAAGACAAAAGTTTCAAGTGAAGATCAAATTGAAGAAACAAATTAAAACATTCAAAGACTCGTCTATTCGACATTTAAGTGAGTGCTTAGGATTATTTGTAAAGTTTCTTATTTGATGATTATTATAGCTTATATACATTGATCCAGCTTTCTTAGATTGATCAAAACCAAGTTTGAATCAAAATCATTTCAAAACATCATTCTAGTAAAAACCGGTTTTGAAATAAATTCATATTAAATTCAAATGATCATATTTTGAGTTTTCCTGAAAATAGGTGTCTTAAGAACTTATTTATAAAGTTCCTAAAGCATTGTAATTTATTTGGGAGCTTATATGCAAAAGTGCAAAAAATAGAATTTTGGCCTGATGGACAGAGCCAATCAATCGACTAAGCAACTTTGCTCAGTTGACTATGGGTCCATCAGTCGACTAATGAGCTTTGCTCAGTCGACTGATGCTTCAGAATATAGCCGTTGAATTTTTGATTTTTTATCATTTTTAGTACCAAACTTTTACCAAACCTAAAAAACGGCTATATCGCTCTTGGGACTATATATATGACTTATTAGACACACTTGAAAAAAACTTTTGATCATTCTTACATACAAACTTCATCTATGTTCAATATCAAAAAATTCAAGAATTTATTTTTGATCAATCATTATTATTGAACTATAAATCTTGACCAAACAAGTAACTCTGGTGTAAGCTTCAATTGTATCTCTTAAATACTTTAGAGTGGTTGTTCATTGGTGTGAATCACCAAACAATCTATATTCAAATTGTGAGAGGTAAATCTCATAGGAAAACAAGAAGGTGAATTCTTATTTAGTATTTGTGAGAGGTAAATCTCACAAATTAGCAAGAGAGAGATTTTTGTGGGAATATTGTGGTAAAGCAATATTTGTAAGAGTGTGTGAGACAACAACACTTGTAAATGTTTGATCTTCACCAGGAAGAAGATTAAAATTAGTGGAACTTCTCGAGGAACTAACCAAGCGCGGACGTAAGGTTTTAGGAAACCGAACCGTGAGGACAAAAAGCCTTGGACTTCTATTGGTTTAATCTTTCTAACTCAAGCTCTCTATTTATTGTTATATTATTGCTTGTATTTTTGAGATTGTTTATTTGCTTGTCTTGGGATTGATTACTTGAATTGATTATTTTCTTGTTATACTTGTTTAGCTTAATTGTTTTGCTTAAACAATTTCTGAAAAGTTTTTAATTCCGCATTACGTTTTTAAAACCCCATTCACCCCCTCTTAGGGTTGATTTCTGACTAACACTTCCAATTGGCCGGTTTAAATATAGACCTTCAATGTTAATCGGGGAAGAATCGTCGTCTATATTATTTGAGAAACCAACAGTATCTTCAGATGGCCCGTACTGGGAGTGTTGACTGTTCGAAGATGTTGTTATTAAACTAAAATATTGGAGCTCCTTTAAAATTTGATAACAATGATCAAAAGTAAAAGATTTAGTATTTGATAAGGTCCTCCGAACTAAAATTTTAGGTTGCTCGTGGTATTTGACAGTAATAACCTCCCACAATCTGTCAAAGGTTTGATTATTGCCTTCAATTGAATCGACATTTGTACTAATATAAGCTCGACACAAAGTTTCGTCTTAAAAAACTTTAATATTTGCTCCTAGATTTCTAGACATAATTAAAAAAAATATGAAACTTCTATCAAAACTATAATAACAATATAGAGCAATGAGAGAAACACAAAATATAAAAACTTTTCGAATTTTTTATGAAATAAAATGAACTGTTGAAAATTGTAGAAACAATGTGGGGCTATTTATAATAAAAAAGGGATGAAAGAGCCGTTACACATAATGGACGGATTTTTGAAATCTAAAATGCAGCACATGATGGACTGAATGTCGTGTGTTGAGCCACAACATTCTTTACATCGTGGAGCACTATGTTTCTATTACACGACACTCTTTTCGTCGTAGGAAAGATGATTGAACCGCCTACAATAGACATTTTATTTTGGTGAAGATATAGCAGCTGTATGATAATTTTATCATTTTACTAGTATTCTAACTTGACTATTAACAATTACCTATCGAGCTGTAATGACAGATACAATAAATATGGCATAATAGAGTGCACATCGGAGATGGTCTAACCCGTTATAATTTAAGCCGTTTAGGCCAGCCAGGGCTGGAACATTAGTCTAGTTTAATTTAGTTGGGTGTTAACTGTTAAAACCCCGAGACCCAGTGAGGCCCAATTTTACTTCCGGCTTTCTGTCTCTGTCAAGCATTGTATCAAACACCTCTCCTGCATTTGCATATTCATTCATAATTCATTCCTCTTTCCGACACCACCGCCGCACCCCCAATCTCCACCGTCGACGAACCCCAATCTCTCTTCTTCAAGCTGGTCCCCAATTCTCTCTCTCTTTCCTTCAACCCTCTCCCTCTCCCACGCTACGCCCACCACTTGAACTCTTTCTCACATGGTATCACACTCTCTTTCTGCTTCTCCTTTCTATTTCATATATTATTATATTAGGGTCCTTTTATTAGTGCTTTTATAGTTTGTGAATGGTGTTGTTTGTTGCAAAGCTGGTTTTCCTCACTATATATTGTCTTACTATGTTTTCTTGCTCATTCTGTTTTTGTTCTAGATATCTTACTGGTAAAATACAGAGTTAGTTATGAACAGAAAAAATCATATTTTATTGCTACTCATTTTGTTTTCTAGATTTTAGTATTTCTCTCTTCTTGAGGTGTTTAAAGGTGGTATATTTATCGGAAACTCTGTTAACATGATATTATTTAGGGAACCCCATTATCACCAAATTCCAAAAGAGCTATCCATCAAATTTTGACAATCTCTTCCACTTATAGTTTTGTATAGTTGATATCGGTCCCAAATTAAGAGTCCATATTTTAATTTGGACGCAATCGAATGAAATTTGTTCATTTATGTTGAGATTTGGTACATTGATTTATTTTATAAAGTGGATTCTTAGTCTGAGACGCCTCAAAAAGGTAACGTGGACTCTTATTTGTGAAGGAGGGATTATAGAATCTAAAAGTTGTTGGATTGGTGTTGTACACTTGAATAAGACCTAAATATAGGCATACGCCCCCAGATGAATGAATAATATTTGCTTGTTGCATACATGTGAAGATAATTAGATTTGAGACTATCTTTTGTTTGGGTTCTAGAAATCTACATTGCATGATATTTTTGAGTTTTAGAATTGCTAGTAATTTTGTGGTGTCATTGTCATTGTTAAGATGAACTGGTCAAATTGTTCCAGATTATTTTCCAAAGATAAGTTTGCAAGAAATTGTTATAAAAATTTTAGGTTTTGTAGTTCAATCTTTTTGCATCGATTTGTAGTATTGATATGAGTTTTAACAAATGTTTTACAGGTCCAAGGCCTTGTAAAATATTTATAATTTTTGGGAACGGAATGGCTTCATAAGCATTGTGAACAAACTGAAGTATTTGTAGGATCCTCCAACTTAGAAGGTGGTTGTAACAACTAACAACATTGCTAGACTTGTATTGTTATTCCCTTTATTTGTTGGTTTTCAAATTGTATATCAAATTTGCAGTTTGGTGATTGGGAACGTGTCGAACGTCATACTGAAATTCCTTGCTCTGTTATTAGTACGTAGATTATCTGTTATAGTTGATTTCTCTTTTGTTATCTTTCCTTTTCTTGACAAGAAACAGTGTTAATGGCAATCACTTCACTTCCCAGTTTCTTCCATTATCAGACTGTGAACTACTTCCTCTGGCAGCCAATTCTGGCCCTTGTTAGAGCAGTTTCCTCCATATTACTTGGATATAAATTTCCAGAAAGACAACATTGTTTTTTTTTTTTTTTTTTGTTTTTGCATTCTGTTTAAATGGCACCAACTTATGAACATAATGCATTAATCAATTATAAGTTTTCAAGAATTTAATAATAGCAGTGTGTGCTTACTAAATTCATATAATATTATGGGGATTTAGTAACAACATTGGTTGTTTTGCAATTTGTTTAATATTGCTTCTAAGAGGTCTGATATCCTGTGTAACAGAAATAAGAATAAAGAATTATATGTATTTTTTTGAGGATTTTGAGCAAAATCGGCAAAAGTGTCATGGTTCAATTTTGTATTATTGATAATTTAAGTCATTTTGTGATTGCAGAGACATAATGGAGCAAAGACTAGCTAATACCTGGAGGATTACAGTGAATGAGAAGAAATTCATAGAGACTGCATTACTTTCTGACCTAAGAGTTGATGGTCGGCGTCCATTTGACTATAGACGACTAACTATCATGTTTGGTAGGTAAGAATCTTATGACAACCTCCTTGTCTCTTGGTTGCAGTTTCTTCTTAGGTGCAATCTTGTATGTAATTTCTTTAGATCATTCTTGAATTTTTTCGTGGGAATCTGTGATTCTTCATTTCATGTATGAACCAACCTGGAAATTGATCTTCTTGATGTTCAATTGATGTCAAACTAGCATCTCTACGTCTGAGTTAAGTTGTAATTGGGGTGCAGCAGTTCATTGAGATTGTTATTTTAGAAGACTGATGTGGGAGTTATAGGCTTATTTATAGTGGCGGCTCAATTTTTTGTGATATTTGTGTATTTTTTTTCAGAGTCTTGTGTAGTTTCTGGCTCATCAATAGGGGCTTTGGTGGACTGCTGGTTCACCAATGGTGTAATCTTCTTTGTAACGCTTTGATTATTTGATTTTAATAAAAGCATTTTGTTTCTAATAAAAAAAAATGAGCCACCTCGCAAGTCCTAACAATTTCTTTAATGACAATTAATTGTTAGTATAAGGAATTCAATCACCTGTATTGTTCAATAATGAACCCACTTTTTCTATAGTAGCATCATAATTTTTGTTAAAACTTTCTAGAGATTGTTGCATATTATTTTGTTAGTGAAATTAAATCCTTAAGAGCACATGGATGATTGGATGCCTATACTGTAGTTGCAATTAACAAAATTAATTTGCCTATGATTGTTGTATATGCATGTCCAAATTATAGTTTGATGGAAATTTTTATTAACTTGTAAAAATTGTGTTGAAATGAGTAGGGAAGATGGCTCAGCTGAGGTGCAGCTTGGCCAAACTCATGTTATGGGTTTTGTCACCGGCCAATTAGTTCAACCTTATAGAGACAGGCCGAATGAGGGGACACTTTCAATCTATACTGAGTTCTCTCCAATGGCTGATCCTTCATTTGAGGCAGGTCGTCCTGGAGAATCTGCTGTGGAATTGGGACGCATTATAGATCGTGGTTTAAGGTATCTTTTTGTTACTACTACTCGTCCTTACAGAGGCACAAATGCATCCCCAAGTGATTATAAATAAATCTTTTCCCCGGATATAGCATTTTGCCCTTCAAGGTTTCTGATCTTTTTTGTTCAATTATCCGTTGTTTGCAGATAAATTGTGAACATATATACATGTACTCTAGCTAGCTAGCTTAAGTGGTTATTACTATGGCTAAGTGAAATAAATGTGTGTTGTGCCTCGTAGAAATCATATGTGGCATTACTTGTTCTCTTCCGATATAAATATTAAGTCCATTTTACATTTGCTTTCCAATGAAAGTTAATTTGTGTGAAAAAGGAATCTTGTGATAGACAAATTTAAGTTTATCTAGAGTTTGAAAATCATGGAAAATATGCGAGTTTGAATCGTTTAAGCCACCAAGTACCTAGGAAACTAGAACTTGTTTTTCAATTAATAGTGAGAATAATTTACTCTTACCCCTGTTAGGTGCTACGCAATCAATTTTACTAATGTTTAAGTAGCATTCAGTGATGAGTTTACGTAAATAAAGTGACTCCTTGCAGGGAAAGCAGAGCAGTGGACACAGAATCACTTTGTGTTGTTGCAGGGAAGTTTGTATGGTCCATCCGTATTGATCTTCATATTCTAGACAATGGGGGGTAAGTTGTAACAAAATTAAGATCTGAATCAAATTTCATCTTTATTTTCCATGTAGTAATGATTTTGTAAACAATTTCCTCATTTTGTTTTTCAATGAACCAGAAATCTTGTTGATGCTGCCAATATTGCTGCTTTGGCATCTCTCTCTACGTTCCGGAGGCCTGAATGTACACTAGGAGGAGAAGATGGCCAGGAAGTGATCGTACATCCACCTGAAGTAAGCTCATTCATTCTCGGTTCATTTTCTTATGTGATTTAACTTTAAGATGACCTTATGCCTGTATTAATTAACCTGACTCATCAAATCCTTTGGATGTTAAAGCCCATCTAGTTCATTTTCCTCTCTTGTGTCAAGGGTATCTGTAGACTTCACCTAAATATACTCTTTATTGTTAATTATGACATCATAAAATTTGAATTATTGGGCTAACCACTGAGGTAGCTCAGTTGTTATGCTAATGATGCCATTCTGTGTTTAGGCAATTCCGCAATTCATGTTTTCTCTTACAAGCCAATTCTCATTTTAGTTGCATGCTTAGACAACTTAAGCCATCATAATTTAGTTCTCAAGTTGCTTTGCCTTGCATTGGATTTGACAGGTAAGGGAGCCTCTTCCGTTGATAATACATCATCTCCCTGTGGCTGTAACCTTTGCATTTTTTGGTAAAGACAACATTGTGGTATGCAAAACAAATATAGAACTTTTTTTTGTCCTTGCTTTCTCAACAGAGAGCATCTACTACCTAGAGAGGCCTGTTCTAATTGTGAATTCTCAATCTATTGTAACAGGTGATTGATCCTACCCATTATGAAGAGGCTGTCATGGGAGGAAGAATGACCGCTACACTTAATACGAATGGTGATGTTTGTGCTATTCAAAAAGCTGGAGGAGAGGGTGTTATGCAAAGTGTTATCATGCAGTGTTTGCGTATAGCTTCTGTGAAGGCTGGCGATATAACAACGAAGATAAAGAATGCTGTGAGTTTGTTGGAAGCGACGTTTCTTGTACATTGTGTTAAATATTAAACTTTAAGTTGACAAACACACAGACAGACACAAACTCTTGAGACCTACTCTCACAGTGGATAGACAGGATTATTGGCTGAAATGCTATAAATTTCTGTGTTATTGCTGCTTCGTAATCATCCTTTCTCCAAAGCAAGCCAACCTTGACAGCCAAGGAACATTTCTCATTTTTGTAACACATCATGATTTGTTGCATGAATATTGTGTTTTTATTGCACAAAACTTGCATAATTTTATGAAGGTGCGATGTATCACGGTATGTTTGGATGTATTGCATATTTTTTTGCCCTTCTCTGAGATAAAAGTGATTTTTCCCTCTTTCTTTGCAAGTTTAAGGAACTACAACCTGTGATGATCTATTATGCTATGGTGGTATATTGTCATCCCAACAACTGGGGTAACAGTTTTAACCTTGTCAGCTTAGTTAGGGAGCACTGACCTTAGGGGCATGTGTGCCCGACTAGCTAATGCCTTAGGACTCTATGGCTCCTAGAGGTATTTGGATTGCTGGCTAGAACGTGAGGTCCCTAGAGGCACTATGTGGTCCTTTTTTTTTTTTCCCACTTTGAAAACTACAATCAAATTTACTTCTTGAAAGGTATAAGAATTCTCCAACTAAATATTTCCAGTAATTCAACCGCCAAAAACAAAGTAATAACCTTTTTAACAAAAAAAAAAAAAAAAAAAGAATGAAAAAGCATCTGCCTATCCCCGCCTAGGCTACCTCAGCCCACGCAAACGTCTGGGCATCTTCTTAATCTTTTCACTGATATTTAGAGGCCTAGGTTAGGCTGTCTGGCATTACCTAGCCCCCATAAGCCTCCTTAGACCAATGTGTAGAGCACTGTGTAAATCTCAAGTTTTCATATAAGGGCCGACTATTAATGTGATAAATTACAGACCCTTTACTCATTAGTTCACTTAAATGAAGTGAACTGATGTTTGTTCTGATGATTCTTATTTCCTATTTCTGCTGATCGATTGGTTTGCTAAATCTAACCTGTAGGAATGGATCTTGTTCAATGCCTAAATTTTTTATTAATTACTGCAGGTGGAATCGTACAACACGGAAAGAGCATTACGAAAGATCAAGCGCCACGCCTCTGTTGTTGCTGTTAATGTTAGCGAACCTGATCAGAAGGGACCCAATGATATGTCAAAGCATCATCCTATGGAAAGTGTGAGCCAGAAGAGCAATGACATGGAAACTGAGAGTCTATCATTTGAAAAAGAAGATAAAACTAGCAGTAGAGATGGGAGCACCAAGAGCTTCATTGGTGGACCCTCGAGTTGGTATGGTTTCTCTTGCTCTTCATACATTTGAGACCCTGTCCTGATATGTTCGATATCCAACCAGATATTCTTAACACAACCTAAGAAGCATGGATTCGGGATTCGGGATTCAGATACGATACAACATGGATTTGCCTACCCCATTTTTAGAGAAAAAAGTAGGATACGTTAAAGATACACTTATTATCCTATATATTATTATATATTTTCATACCAAAAACATTTAAATATCATTATATCAAACAAATCAGTAATAGAAACCTCAAAAAATACAATCAAATATCGACCCATTCATCTATTATAACCTTATCTAGCCCTACTTTTGCTTTGATATAATCTTTAAGTTGCTTTCTCTTAATATTTATAATTCATTGGCATGCTAAAAGTTTTAACTCAATAAGTAATGTTTGTGATCTACGCATTTGCAAGTCTTCAAGAGTATAGATCGAGTACCAGAAACTACAAATTTATTCATTAAATTTGGATGCCTAGTATCCGATACGTATCCAAGGGTATCCCCAAACTATAGGTAATTACGTTTTTATCCATTTATGTAAAAATAAGTATTCGATACGTAACCGAGAGTATTGATATCCGATGTGTTTACGGCACGGGCATGCCACCTTCTTCGAAGTATCCGTGCTGTCATAAATTACTGTATTAACTAATAATGATTCTTGGTTTCCAAGGATTTTCGACTGTTCTGTGAAAAAGGAGTGGGTGAGTATTACCTGTTACATACCATTGATCAAAAGAAGGAATACTTACCATGGGATGTCAGACCCCCTTGTAACAATCAAAAGTGAAAATAAAAAAATATTAAAGGCATTTATTGCCTAGAGTAGCCTAAATCATTTTGATATTTTATTACACTAGGGAGGGCATGAGATTGATTCCCCCCTCCACCCACCTAATAAATTGGTATGTGTTTTGCCATATATCCTTTACGATTAGGTTCGAAGCTGAGTTTCTTTCTTGTTAACTTTTTTTGGAATTTTGTGGCTAAGCAAAGTCCTGCATATTTGCTATTTTCTATTGGACTTTCTTTGTATGTCACCCCCCTTGTTTTTCGTACATTCACATTTTAAGCATAAAACTAAACACCATAATCACTTAAGTTTTCTTTCCCTTTCACTAGATTCACAGTTTGGATATTTTTTTTAAAATTTCTTGTCTCACTTTCCTATATCAGGGATCCATATTCAAAGGGCATTGATTCGGATTCATTGAAAGCTTCTCTAGCTTCACATGGTATTTAACCTATTTATCATTATTAAAGTATTAAGAACTCCCCATATTGCATCTCTTACCACATATTGTGACATGATTTGTCAAGTTCAATCTCAATTTTCTCTCTTGTGAAAGTTCTGAGTTGTTCAGTTCACATTTTAATTGTAATTTTTTTTTTGTAAAGATATTTTTTATGTTATGTGAAATCTAAGAGATTTTTTTGGGAATTTCGGTAATCAATTGCATCTATTGAGTGATTCAGCTACGAGAATAGATAGTTTGAAGGAGGCTGGCTCTTAAGCTCATCATATGCTATCCATCCCTGGTTCACTGAACTGTATTCTAACAATCTGAACTCACCCTCATGGTTTGACAGTGATATACTCTCGGCACTTTGACATGGATTCTAAATAGAGGTCTCAAGATATGATTAGTGGCAAGATTCTTTGTGCGATCTCATTATGTTTTTTGCTAATTGACAGCAAGGCTTATGTCGACTGATTGAATGGTATTCATGCAATCAGAGGCTTCTTTTAGTTCAATTGGCCTGTTTAGAGGCTAATTTGATACATTTTGAATTATAAACCGGACATACCAAGTTATTATTTTCCTGTTAAGACCAAACTATACCGTGTGCATGTGTTTTGTGAGAGAATAATGAGAAATTGTTATATTGATTTACAATAATGAGAGCTTATATTTATACAAGAGGAATCGCTATTAAACTAGGAAACTATTTAACTTAGGAATGTACACCTAATATATATCTATACACACTATTTAACACTCCCCCTCAAGCTGGAGCGTACAAATTGTATATTCTTAGCTTGTTACAAATATAATTGACTTGAGGACCCCCGAGAGACTTTGTAAATATATCTACTAGGTGGTCATTTGACTTGACATATCCGGTAGCAATGTCCCTTGAAAGAATCTTCTTTCGAATAAAGTGACAATCAATCTCTATATGCTTGGTCCTCTCATGAAAGACGGGATTAGAGGCAGTATGGAGAGCTGCTTGATTATCACATATTAACTTCATCTGCTGAACCTCCATAAATTTTAGCTCCCGGAGTAATTGTTTCAGCCATATGAGCTCACATGTTGCTTTAGCCATGGCTCAATATTCTGCTTCAGCAGTGGATAGAGTGACAACGGATTGTTTCTTGCTCTTCCAAGTCACGAGATTACCCCCAACAAAAATGCAATATCCAGTGGTTGAGCGTCTATCGGACGGACAACCTGCCCAATCTGCATCTGAATAGCCAATCACTTGAGTATGCCCCATATTTTCATATAACAGGCCGTTGCCTGGCTCTCTCTTGATGTACCTTAGAATACGAATAGCTGCATCCCAATGGCTATCACATGGAGTACTTAGAAACTGACTGAGAACACTCATCGGAAACGCAATATCAGGATGTGTTACCGCGAGGTAGTTAAGTTTATCAATAAGTCTCCTGTATTTACTCGAGTCTGGTAAAGGCTTCCCCTGATTAGGTAGAAGCTTAGCATTTGGATCCATTGGAGTCTCGACAGGTTTGCTGCTGGACATGCCTGTTTCTTCTAAGATATTCAGGGTATACTTTCTTTGGGAGATGAAAACGCCATGTTGGGATTAAGCAATTTCTATTCCCAAAAAGTACTTGAGCTTGCCCAAATCTTTTGTCTAAAAGTGTTGGAATAGATGTTACTTGAGTTTCTGTATACCCTCCTGGTCATTTTCGGTAATCACAATGTCATCCACATACACAACCAAATAGATGCATCGGTTGGAGGGTGAGTGGCGGTAAAACACTGAATGATCAGACTCGTTTCGGGTCATTCCAAATTGTTGAACAATCGAACTGAATCGCCTAAACCAAGCTTGGGGGGACTGTTTAAGTCCATAGAGAGAACGCCGGAGGCGACACACCAATCGAGATCTAGACTTCCCTGGAGCAACAAACCCAGGAGGTTGCTCCATATAAACTTCTTGCAATTCACCATGAAGAAAAGCATTCTTGATATCTAACTGATAGAGGGGCCAGTTATGAATGGCTGCCACAGAGAGAAATAAGCGAATAGAGGCCATTATGGAAACCGGAGAGAACGTGTTGCCATAATCAAGCCCATAAATCTGGGTATATCCTTTTGCAACCAATCGAGCCTTCAACCGGTCAATAGCTCCATCAGGACCAACTTTGACAGTATAAACCCAACGACAACCGACTGTAGATTTCCTAGGAGGAAGGGGCACTAAATCCCAAGTGCCATTAGAATGTAACGCAGACATCTCATCAACCATTGCTTGACGCCAACCGGGGTCCAAAAGAGCTGCTCCTACATTTTTTGGAATAGAAACAAGGGACAAGGACGACACAAAGGCAGTATATGATGGCGAATCCTGGGGTTCCTACTATGGATACGATCTTTGAGCAGTTGATTTGTATTTCTGCACCTCTGATACCATGTGAGAGAATAATGAGAAATTGTTATATTGATTTATAATAATGAGAGCTTATATTTATACAAGAGGAATCGCTATTAAATTAGGAAACTATTTAACTTAGGAATGTACACCTAATATATATCTATACACACTATTTAACATGTTTATATATTTGTAAGACAGGGATTGAAGTGAATAAAAAACAGAAATTGATATGAACCTCTCAAAGTGGACGCCTTTGTTCAAAGGAACCCAAATAAGTAATAGCTCAGTTCATTGAATGCCGTGAACTACTGCTGTCATAAAACCGGGGTAGTGGATGGCTATGTTTGCTGGAAACAAGGCCTTTGGGATTGGGTTTTGAATATTGAGGTGGTGGTTTGAGAATCAAGTGGACAACATAAACAGCCTGGAAATACACATGGAGCTATATTCCCAGAGAGAAATTTTCTCTTGGTAAGCCAAATTTGGTTCCTTGAGTGCCAGGTCATGCTTGCCTAGTTATAGTTTTCAGAGAGCATGATATATTTTGTTGGCCCACTATCTAGCATCTTACGCTTTTGGAAGAGATTGGTCCTAATATTGTACTAGAGCTCTGGTTATCTGCAAGGTCTTGGGTTCACATCCTTGCGTTTCCATTTGGGCCCCCATCTCCCTTTGCATTAGTAAAAATGCACTCTTTGTTGATTGTGCACTTGGCGCGCGAGTGGGTGCGTGGGGCTGTTGGAGAGCATGATATTAGATTGTTTTCCCGTACCTAGTTAAGCTTTTAGGAGAGATGGTTCCTAACAGTTATAGCAAGGCTGGGAAAGGTCAAAAACCATTCTTGGTGGAAAAGTTCATGTTGCTTGGCATGAAGTCACAAATGTTTAATCCAAATATAATTATGAAGATGGAATGATGTTTTCCAGTGGACATGTGATCAATCATTCTACATTGTTTTATGATGAAGGAAAAAATTCATTCTACATTTTTTTTATGCCAAGTCCATTCATTATTGAACTCATGCCATTTGAGGCAGCTATTGGTTTGGAGATATTATTTTCAAGCATCATGCCGCTAGTCATACGTCATCAAAATTCCTTATTACACTATCCGATGTATACTGGGCAGGGATCGGCATGTAGGATAGTTTCATTCAGTACTTTAAGGGTTGATTGGCATTCTTTCAAGGTTTTGACACTCTTGGAGTATCGAGAGTCAAATTTTTGCTTCTTCATTGGGGTTGGGTGAACCTCTTAAGAGGGGACAGGGCTTTTCCTTGGGGCTGGGTGTTGAGAGTCAAGTTTCATAAAGCCTTTATTTCCTTAGTGCATTTTCCTAGATTGGGTTGTCTACATTCACCATGATCTCAAATAACATAGATGGTAGGTTGAAGACTAGAAGCGAGAAAGCACTATGAGGGATTTTGTATGAGGCCCCATTTCTTGCCTTTCTTAGAATGTTATACATTTTCTTAAAGACTAATGAGTGAATATATGTGCAAAACTTTAGGTTAAAGAATATTAATACTGTCTATGTCAAATAGAAATCAGTGATATACTTGTAGGCCTGGGGTAGAATATATTCTTGTGTGTTGGAGTTCTGCATTTCCCATTAAAGAATTTTCCTATAACTATAAGCTATCAAAAGTCAAAACTAGTGCGTACACAATACCCTCTACAAAGCTCTTATATAGCCCAAACTGTAGAAGCTTAGTTTGTTGTAGTGGAGTGAATAATCATTATGGGAAGCTAATTCTAGACTGCCTAAAGGTGGCTCAGATTAGATAGAGACGTGAGGTAGGTAATCGGAGGTGGACTTTAGAGTTTGCAAGTTGAGGGATCATTTTATTCTTGTGCATATTATCGCGGAAAGATCTGATAGAGTGGGTTGGGCTACTGCTCATGGAGTCACAGGTGTTATTACCTCCTCATGTTCTGCTGACTCAGCAAGTATTTGAGAGACCCATTGTATGTGTTGGTTGCTCATATGGTAAACTAAAGGAGGATTTTGACTTATTTGGAAAGGCTGACATACATTGTAGACACAGTAGTATATCCAATATTGGAACTTGGAAGGAAATTTTCCTTCACGCATGGTTGGTTCTACAGTTTTCAAGTCTTCAAATTTAGCCAAATGGGCCTTGGCGCCAACAATAGCTTTGCAAGTCTTGTAATTTTGGGGGCAAGTTAATAAAATTTAGTGATCAAAACCTTTGTGCACCGGCCCAGTATTGGTGCGGCTTTAGGGCTCATCCTTGTAAATGAAAAGAAATTTGTCATATGCACATTGTGTGATAGAGGCGGTGCATTCTAAATTGTAGGGCTGTGAGTAGATACATTATGTTGCAGGGTGGTACACTTCAGATTTGGAGCCTGACTAGTGTTCTGGCTTTATATGATCACCGTAAATGATGCAGATCTAATGTTCTATAAATTAGTCCTAGAGGTAAATTAATACCTCAACTTAAGGGTTATGGTTAGGGCTAGGGTTTGACATTGCCACTTGACTATTGGATAATGAATATGCTGGAAGGTGGAACTCAATGTTACCTAAACGTGACATGCATAATGCGCATCAAGCAAACTAGGCATCACGATTATCAGTTAATTGGGAATTCTTATCAGTTTCAGGCCACTAACGGGTCGAAGATGACATGAGCATTGATGAGTCTTAGTTTTATATGCTTTCTGCGGGGAGCTCTGTTGTTTACAAATTATTTCTTGTGAATCTGATCTTGTGTGTCATTTCAAAAGATTAGTGTTGCATGCTTACACTAAAAGTATGGGTTTGGCTAGAAAGAAAATAATGAGATACGATGTTATGTGTAGGATCAGCAGCAGCAGTTACGGTAACCGAAAAGAAGGTAGAAGAATCAAGAAAATGTGAGAATCCGAATGCAACCAAGCCGATCCAATCACTTGCAGATATTAATAATTCAGCAAATGAGGCACTAGCAGCTGAAACAGGAGGAGAAAAAACTTTGGTGGATGCTGTGAAACCAAAGCACAAGAGAAAAAAGAAGGTATCCTCCAACACCAATGCTAGTTAGACGAAAGCGTGTGCGTGGTTGTAAACTAAGAATTAGCTGAGTTGACCATGTTAAAAGTTTCATGGTTGATACATGCAATAGATTATCTAGTTAATTATTTTAGGAAAATGATACATTTCAATAGTCCAACATGTTACATGTGTAAGAAACCAAGAATTGTGACTTGTTCTCATTTCAGATGCTTATTAGATTTGATGAATAGAGCTGTTTATTTCCCTCTTCCTCGAATTTTCTACAACCATATTATTAATGGTATTATTCATGTGAACACTTCAGTATTTACTTTTGATTGAACAAATAGCACTTATTTAAGATTCTTGTGGAGATTAAATCATTTACATTAATGGATGGGCAACTATTTATAAATTACCCCCAAAATACTTTCTGCTACCTTGCCCGGTTCAATCGCAATTCTCCGGTCTGGCAACCCAAATCAATCAGAACTGAAGAAACGTTGAACTGCCGTAATGGAGGAGGATTGCCAGAAATGTGTATATATATGTTGTTATTTCTTTGATTTTTGAACTCCGTAGATATCCCTATCTGTTCCTTATATATGGATATATGTATGTACCAATATGTACATATATATATATATATATATATATATATTTAGGTAGGCTATAAAAATAGATTTTCTTACTTTAACAAAAAGAAGGGATGCTCATTTTGAGGGGTAAGTAGATAAATTTTTTAATGAAAATTTGTAGAGATGATCCATATAGTAAGTCACGTCTGCCAAGTTTCATGGTGTTATGAAAAATTGATTTATGTGCATTGTATGACGTTGAATTTTTTTTATTATCATCTCACTTGCTTCTTGATTGATTTTTTTATGAAATTTGATGGAGGCGATCTAATTATCATAAAGATCATCTATATAAAATTTTATAAAAAAAATCATCTATTTACACTTCCAAATGAGCATCTTTTTTTTGTTAAAATAAGATAATCCTTCTTTATAACTTATCTCTACATATATTATTCTTATTCACATATGTCCACTGATTGAAGTCCAATTAAATTCTTTGAACAAAATGAGAGTTTAAGAGGTTAAATGGATGCGATAGTGGGAGAGTTTATTTACAGGTGAGGTGCTGCTGATAATTTAGTGGTTGCTATGCCCATGGCTGTAAAGAATATGCATGGTGAGAGGGAGGGAAGAGGGAGAGAAGGTTTTGGGGGGGGGGGGGGGGGGGGAGGGGTAAAGAGTGATAAATAAGAGGGTTTGATTGCATATTTAGATTATTCAGAAGTACAATATGGATAGTGTATCTAGGTTAAGGATATGTTAGTGTTTGGAAACAATTTTTGAAAGGGTATATTTGAGATTTCATAAAATATTGAAAGTAAACTAACAGTTCGGGTTCAAAATGTATGTCGAAATCCAATATTGAAAAACTTTGGGTGCCAAAATCACTATCAACATAATTTTTGGAGGCGCAAATGACCCTATAATCAAAAAACATTAGAGCACATTAAAAAATCTCAAAGTCATTTTGGTTTTAGGCCCCGTTTAATTCTTGTAATAAAGTTTGGTACTCAAAATTATTTACTTTTTTAGTCAACGATTAGTTAACATAGCTCAATGTAAAAAATATTCTTTGAAATTACTTCTCTTTTTTGGTTGACAAAAATAAAAATGAAATACTGTTTTGAAATAAATTACAAAATACAATAATTTGTAATATTAATTATTTCAATTTTTTTTATACTATATCAATTCATACGCAATTTGTATTTTACTAGTCTACACATATTTATATATATATATATCTAATGAAAGTTACATGACATGTGAGTTGATTTGCTATGTTTTCAATTTTGAACGGAGTTTATAAAAAATAAGTAATTATTGCTTTTATATTCTTATCACAGCAAACAAATCTCAATCAAAAAGGGGTATTTTTCACATTTCACTAAGTTGACCAACTGTTTCTAGGGCCGGTAATATTTAACACAACACGATAACTCGGCACGAATTCGACATGGAGTTAGCGGGTTTGGGTTAAGCATAAACGGGTTTGGGTCAATTTCGGGTCAGGCACACTTAACAAGCAAACTAAATGGATCGTGTTTGGATTAACCCACTAACTCGAAAGTAACCCGCAATTAACACGATTATTATTATTATTTTTTTGTAGCTATATATATATATATTTTTTTTTTCCATCTTGATTGGACAATTATATTTTTATTTTGAGTATTTGTAGTAAATGCTAGTTATTATGTTTTCGATGATGGATAAATTAGTATTTTTATATTTTTGCTTCGGTGATGGAATGCTATCTATTTTGACTATAAATTATTATTCTCATATTATTTTGATTAAATATTGAATTTTGGTATTCGGTGGTACTTATTATTAATTACATACTAAAAATTTAGGGGCAATTAGTTTTAAGGACGAATGTCATTTCTCTGTCTACTTTTTTAGGCACTTTTTTAAAGACCAAAGATTTTATTGAAGGAATATTTTTTGGTAAATGGCCAGCTAAATAAAAGATGAAATAAAATACTAAAACAAAATAGCAAAACTTGTGATATCCCAAAAAAAGCCCCTAAACAAATTTCTAGATAATCGAAAAACTGAAAAAAAAAATTAGACTAAACTACCTAAAATCAAGGTAACAATAAAATCTAAGATTTGGAAGTCAAACTTAGAGCATCTCCAACCGTTGTGTAAATATTTTTGTGTAAATCTTATGTGTCAAGAGACTTTTATACAAAAGTTGAAGTGTAAAAAAAATATGCTCCAATGGTACATTTTTAAACTTTTGTGTAAATTTTGAATGAACTAATAAGATAATTATGAATATTAGATATCATTTTATGCAATTTTTTATTATTTTTTCTTGAATTTAGGTATACATAATAT
The DNA here is from genome assembly GCA_021464415.1 of Lonicera japonica. NCBI lineage: Eukaryota > Viridiplantae > Streptophyta > Magnoliopsida > Dipsacales > Caprifoliaceae > Lonicera > Lonicera japonica. The sequence continues at coordinate 62,417,043 of CM038464.1, forward strand.
TATAACAACAATGGATCTTGATTTGTTGGTCTTGATGAGTAGAATTTAGATATATATTTTTTATTAAATTATATAATTTAGATTAAAAGTTATTACATTTTAAAGTATTGTAAAATAATTGAGAAAATAAAAAGCTGACGTGGCAATGTAAACTTGGGGTGTATTTTACACATTTATTTTACACAAAAGCTAAATTTAAAAGACTGTTGGAGATCAAAATTTTTACAAGTTTTGTAAATTTTACACAAAACCTAAATATACATTATTATTGGAGATGCTCTTAGATTTTAAAAAATTCAAAAATCATTACAAAAATCTACTAAAAAATCAATTTAAAATTACGTGCTGCACATGAATCAACTAAGATATTGCATGTAGACATATTAGAGTGATGGTAAACAAGCATAAATATAATATTAATTAAAAACAAAATGCCTGACGGTTTCTAAGATGCTTGGTATGTAATTTTCTCTGTCTACTCAAGGATGCCTTTTTTAGGCACTTGTTTAAAGACCAAAGATTTTAATAAATGACTAATTTTTGGTAAATGGCCAGCTAAATAAAAGATGAAACAAAATACTAAAACAAAATAGCAAAACTAGTGATATCCCAAAAAAAGCCCCTAAACAATTTTCTAGATAAACAAAAAACTGAAAAACAATTTAGACTAAACTACCTAAAATCAAGGTAACAATAAAATCTAAGATTTGGAAGTCAAACTTAGATTTTAAAAAGTTCGAAAGTTATTACGAAAATCTACTAGAAAATCAATTTAAAATTCTGTGATGCACATGAATCAACTAAGATATTGCATGCAGACATATTAAAGTGATGGTAAACAAGCATAAATATAATATTAATTAAAAACAAAATGCCTGACGGTTTCTAAGATGCTTGGTATGTTATTTTCTTTGTCTACTCAAGGATGCCTTTTTTAGGCACTTGTTTAAAGACCAAAGATTTTAATAAATGACTATTTTTTGGTAAATGGCCAGCTAAATAAAAGATGAAATAAAATATTAAAACAAAATAGCAAAACTAGTGATATCCCAAAAAAAGCCCCTAAACAATTTTCTAGATAAACAAAAAACTGAAAAACAATTTAGACTAAACTACCTAAAATCAAGGTAACAATAAAATCTAAGATTTGGAAGTCAAACTTAAATTTTAAAAAATTCGAAAGTTATTACGAAAATCTACTAGAAAATCAATTTAAAATTCCGTGATGCACATGAATCAACTAAGATATTGCATGCAGACATATTAAAGTGATGGTAAACAAGCATAAATATAATATTAATTAAAAACAAAATGCCTGACGGTTTCTAAGATGCTTGGTATGTTATTTTCTCTGTCTACTCAAGGATGCCTTTTTTAGGCACTTGTTTAAAGACCAAAGATTTTAATAAATGACTAATTTTTGGTAAATGGCCAGCTAAATAAAAGATGAAATAAAATATTAAAACAAAATAGCAAAACTAGTGATATCCCAAAAAAAGCCCCTAAATAATTTTCTAGATAAACAAAAAACTGAAAAACAATTTAGACTAAACTACCTAAAATCAAGGTAACAATAAAATCTAAGATTTGGAAGTCAAACTTAGATTTTAAAAAATTCGAAAGTTATTACGAAAATCTACTAGAAAATCAATTTAAAATTCCGTGATGCACATGAATCAACTAAGATATTGCATGCAGACATATTAGAGTAGTGGTAAACAGGCATAAATAGAATATTAATTAAAAACAAAATGCCTAACGGTTTCTAAGATGCTTGGTATGTATGTGTGTACTTAAAATGTCTGGAATGCAAAAGTAAATAGAATATGAATGTAAAACAAAATGCCTCTACCCAATTGTAAAATCAAGGCAAAAACAATTATAGCAAGCATGAAATCATCCAGTTTTATGGTTGAACTTGCCTCAAAGATGAAGGACAACTTTCTAGATTTCCATATTATTTTCATATAAGCCAAATGCCAATGTAGGGAAAAAAAATACAACACTTTCACAACAACATACTCAAATTCGAATAATCAACTCCTTCAATTTAAGATTGGAATATCACTACTAAATGAGAGAAGAATGAAAATTAGAGTTACAAAAAAGTTGAAGAAATAGAGCTGAAAAAAAAAGAAGAGGAATCTAGATGATTCTCTGATAAAACAGAGACACTTCGAGTTTAAGGTCTGTGCAATAAAAGAGATAAATATATATATAGAAAGAGAGACGGTAACATTTTCCGACAAAACCAAGAATGTGATAAGTTTTCCTGGAAAGTGTAAAAAGAGAAAGAAGAAGAGGATGAGCAAAGGAACAAAGATGGAGGCTATTAAGTAATAGAGAGAAAGGGAAAAAGGGAGGGTGTAGACACCCCGATCCGTGACCCCCGCAAGAACCCTAACGACCTTCGAGAACTACTGTTTTTTTTGGGTCCTGGACCCACCCGAGCACCCAAAACCACCCTAGGAAGGTTTGTTGGCCAACAAACTTGTTTTTTAGAGAGATTGTCGCACGACATATCACATTGTCGCGCGACAAACCCCTCTGCACCCGACCATCAACTTTCTGACACATCACAGTGTCAGAACACATCACTTCAGCCGTTTGTCGTGCGACAAACAGGTACAGTGAAAAGGGATTGTCGCGTGACAAAGGTAAATGTCGCGCGACACTTTCCCTTTCTGGGGGAATGTCGCGCGACAATCTCTCCCGAGCACTATAAATAGGCCAACACCCCCAAGGGTTCTAGGGGGGGTTGGAATCGGAGAACTCTGAGCTTTAATCTGATTTTTATCAAGCATTTTCTATTATCGTCTTATTTCTGAAGAATTATCGAATCTATTCTCGACACTCGACGTGTCCCGTCTCTGGAATCGATTTCTCGGAAATATCTGAAGAAAGAGAAGATTATTATCGCCGGAGATCTCTCTGCCGTATTATATTCTCCTTCTTTTATTATTCTCGTCGGGAAGGTAAAGAAAGTCCCTTCTAGTATTTAAAATTAGATATATGTGTACTTGTTTTACTTCTGTTGTTTTGTCCACATTTCCCGTATTGTATTCACATCCTTCAAATGTAAAAACATCGGATCTCGGAACACAAAGGTTTTTACCCCCTTTCCCGTCTTCCCAAAATTAGGGTTTCTTTTCATTTGAAAACTAGTAGACTGTCGGTAAAAGCATCTAAGTTTTTCAGCATAGAATAAACATATAAAAGACCACTAGAGACCGAAAGGGCGGAATGGGTGCTTAACACCTTCCTAAACCGTAATATAGTTTTCGAACCCTGTAGAATCCTGGTTTTGTAGACAAACGTGTAAAGAAAGGCTTGGCTGTAGCCTTTCCTCTTACACAACCCCTTTTTGTCCGTTTTCTCGTAAAACGTACTGGCGACTCTGAACGAACCCTCTTGTATCTAGAAATAGAAACATAGGGACACTTGATATGAATCAACAAAGAAAACAACTCTTAGCAAATGGGACGACGGAACCAGTTTTCGGCGTCCCAGACGCCCATCCAAACGGGGACGAGACCCGGGGGTCGTATTTGCGGATTCTCACAGTGGCGACTCTGCTGGGGAAATTTAGAAAACTAGACTCTTATATGTGGACTTTTGTTTATCTGTTGAATACTTACTTTTACCGCTTTCCCTACTTGTGTAATTTGTTTTGAGAAGAAACCTCTTTTTCTAAAAATGGGAGTTTTTCAAAAATACGTAATAAAGATAATGATATTTATGAAACCAACCTTACGAACTTTACACGCACTATCACAAATCATGCATTGGTTCTACGTGTGTGAAATTACCCCAAACCCTCGGAAGTATTATAAGTGAGTAAGGAGTTGGCTTGCTTGGGCCAACATAAACCGAAAGTATTTATTTCCACTCTCCTTGGCCAAGTACGCACCCGAGGTATATCGAGTGACGAGAACACTCACGTACCCGGGAAGTATATCAAAAGGCTCTTGCACGTACTCGCCCTTGGGGTATATCACAAGGTCTTGCCAAATAGGAGGGAGCCTGAAGCCTTAACCGTTCGTACACCTGCGCTGCATATAAGATTGAGTCGGCTAAAACACTTGTCAAACAGCCGTAGGGGATGTACCACCTTATGGCTTACTTTACCACACCCTTTTAAAATCCGAGGCTTTCTCTCGGCAATTTTAGTGATTCTTTTGGCAAAAATTGAGTCGCATCGTAGTCTTCCTTCATCTTCGCCACGTGGTTTCGTCTACAGCTATAAAGCGACTTCAGTCTGGAAGCTTGGGCCGGTCGAGATCATACCGGAAGACTAGTAAGACCAAGCACACCCGAAATGGTCGACAGACGAGAGAATCAGGAGACAGATCAGAGCCTAGCCGAGGTGTCTGCAGTTCAACCAACCTTAGTCGAGATGCACCGTTTGCTGACGACCGTCAGCATGAATTTGGCAAGCCTCACAATTGAGCAACAGAACACCCGAATTCGAGTAGAAGAATTATCAGCCGAACGAACTGCACCACCAGGGTTTGAGCGACTACCGTTGAATCGAGATCCGAACCAAGGGCAGTCTTCACAAGTACTTCCCCCAGTCCAAGGAACCAATCCACCTAAAACGGGCCCTATCATAGCTGGTCCCGTTCAAACTGACCCGAACAATTAGAACCAATGGGCCCCGAATTCAGGCCCCACATACCAACAGCAAGAGCCACCCATAGTTTGGCCGCAACCCCAAGTACAACCCGGCTTTGACCTCCAATACCAACAATGGCCACAAGTTCCCGCAAGACCCATTCCACCACCGGCCCCAGTAGCCCTCCCTAATGAGTACCCAGACATCAACCGACTTCGGGCAGTGTATGCAGAATTGGTAATAGCACGGGAACAGCCCGATGAGGTGTCAAGAGAGAGTGAGGAAATGAAGAAGCTGAAAGAGCAAATGAGGGTCCTGCAGAAGGGGGTATCCCTAATAAAGGGAGCAGACGAGATCACAGATATGAATGCCTTCTCCCTCTACCCAGAAGCAAGATTACCCCAGGGATTCAAACTCCCTTCCATCACCAAGTTCACAGGAACCACGCCCCCTAAAACCCATCTACAATCCTACATCAGATCCATGCAAGTGTCCGGTTGTGGAGAGCCGGAATTAGCACAGGAATTTCACATGACTCTCACGGGGGCCGCCCTGAGATGGTTTTTTAGTTTGGAAAGGCATCACACGCAGACGTGGGGAGATATCGTCAAGGAATTCATGACCAAATACGGGTCCAACGAGGATTTGGAAATAACCCGTAAACACCTAGAAATGGCCAAGCAGGGCGAGAAAGAGAGCTTCAGCGACTTTGTCACCCGCTGAAGAGAGATGGCCTCCAAAATGTCTAAGCGACCCGACGAAGAAGAGCAGTTGGAAATCATATAGAAAAATTTCACTCCAGCTGTAATGAGTTGCATGGGAAAGCATGTATTCCCACACTTCAGAGCCCTGTTGAGTATGGGGTCACAAGTAGAGGAAGAATTGGCCAAGAAAGTAGAGGCCGATATCAGGAAAGCTTCATATGCCGGGAAGAAGACAGCCACCCCAGCCGTGAACCAACTAAGCTCATACCCCTATCAACAAAACCTATTTCAACAGTCGCAACAAGCCCCTCCGATAGGTTGGCCTGCACAAGGGGACCCTTCGAGCGCCGAGGCTAAGAAAAGAAGGAACTTCTGCACCCTCCCCACTACCTTGGTCAAAAGTCTAGAACTGCTCTGAAATGCCGGACTAATCACTCCACTCAACCCACGCCCCCCACCAAACCCCATTCCCGGCACCTAGAAAATGAATGAGAATTGTGCGTACCATCAAGCTGCAGGCCATGACACGGAGCGTTGTTGGGCCCTTTGCCATCGAATTCAAGACTTGATTGAAGCCGGAACCATCCCCGCACCTGGCGGGCCCAATGTTACCAACAATCCCCTCCGTAACCACGCTCCACCAGCGGGGATTAACGCCTTGGCCACCGATGAGGAAAGCTTTGATCCTGTGGGACTCATTCGAGATGACCCAGCCTACAGGGCACCCGTTGTACTGCCAGCAAAGGCTCAAGTTGCTCCAGGCCTCAATCCAATAATTGATCAATGGATGGCCAAAATGAACTTCCTCCCCGGGCAGGGTTTAGGAAAGGCAAATCAGGAGATCTCACAGCCACTTACAATCAAAACCAATCCCGGAAAATCTGGGATAGGATGGACCCAGGAGAAGAAGAAACAGCCATGGAAACCCCAAGGCCCCCCTAAGGAGATAATCTGTATGACGGAAACCTCCCCCGGGACTTTCAGTTGGTCGGCAGAGCCAGAGTCGTCAGAAACTTCAGAGGGATCAGACCCAGCATCCCTTTGGATACAACAAATCACCCGTTCAGGAAGGGTATACCAGCCACCACCGACGGATGCCAAAAAATCACCACCTCCTAAGGAAATAGGAGAAGATCGAGTGCTTGAGCAGTTGAAGAAAACCCAGGCACACATTACCATTTGGGGCCTCTGGGTTGCCTCCAAACTCCACAGGACCGCCTTCATCAAGCTCCTTGACGAGGCCGTCATATCACCAGACTCCACGCCCGAGCAACTGCCAAACATGATCGGGTTGCTTACAGTCCAAAGAAGTCTGTCATTTTCAGATGAAGACTTATCTCCATTGGAGAGGAAACACAGCCTGGCCCTCCATATCACCGTCCGGACCCGGGGAAAAATCCTGCCGCAAGTCCTCATCGACAACGGGTCAACCATAAACGTCTGCCCCCTGAAGACAGTCAGATGTCTAGGTATCTTGGATTTAGAGCTCTCCCCGTCCGCTGTGACTGTCAGGGCCTACGACAATACCAGAAGGGCCGTTCTGGGTTCTCTGAAGCTTGATCTCATGGTAGGTCCCGGAAGCTTTCTAGCCGATTTTCAAATCATAGACATTCTCTCCAGTTTTAACCTCCTGCTGGGAAGAGCATGGCTACACGACATAGGAGCACTCCCCTCCTCCTTGCACCAGAAGATCAAGATACCATTCGAAGGGAACATAATCACCATCCAAGGAGATCCTGAAAGGACCTTGGCAGATCTGGAGTTGCCTGTATTAGGCATCAGGAGCCAGAGCATACAATTGGGAGGCTTTTTTTACGAGCCTCAAGTACAAGCTCTCACCACCCAGAGAATCGAGTATCTACCCCCTGACAACATCCCCGGTCTCAGCACCAAGATCACAAATATGCTGAGAATGATGAAATATTTACCTGGAGCCAGCCTAGGAATGGGGCAGCCATGTTTACTTCAAGCTTTGGAACCAGTAACGAGGTACGAAAGAGAAGGCTTGGGGTACCAGCACACTGAAGAAGACGACCGAGAGAAAAGGGGTCAAAGGCATAAGTATCCGAGTTTTAGCTCTTTGAATGGTTTTTTCGTCAAAGAAGGAGAGGACTTCCCCTTTTGCGGCTTTCAGGAGCCATGGAGAAACAATGACGGAAGGAACCTTCCAAGATGGGAAATCTTCTATGAAGAGGACCTCTATATCAAGGAAGACGTCACACACAGCTTCTCTACCAAGTTGACGATCGGGCCGAGGGAAGAGAATGAAGATGACAAAGATGAAGAGGAAGGATTGATCGGAGACCTCTTCGATGTCATGGCTCTAGGGGAGGAAGATCCAATGGACGACCCAGTACACTTAATACGCGATGATCCAGATTACCAGGAAAAGATGGGAAATAGTGAAATTGTAAGGGTAAAGGATAAGAGCGAGGGTAGAGCTAAGGAGGAGTCACTCCTAGATTTACTTTTTAAACTTGTACCTATAAACAGTATTATCAATGAAGAAGAATCTGTTTTGCGTTATCTTATGGATTTTAAATCTGTAATTGCCTATATGGAGTTGGAAAAATTAAATGAACACCCCGAACAGGAGGAGCAGCGTATACAGAGCGAAGAGGGAAGCACTCTTATGATTAACCTCGGGATTGAAGAAGAAAGAAAAGAAGTCCGTATTGGGGCAAGTCTAAGTGAGGCAGAAAGGGAAGAATTCACACAAACTCTTAATGAGTACGTGGATATCTTCGCCTGGTCTTATGCAGATATGCCAGGTTTGAACAGCCAGATAGTCATGCACGACATACATACCAAACCGGATTTTAGGCCCGTCAAGCAAAAGTTGAGAAAACTTACGCCAGAATGGTCCCTGAAAGTAAAAGAAGAAGTGATAAAACAACTGGGTGTGGGGTTCTTACGAGTGATTGAGTACCCTTCATGGTTAGCCAACATCGTGCCTGTTCCAAAGGCAAATGGGAAAGTCCGCATGTGTGTGGATTACCGGGATCTTAACAAGGCTTGTCCGAAAGACGATTTCCCATTACCCAACATTAATACCGCCAACCATGCCTTAAAGTCATTTGTAGATGGTTTCGCCGGGTATAATCAGATCAAGATGCACCCAGACCACCAAGAGAAAACAGCCTTCATCACACCGTGGGGAACATACTGCTACACCGTTATGCCATTTGGGCTAAAGAATGCTGGGGCAACATATCAGAGGGAAATTACGGCTATCTTTCACGACATGATTCACAAAGAAGTAGAGGTGTATGTGGACGGCATGATAATCAAGTCAAAAGAGAGGGAAGGTCATGTACCAGCCTTGCGAGCCTTTTTTGATCGGCTCCGCCAGTATTAGATGCGACTCAATCCGCAGAAATGTGTGTTCGGGGTAACCAAAGGAAAACTCCTGGGATATGTCGTCAGTAAGAAAGGAATCGAGGTGGACCCTGCCAAAGTTCAAGCTATCCGAGACATGCCCGAGCCTCGTACTGAGAAAGAAGTCCGGGGATTTTTGGAAAATCTGCAGTACATCAGCAGGTTCATCTCTCGGCTCACTCAAACTTGCGAACCCATCTTCAAACTCCTAAGGAAGTCTTCACCAGGAGAATGGGACGATCAATGCCAAGAGGCTTTTGACAAAATCAAGGATTACCTCTCCAAACCCCCAGTGTTAGCCCCGCCACGGACCGGACTGCCACTAATTATATACCTAACCGTCATTGATTCGGCTGCAGGGGCCATGCTGGCCCAACACCTGATCGATACACGGAAGGAACAGGCCATCTACTACGTCAGCAAGAAGTTATCCCCGTTTGAGGTAAACTACACGTAGTTGGAGAAATCATGCACCGCCCTCGTCTGGGTAACACAGAAATTACGATATTACATGCTGGCTTTCCCAGTCATCCTGGCATCACGGATTGACCCATTGAAATATCTCTTCGAGAAACCGGCTCTCTCAAACCGTATGGCAAAATGGCTATTCCTACTCTCCGAATTCGACATCACCTACATGACCCAGAAGGCAGTCAAAGGCAAAATAATAGCTGATTACCTGGCCCATAATCCAATATTGGGAGATATACTAGAGGAAGTTGAATTCTTGGACGAAACCATCATGAATGTCGAGATCGATGAAGACTGGAAATTATACTTTGACGGGGCCGCCAACCGAAACGGAAACGGGATAGGCATCCTGTTAGTCTCTCCAAACCAAACTCACTCCCCGGTATTATATCGTCTAGACTTCTGCTGCACCAACAACATGGCCGAGTATGAAGCCTGTATAATCGGACTAGAGATCACGCTCCAAAGGGGTATAAAGAGAATACAAGTATACGGAGATTCGGCATTGGTGGTTCACCAAGTTTTGAAGGAATGGAAGATCAGAGATGAGAATTTAGTCCCTTACCTTGCCCGGTTAGAAGATATAGCAGGAAGATTTGAACATTCGGAGTTTTACTATGTCCCCAGGTCACAAAATAGTTTTGCTGACGCCTTAGCAACTCTGGCATCCATGATCGATATCCCGGAGGGGATGGAAGAAATTACTCTTACAGTACAAAAACGATCTGGACCTGCACACTGCATGGCCCTTGAGGTAGAGAATAAAGAGAATGGGGATTCAACCACTTGGTTTTATGACATCTGGAATCTACTGAGGAATCATCGGTATCCCGAGCAAACAGATAAGAGAACGCGGGTCATGCTCAGGAGGTTAGCATCGAGGTTCATACTTTGTGCCGGAAAGCTGTATAAAAGGAACTACGACGGTACTCATCTCCAATGTCTCACCGAGGAAGAATCTGTCAAGGTGATAGATCAGATACATGGAGGTGATTGTGGACCTCATATGAGCGGTCATACCCTTGCCCGCAAGATCATCAAACAAGGTTATTACTGGTCTACCCTGCAGAACGACTGTGTTCATCATGTACGCCGTTGTCACAAGTGCCAAATCTCAGAAACTTCCTCCAAAAGAGTTGTACAACATGACCGCTCCCTGGCATTTCGCAAGCTGGGGAATCGACATAATCGGAAAGATCTCACCCAAAGCTAGCAACGGCCATGAATTCATATTAGTGGCCATCGACTACTTCACCAAATGGGTAGAAGTCGAGTCTTTTCAAACCTTTGACACTAGAAAAGTTGCCCGATTCATCCGACGGAACATCATTTGCCGGTATGGGGTCCCACACGAGATCATCTCAGACAACGGTACTCACTTTGAAGGAGAGGCTAATTCTGTCATAGAGGAATATGGTATTACCCGACACAAATTGTCGCCATATAGACCGCAAACCAATGGGGTAGTCGAGGCCGCCAACAAGAATCTGAAGAATATCCTAAGCAAAATGACCGACACCTGTCGGGACTGGCCAGAGAAATTACCTTATGCATTGTGGGGATACCGCACCACCGAGAGGGTCTCCACCGGGGCAACCCCGTTTTCTCTCACATATGGGATGGAATCAGTCCTCCCTGTTGAATTAGAGGTCCCCTCTCTCAGAGTAATGCTAGAAAATCAAGTCAATGAACTGGAATGGGTCCAGGCACGTTATAACGAGCTGGCCTTGCTAGATGAGAAGAGATTGAAAGTCGCATACCACCATCAAGGGTATCAGAAGAGAATCGCTCGAGCATTTAACCAGAAAGTGAAGACTCGGGGTATCAATAAGAACGACATCGTGTTGAAAGAAATTCAAGAGCCAGCCAAAGACCCGAGGGGGAAGTTCGGACAGAAATGGACTGGGCCATATATCGTCAAAGAGATTGACACTGAGGGAGCCGTCATACTCACAGACTTAGACAGACAATTACTGCATTCACCAGTCAATATGGATCGTTTGAAGAAGTATTATCAATAAGGCATAACATGTATAGATAAGAACTACGTAAACCTGAGCCCCAACTCAAACTTTTGTTCTTTATCAAAAGGGGAACGTAGGCAACCTGAGAAGTGACTTCAGGCCCGGTTTAAACATTGTAAATAAATTTATTTTTCACAAAGCAGTCCTTAGTATATTATTAAGAGGTGGTTCAGAACACCGAAAGTTACAAAGGAAATACAGCATATAAGAAGAAAACTAATCCCTAGAGGTTGGCCACACTGGGTCCTCAGTAGCCAAATCAATTCGAGCCTCATCCAGAATCTGGTACGCAAAAACAATGTTATTCTCTGTAGGCTCAGAATCCATGAATCGGAACCACTCCATTTGGAAGGGGTCATCAATCAGCTCTCCTTCTAGAGATTGCCAGCAAGAGCGGATAATGTCAGCCCGAAGGGGCCTGGGAATACCGAAACGAGCATAGTTGAACTGCCGAGTCAGCCGAGCACGCCACATCCTCTCCACTGATAAAGAGACATGCTGGGTCACAAATTTGGACTCAGAGGAAAAGTTGTTCAGGCCAAGAGGAATATCCTGAGGAACATTGAACTGCCGAAGAAGATGTCCTGGGAGATAAAAGGAGGTAAACCAGAGCCCACGGAGCCGAACATAATTCTGTCCCTCAGTACTAAGCACCATCGCCCTCAGCTTCCACCAAGGGATGTTCCACCGTATGGCACGTAAGTTCTCCGAAAACCACACCGACCAATCAGAGGAAGACATGGTCAAAGCACCAAAGAGAGGACGATGGAAGAAATGAGTCGGATTGTCGAGCCGAACCCCGTTGAAGCCCACCGATCGGAAACGCTCCAACAGCCACATGTAAAGCAAGCACGGACTTTCCCTGAAGAAGGGTGAAGCCCCCCTTTGAATACCATCCAGGCCATTCAAAGTCTCTGCAAGAACGATAGGCACTAGGGACTCTCCATTTCTAGCATGATAGATCAAACTCAGAATAGTTGGATCAACACGGGAGGAACCCATCACCAGTAACATATCAAAGACAAGGCAGATTAAGGCCACCGCAGTACGCCCCACACTGTAAGAGGCCCTATCTTCGTAACGATGAAAGAACCTCACCATTTTTTGGAGGTCAAGGAGTCCGTCAGAAATAAAACCATCACAGGCCGCTTGGGGAATGGCTAACAAAGCAATCATCATATCACGAGGACCAATTTCTTCTATGGGAACTGCCATCGGGAGACGAACGTCAGAATGTAACAGCCAGGAAAACTCCTCATAAGTTGGGCAGAGCTCATTAAGCCCAAAGTGGAAAAGATGATCCGCAGGGCTCCAAAAATGCAAAGTGCCTAACAAAAAGGAAAAATCTACAGGACGATAACACCAGCCCGCTAAAGGACTGAATACACCAAAGTTTAAGCATTTTCAGAAGATATCAGAGCATCCCGGGCTTCAACATAAGAAAAATCAGAATTTGTGCGATAAGAAGACATTTTGGAGAGGTGTGGGGATGAAGGAAGGAAGATGGGTATATTTATAGCCAAAAGAGGGTCCTGTGCCTATTTGTCGCGCGACAAACCCAGGCCCAAGAGGGATTGTCGCGCGACAAACCCATGACTAGGATACATTGTCGCGCGACAAACCAATTCAGGGCCACCCTATTTTTTTGTTTTCTTCTCACATAAGAGTCATTCTTGCCAAAAGAATCATTTCAGGATATATTTTTGTTCTCATTTTGTTCTTTTGCAGGAAACATGAGTATCATTTCACTACAAGGTACGACTCCTGAAAATATTTTACTCATACATCTATGCATATATATATATATATATATATTTGTCTTACGCAAACGGAGAATAAAAGTATAATCAGAAGAAAAGATATTTCATACATCCAATAAAAGAACAGTTTTTAAACTAAATTTTTGTCTAAAAAAAAATGTGTACATATCTGTCAGAACTAACAAAAGTGCAGAAAAGAAGCTAGTCTACTCGAGCGCATTTTGACACGCTCCCACTATCACCCGAGCCCTCCTCGGGAGTGAGGTCGACAACTGGGACGCCCTGAGCAGGAGGAACTGCTGCCTGAGAAGGCCCCGTCGACTGGACAGGATCCGTGGGACGGATCACCGAGGATCGAGAGCGCCTGGAAGTCCTGCTACTACTCCTCCGAGACTCCGACCAAGCATGAGAAGAAGTCAGGGGGTCGTACGGCTGTAACGAAACGTCTATAGCCCTCTGATAGTCGCGCATATATGCTGGAGGGTCCCGACCGACATACTGAAGCAGGTTCCAGCTGTAGAGATATTGGGCATGCCAAGCCCTCAGATCTGCCACCCGTACGCTCACCCGCTGTAAAAAGACATAAGATAAGGGAATCAGCACAGTCAAAATAAATAGATATAGATATAAAGGTATCAAGAGAAGTTGAAGAAGGTACCTCGTCATCAGGGCGACCACCCAAGTAATCAAAAGCGTCCTCAGGAAGAGGATACTCAGGGACGGTGTATCGACGTAATCCGGCGCCGACATAAGAGATATCCCTGGGAAGTGGGGGTAGATCTACCCAAGAAATGGACGACCCCGCCGAAACATCAGCAGAAGTGGACCCTCCCTCCTCACGGATCGGGAACAAGGGAGGCCGAGACGAAGAACCCCCAAAACCTGGAGAACGGGCCGGAGGGCCCATAACAGCCGACGGAAGCGGAGTCAGTGTGGCGAAGGTACAAACACCTGGGGGATCCACCAAAGCCGTCGCTCTCAAAGGCGGGACCCCACCGGAAGGAGTAGTCGCCGCAGCAGGAGGGGTCCGCCCAAACTGCTCATAGTCTGCCCCTAGGTCTGCAGGCTCCCAGGATCGCTCGGAAAACCCTGCTCTCCCCTCAGCAGCCTCGGCAGCATCGAAAAGAACCTCTGGAGACACCGAAGGGCCAGCAGGCTTCTCCTCTCTATGCGTTGTCTGAGGGGGCTGCTTTGGAACAGCCGCCGCTCCACCTCCCTCACCACCCCGAGCCTATCACCGCCTCCCTCAGCACCAGCAGGGACACCCCTCTCTCTCTCAGGATCATCATCGTCAGAATCTAAAATGTTGTCCCTCTGATCGGGGACAGGTGGTAGGTGACCCGGGACCATCCTAGCTAGGTGGGTCTGTCCTAGTATATAGTTGGGATCACCTCCCAACGCCCGGTATCTATCATAGAAGACCCGTCCCCGAGTCCCCTTCGGCTCCCTCATCAAGTAGCGGGCAGCGAAAGCGGTATAGTCCCCATCCTCGACGAACGTCTGAAAGCCGAGAGCATCCACCAAAGCCTGCACCGTCACTGGATCGATCTCGCCTGTCCGCCTCATCAGAGCCGGTGGAAATAACGGAACTCGAGGCCACTGCGCCGGTGTATGTTGGCGAATGACCCTCTCGCCCAAGTAAAAGTGGAGGCCGTACTCATCCCTGATCAGCCGCCTGGTCCTCGAGGCGGTCAGAGCACGACCATATCCATAGTGAAGGCCCAGATCACCCCAGGGGGCCCACTCAATCTACAAAGAGAACAAAATTTTATTTCAGTTATTTACATTTCATTTTTACTTTATTTTTGAGAAGAAATAATACTAAGATATTTACCTGCTCCTCCAGCAGGTCGTGAACGGCAGCAGCTCCGATCTCCCGATTCCGGTATACGTAGGGAGCCCTGTAGTTCCCCGCAATAAATCGGCGGAGAAAGGGGAACTGGTCCTCGTTCTCAACGAGGAGATCTACCTGGGCGCGACCCAAACGGGTATACGCCACGAACCAACTCTGAAGAAGAGACAGAAAGGATATCAGCAACAACAGATAATAAAAGGTAAAGGACTGGAACAAAAATAAGAGAACAAAAGTACATACCCCCCACAACAAAGAAAAGCCCTTAAGGTTCAGGGCTAAGTGGCGAGAAACCTGATCCATAGCATCATAGAGGACGGCAAGAATAAAACCGCCCCAATCGTAGTCGAACATGATGCTGAAGTCCCGGAGATAGGGCAGCCACCAGAGATGGGCCGTGTCCCCCCCCCCACGGGGCTCAAATAGATCATGGAGCGTCAGTAGAAGAAGGACGCGAGCATACTGGCGCGCCTCCTGGCGGGTCATCGGCACCCCCGAGGCAATCAATCTGGCTCTCTCTGTCGCCAGACGAGTTACTAAAACTGCCCGAGGAATCGTATCACCGAAACTCCGTCGCTCCGAAAACCATCCTAAAGCACCAACGATACCCTCTGCCGTCAGACGCAAGGGAACGTCAATCTGTATAGGGACCCCTCCTGAAGGAATCCCGGTCAAAGCAAATAGATCGAGGGGGGTCATCGTCATCTCCCCCCAGCTCCAGTGGAAGGTATGGGTGGTGTCCCACCAGTGGCAGGCCAAAGCCGACACCAACGCAGCTGCTCTAGACACCCGCTCTGGAAGGGCATCAAAGAAAGAGCCGAAAGGAGTCGCAAGGAGCAACTCCTGGACAGGGGCCGGTGCCTGTCGCCACTCCAAAGAGATGGTGTTGGGGGAACCCCAACCACGGCCAACCCAGTGCAGACAAAGGAACGAGTACAGGGTTATAAGGGTACTTTGGTGTAATTATGAGAGATATAGAGCTATAGGGGTAAATTATGTAATTTTCTAAACTTGAGGGTACTTTGGTGTAATTATGAGAGATATAGAGCTATAGGGGTAAATTATGTAATTTTCCAAACCTGAGGGTACTTTGGTGTAATTACGAGAGATATAGAGCTATAGGGGTAAATTATGTAATTTTCTAAACCTGAGGGTACTTTGGTGTAATTACGAGAGATATAGAGCTATAGGGGTAAATTATGTAATTTTCCAAACCTGAGGGTACTTTGGTGTAATTACGAGAGATATAGAGCTATAGGGGTAAATTATGTAATTTTCCAAACCTGAGGGTACTTTGGTGTAATTACGAGAGATATAGAGCTATAGGGGTAAATTATGTAATTTTCCAAACCTGAGGTACTTTGGTGTAATTACGAGAGATATAGAGCTATAGGGGTAAATTATGTAATTTTTCAAACCTGAGGGTACTTTGGTGTAATTACGAGAGATATAGAGCTATAGGGGTAAATTATGTAATTTTTCAAACCTGAGGGTACTTTGGTGTAATTACGAGAGATATAGGGCTATAGGGGTAAATTATGTAATTTTCCAAACCTGAGGGTACTTTGGTGTAATTATGAGAGATATAGGGCTATAGGGGTAAATTATGTAATTTTCCAAACCTGAGGGTACTTTGGTGTAATTATGAGAATTATAGAGTTACGAGGGTACATTATGTAATTTTCTAAAAACCTAAGAGGTACCACAGGTAAAAGTATGTGTTCGCTAAAAATCGGACGTTATTCCTAGGCAGACATGCATACTGACATTGTTTAAAATAAAATACAGGAAACGACAAGTAAACGGAACAGATAAAAACACGAAAAGAAGACATACCAGAGATCGACGACGAATCTCGTGAGAAACAGGCTCCATCAAGAGCCACAGAATGTCCGGGACCGGAGCAGCCCGGATAGCGTCTCGATAGACCACCGCCCGACCGTGGTCTATCCCATATATCCTCACCATACCAGTCAAGGTCCGCCCAGTCGTCATGGTGAGGGCTGCAGCGGAGAACGCCCTAAGCATCAGTGAAGGTGACCTCCTCCTGGTCACCCCCCAGTCTGTCGGGATGCGAAGGGTCCATCGGTATAGGTAGAATATATGAAAAAGTCAAAAAATTGAAAAGGCGGCAGGGCTTCCACGCTTGAGAGAAGAGAGAAGGAGAGCTAGAGAGAGAAAGAGAAAGGAGAAAATGAGGTGGAATGAGCTCAGCAAGGGATTATATAGTAAAGAGGATTGTCGCGCGACAAATGGCCACATTGTCGCGCGACAAAGAGCCAGACACCGAAGTGTCGCGCGACAATCCCCTCCTTCCCCTGATTTTTTTTTACCTTTTCTCATTTTATCTCCTACAGGGGTACTGCAAAGAAGCATTTTTCAAAAAATTGCTAAATACCGCACACCCATGACAAGAATTCGAGGAAAAGACTTCCAAATCATCTCTCCGAAAAAAATGCGAGAACAGAATGCCACGATTAAAGTAGTCTATAATCTCACAGAAAAGACCGAGACCATCAAAATGAGAAAAAACAAAATGCCAAGATAAGACGGGAATAGAAAAAATTGAAAGAGTAGAAAAGGGAAAGAACCCGTATGAGCGCCCGGAGCGAGCGAGAGAAACAGAAATGTAAAGTGACAGGGAGAGCCACACCAAAAGTGACAGCTAGGCCAAAAACCGGCTCAGGGCTTCGTTTTGGGTGAGTAAGGCTCCTGATCGCAACAAAGGGATAAAAAGACTCCTGGTCAAAAACAGAGAAGGCCAGGAAAAGTCCTTCCCAAAAGAGGGAGAAATAAGGGCATCGAAAAACAGAAAACGATGTGGGCCTACCAAAAGAGAAGACTAAGAAAAAAACAGAGATCAGAGATTGAACTTTCAAACAAATTTTCTTTTCAGCACGATAAAGAAAAGATGGTTTGGAAAAACCTCGAATCATCACGCTGCGGAAAGCATAGGAAAAATCGAAGACTGCTTTATGAGAGAAGTATCCTCACTCGAGGAAAACATGAGAATAAAGTTTAAGAAAAATACAGGAAAACGGACATCCGGATAAGATTAGACCTCGAGGGGCTCTTATCACCCTCACGAGGATTTCTCTCTCTCACTCTAGCAGTCTAAGAGAGGCAATAACTAAAATTCACCAGGAAACAACACAAGCCCTCTTTAGAGGCAAAAGTTACTCACAGAAGCCCTCCCAGAGGCGATTTTTCTTTCTTCTTACAGATCAAAAGCCCTCCCAGAGAGGCACAATGGTAGTCCTCCCACCTGAGGTTAAGCCCTCCCAGAGAGGCACACATGGTAGTCCTCCCACCTGAGGTTAAGCCCTCCCAGAGAGGCACAATGGTAGTCCTCCCACCTGAGGTTAAGCCCTCCCAGAGAGGCACACATGGTAGTTCTCCCACCTGAGGTTAAGCCCTCCCAGAGACTCAAGCAAGGAGCTTGAGTCGAGAGGGTCTGTAAACACCTCGATTCGTGACCCCCGCAAGAACCCTAACGACCTTCGAGAACTACTGTTTTTTTTGGGTCCTGGACCCACCCGAGCACCCAAAACCACCCTAGGAAGGTTTGTTGGCCAACAAACTTGTTTTTTAGAGAGATTGTCGCACGACATATCACATTGTCGCGCGACAATCCCTGATATGTCACGCGACAATCATTCCTATGTCGCGCGACAAACCCCTCTGCACCCGACCATCAACTTTCTGACACATCACAGTGTCAGAACACATCACTTCAGCCGTTTGTCGTGCGACAAACATGTACAGTGAAAAGGGATTGTCGCGCGACAATCTCTCCCGAGCACTATAAATAGGCCAACACCCCTAAGGGTTCTAGGGGGGGTTGGAATCGGAGAACTCTGAGCTTTAATCTGATTTTTATCAAGCATTTTCTATTATCGTCTTATTTCTGAAGAATTATTGAATCTATTCTCGACACTCGACGAGTCCCGTCTCTGGAATCGATTTCTCAGAAATATCTGAAGAAATAGAAGATTATTATCGTTGGAGATCTCTCTGCCGTATTATATTCTCATTCTTATTATTATTCTCGTCGGGAAGGTAAAGAAAGTCCCTTCTAGTATTTAAAATTAGATATCTGTGTACTTGTTTTACTTTTGTTGTTCTGTCCACGTTTCATTTGAATAAACTTATTGCCAAGTTATAAATAGTCTACCGTTCTCAAAATAAAATACCCTGATAAAACCATTTTTAAAACCAGAAGAGTAAGTACATTATCGTCCGGATAAAACCTGCTTTCAAAACCCGGACTGATAAGACTTATCTAGGAATTAAAATCGACATATCCCGTCTTTTTTATAGACTGCGACGTGTCTGATAAGACTCTTCTCAAATAGTTCAAATTCCATATTGAATTAGTCCCGACATAAAGATCCGAACTTTTCCACAATAAATAACTCGAGAAAACCGTCATTATCTGAGGAAATAATACGGAATACTCTTTTAAAATAAAAAGGTTTCTTTTGTCATTTGTATTCACATCTTTCAAATGTAAAAACATCGGATCTCGGAACACAAAGGTTTTTACCCCATTTCCCGTCTTCCCAAAATTAGGGTTTCTTTTCATTTGGAAAGCAGTAGATTGTCGGTAAAAGCATCTAAGTTTTTCAGCATAGAATAAACATATAAAAGACCACTAGAGACCGAAAGGACGGAATGGGTGCTTAACACCTTCCCAAACCGTAATATAGTTTCCAAACCCTATAGAATCCTGGTTTCGTAGACAAACGTGTAAAGAAAGGCTTGGCTGTAGCCTTTCCTCTTACACAACCCCTTTTTGTCCGTTTTCTCGTAAAACGTACTGGCGACTCTGAACGAACCATCTTGTATCTAGAAATAGAAACATAGGGACACTTGATATGAATCAACAAAGAAAACAACTCTTAGCAAATGGGACGACGGAACTAGTTTCCGGTTTCCCAGAAGCCCATCCAAACGGGGACGAGACCCGGGGGTCGCATTTGCGGATTCTCACAGAGGGGTTAACACATCTACTTTAAGATGGTTTTATATATAACTTAAACTCGCTGAAACAATACATTTAGCAACGCACAACAACTACACAAGATAATAGGGCATCAAAGATAATCTTACTGGAAGGTAAAATTGATAATATACACAAAAATATCAGAGAATTAAATATTTAATAAAATACTAAAAAAAATAAAAAATCTGGAGGACTTTTTAAAAAAGAATGTCCTTATTTAAAAAGTTGGGACTTGAAACAATTGATCTAAAATGCGTGTCCTTGAGTAAATTGGTTTGAAATATATAGGACCTTAGCCTAATTTTTTTAAAAAATTAAAACTATTATACACATGAGACTTAATTGTCATTATAATCTTAAATGGTTAATCGTGTTGTGTTTAATTGTGTCGTGTTGAGTTGTAGGTTTAACACGACCTATTTATTAAACGGGTTAGTCAGATCAGGTCGTATAACCTATAAAATAAACAGATCGTGTTCGAGTTAGTATAAACGGCACAATTAGTTAAACGGGTTGTGTTCGGGTTAATTTTTGTGTGTTGACACGATCCGAACAAGGCATGCGAATCCGAATTGCCATCCCTAAGTTGATTTCCATTTAAAATAGGGCCAAAGTCCAAATAAACATAAAAGTGGGTGCCAAAGTATGAAAAATAAATACGGGCCAAAAGCCAAATTACCCAAAATCTCGTGAAACAAGCCTCAACATTTTTAATCAAATGCTTAAATTATGTTAGCATATGTCATAGAACAAACCTTAAAAATTAACTTAACTCTTTTAATAAGAGAGATTTATAGACAGTTTTAGAACTTATGGACTTTTCAGCCGAAAAGTCCATTCCAAGGCCAACTGCCACTCACTATATCGTGATTGACTTGACTCTTTTTTATTATTACCTTTTAGTTTAATATTGTTCAAGAAAGTCTACTCTCAAAACTAAATGGATGATTTTTTTCAAGAAACTTGGTAGACATGATCTCTCTGATATGAGTAGATCATCTTCACAAAATTTCATGAGAAGATTCAATCTAGAAATGAGTGAGATGATAATTTAAAATTTGAATGGTCGAAAATGAACAAATACATCAAATTTTTATACGCCCACTTCTAGTTTGAATTTCTTGATTAAAATTTTGTTGATATGATTTACTCATTATAGCGATCATTGATCTTTCCCAAATTTCATGAAAAAATTCATCATTTTAGCTCTCGAATTAGACCCCCTTGGACGGAATTAGACCAAAGTGGTAATGAAGAGGAGTCAAGTCCGTTTGTGTTTAGCTCTAGGGCTGTAAAACAAACTATTTGCGTTAACTTGTGAACGTTTGATTACAAACTTGTTCGAAATTCATTTAATAAATAAATGAGCCAAGTTTGAACACATTTTGAAGTTTGACATGGTACTAAAGTTGGCTATATAAGCTCAGAAACATTGTAAAACTATGTGAAAAATCAAGCTATTCAAGCTAGCTCGATTCGGTTAAAAGTTCGTTTGAGCTCGACTCAAGAGCTAAACAAGCCAAATTTAAATAAATTTATAAACTTGAAATGATTAATCAAACTTGAAAATCCTCTCTTCCACTCGACTCAGCTTGTTTACACCCTTTTGTTTGGCTGTTAAAGTAAAAGGGACTTCGATCTCGAGAGATTTAGCCAATCAAAAGTCCACTCTAAAAAGTAAAAAATTGAGTGACTTCTAAATTTCATGTCTCACTGAATGAAAGAGCTTATTTAATTAAACCGGAAATTTCAGTCAAAATAGCATTCATATAGCTTCCAATTTTAACATATCACAAAACCAAAAAAAAAAGGCAAAAAGTTTAGTAGATTTCTCTATACGGGTTTGCATATACATAAATGTCTATTTATAATAATTTATATATATATGTTTCAATTTCAGAACTGATGATAATTTGTTTATTCAAATCCTATTGTCTTTAGTTTGTCACTCTACAAATTAAATAGAATTCTAGTTATTAGGGCTAATAATTTTACGATCCGTTTGGATTGAAGGGGGAGAATAGAAATGAAATAGTTAATTAAGAGGGGAATAGAAGGGAAAGGAATGAGTTTAATTTTATTGTTGTTTGGATAGTTAAGGATAGAAAAGAATGGAATGAAAAAAAATCTTGTTTAGATAGAAAGAAGAAAAGAAAGAGAATGAATGTGATTTAATATATTATTACCAAATTAGGGTTAAATTTGGAAAAACGTGAAAAAATCATTAAAACATTTTTCTTTCCCTCCCAATCTTCCCAATATTGGAAGGAAACAAAATAAAAGAATAGAGGGGATTGGCATCCCTCTCAATCCCTTCGTTTCCTCTCTACTCCCTCTTATAAATCTATCCAAACGAGTAAAATGTAACCATTCCTCATCTTTTCTTTTCCTTTCCTTTCCTTCCTATTCCCTCAATACAAACGGATTGTTAGAAACAAAACGAAATTGATATGAAATCTATGATCGTATGTATCTTTTTTCGTATTTAGGGTTTTAACATGATAACGTGTCCTATTTGTTTCTAAATCTATATCATTTAATTGTGTCTGCTATACATGAGAGAAAAAAATAAGTCTCACTTGTGTTACACGTGTCTATTGAGATACAACGATTATAATCAATTCTGTATGGCTTCTTCATCTTAGCTAATAATAGATAGTGTCATATTTGTGTCCTTATATTTCTTTTCGTGTTAGGTCATGTTAGGCCGGACCATGACCCCAAAACACAAATTGTCACGTACGTATCCTTAATGATGTAATTAAGTTCAATATTCTTCAAGTTTCTGTTTTTTCCATTTTCGGCTTTAATGATTTATTTGCAAATTCATGTATTTGTTATAGGTTAATGTTTTTATTTTTTCAAAGAGATATAAAAAGTATATAAAAATCGGACTAATTATTGATAAAAATAGAATATTAATTTGAAACAATGTGTAATTGAATGTATTTTCAAGAATATATTCATCAAACCATTTTTAGCACTGACTTTTGCAGACGGAAGTTGTGCAAATTCCATCTTTAAATGGAAGTTTTGCAAAGTCTGTTTTTGCCTTTCTCAATTATTTCTACCGCTACCTTCGTACATCTGACTTTTTTCGACCTATATAACTATTTCTCCGGCTACTTTCTTACATCTGAGTTTTTTCGGCCTATATACAAAAATACCTTTATGATACTTTAATACATCTATTTCAAGAGAATTGATGACCGTAGAGGAAAATAACATAATTACTGTGGAGAAAAATAACAAATATCATATCACCATCCGCCGCCCAAATATTATATCACCATTTTCCGCTAAAAATTGTACTAATAGGAAAGACTCAAAAAATAATTATAGCAATCTCCTTTCTTGAAGAATTCTAGTGATAGGAGTGATTGTTTTCCTACCAAATTGTTAAACTTAACCTAGCTGCCCTACAGAATTAATTAGCATAAACCAATAGCTTGCTGCAATAACCTTGCGACTTAATTCTTGTTTGCCTAATGATGAAATAAAGAATAACCCAGGAGAGAAGATTGATTAACAAATAACCCTTTTAACCTATTTATATTCTTCCACCTCTTCAACGAAGGGTGGAGATAAACTCTAATGAATTGTTGATTCGTTAGTGTTCTAGAAGGTTCTTCCCTCCTTAAGGAACTTTGTACATGTTTGAAAGGCTCTACTACATTCTTTACAATTCTTAAACGTTCCATATAACTCTATAATGTATGTACAAGAGAATTCTAAAATCTTCCAAAATATGCCTCTCCTAGCTATAGTTTTTCAGGATCCCCCGAACATTTTTTAGCCTCTAATACAATCATTTTGCCAAACGATTACATGTTCAAGCCAAATTGTTTTAAAATTGGCAGCACACATAATGATCCTTGATTTTCAAATGAATTGATGAGGGATTGTTATAATTGTTTTGGTCATTTATAACTTTCTATGATACCTGGTTACTTAATTCGTTACAAGGAGTGGGGATTCTGGAAAATAATTAATTATAATAAATCTATGCGTGATTTCAAGTAGCGCTTCTCGATCTTCAAATTATAAGTTCCGCTCGATCGATGGTACGGGTTCCTCCCCCTAAAGGAAGGTGTAAAACAAAAGGAATGAAGGATACGGGGCCAATAGTACGTATACTATCGGCTGTCCACCTTTACATAGTTTTGAATCTACAAATCGCACACCGACATAAATTCGATCTACAAATAGTTTTGAATCTACAAATCGCAAGTGCGTCTATATATATTTGTGTGTATATATATTCATCGTATCAATTAATAACAAGCTGGTGTGCTGTAAGCATGAAGGATGGATGAGTCATAAACAGGTACGAGGTATGTTGTATAAAAAATGTTTCGAAAACAAGAGTACTGCTTCAATTCCGCTTACCAGCATGGGAGGAAATATATATCACATTTCACGCACTTTCAAATCCTCTCAACTTCATCTATATATAGCAAATATTAAATTTTCACTTCTTTTAAAGATCCACGTTCAATATAATCAATGGTTGAGGACAAAATTTGTTTATTAGTGAGAGTTGCAATACATTCATAATTATGTTCCAAAAGGAAAATGGGACTCATTGGGGACGTCGTAAAAAAAAGAGATACTGGAACTTTTAAGTCGGGACAGCAGAGGGAGTATTTGATAATAAAAGCAATTAATCTTAATGAGAGTTGTATATTTCTTATGTCATTGCATGAATTAATTATGAGAAAAAGAAGACATTTATTATTGTCTAAGAAAAATTAATTAAGAAATTCTCATGTCCATGGAAGAGTATATATATATGTATACTCAAGAGTGAAACATGTGATTGGCAAAGGCAACTGGAATCCGACTCAGACTCTCTTCTCCTTCTTCTTGTTCTTCATCATCGTCATTATTGTTATAATTGTCTTGGGACGGCCGGGAAAACATATGCTGATGAGGAGGATGAGGATGAGGAGGAGGATGATCAAAGTTTTGGAGGGAGGAGGAACAACAGCAGCAGCCTGGCGTAGCAGCGTTAGTAGTAGTAGTACTAATTTGATCTCTGCCACCAGTACCCACATTAATGAGGTCCAAGCTGCAGGAATTGAAGCTGCTATTGATATTGTTCATATTGTTGATGACATTATTATTGTTATTCGAGGCCGAGGATGCGTTGGAATATGCAGGTTGCTGCAACATTATTCCTATTTGTTGTTGTTGTTGTTGTTGGTATTGCTGTGAAGTCTGATGATCAAGTAATGCCGCATTCGCCATTACAATCTTGCTGTTTATGAGCTGTGTTTGCACCATTGCCAATTCTTCTTGTAGTGATGCCACCTGCTAATTCATTTTCATCATTTAACCACTTCTCACTCTGATTTTTAGCTACATTGAGCCCCATTCATTTATGCGCGAAACACTTACATAGTATTACTATTTGACGAAATTCAGTGGATATATAAGTACTACTCATTAGAGAGATCATGAATTTGTGATCTCCACAAAATTTCATCTATTTACCACTCCAAATGAACTTTTCAGACAAACCTAAAGTGCACTCATCACACACATACGTACACATATACTTAACATAGAAATTTTTGTGGGTGCTATAGCTAGCCCCCATCGGCTCAATCGAGTAGAAAATCTTGCTAGTAGTATAATCGTACAACAAAATGGTTACAATATTATTTTGTACTGTATTAATTAATACAACAAAATCGTTGAGCAAGGGAATGGGAATCTTGCAGGTGGCTAATTTAACTCGAATCTTTTAGGAGAAGCTTGGCTTGATGGTTTGCGTGATCCTGAAAACCTTTGCGTCTGAGAAGTGTATATGTCGGTGTAACATGTATATAATAAAGTATATATCAGATACAAATTACCAAAATAAATTAAATACCTGTTGTTGCAATGCAAGTATAGTGGACACACATCCGTAAACCGGATCCGACAACCTTCGCCTGAGCTTCGTACGATATGGTGACCACAGCATCATCTCGACGGTTCATGGGAATGTGCAACAATAGCTTAGACACATTGCTTGCACCAAACACCTTGTGAACCGCTGCGAACCGGGCTGTACCCTGGTCCGAACCGAAGTGGGGAGCAAATATGCACCCACTAATGCACTTTCTTCTCAAGAACTTGCACGCCCCGCATGGCGATACAGGTGTCGGTTCCGTGGATCCTCCGGTGACCCGTTTGGCTTTGCCCCTATTAGAGGTGTTGGTGGTGCTATGAGCACCATGGCCACCACGTTGTGGCTCGGCCATGTAAAAATTAAGAATCAATAGAATTAGTAGAGTAAAACTAGCAAGTGAGAGAGAGAGAGAGAGAGAGAGAGAGAGAGAGAGAGAGAGAGAGAGAGAGAAGTAAAGAAATGTTGTAGGTATATATATGAATGCATGATGCATGGATGGAAGCATGTAAGTCTCGTGAGGGGTTGGCAAGCTCAATGTGTCAAGCTCTTGACAAAGAGAGAGAAAGAAATGAGGAATGTGTTACACAGCTTAAATTGTTTTTGGACATTTTTTGTTCTTATATATATATATTAAAGCACTAATCAAACAACCTAAGAAGAATTTGAATTGCCTCTTAATAGGATTTGAGGGAGTTTAAGTTTGCATCTCCGCTTTTACTTACGCGATAAAACTTGTCTTCTTGAAAAAACTGTACTTATCATTGAACTAGAAGTTCATGTGCAGGAAAAAAAAGAACAGAAATACATATGCCATTATTGTTTTAATTGCATAAGTATGGTGCGTGGAGTTATACATATTAGAAGGTAAGATTTTTAATCCATCAACTTTCTATGGTCCTCAAAAAGATATTCGGTGCACTTAAAGTAAATATTAGTGTCACTGATAAAGTTACACGTGAATTACACCATGCAAAGATGAAGGACACAATAAGGCTTGCATTGAACTTAAATAAATAGACATTATCATCGATCATCTCTAGCATAACGCATAAGCATATACCATATGATACACTAAGTCCTCGTTTGATTCAGGTATTAGGATAAGTGGGATTAATAATACCAGCATTAATAGTACTGGACTAGCTATTAATTATGGTATTAATTTAATACCAATACCTTGTTTGATTCGTACAGTATTAATACTGGGATATTCCATGCTGATGTTAATACCATGTTTGATTTTAAAAAAAAATTAAAATTTTAAAAAAAAATTAATTTTTTTTAAACTAATAATAATAATAATAATAATAATAATAATAATAATAATAATAATAATAATAATAATAATAATAATGTAGTGGCATTTTTGAAAATATTATAGTAGTAATGGCATTTTTGAAAATATATGGTTCCTTTTTCTTAATCCAGGATAAATAATACCACCCCCTGGTGTTAAATTATACCACAAAGAGTGGTATTAAGTTAGTGTCGGTATTAGTAATCCCAGCACATTTGTGCGAATCAAACAAGGTATTATAAAAAAAGTGGTATTAATAATTTCATCCCACTTTTTAATACCCGAATCAAACGAGGCGTAAGTGTACTGAATATATTTCCAAAATCCTTGTATTGGGTAGTTCTAGTTGTAGGCCGAGTCAAACTAAACACATGATTGATTGTGTTTATTTTAATAAATAGATGCGTACATATATACCTGAAGGTTGATTTGCCAAAAATAAAATACACGAGAATCAAACTAAGGACCTCTTTATTAACTAGGACAACATTTTGCTATTTGAATTATGAGATCGCCGTATGGTATACAACTTTCTTTAATTAACCCATTTTCAAACAATATATGATAACCAAAAACCACGCTCTTTAACTTTCAATTTCGGTATATATGTATATTAAAATAGTTTCAATTTCAGTTGAAAACAATATTTCCTATATAAAACAATTCAACATGCTAAAATTGGTTAAAGGAACGATCAAATGTTTGATTGAGAAGTATACTAGAATGATTCTCTGAAAAATGAAAGATACACCCATCCCTATTTAAAGTAGTCTTGTATTAATATTATTAGATTTGGGGCACATTTTATGTGTATAAGATATATGGTATGTACGAATTCTTTGTATTATAATTGTATGATGACACTTTGTCAAGTGGTAAATATATAAAACTTTATACGTAAGATCATCGGTTCAAGGTTTAATTATAGCATTATTTTTTATTGTGGGATATTAAAAAATGAGGAATATTAGAGAAAGTTTTTTGCAAAAGAAATAGTACGTGCAGTATTAACTTTATAGCATATTTTTGGATTGTAATTTTTTATAGTAGTTGCACTACATATGTTTTAGTAGATTACTATTTTTAAGTGGTTAATTGATAATTCTTATGAATTATTTCAACAAATTACAAGTTAAGTTTGCGGTCCTTAATTTTTTTTTAGTACATTATTATGTGTTGGGGGTTTATTTGACATTTCTTTCTAATTACACTAGTGACACATAAAAATATATTTGTTAAAAAATAAAAACACATCATGCAAAAAAAAATTGCATTAAATTTTTTTAGATTGCAAAGTTAAGTTTACACAAAACATAATTTTATACAAAGTTAAGTTCTCTCAAAATACAATTTTTGTCAAAACCCTCATTTTAAAACACAATTGATAAATATGGAGCTTACGCTAATAAGATTTAAAAATAAGCCCTTCTTTCAAAAAAATATTATTTCTTGGATTTTTCTCAAAAAATATTCTCATGGAAGGATTTTTACCCATTTATAGTTTCTATTGTAATTTCCGGTGCAAAAAGAGTAATTTCATATTTTCACGTACCCATCGAAACCCCCTCTCCACACTATATAATACATATATAAACTTATGAATGCCCCTTTTAATTTGAGTATTTATATATAATATAATAGCCAAGAAGCATGTGTTTTGCATTTAATCAAAAGAGATAATTTCAAACTAACTAAATTATATGACAATACTTAAGCTAATTAAAATTTTCAAACATAAAATTAAGACATCAGTCAACATTTAAATTCATGCAACCAAATCAACTTATTATTGTTTTTTAATATAATATTAAGAAAGTTGAGAGGTGTGAGAATCCGGACCTCCGCGCGACCCGAGAAGAAGAGAAGAAAAGTCCTCGTTCTCTGGTTTTATTTGAAAACGTGTTTTGTAGAGTCGCCAGTTTGTTTTACGAGAAAACAAACAAAAGATCGTACGAAGGACAATTCGAAAACGAATTATCTTTCATACGTTTGAAACCAGAGATTTATTTTAAAAATTGACTTTGTTAGGGCTCGGGAACTACGTTACGAATTGGGAAGGTGTTAGGCACCCAATTCGCCCTTTCGGTCTCTTAATGGATCATGTATTCTAATTCCTATTTTAGATATCTTGCAAGTAATTTGAATTGTTTTCAGAATAATCCTTTCCGGATAAATTTAGTTTAAAATAATATTTTTGAAATCAGACTCGAGCTTTGCGAGCGCCTACGTATTCATTCGTAGAATGAAATCAGAGTCTCGTAATTCCTTTCTTTGGAAACTATTTTTTGTATTTTTATTTGTTTTGAAAACGTGTCAAAACGGATTTTAGTTTTCTTGTAAAACTTAGAAAGGATTTATTTGAAAGCAGTGAACTTCTTTGCAAGTTATCTAATTTTTTGTATTAAAATTAATATAGAAATGTAATACCGAAATTTAGAGAAGTGGTAGAAAGTTATACATGCTGCGCTTGAAGAAGATAGGAGAGCCTTGCCTTGACTTCCTTCTCTCTCTAGAACTTTCTCTCTTAAAGCTTTCTCTCACTAACTTCCTCTCCCTAGCCTTCTCTCTCACTAGCCTTTTCTCTCAGAATTTTCTCTAAAAATGACTTTCTCAAAACTTTAGCAGAGTTCCCACTTACTAAAAATACTATTGAATGTTGATGATCCCAAAATGGGATCCCAAGGGTCCTATTTATAGCAATATTTCCGCCAAAAACGCTCCAAAAGAGGCCAACCGCAGGGGTAGCCGCATGGGATGCGGCTGGGGTGTGCGACAGGGGTGTGCCAACCGTACGGCTGGCAGGTAGCCGTACGGTTGGGCGTGCGGCTAGGGGGTGCGGTTAGCATGTGCCAACCGTACGATTAGCAGGTAGCCGTACGGTTGGGCGTGCGACAGGGGGGTGTGGCTGGCATGTGCCAACCGTACGGTTAGCAGGTAGCAGGTCGATCCCCGTCCTAGTAAGCGAAGAGGCAACAAAGGTTATCTTAGACTCCCAACGCGTTCGAAATCGGAGTCTTTCCTATCAGTCTTTCTACATGCATGATGACTCATGATTTGATGTATAATGAAAATTAGGTTCACACGAGGGTCGTGGATTGGGGTGTTCACAAGAGGGAAAAAAGAAAATGTCAACAACCAATCAAATAATTCAAAACCACAATTAATACAAATTCACATACGTGTTTACATAAGCTAAATAAAACAATATATAGATCTGAAAGTACCTCTTTAGTAATAGGAAGAGGAGGATCAAGTGAGTTATTGTTGTCACAAGTGTCAGGAGCTTCTACTAATATTTAAGTCCCAACTATCTGACACATCTCAATCTTAAATAGATTCATACGTGACATAGCGGAAAGCTATGAAATGGGATTTAAATTCACAATATAGGGAAAAACACTCAAAATATTATTAAAGATCAAATTGCCTAAACGATTACAAGAATACTCTCTTATAAGAAATTACAAAATGTAAATAAAAAGGAAACAAATTCGAAGTAATTCAAAAACTGCCAAAAATAGGAAATTGCATAAATTATGGGATTTTGCTGTGCTGATGTCAAGGATCGCGCGGGATTTGACGGAAGTCAAATCGGACTTTCCAAACTCAACTTATTACGTAATTAAGACCTGCCTTAAATAGTAAATACGCGGATTCGGAGGCCTAAATGAAGGATTTTGGCCAAAAACGGATGTGCATCACCGCCAGAGGCCGTTTCGGGTCAAACTAGCCAGGCCCCACGCAATTCTGGTCTCGTCACTTTTTGGGCCAGGCGGGCTTACGACGATCCAGTGCTGTTAAATACAAGTCCGCTACCTGTTCTACATCAATACGATTGGTCTATTAATTAACTTCAAATCTAGTTTAATGTAGACGCTACTCTAAATTTAATTTATTTATTATGGACTCTTGCATTTAGACTTTTAATCGAATTGAGTGGATTCCTAGTATTGGATTTTTAATTAAAACATCCCAATCTTAAATAGATTATTTTGATTGGACTAATAATTAACTTCAACTAAAAGATTAATTGGACTCTATCTCCGAATCTAATTTATTTATTATAAACTCTTGTAATTGGACTTTTAATCGAATTGAGTGGACTATATATTACAATTGAATTTTAAATTAAGACTCTAAAGCTACAATTGAATTTTTAATCAAAATTTTAAATCTAGTTTAACGTGGACTCTTAAAAGAATACATCTGTCTCTTTAAGAAAAAGGAAAAAAAAATAATTTAAATTATTTATAGTGTGTATATATATATATATAAAACGAATTTGGACAGCATTAGAAGAACTAGTGTCATGTTTCCATCCCCATATATGGGTTTATACCAGGGGAATAGTTGGTAATAAAGTGGAGAGTGAGAGGCGAGTGTTTTGCGTGAGCAAGCATGTACAAAGGGAGTGGTGCAACTGTTGTTATTATTTTAAACCTTTTATTTTATTTTTAATCTTTTAATTTTAAAATTTGAGAGTGAAATTTTACTATGAAATGGTAAGGTTCTCAGTAAATTGTCTTTGTGACAAACATCCCTCAATGTGGAGTTCCTGAGAAATACTGGTTTTTTTTTTTTTTTTTTTTTTTTTTTTTTTAGCGAAACTTGGTTTCTCAGTCTTGAACCTAGAATCACTCTTAAAAAGAGTGCGGAATGCAAAGAAATACTCTTTGAATCGCAAACCATATTAACATTTTTGTTCACCATAACATATATGCATTTATTTATTTAAAAAAAAGTCGTTACTTGGTTTTTGTTACCGTTTCTTTTTTGGACAAATAATAATTGCTTTACGTTTTTAATTTACATTTTTGTTTTGTTTTAATTTGTTTATACGGCAATAATAGTTGTTTAACGTTTCTTACTTTTGCAAAAGTACGCATATATCAACATGCTTGTTAACACTATCCTAAGACATCTCCAATAGTTTCTTTATAGATACCCTTACGATATTATGCGGCAAGACATTTTAGGCTCCGTTTGATTGCAAGGTGGAAAAAGAAAATAAATTGAGTTAATTTTGGTTAGAAGATGGAAAATAAGTTGAGCGATAGGAGTGATATCTCTTGATTTTTAAGTTTTTCCATGAAGAATTTTTTTTTACTTGGTGGTGAGTAAAAATTTCCACAAAAAAATATAGAAGGATTGATGATATCTACTCATAAAGTGAGTAACACATCTCACCTCATTTTCCATCTTTTCACACAAACAAACTAAATTTATTTTCTTTTTCCATCTTTACAATCAAACGGAGCCTTAGACAATATTCATATCTAGTTGGCAATAATTTTGTATTCATAGCTGAACTTTCTCAATTTTTCTCTCCTCGCTTTTTATTGAATTTTATTAGATCAGAATCTTTTTTGATCAACCCAGATCGAAGAATGTTAAATTTTTTCCTTTGAGGCGCAAGCTATCTGTATCTTTAAGAGGATATTTGCTCCCACTATTTAATTGGTATTGGCTGATCTAACATTCACTTTATTTCTCATTTTTATCTTATCTCCTTAAGACTCTAGTAACAAATACTTAATATTTTATAAATATCACAAAAGTTATCTAGACTTTCCGTGTAGGTTCCTTTTATTTTTTTTAATATTACAACCCACTCAACAAAAAACATGCGAAACGTTTTATAAAAAGTTAATTCACAGACATATTTAATAGTTAACACTATTGATCTAGAAAAATCCAGTTTTAATATATTACCTCACTTAACCTAAATCCGTGCTATATGTGTTTGTAAATTATTTCTATATCTCGCGTGAAAGTGTTTAGTATTTCTCTTATTATAAATACAAATTTTATTGACGCTTCAAGAAAAAAGAATTAATTAATAAAATTAGAAATATAAACTATAACTTTTTTAATATTAAATTATCGGTTTAACCAATCAAATAGAATTGCGATGACTATTTTTTCTTTAATTAAAGAAAGTAAACAAATCGGCCAACTCTTGTACAAGTGCATGCATGTCAAAGTAATGACCCATCAAGAGGGACAAAAGTAAATTAAGAGGAAAAATCTCTGAAACTATTTTAATATTGAACACGCGATAAATAAGCACCTATAATTTTAGGAAAGTTAAGAGGAATTGATTAATGTGAAATGGATTTCTGTGAGTAATTCAACATAAACATTAAATATTTGTATGCGTCAATCACTCATCAGTTAGAATATAATGTGATACGATTCTTTTAATTAATATGTGATGATCATATTTAATATGTCAATTTTCATATCAAATATTTATATATATATTTAAAATTATTAATATTTTTAATTTTTTATAAGTCCTACTTTGATATTAGGTTTGGGTTGGGGTTGAGCCGATGGGTTTAGGTGTGCTGCCCCTGCCTCCGCGTGTGGGGGTGCTGGGGAAAGCACGTTTCTTTAATTTTGGTGTTATATTTACATATTAGATTGTAATTCGTATTAAAAGTATTATTAATTGTTTAAAAATATTTTAAATTTTAATCCTATAATTTTTTATCTTTTATGTATGTTACTTTACACTTATATAATACTAAGTTTCTTCACATTAAAAGTAAATAATGGTATTTGGAAAAGTGATAATTAAATGTGATCCTTTTTATAATATTAGGGGTAACTTGTTAATTTTGTATACTTATCAAACCCCAAAACAAAATTTGAATTTATGACTTTCAACATCAACTCGTTTACTTATCATTAAACTAAATGTTATTATATGTTACTATATATTGTAAAGAATTACTAAGTATACTATTACACACATGTAGAGTGCGCCTATATGTTAGAGCAGTTTGTCTTAACGTACTAAAGAATACTCTTTCTTTCTATAAGGAAATTGTTGAATTCTTATTATTCAATTTGGTGAAGATGATGATTGATCGATTAAATTTGATCAAAAAATTCAACGAGAAAGTAGAGGTAAGATGAACATAGGAAATTCTAATAGCTGAAAATTAGGGCCGACCTTAAGTTTTTAGAAGCTTTAGGCACAGGGGCGGTCCTACACTAGGGCAAATGGGGGCAATTGCCCCCAGTTGGCTTTTAATTTTTTTTAATAGATATAGGGTATTTTTAAAAAAAATAAAATTATAAGGACTTATGTGTATAAATTTATATTTGAGGGTACCTAAGTGTAATAACAATAAAATTATCAAACCCCACCCACTTGCCAGTTTCCACTGCCGAGACCAAATTTCATTTAATTATCAGACTTCTTTTAGTTCCTTTCTTTCTTTCTTTCTTTCTTTCTTTTTGTTCTCTTCCTCTTGAATAATATTAATAAGAAGCACGTGCTATAATACTTTTAAAATATAAAATCTCGTAAAATTTTATTGTAATTTGTAAGTATTAAGTATTTTAAGACTTTTAATTGTATCAAGTATTATTATTAATGCGATTATGTTTGTGGTTAAATTTGTTCTCGGTTATTGATGTGTTTTAAATATATTTTTGTTTGTTTTGAATTTTGCCCCCAGTTGGTTAAATTTCTGGGTCCGCCACTGCTTAGGCAAATTCTTGTTTTGAAACCTTTTTTTATTTTTATATGTTGATGTAATATAAGTGCACCAATAAACTTGAAAAAAAAAAGAAGCCAAATAGCAAAATGGCATTTGAGAAAATTATAAAAAGAGTAATTAAATTTTTTACTCATATAAAATATAGTTAGTTAAAGTACAAACATAGAGAACTAAAGATAGATAAAACTTAGAGAAAGGGAGAAAGATAAAGTGTTATATGTTGAATATGGAAAGAAGCATTAAAGAACAATAAGATTTTTTTTTAAAAAAAAAATTATATAAAAAAAAGAAAAGAAAAAAAGTGGAGGAGTTATTAACTAATGATCTCATAAAAGAAAACTAATAAATTATTAGTTAGGTGATGGATGTGGCCAGTATGATTGTGTTGGATTTGGCAGTTAGGAATCATATAAGAAGAAAAACTACGGGCTGCATTCCTTGGGCTCAAACTTGAAAACAACTGCATAAACCAAATGAGTTTAATATATTTATTATTTAACACAAAATATATTTAATTATTATAACATAAAAGGCCCCGCCAAAAATTGGGGGCCTTTGAAAGCGGCTTCTCTTACGCCCAGAGCTGACTCTCCCAAAAATGCACACACACACATACACACATATATCCATATTTTCATCTTATTTGTTGGTTGATTTTTTTCGATAAAATTTGATAAAGATAATCTATTAATTATGGAGATAATCCCCGCCATCTTTTACCAAAAAAATCCAACAATTTACTATCTCAAAAGCGGAAGTTTGTTCTTCAATTAAAAAAAAAAAAAGAATGTCCTTCAAAACAACGCTCACATATATATTTTTGATGCGGACATATACATATCAACGGTCGAAATGCGCGCATATATATATATATATCAATTTAGTTTACCCACTTTCCGGTTGAATTTTTTGATAAAATTTGGTGGAAGATCTATTCATCGATCATGGAGATCATCACCACCGAATTTCATCAAAACATTTAATCATTTACCTCCTCAAAAGAAGAAGTCCGTTCTTTAGTTAAAAGAATGACTTCTTTTAACTAAAGGATGCTCCCACCAGAAAGGGCATCATTTTTTTAATTAAAGAATGGACTTCTTCTTTTGAGGGGATAAATGATTGAATTTTTTGATAAAATTTGGTGGGGATAATCTCCATGATGAATAGATCAACTCCACCAAATTTCATCAAAAAAATTCAACCGGCAAGTGTGTAATCTAAAAATTTAAAATTTCAACGGTTAAAATGTGTACATATATATCAATTTTTAGTTTACCCATTTTCTGGTTAAATTTTTGATAAAATTTGGTGGAGCTAATCTACTTATCATGGAGATTGTCCCCAACAAACTTCATCAAAAAAATTCAATTATTTACCCCCTCAAAAGAAGAAATCCATTCTTTAATTAAAAGAAGGATGTCATTTCTAAAGCTTGACTATTTTATATATGTATATATATGTATGTATACATACATATATGATCTGTACACGATATTATTGATTCTATTTAATCATATATAACGTTCTTATTGTGAAAGAGTCGGTCGTCCTAAAAGTATACAAAATCCGTTTTATTTTATTTTGTTTTGTGGAGGCGCACACTCCTAGTGTGTAAAAAGCCTAATATAATAGAACAGGCCTAAGAATTATTTCAACTTTGATACAATAGGATCATGCATAAAATAGATAAATTCAGGATTAACAGATTAGGGATGAAGATATCAATGCTTGAATTTTGAAACTCCTAAACTATCCGACACTAGACGTATCAAATTTCATCCTTTCAAACAAATTCCGTACGTTAACAGTTTGTAAAAGAAATAACTACAATGGATATCATAATTAACATGCATGCCATAATTCTTAGGTCCAAATTAAGTTTTTCCATTCCCTTTTTCTTAATCTTTTTCTAATTTCAACCACAACTTTTTAGTGATCTATCACTTGTGTATATATATAAACCAAAAGTCAAATGAACTTCTTTAATTGGTGATGGTAGAACAATACTCAATTAGATTATAACTAATTAATACAAATAGTTTGAGCCTTTAACACTCGATATATCAACTACCAAACTAGTCCTTATAGTTGCCGATTTTTATATGAAAGCATGGTGTAACGTAACATCTAGTTTTAATTTTCTTAATGACTTGAACAACTTAATTACAATGAACAATTAATTAATTAATTAATTATGATTATTCTAAATTACCATTCTTTGATGAAATTTATACATGAACTTTCCAAACTAATTAAAATAAACATTAATTAATCAATTTCAAAAATTTCAAAAGGAATTCATTTCAAGCGTGTAAGTCTTCTTCTTCATCACCATCTTCACGGCAGCCTCACCAAACACCTTCTCTTCTTGATCTCCAAAAGCCCTCTCAACCAAGTCTCCATCACTACTACTACTACTCATTGATCGCCTAGACTGCCTCTTCTCCCCTTCGATTATCGGCCTTATAACAACCAACGTCGCCCCTTTCATCATTAGTCCCCCCTCCACCTCCAACTCAGGCACGTACCAAAGCTTCATCCTCAACTTTGGCACTCTACTCCTCTCCAACAACTCGGTCCCCGGCTCAATGCCGATATCCCTCAACTCTCCAACTTGTCTTTTATCAAAACAAATCTTCCCTTGCTTACTTCCATCCGTAATCACCACTTTCTCCACCTCCCTATTAGCCTTAACGACTTCCCCTACCATATAATGCCTAGCCGAAGCAGCCATCAAGCTTGAAACTATCCACACCACTCGTTCCTTCAACTCCTCCTCCCTAATAAACGACGCGCTGGTCCCCTCCTCTTGCAAAAAGGATTCTTCTTTGTTGGATATACGGAAAGATGAAGAGGTTGCTCCAAGTATGACACAACTCTCTAGTTTGTCCCCAAACTCGGCCTTCCACTTGAGCAAATTATTACTACTTGGTCCACTACTCTCGCCTCCATGGCCCGGCAGCTCTACATGAAGAGACTTAACGCCCTCGAAATTCTTCAAAACTTGGCTGACCAAATCAAATGTGTTCTCCTCGTCTTTACATTCGCAGTGCGAACGCGAAGACTTCTGTGTGGCTATTTGGAGGAGGCGTTTGAGGGGATTGAGAAAGAGTTTGTTGAGGACGCGGTCTAAAAAATACTTTTTCGGTTTTGAATCTTGATCAGAGTTTACCCCTTCATTCTTGCAGCTGTTGAGGCAGAGGGAAGTATTAATGCTTGCACAACGAGGAGGAAGAGTGAGAGAAAG
Source organism: Lonicera japonica (assembly GCA_021464415.1). NCBI lineage: Eukaryota > Viridiplantae > Streptophyta > Magnoliopsida > Dipsacales > Caprifoliaceae > Lonicera > Lonicera japonica. The sequence continues at coordinate 62,454,809 of CM038464.1, forward strand.
GGTGTCGATTCGAGAGACGAGAAAGTGAAAACGCTTCGAAACCGAGAGGGAGTTGCATAGAGATTTGGCGTCATGGATTTTGTTAAAGATCAAATGAAGAATATCGTCCGGCAATTTATCAAAATTATCTTCTGATACTTCTTCTTTGCTCTTGGAATAATAATCCATATAATTTAATCAAAGTACAAAAATTCTAGCTGTACGTATAGATTGATAGTTGAATGAGAGAAATCAATATTGTGATGCAATATACATGTGAATTTTCATGTATATATATATATGTATATAAATAATGTGTGAGCTTTCAAATATTGTGTGCTTTTGAATTTATGTGTGTGAGAGTTGAACAGAAAATGCAGCCGGTGGGTTGAAAAGTACACGAGAGAAACGTGGGGCTGACGCGGAAATGATAGCGGTTAATCCACGTTGAAAATATTTGTAGATATTGACTTTTTTTTTTCTTTTTTCTTTGAACAACTAGATATTTGGACTTTGAAAAATATAATTAATGGGGCTTTTAGGCTTCAATTCATGTTAAAAAGAAAAAAAAAATTTAAGAGCATCATGGTTGTGTATATTTTTTGTATAAAATCCCATGCGTAAGGAATTTTTACATATGAATTATATATATATATATATATATATATTTTGTGCTTTAATGCTACTTATGTGAAAATTTTAAATTCACCAATGAAAATCATGAAAACCAAATAAATAGAATCTATCATTATATGTAATTTTTAATATTTTGTATGAAATTTTTTTATAAATAATTTCATAGTCACACTGGATCTTATTTTATAACTCTTAATCAGTAAATTTCAAATATATAAATTATATTAAAAACAAATTTTTAGATATTAGTTATATAGTTTTAAAGTTTTTGTAAAAAATTAAGGAGAGAAAAAGATGATGTGGATATGTAAATTGAATTTATATTTTATACAACTGTTTTACACAAATCTTAAGTGTCAAAGTTACTTAAAAGACTGTTGAAAATTATTTTATTTTTTTACAAAACGTGTAAATTTTATACAAAACGTGTAAATTTTATACAAATCAAAATTATAGAAGACAATTGGAGATACTCTAAGAATGCGATTTTTTTTATTATCAAAGTTGTGGTCCCTTTTTTGTTTTTTATTCTACCGGTGAAAAATCATATACATAGGTACTATATTTATGTATTTGAATATATGTTAATTTTCAGTTACAGATATAATATTTATAATTCTTTTTAAGAAATTTGTGATTTTTGTCAGAAATAATATCAAAAAATAAGGATAGACAATTTTAAAAGAAATAAATAAGACTAATCTGTGATTTTTGTCAGAAATAATATAAAAAAATAAGGATAGACAATTTTAAAAGAAATAAATAAGAACAGTATTTTAAGAATGTTCGAAAACAGTGATTGAATTATAATTTTTTATTGAGTAATTTGGAAGTTAAGTGTTTGGTTACGTGGCAACTTCATCTTTTGATCGCAATGTGGGGCCCCTTTCCCTAATTAGGTCAATGAATTCAAGAAATCGTTTGGTCAATTTCAGAGGCCAAACTCATTTTCAATAATTAATTTTGCATTGAAAATCAATATTTGAGCCCAAAAGGAAAAGAGGAAGAAGGAGAACAACTGAAAAAGGCTATTATTCCCTTAATCCAAACAAAGGGCTCTACATTTTATTTTATTTTATTTTTAACTTTTTTTTATTTGTGGTCTTTGATTCTTAAATATATTTTATAACTCATAAGACAGTGTATATAATAAAAATGACAACACGTGCTTTAAAAGTATATATTATTATAAATAAAAAAAATAATATTTTCTAAAAAAAATTGTGATTAATTTAATATATGTTATAATTTAATTATTTCTATTTATAGGTGAAGGGAACAAAAATAATTTGATCTAAAGGTCCAACCTGTATACCACTTGAACTCTTGGCCTGTGGCCGAGCTTGGCATAAAAGTCGTTCAAAACCTGACATGTGGCGACAGTAGCATAAAAGTGTAGCCAGCACGTCCCATGGCCAATAACAACCCTATCACTATAACAAATACTTACCATTTTGTCCACTTCCCCTGATCATGGAGAGTGGGGTCTAATACAATTGTAACAGCTAGTTCCTTACATCTATAAAATGAACTAACTCTCAATATTTCAGATTATCACAAATTCATCAAGTATCATCATCACTGTACTATGTAATAATCTTTTCTACAATTAATAAAATATCATCATTATCACCAAATAAGCATGCCATCCATTGATGGGATAACCATCCTTGTAAACAACCTGTATGTTCTTATCTATTTTTCTACACTTGTGCATAAGTTCGTTTGTAAACAACCTTTTCTACTAAAAAAATTGTTGAACTTACAAGAATTATGTAACATGTGTTTTTGAAGTACACGCTAAGATGACCCACCCTATATGTATTGTAACATAATGATATTTTGATACCATTACTGACAATTAAGCTAAATTTGAAAAACTAATTATTAACGGATATTGTAACTTATTAAATTTCTCAACATTAAAAAGGAAAAAATAATTATTAACGGGTCTTATAGTATAATTTATTGTTTGGATGTCAAGGGTCAAAATGCACTCCTCTAGCTATTTGTGTATGTCAGCTTTCATTTGGCAAACATTTACGGTTCGTTTAATAAAAATATAAGATAATGTATAAAAAAATTACTAATTTTTATGAAAATTTAAAAATAAAGAAGTGTGATTTAATGAGATATTCTATGCATTTTTTTTAATTTTTGATAAAATTCAACTATTCGGAGGATGGGTAAAAAAACTTTTGCATTAAAAATGAGGAACTAATAAGGAACATCATTCTAAATCATTGATCTCTTTTCCGGACTTCTCAAAAAAATTAATAAAATGTTGAAGTAATTTTAAATTTTTTTTTTTTTTTTTGAAAGACTCCCTTAATAGGGAAACTTTTGAGCAGATAATCTAGTCAAGATAGGAGGAGACACAAGTGGCCCCTCAAATATTGAAGAGTCGGCAGATTGCATGGTAGTTTTTTCTTGTACACTAAAAAATCAAAAAAAAATATTCCCATTTTATTAAGTATACCGATTCGTATTTTTAAAGTTGTATTTGGCTTAACTCGAATTGAGTCATTTGAATAAGATACGACACGATAATAGTAATTTGTAAATCATAATAAACATACTAAACCACAGTTAGAAACAAGATTTGTTTCTTATTTAGATAAGCACTACACGATTACTACAAAATATCTCTAATTTTATATTAATTTCATTCAAACGCTAGATACACATTACACAATATCGTGTTGAAATGTGTAATAAGACGCGAACACGAAGTTTTAAGTAAAGTGGATGCTAATTCATTATATTTCGTGTTGTACCATTTCGAAAAAATGCCACCCCACATGTTTTTGTAGTTGTTGGTTTCAATAACTTAGACAAGCCCAATGTTCTTCTTAATTCTTTTGGGCCTACATTGGATTCTTCATTAATGCTAAATCCTCTTGTTGGGCTCCCATTAACAACTACATTAAGAGGTTAAAAAAAAATTAAAATTATTTCTACTTTTGGAATTAATTTGCAAAAAGAAATGGGCTGAGAGCAATGCTTAGAACAAAAAGATTTATATTTCTTTTTGGGCATGTTTGGTTGACCTTTAAATAATGAATTAAATAATTTTATAATTAGTCAATTTACATTTTTTACATCTATGTATGTTTGGTTGTAAAAATTGAACAGTAGTAAATATGATAGATTAACTCAAATCAAATAATTTTTAGTGAGACTTGAAATCGCCCAATTCTTGAATTAGTTTTTTTAAGGAGATAAAATTTTAATTATCAATATTTTAAATAGTATCTGTATTTTAAATATTAACAAATCAACTCAAATCAATTCATTTCAAGTATTTATATTTGATTATAATACCTATAGATAAAATATTAAAGAACGCAGAGAAATTGAAAACATGTTTTGATCTAACTTTTTGAATATCTCGTTTAAGTCTCCCAAACAATCCATGAGTTTAAATTGAATTATTTGAAATGCACAAATTTACAATTGACTAATATATCAAAGGTTAATTAATTTCATAATTAGGTAATTTACGCAATTACGCAACCAAAACCCTTAGTTTGTAGATTCAAGGACCTAGCTAGGAATTATAGATATTTGGACTGTTTTTTTTCTTTGAAAGTATTTGTAGATATTAGGACTTTTTTTTGGTCTACCACTTTTTTTTCTCTTTGAACAACTAGATATTTGGACTTTGAAAAATATAATTGATTAATGGGGCTTTTAGGCTCCAATCCATGTAAAAAGGAAAAAAAAAATTAAGAGTGTGTTCAATGGTTGTGTATATTTTTTGTGTAAATCCTATGTGTAAATAAATTTTACACGTAAATTATACGCATATCCATTTTGATCTCCAATAGTACTCATTTGTAAAATTTAAATTAACCAATTAAAATCAAACAAATAAAATTATCATTATATGTAATGTTCAATATTTTTTTATGAAATTTTTTTATACATAATTTCAAAGTCACAATGAATCTTATTTTGTAACTCTAGGTGAGTAAATTTCAAATATATAAATTATATTAAAAAGTAATTTTTAGATATTTAGTTATATAATTTTAAATTTTTTGTAAAAAGTTAAGGATAGAGAAAGATGACGCGGATATGTAAATTGGGTTTATATTTTACACAACCCTTTTACATAAATCTTAAATGTCAAAGTTTTTTAAAAGATTGTTATAGACCATTTTTTTTTACAAAACATCTAAATTTTATACAAAACAAAATTATATAAGGCGATTGGAGATACTCTAAGAATGCGATTTTTTTTATTACCAAACTTGTTATCCCTTTTTTGTTTTTAAATTTACCTATGGTAAAAAATCATATACATAGATATTGTATTTGAATATATGTGAATTTTTAGTCACCGATATAATCTTTATAATCATTTCTAAGAAATCTTAATCATAAATACGAGATCTATACACTAGCTCGCTCCGAACTCGCCCTGAACCCGATACATGTTTTTTTTTAAAAACCCAAACTTGTCCCACAAGCATGCCTAGGAGTCTTGTCTCGCCTCGCCTCGCCTTGACCCAAATTATTATTATTATTATTATTATTATTATTATATTATTATTATTATTATTATTATTATTATTACTTATATATATAAACAGAGAAAGGGAGTTGTTAATGTATTTATGTATATATAAATGTGTTAATGTATATGATCTAACGACCCATATTTGGTCAAAAAATGTTTAATTTTTTTTAAAAAAATACTATATATATAATTTTTTATTAATATATTTATACATATATATATATATATGCAAGCGGGTTGGGTCAAGTTTTTATTAGGCAAAACTCTAACTCGCCTCAAACCCGATCCGGGTTTTAAAAAAAAAAATACCAAGCCTGTCGCAGTCTCAAAAAACTCGCCCCGAATCCTCCCATTTGAGTTGGGTCGGGTCGAGTCAGGTCGGGTCAAAAATTTACCGAGTTGTGTTTTTTTTTCCATCCCTAAATAATATCCAAAAATAAGAATAGACAATTTTAAAAGAAATAAATAATAACAGTATTTAAGAATGTTCGAAAACAGTGATTTAATTTATTGAGTAAATTGAAAGTTAGGTGTTTGGTTACGTGGCAACTTCATCTTTTGATCGCATTGTGGGCCCCTTGCCCTAATTAGGTCAATGCCTTCAAGAAAACGTTTGGTCAATTTCAGAGGCCAAACTATTTTTCAATAAATAATTTTGCGTTGAAAATCAATATTTGGCCCAAAAGGAAAAGAGGAGGAAGGAGAACAACTGAAAAAGGCTATTATTCCTTTAACCCAAACAAGGGGCTCTACTTTTTTTTTTTTTTTTTTTTTTTTTTGTGGTCTTTGATTCTTAAATATATTTTATAACTCATAAGACAGGGTATATAATGAAAATGATAACACGTGTTTTAAAAGTATTTATTATTATAAATAAAAAATAATATTAATTTGTAAAAATATTTGTGACTAATTTAATATATGTTATAATTTAATTATTTATATTTATAAGTGAAAGGGACAAAAATAATTTGGTCTGAGGTCCGATATGTATACCACCTGAACTCTTGGCTTGTGGCCAAACTCAGTATAGAAGTCGTTCAAAACCTGACATGTGGCGACAGTAGCATGAAAGCGTAGCCAACACGTCTTTTGGCCAATAGCAACCATATCACTACAACAAACACCCACCATTTTTTTCACTCCCTTTGATCATGGAGAGTGGAGTCTAACACAATTGTCACAGCTAGTTCCTCAAATTTACAAAAGGAACTAACTCTTAACATTTCATATTATTTCAAATTCATCAAGTATCATCATCATTATACTATGCAATAATCTTTTCTACCATTAATAAAATATCATCATCATCACCAAAGGATGGATATAAACTAAGCATACCATCCATTGATGGGATAACCATCCTTATAGACAACCTGCATGTTCTTCTTATCTATTTTTTGACATTTGTGCATAAGTTCGTTTGTAAGTAACATTTTCTACTCAAAAATTTGTTGACCTTACAATAAGTATGGAACGTGTGTTTTTAAAGCACACGTTAACATGACCCTATATATAATGTGACATAATGATGTTTTGATACCATAACTAACAAATTAAGCTAAATTTGAAAAACTAATTATTAACGGGTATTATAACTTATTCAATTTCTCAACATTGAAAAGGGTTGAAAAGGAAAAAATAATTATTAACGGGTATTATAGTATAATTTATTGTTTGGATGTCAAGGTCAAAATGCACTCCTCTAGCTACTTGTGTATGTCAGCTTTCATTTGGCAAACATTTACGGTCTGTTTAATAAAAATATAAGATAATGTTTTAAAAATTGTGATTTAATGAGATATTCTACGCATTTTTTTAATTTTTTTCATAAAATTCATCTATTCGGAGGATGGGTAAAAAAAAACTTTTGCATTAAAAAAAATGAGGAGCTAATGAAGAACATCATTCTAAATTATTGATCTCTTTTCCGGGCTTCTCATAAGAATTAATAAAATGTTAAAGTAATTTTAATTTTTTTTTTTGAAAGACTCCCTTAAGAGGGAAACTTTTGAGCAGATAATCTAGCCAAGATAGGAGGAGACACAAGTAGCCCCTCAAATATTGAAGAGTCGGCAGATTGCATGGAAGCTTTTTCTTGTACACTAAAAAATCAAAAAGATATATTCCCATTTTATTAAGTATACCAATTCGTATTTTCAGAGTTGCGTTTGGCTTAACACGAATCGAGTCATTTGAATAAGATACGACACGATAACAATAATTTGTAAGTCATAATAAACATACTAAACCACAATTCGAAACAAGATTTGTTTCTTATTTAGATAAGCACTACACAATTACTACAAAATATCCCCAATTTTATATCAATTTCGTTTCAAACGCTAGATACACATTACACAATATCGTATTAAAATGTGTAATACGACGCGAACACGAAATTTTAAGTAAATTGGATGCTAATTCATTATATTTCGTGTTGTACCATTTCCAAAAAATGCCACCCCACATGTTTTTTGTATAGATTGTGGAGGACTTGGAGTTGTCTGTTCCAATGACTTAGATAAGCCCAATATTCTTCTTAATTCTTTTGAGCCTACATTGGATTCTTCATTAATGGTAAATCCTCTTGTTGGGCTCCCATTAACAAGTACATTAAGAGGTTCAAAAAAAAAAAAAAATTCTACTTTTGGAATTAATTTGCAAAAAGAAATGGGCCGAGAGCAATGCTATAGGCTTTAGAACAAAAAGATTTATATTTCTTTTTGGGCATGCTTGGTTGTCCTTTAAATGATGAATTAAATAATTTTACAATTACTCAATTTACAATTGTTACATTTATGTATGTTTGATTGTAAAAATTGAACAATAGTACTAGTAAATATGACAAATCAACTCAAATCAAGTCATTTCAAGTATCTATATTTGATTCTAATACCTCTAGATAGAATTTTAAAGAATACAGAGAAATTTAAAACATGTTTTGATCTAACATTTTGAATATCTCGTTTAAGTCTCCCAAACAATCCATTAGTTAAAATTGAATTATTTGAAATGCACAAATTTACAATTGACTAATATATCAAAGGTTAATTAATTTCATAATTAGGTCATTTACGCAATTATGCAACCAAAACCCTTAATTTGTAGATTCAAGGACGTAACTAGGAATTATAGATATTTGGACTATTTTTTTTCTTTTAAAGTATTTTTAGATATTTGGACTTTTTTTTTCTCTTTTTTTTGGTCTACGCCTTATTTTTCTCTTTGATCAACTAGATATTTGGACTTTGAAAAATATAATTGATTAATGGGGCTTTTAGGCTCCGATCCATGTAAAAAGGGAAAAAATTAAGAGTATGTCCAATGGTTGTTTATATTTTTTGTGTAAAATCCTATGTGTAAATAAATTTTATACATAAATTATACACATATCAATTTTGATCTTCAATAGTATTCATGATTAAAATTTAAATTGACCAATTAAAATCAAACAAATAAAATCTATCATTATATGTAATGTTCAATATTTTTGTATGAAATTTTTTTATACATAATTTCAAAGTCACATTGAATCTTATTAAGCAAAACTCTAACCCGCCCTAAACCCAATTCGGGTTTTAAAAAAATAATATCAAACCTGCCGCAGTCTCAAAAAACCCGCTCCAAATCCTCCCCATCTGAGTCGGGTCGGGTCGGGTCGGAAATCTACCAAGTTAGATTTTTTTGTCATCCCTAAATAATATCAAAAAATAAGAATAGACAATTTTAAAAGAAATAATAAGAACAGTATTTTAAGAATGTTCGTGAACAGTGAGTGAATCATAGTTTTTTTGTTGAGTAATTTGATAGTTAGGTGGTTGGTTACGTGGCAACTTCATCCATTGATCACATTGTGGCCCCTTGCCCTAATTAGATCAATGACTTCAAGAAAACGTTTGGTCAAACTCATTTTCAATAATTAATTTTTAGTTGACTTTGAGCCCAAAAGGAAAAGAGGAAGAAGGAGAAGAGCTCAAAAAGGCTATTCCCTTAAAGAAAGGGCTCTATTTTTATTTATTTTGTTTTCGTTGAGGTCTTTGATTCTTAAATATATGCCATAACTTATAAGATAGTATATATATATTAAGAAAATAATAACATATTTTCTAAGAACACATGTTAATCATAATATAAATAAAAATTATAATACTTTGTACGAATTTTTTTACTTAATTTAATGGGTGTTATAATTTAATTATTTCTATTTATAAATACGTAAAATGTACTTTTAAAGCGCACGTTAATATGACTATATATATATAATATAACAAAATGATACTTTGATACCATAAGTAACAAACTAAGCTAAATGCGACAAACTAATTATTAACGGGTATTATAACTTATTCACTTTCTCAACCATTAAAAAGGGTTGAAAAAGAAAAACTAATTATTGACGGGTATTATAGTATGATTTATTGTTTGGATGTCAAGGCTCAAAATGCCTCCTAGCTATTTGTGTATGTCAGCGTCCATTCGGCAAATATTTACGCTCCGTTTGATAAAAATGTAAGATAATATTTTAAAAAATTACTTATGAAAATTTAAAAATAAAGAAGTGTGATTTGATAAAATATTCTACCACTTTTTTGAATTTTTCATAAAATTCAATTATTCGGAGGATGGGTAAAAAAACTTTTGCATAAAAAAAATGAGGAAGTAATAAAGAACATCATTCTAAATTATTGATCTCTTTTTCACACTTCTCATAAGAATTAATAAAATGTTGAAGTAATTTTAATTTTTTTGTGAAAGACCCCCTTTTTTTTCGTTCCCCACGGGGTGAAAGACCCCCTTTAGAGGGAAACTTTTGAGCTGATAACGTGGCCAAGACAGGAGGAGACACAAGTGGCCCCTCAAATATTGAAGAGTCGGCAGATTGCATGGTAGCTTTTTTCTTGTCCATTAAAACCCAAAAGATATATTTCCATTTTGTTAGGTATATCAATTCGTATTTTTAGAGTCGTATTTGGCTTAAAACGACACGATACTACATGAAATTCGGTTATTTTTATGTAACACGAAACGAGTCATTTGAATAAGATACGACATGATAAATATAACTGTAATTTGTAAGTCGTAATAAATATGCTAAGCCATAATTAAAAACAAGATTTGTTTCTTATTTGGATAAACACGACACGATTACTACAAAATACTTCTAATTTTATATCAATTTCATTTTAAACGCTAGATACACATTACACAATATCATGTTAAAATGTCTAATAAGACACGAACACAAAATTTTAAGTAAATTTGGATGCCAATTCATTATATTTCGTATTGTACCATTTCTGAAAAATGCCTCCCCACATGTTTTTGTAGTTGTTGATTTCAATGACTTAGATAAGCCCAATGTTCTTCATAATTCTTTGGGGCCTACATTGGATTCATCATCAATGGTAAAACCTCTTGTTGGGCTCCCATTAATTAAAAAGTGCATTAAGAGGTTCAAAAAAAAAATTAAATTATTTCTACTTTTGCAATTAAATTGCAAAAAGAAATGGGCCCTCAGCAATGCTATCAGCTTTAGAACAAAAGGATTCACATTTCTTTTAGGACATGTTTGGTTGTCCTTTAAATTGTGAATGGACAATTCACAATTAATCAATTTACAATTGTTATATTGGTGTGTGTTTTGGTTGTAAAAATTGAATGGCTGAATATAATATGACAAATATATCAACTCAAATCAAGTCATTTTAAGTGATACTTGAAATTGCCCGATTCTTGAATTAGGGATTTAGTCAAATTCTTTATTTTAAGGAGATCTTAGTATCTATATTTGATTCTGATATCTCTAGATAAAATTTTAAAGAACATAGAATAATTTAAAACATGTTTTGATCTAACATTTTGAATATCTCGTTTAAGTCTTCCAAACAATCCATAAGTTAAAATTGAATTAAATTTAAATGCACAAATTTACAATTGACTAATCAAAGGTGAACTAATTTCATAATTAGGTAATTTACGCAATTATGCAACCAAAACCCTTAATTTGAAGAATCAAGGACGTAGACAGGAATTATTTTTAGCGGGGGTGATAAAGCAACAGAAAAAAATTAGATAGTTAATTTATCATAAGCACAATCACAATCATTCCCCCCCGGCTCGAAAAATTTTCATAGTCGAAAATCATTTGGAAATAGTCTCATTATCCATGTTGTTGTGATCGAGCAAATATGTTTTCATAATATTTATGGCAAAATTTGTGACAAGGCACATATTTTTAGCACTATAGGAGTACATTATGTGATAAAAAATATTTGTCAAAAATAACAGAGGCGAAAATGGGTTTTTGTCACTAATTAAACAATTTTTTGTACTCAGCGTAATGTAAAGTTAAACGTTGACAACAAAAAAAGAAAGATATATGGGTTTTAGTAAATATTAAGTTAATTTATCTTGATTGTAATTTAAGTAGTGCTGTTAGTTGATTCATTTTTTGATCAATAATAGTGCTTTTTTTTCCCCTTCAAAAAAAATAAAAATTTAAGTAGTGCTCTTAGCACTCCAAATAAGTACTTTAGCCACTCCACAACTATCTTAAGTGAAACTTTACACATTTTTTTTATACTTTTAAAATTGAGGTCACTTTTTGAATAATAATAGTCATACTCTAATGCTTTTACCATTTTATTTTTAATTACTTTACACTTAATCTTTATATAATTTTTTTAAGACTATATATGTATAAAAAAGTAAAAATTAAAGAAGGTGGCCCTCCACTCGGCCTTAATTGGCTTCGTCCTTGCGTAGAATATGTTTTAATTTATACGAAAGTGAATAGATCTGATCATGAAAATTAATATCTATATATATGAATAGATAGCTTGAGCTTGTTTAGGATTACAAAATCTTAAATTTCTATGCAATTCAAAAGTATTGATTAAGCCTGTCAATGGATCAGATTTGGATCGGGGCAAGATGAATTTAAATCTATTTTTATAAAAGTTTTTAAATCGGATTTGGATCGAATTATGTAACGGATCACCAAAACATTAATGCATATTCAAATTTATTTGGATCGGATTGGATTGGATAATTCGATTCAATTAAATTTTAATTATATTATAATTAGTTTGTAAATATATAAAAGATAATGAAATTAACATAAAAGTTAAGCCTAACAACAATTAATTTTTTTATTTTCTTGTAAAAAAGAACTTATTTTATATTTTTTAAGTTATAGTTATTGTTTATATATTATATATTAAAAATAAGGTGGTAAATATAAATAATGATAACTTTAAGTATAAATGTCTTGGATTAGATCGGATTTCAAACGGATCGAAGCGACACATATTCATATTGGATTTGTCAATCAAGGGACTAATTAATAGGTTTGGATTAGATTTGGGTATACGGACCAAAATTCTCAATCCATATCGGACTAAACAAACGGGGTTCGGATACAAATCCAATCTATAGACAGGCCTAATCTTGATACTCATTTATCGCATGCAAGGTAGGAAGAGTTTACCACAACAGTAAGATTATGTATAATTCACGTCCATTTGTGAGTGCGATTCCATTCAAGATTATACATGTATGTATATTACAACAGAAGTATTGGTTGTCAGGTATAACATCAAAAGTACAGTGATTTTTCAATTTTACCCCTCTTATAATTGTAATGGAAAAAAAATGTTATTAGTTTGACTTGAAATTGCACCCTAAAAGTAAAAAATTGTTTGTTTTCACCACTGAACTAATAATATTTTTATTTTAAATTAAATCTACACATGCATAAAAGTAATGCGTAGAGGTCTATTATAATGAAATGCGACAGCAATCTCGTACCATGACACCATAAATGGTGGTTGATGCCCACCAAATAAGTCTAAAGTAAAAAAAATCTTGACTATTGATGTACACTTTTAAGTGACATTTTTAAGGAAGGAATGTATTATTTTTAAATAATTATCTATATTAATAAAATAATATATAATTTTAAAAATATATAATATAATTTCTCAAAATAGCATTATACCCGACTAAAAAAATATTGCTTTAAGAATAGTACTTAATTTGTTTATCATCATATGAAATTGCATATTTGTTTTTTCTTTAAAAATAAAATTTCGTAAAGAATCAAGAAGCACCCGAATCTATTTAACCTTTCAACCCAATTATAGAATGAGATCTAACTACTTTATTTCGTATAGTATTGGTAGCCTTAAATAATTCAAAGCACTAGATGTTGTTGAGACCTTTAATTAATTAATTTCTTATAGAAAATTCAGGGGTTTAAAATATTTTAGTACATGTACTCTTCTCTAGTTAGCACTTTGTGCCCTAAACTTTGTTTTTCATTACAAAGTGCACGTACTCTTGTTTGGCTGTCAAATTGGGCTAGCGGCAAATTTCTATGGTTTCTCCAGTGCTAGATTTCTTACGTGGACAACGAATTACACACGTGGACAAAAAAAAACTTTATCCAACTCAACTTCAAACACACATTCTCTCCCCTCACACCCATTTAAGTATAAATCTCATTAGAAAATTCGGGTTTTAAACCAATTGAAGCTTTGAACAGAGATTGAAGGCAGATAATCACAAAATCGAAGCTAGATGTCAACCAATTCGAAGCTCCCCAGTGAGATTGCAAAAGGTAAGGTTTTAATTGCGTAAATCATTGAAGGTTGTGGGTTTTAATTAACAAATTGGAAACTCTTAAACCTTATTTCGAAATAAAAAATGTAATGTTCTTAAGCATTACATTTGCGATATTGATTTGCATAGAATAAATGTGACTCTATCATCTTGTTAATTTGCATAGAAATGTCTGTCAACTCCAATTCATCTTGTTCATTTGTCACTTGTTACTGTAGAGAGGTAGTTCCGATTAGAGTTTTATGGACATCAAAGAACCCTGTGAGAAGATTCTTTGGGTGCAAAAAATATGGTAATGAAGGCTGTAGCTTTTTTTGATTGGGTGGACAGGAGAAAAGTGTTCCAGAAGAGATGAAAGAGGTTTATCATCAAATGAACAACCTGGCTATGCAAAAAGAGAATTTCAGGGCAGTTGTTGAAGGGGTTAAGGTATTGAACACACATTTGATGAAGAGTATGGAAAATGAGAGGAAAAAAGGGGATGAAGTACAGAGAAAATATGATCAATGCAAGAAATCACTCAAGTATGCAAAGAAATGAGTGATGTTGCTTCTGTTGGCATTTATTGTGTCTTTGGAATGTAATTTGAAGAATTAGTTGGTGTGGATTTATTTGGGTAAGATAAGTTACTATTTTTAGGGGTTGATGATTTTAATGGTTTTTTGTTTTAGGATTGATGTGCGGCAGTGATGGTTGTGTAATGTATTGTTGTTTGTGTTAATGAACTTGTAATGAAATGGATGTTTGTGGCAATCAATGGTTCTGTAGACACCCTGATCTGTGACCCCCACAAAAACCCTAACGACCTTCGAGAAATACAGCTATTGGAGTCCGGGACCCACCCGAGCACCTGAAACTGCCCCGAAAGGGTTTGTTGGCCAAACAAACTTATTTTTAAGGAGAATTGTCGCACGACAAATGAGTATGTCGCGCGACAATCTCCCTTGTGTCGCGTGACAAACCAATATAACACCAGACCATCCACTCTCTGACACATTAGTCTGTCAGAAACATCACTTCAGCCATTTGTCGCGCGACACTGTACACATTGTCGTGCGACACATGCCCCTTCTAGGGAAGTGTCGCGCGACATACCCTTTCCCCCCACTATAAATAGGCCCTCACCCCCCAAGGGTTCAGGGACAGCAATTGGGAATTAAAGAATTACAGGCTTATATTTGATTCTCTAGTCTTTCATCAAGCATTCTCTATTATCGTCTTATTTCTGAAGAATTATCGAATTTATTCTTGACACTCAACGTGTCCCGCTTCTGGAATCGAAATCTCGAAAATATCTAAAGAAGAAAAAGATCATTATCGCCGGAGATCTTTCTGCCGTACTATATTTTCTTTCTTATTATTATTATTCTCGTCAGGAAGGTAAAGAAAATCTCTTCTAGTATTTAAATTAGATATCTGTGTACTTGTTTTACTTCCGTTGTTTTGTCCACGTTTTATTTGAATAAACTTATTGCCAAGTTATAAATAGTCTACTGTTTTTAAAACAAAGGACCCTGATAAAACCATTTGCAAAACCAGAAGAGTAAGTACTTTATCGTCCGGACAAAATTCTGTTTTCAAAACTCGGACCGGTAAAACTTACTTAGGAATTAAAAACCCGGTATATCCTATCTCTTCCATAGACTGTGATATGTCTGGTAGAACTCCCCTCAAAAGTTCTAATTTCACATTAAACTAGTCCCGATACAAGATCTGAACTTTTCCAAAAGAAGTTAAAACTCGAGAAAATCGTTATTATCTGAGAAATAAAACGGGAAACTCTCTCTAAAATAAAACAAATTTTGTCACTTATATTTTCACCCCTTTTTTCCGCTTTCCCCAGAAATTAGGGTTTTTACTTGGAAAGTAGTAGACTATCAGTAAAAGCATCCAAGTTTTTCAACATAAAATAAACATATAAGACCACTAGAGACCGAAAGGGCGGAAAGGGTGCTTAACACCTTCCCAATCCGTAACATAGTTTTTGAACCCTATAGAATCCTGGTTTCGTAGACAAACGTGTAAAGAAAGGCTTATCTGTAGCCTTTTCTCTTACACAACTATTTTATCCGTTTTCTCGTAAAACGTACTGGCAACTCTGAACGAACTCCCTTACATCTAGAAAATAGGATAGAGGGATACCCGATATGAATTATCAAAGGATAGACGCAAATGGAACGAGGGAATCCTTTCCGACGTTTCAGACGCCCAACAACGGGAATGAGACTCGGGGGTCGCATTTGCGGATTCTCACAGTGGCGACTCCGCTGGGGAGAAATGAAAACTAGACTCTTATATGTGAACTTTTGTTTATTTGTTGAATATTTGCTTTTATTGCTTTCCCTACTTATGTTAATTGATTGAGAAGAAACATTTTTCTAAAAATAGAAGTTTTCAAAAATACGAAATAAAGATAAATGATATTTATAAAAACCAACCTTTTGAACTTTGCACGAACTTTCACAAATCATGCATTGGTTATACGAGTGTGAATTTACCCCCAAACCCTCGGAAGTATTATAAGTGAGTAGGGAGTTGGCTTGCTTGGGCCAACATAAACTGAAAGCATTTACTTCCACTCTCCTTGGCCAAGTACGCCCCCGAGGTATATCGAGTGACGAGAACACTCATGTACCTGGGAAGTATATCAAAAGACTCTTGCACGTACCCGCCCTTGGGGTATATCGCATGGTCTTGCCAAATAGGAGGGAGCCTAAAGCCTTAACCGTTCGTACACCCGCGCTGTATATAAGATCGAGTCGGCTAAAAACACTCGTCAAACAGCCGTAGGGGATGTACCACCTTACGGCTTACTTTACACCACCCTTTTAAAACCCGAGTCTTTTCTCGGCAAATTTATTTTAGTGGTTCTTTTGGCAAAAATTCAGTCGCATCATGGTCTTCCTTCATCTTCACCACGTGATTTCGTCTACAGTCGTAAAATGACGACAGTTTAAAAGGTTGGGCCAGCCGAGATCATACCGGAAGATTAGTAAGACCTAGCACAACAGAATGACCGACGGACACGAGAATCAAGAAATGGATCAGAGCCTAGCCAAGGCGTCAGCAGTCCAGCCAACCTTAGTCGAGATGCATCGTTTGCTTATGACCGTCAGCAAGAATCTAGCAAGTCTCATGACCGAGTAACAGAGTACCCGAATTCGAGTAGAGGAGTTGTCAGCCGAACGAACTGCACCACCAGGGTTTGAGCGACTACCATCGAATCAGGATCCGAATCAAGAACAGTCATCACAAGTACTTCTCCCAGTCCAAGGAACTAACCCGCCACAAACGGGTCCCATCACGGTTGGTCCCGTTCAAACCGATCCCAACAATCAGAATCAATGGGCCTCGGATTCTGGCCCTACTTATCAGCAACAAGAACCACCCATCGTCTGGCCGCAACCCTAACAGGGTTTTGATCATCAGTACCAACCATGGCCACAAGTTCCCGCAAGGCCTATTTCACCCCCGGCCCCAGTAGCCCCTCCTAATGAATACTCAGACATCAACCGACTCCGAGCAGTATATGTAGAATCGGTTATAGCTCAGGAACAGCTCAACGAGGTGTCAAGAGAAAGTGAAGAAATGAAGAAGCTAAAGGAACAGATAAGGGTCTTGCAGAAGGAAGTTTCCCTAATAAAAGGAGCGGACGAGATTACAGATATGAATGCTTTCTCCCTCTACCCAGAAGTAAGATTACTTTAAGGATTTAAGCTCCCTTCTATCACCAAGTTTACAGGGACCACACCCCCGAAAACTCACCTCCAATCCTACATCAGATCCATGCAAGTGTCCGATTTTGGAAAGCCGGAGTTGGCTCAGGCCTTTCACATGACTCTCACGGGGGCCGCCCTGAGATGGTTTTTCGATCTAGAGAGACACCACACGAAGACTTGAGGGGATATCGTCAAGGAGTTTATGACTAAATACGGGTCCAACGAAGATCTGGAAATTACCCGCAAATACCTGGAGATGGCCAAGCAAGGCGAGAAGGAAAGCTTCAGCGAATTTGTCACCCGCTAGAGAAAAATGGCCTCCCAAATGTTCAAACGGCCCGATAAAGAAGAGTAGTTGAAGATCATACAGAAGAATTTCACTCTAGCTGTATTGAGTTGCATGGGAAAGCATGTATTTCCACACTTCAAAGCCCTGTTAAGCATGGGGTCACAAGTAGAGGAAGAACTGGCCAAGAAGGCAGAGATCGATACCAAGAAACCTCATACACCGGGAGAAAGACGGCCACTCCAGCCTTAAACCAACTAAGCTCTTATCCTTATCAACAAAACGCATTCCAACAGCCACAACAAACACCCACGATGAGTTGGCCCACACAAGGAGACTCTTCGAGCACAGAGGGTAAGAAAAGAAGAAACTTCTGCACCCTTCTTACTACTCTGGTCAAAAGTCTGGAACTACTCCGAAAGGCCGAACTAATCACTCCACTCAACCCACGCTCCCCACCAAACCCTATTCCCAGCACCTGGAGAATGCGTGAGAATTGTGCGTACCATCAAGCTGCGGGCCATGACACGAAACGCTGTTTAGCTCTTCGCCATTGTATTCAAGATCTAATCGAGGCTGGTACCATACCCGCACTCGGCGAGCCTAATGTTACTAATAACCCTCTTCCTAACCATGCTCCACTTGCGGGAATTAACGCAATGACCATGGATGAAAAAGGCTTTGATCCCGTGGGACTCATTCGAGACGACCCAGCCTACAAGTCACCCGCTGTGCCGCCAAAAAAGACTCAAGTTACCCCAAGCCTCAATCCGATAATTGATCAATGGATGGCCAAAATGAACTTTCTGCCCGGACAGGGTTTGGGAAAGGCAAATCAAGGGATCTCACAACCACTTGCAATCAAAACCAATCTTGGAAAATCTGGGATATGATGGATCCAGGATAAGAAGAAACAACCATGGAGGCCCCGAGGCCCTCCCAAGGAGACAATCTGTATGATAGAAACCTCCCCCAAGACTTTCAGTTGGTCGGCAGAACCAGAGTCATCAGAAACCTCAGAGGGATCAGACCCAGCATCCCTTTGGATACAGCAGATTACCCGTTCAGGGAGGGTATACCAGCCACCACCAATGGATACCGAGAAATCGTCGCCTCCTAAGGAAATAAGAGAGGATCGAGTACTGGAATAGTTGAAGAAAACTCAGGCACACATTACCATCTGGGGCCTCCTGGTTGCCTCCAAACCTCACATGACCGACTTCATCAAACTCTTAGATGAGGCCGTCATATCACCAGACTCTACGCCCGAATAACTGCCAAACATGATTGGGTCGCTTACAGTCCAAAGAAGTCTGTCATTCTCAGATGAAGACTTATTTTCGTTGGGAAAGAAACACAGCCTGGCCCTCTATATCACTGTCCAGACCCGAGGAAAAATCCTGCCACAAGTCCTCATCGACAACAGGTCAATTATAAACGTTTGCCCTCTGAAGACCGCCAGATGTCTAGGCATTTCAGAAGCAGAGCTTTCTCCATCAACTGTGACTGTCAGAGCCTATGACAACACCAGAAGGGACGTTCTGGGCTCTCTGAAGCTTGATCTTATAGTCGAACCCGGAAACTTTTCGGCCGACTTTTAAATCATAGACATTCCCTCCAGTTTTAACCTCCTATTGGGAAGAGCATGGCTACACGACATAGGAGCACTTCCCTCCTCCTTACACCAGAAGATTAAGATACTGTTCGAAGGGAAGATAATAACCATCCAAGGAGATCCTAAAAGGACCTTGGCGGATCTAGAATTACCTGTCTTGGGCATCGGGAGTCAAAGCATACAGCTGGGAGACTTTTCTTATGAGCCTTAAGTGCAAGCCCTCACCACCCAGAGAATCAAGTATCTTCCCCCTGATAATATCCCCGGTCTCAGCTCCAAGATCACAAATATGCTGAGAATGATGAAATACTTACCTGGCGCCAGTCTGGGAATAGGACTGCAAGGATTACTTCAGGCCTTAGAACTAGTAACGAGGCGTGAAAGAGAAGGGTTGGGGTACCAACACATCGAAGAAGACAACCAAGAGAAAATGGGTCGAGGGCATCAATATCCGAGTTTTAGCTCGCTTAATGGGTCTTTTTGTCAAAAAAGGAGAATATTTCCTCTTTTGCGGCTTTCAGGAGCCTTGGAGAAATAGCAACGAAGATAACCTTTCAGGATGAAAAATCTTCTATTAAGAGGACCTTTACCTCAAAGAAAATGTTACACACAACTTCTGTACCAAATTAACGATCGGACCGAGAGAAGAAAATGAAGACGAGGAAGATGAAGAGGAAGAAATGATCGGAGATTTCTTTGACGTCATGGCCCTAAGGAATGATGAACCAAGAGACGACCTTGTGCACTTAATACACGCTGATCCAGATTACCAGAAAAAGGGGGAAATAGTGAAATTGTAAGGGTAAGAGATAAGAGCGAGGGTAGGGCTAAGGAAGAGTCACTCCTAGATTTACTTTTTAAACTTGTACCTATAAGCACTATTATTAATGAAGAAGATTCTATTTTGCGGTATCCTGTTAGTTCTGATTCTGTAATTGCCTATATGGAAATAAAAAGACTAAATGAACACCCTGAACGGGAAGAACAGTGTATGGAGAGAAGGAGGGAGATACTCTTGTGATTAACCTCGGGACGGAAGAAGAAAGGAAAGATGTTCGTATTGGGGCAAATCTAAGTGAGACAGAAAGAGAGGAGGTCACACAAACTCTGAGTGAGTACGTGGATATCTTTGCCTGGTCCTATGCTGATATGCCAGGTTTGAACAGCCAGATAGTCATGCACGAGATACACACCAAGCCGGAGTACAGGCTCGTCAAGCAGAAATTGAGAAAACTTATGCCCGAATGGTCCCTGAAAGTAAAAGAAAAAGTGATAAAACAACTGAGCGTGGGGTTCTTGAGAGTGATCGAGTACCCTTCATGGTTAGCCAACATTGTACCCGTTCCAAAGGCAAATAAAAAGGTCCGCATGTGTGTAGACTACCGAGATCTCAATAAAGCTTGCCCATAGGATGATTTTTCATTGCCCGACATTGATTTGATAGTGGATAATACCGTCAATCATGCCTTGAAGTCGTTCGTAGACAGTTTCGCTAGATATAATCAGATCAAGATGCACCCGGATCACCAAGAGAAAACAGCATTTATCACACCGTGGGGAACGTATTGCTACACCGTTATACCATTCGGGCTGAAGAATGCTAGGACAACATATCAGAGGGCAGTGACAGCCATCTTCCATGACATGATCCACAAAGAAGTAGAAGTATATGTGGACGATATAATTATCAAGTCGAAAGAGAGGGAAGGCCATGTCCCAGCCTTGGGGGCTTTTTTTGACCGGCTCCACCAGTATCAGATGAGACTCAATTCGCAGAAGTGTGTGTTCAGGGTAACCAAAGGAAAACTCCTGGGCTATGTCGTCAGTAAGAAAGGAATCGAGGTAGACCCTGCCAAGGTTCGAGCTATCCGAGATATGCCCGAGCCTCGTACCGAGAAAGAAGTCCGGGGATTTTTGGGTAATTTGTAGTACATCAGCAGGTTCATCTCTCAACTTACTCAAACTTGCGAACCCATCTTCAAGCTCCTGAGGAAGTATTCACCAAGAGAATGGGACAATCAGTGCCAGGAGGCTTTTGATAGAATCAAAGACTACTTCTCCAACCCCCAGTATTATCCCCACCACAGACCGGGTGTAGACACCCCGATCCGTGACCCTCGCAAGAACCCTAACGACCTTCGAGAATTGCTGTTTCTGGAGTCCGGGACCCACCTGAACACCCGAGACTGCCCCGAAAGCGTTTGTTGGCCAAACAAACCTGTTTTTAATGGAAATGTCGCACAACATTCAAGATTGTCGCACAACATTCAAGTACGTCGCGCGATAATCCCACTTTACAGGGACATGTCGCGCGACAATCACCCACCACTCCACTTTCTGACTCATCAGTGAGTCAGAATCATCATTAAAAGCAGTATATCGCGCGACAATCCCCTTTACAGGGACATGTCGCGCGACAGATGCCCCCACCACTCCACTTTCTGACTCATCAGTGAGTCAGAATCATCATTAAAGTAGAATGTTGCGCGATAGTCAAGTATGTCGCGCAACATACACCAAAATGTCGCGCGACATACACCTTTTCGCCACTATAAATAGGCCATGACCCCCATGGGTTCTAGACAGCAAGTTGGACAACAATAAAACACTAAAAATAGAGCAAAAAATAGCAGTTTTAGAGCAGTTTGGCAGCGAAATTTATGATCTGATTTTCTGATCTTTCGTCAAGCATTTTTCCCGAGTATCGTCTTATTTCCGAAGAATTATCGAATCTATTCTCGACACTCAACGTGTCCCGTTTCTGGAATCGAATTCTCAGAAATATCTGAAGAAAGAGAAGATTATTATCACCGGAGATCCCCGTCCTAGTAAGCGAAGTGGCAACATGGTTGTGCTAGATTCCTAACGCGCTCGAAAATCAGGTTCATCAGTGTACTTGTTTTATTTCTGTTGTGTTATCCACGTTTTATTTGAATAAACTTATTGCCAAGTTATAAATAGTCTACCGTATTCAAAACAAAAGACCCTGACAAAACCATTTGCAAAACCAGAAGTGTAAGCATATCACCATCCGGATAAAATTCTGTTTTCAAAACCTGGACTGATAAGACTTATCTAGGAACTAAAATCAACATATCCTGTCTCTTCTATAGACTGCGACGTGTCTGATAAAACTCTCCTCAAAGAGTTCTAGTTCCATATTAAATTAGTCCCGATACAAAATCTGAACTTTTTACGAAAGTAATCAAAACACGAGAAAACCGTCATTATCTGAAGAAATAATACGGGATACTCTTTCAAAATAAAAGGTTTTTGCCATTTGTATTTACATCTTTCAATAATAAAAACACCGGATCTCAGAACACAAAGGTTTCTATCCATTTCCTGCTTTTCCTAAAAATTAGGGTTTTCATTTGAAAAGTAGTAGGCTGTCAGTAAAAGCATTCAAGTTTTTCAACATAAAATAAACATATAAGTCCACTAGAGACCGAAAGGGAGGAATGGGTGCTTAACACCTTCCCAAACCGTAATATAGTTCCCGAACCCTATAGAATCCTGGTTTCGTAGACAAACGTGTAAAGAAATGCTTATCTGTAGCCTCTTCTCTTACACGACCCCTTTTTGTCCGTTTTCTCGTAAAACGTACTGACGACTCTGAATGAACCCTCTTGTACCTAGAAACAGGATAGAGGGACACTCGATATGAATTATCAAAACGCTCCAAGCAAATGGAACGACGGGATCCTTTCCGACGTTTCAGACGCCCAATGAACGGGGACGAGACGCGGGGGTCGCATTTGCGGATTCTCACATCGGGCTGCCACTAATTCTGTACCTAATAGTCATCAATTCGGCTGCAGGAGCCATGCTAGCCCAACATCTGACTGATACGCGAAAGGAGCAGGCAATCTACTACATTAGCAAGAAACTGTCCCCATTCCAGATAAACTACACGCCATTAGAGAAATCATGCACCGCTCTTGTCTGGGTAACGCAGAAATTACGACACTACATGCTGGTTTTCTCGGTCATCCTAGCATCACGAATAGATCCGTTGAAAACCTCTTCGAGAAATCGGCTCTTTCAAATTGTATGGCAAAATGGTTATTCTTACTCTTCGAATTCGACATTACCTACATGACCCAGAAGGCAGTCAAAGGCAAGATCATAGCTGACTATCTAGCTCACAATCCAATATTAGGGGACATGTTAGAAGAAGCTGAGTTCCCAAATGAAACTATCATGAATGTCGAGATCGATGAAGACTGAAAATTATACTTTAACGGGATCGCCAATCGAAACAGGAACGGGATAGGCATCCTATTAGTCTCCTCGGACCAAACTCACTCCCCGGTATCATATCATCTAGACTTCTTCTGCACCAACAATATGGCCGAGTATGAAGCCTGTATAATCGGATTAGAGATCGCACTCCAAAAGGGTATAAAAAAATACAAGTGTACGAAGATTCGTGATTTAGTGGTTCACCAAGTTCTAAAAGAATGGAAGATCAGAGATGAAAAGTTAGTCCCTTACCTCGCTCGGTTGGAGGATGTCGCAGGAAGATTTGAGCACTCGGAGTTTTACTATGTCCCAGGTCACAGAACAGTTTTGCTGATGCACTAGTAACCCTGGCATCCATGATCGATATCCCGGAGGGGATGGAAGGAATAACTCTTATAGTACAAAGGAGATCAGGACTAGCACACTGCATGGCCCTTGAGGTAGAGAACGAAGAGAACGGGGACTCAACCACTTAATTTTACGACATCTGGAACCTGTTGAAAAATCATCAGTATCCCGAGCAAACAGACAAGAGAACGTGGCTCACACTCAAGAGATTAGCATCAAGGTTCATACTTTGTGCCGGAAGGTTGTATAAGATGAACTACGACGGGACCCATTTATAATGTCTCACTGAAGAAAAATCTATCAAAATGATGGATCAGATACATGGGGGAATTGTGGACCTCATATGAGCGGTTATACACTTGCCCGCAAAATCATCAGACAAGGTTATTACTGGTCTACCCTGCAGAACGACTGCGTTAACCACGTATGCCATTGTCACAAATGCCAAATCTATGCTAAATCTCATAAGCTTCCTCCGAAAGAGTTGTACAACATGACTGCTCCCTGGCCTTTCGCAACCTGGGGAATCGACATCATTGAAAAGATTTCACCCAAAGCCAGCAACGGCCATGAATTCATACTAGTAGCCATTAACTACTTCACTAAATGGGTGGAGGCCGAGTCTTTCCAGACCCTTGATGCCAGGAGAGTTGCCCCATTCATTAGACGGAATATCATATGTCGGTATGGGGTCCCACACGAGATCATCTCTGACAACGGTACCCACTTTGAAGGAGAGGCTAACACAGTCATGGAAGAATACGGTATTACCAGACACAGATCTTCGCCATACAGACCGCAAACTAATGGGGCAATTGAGGCCGCCAACAAGAACCTGAAGAATATCTTAAACAAGATGACCGACACCTGCCGAGACTGGCCAGAGAAGTTACCATATGCATTATGGGAATACCGCACCACCGAGAGAGTTTTTACCGGGGCAACCCTATTTTTCCTTACATACGGGATGGAAGCAGTCCTCCCTGTTGAATTAGAGGTCTCCTCCCTCAGAGTAATGCTCGAGAACCAAGTTAACGAGCTAGAGTGCGTCCAGGCGCGTTATAACGAGCTGGCCCTACTAGACAAGAAAAGATTGAAAGCCGCGTACCACCACCAAGGGTATCAGAAGAGAATCGCTCGAGCATTTAACCAGAAAGTAAAGACTCGGGGTGTCAATGAGAACGATATCGTGTTGAAAGAAATTCAAGAGCCAGCCAGAGACCCAAGAGGAAAGTTCGGAGCAGAAGTGGACAGGGCCATACATCGTCAAAGAGATTGATACATGGGATGCCGCCATACTCACTGACTTGGACGGACAGTTACTGTATTTACCAGTCAACATGGATCAATTGAAAAAGTATTACCAATAGATGTGACATGTATAGATAAGAACTACGTAAACCTGAGCCCCAACTCAAACTTTTGCTCTTTGAAAAATCAAAAGGGGAACGTAGGCAACCTGAGAAGTGACTTCAAGCCCGGTTTAAAATATTATAAAGAAAATTATTTCCCACAAAAACAGTCCCTCGTATATTATTAAGGTGGTTCAGAACACCGGAAGTTACAAGGGAGATACAGCATACAGAAAAGTCTAAACCCTAGGGGTTGGCCAAACAGGGTCCTCAATAGCCAAATCAATCCGAGCCTCGTCCATGATCTGATACGCAAAGACAATGTTCTCCTCTGTAGGCTCAGAATTCATGAACCGGAATCATTCTATTTGGAATGGATCATCAATCAGCTCCCCTTCCAGAGTCCCCCAACGAGAACGGATGATGTTAGCCCGGAGGGGCCGAAAAATACCAAAACGGGCATAGTTGAACTGACGAGTCAGTCGAGCTCACCACATTCTCTCCACTGATAAAGAAACATACGGGGTCACAAACTTAGACTCGGAAGAGAAGTTGTTCAGGTTGAGAGAAATGTCCTGAGAAACGTTGAACTGCCGAAGAAAACGTCCTGGGAGATAAAAGGAAGTGAACTAGAGTCCACGTAGCCGAACGTAGTTCTGACCTCCCGTACTAAGCGCCATCGCCCTCAACATCCACCAAGGAATATTCCACCGAATGGCCCAAAAATTCTCTAAAAACCACACCGTCCAATCAGAGGAAAACATGGTCAAAGCACCGAAGAGGGGACGACAGAAGAAGTGCGTCGGGTTGTCAAGCCGAACCCCGTTGAAACCCACCGATCGAAAACGCTCCAACAGCCACATGTATAGCAAATGAGGACTTCTCCTGAAGAAGGGTGGAGCTCCCCTTTAGAGATCATCTAGGCCGTTCAAAGTTTCTGCAAGAACAATGGGCACTATAGACTCCCCATTCCTAGCACAATAAATTAAACTCAGAATAGTCGGATCAACACAGGAAGAGCCCATCACCAGTAGCATATCAGAAACAAGACAGATCAAGGCCGCCGCAGTACGCCCCACGCTATAAGAGGCTCTTTCTTCATAACGATGAAAAAACCTCACCTTTTTGTGAAGATCAAGAAGCCCGTCAATAATAAAACCATCACAGGCCGCTTGGGGAATGGCTAATAGAGTAATCAGCATATCTCAAGGACCTATTTCCTCTATTAGAACAGCCATCGGGAGACGAGTATCAGAACACAACAGCCAGGAAAACTCCTCGTAAGTCGGGCAGAGCTCATCCAACCTGAAACGGAAAAGATGATCCGAAGGACTCCAGAAATACAAAGAGCCTAACAAAAAGGAAAAATCTACAGGACGATGGCACCAGCTTGCTAAAGGACTGAATACACCAAAATTCAAACCATTCTCAGAAGATACTAGAGCATCTCGGGCCTCAACATAAGAAAAATCAGAATTTGTGCGATAAGAAGACATTTTGGGAAAGGTGTAGGGATGAAGGAAGGGAGATGGGTGTATTTATAGCAAAAAAGAGGGTCATGTACCCAGAGGATCTACAATGGCCGTCGCTCTCAGAGGCGGGACACCGCTAGAGAGAGTGGCCGCTGCAGCAGGAGGGGTCCGCCCAAACTGCTCATAATCGGCCCCGAAGTCCTCAGGCTCCCAGGACCGCTCAGAAAAAGCTACTCCCTCTTTCTCAGCAGTCTCAGCAGCATAAAAAATGACCCCTAGAGATACCGATGGACCGGTAGGAAACTCGAAACCCTTAGCACGCTGTTCCTCCATAGGCGTCGTCTGAGGCGGCTGCTCTGGAACTGCCGCTGCCCCACCTCCCTCACCTCCTTCGGGTCTATCATCTCCGCCCTCGGCAGCAGCAGGAATACCCCTCTCTCCCTCGGGGTCCTTATCGTCAGAATCCAGGATATTGTCCCTCTGATCGGGGATAGGTGGCAGATGGCCGGGGACCGTCCGGGATAAATGGGTCTGTCATCGTATGTAGTTGGAATCGCCTCCCAATGCTCGGTACCTCTCGTAGAAGACCCGCCCTCGAGTCCCCTTTCGCTCTCTCATCAAATAACGGGCAACGAAGGCAGTGTAGTCACCCTCCTCGGTAAACGTCTGAAAGCCGAGCCCGTTAACCAAAGCCTGCACCGTCACCAGGTCAATCTTTTTCGTCCGTCTCATCAGAACTGGAGGGAACAAAGGAACTCGAGGCCACTGGGTCGGTGTATGCTGGCGAATGACCCTCTCACCCAAATAAATGTGATGGCCGTACTCATCCCTGATAAGCTGCCTGGTCCTCGAGGCGGTCAGAGTACGGCCATATCCAAAATGAAGACCCAGATCGCCCCAAGGGGCCCACTCAATCTGAAAAGAGAATAAACTTCATTCAGTTATTTCTATTTTTCTATTATTTATTTATTTTAAAGAGAGAATACTAAAATACTTACCTGCTCCTCCAGTAGGTCATAGACGGCAGCAACTCTAGTCTCCCGGGTCCGATATACATAGGGAGCCCTGTAGTTCCCCGCAATGAATCGACGGAGAAGGAAAAACAGATCCTCGTTCTCAATGAGGAGATCCACCTGGGCACGATCCAGACGGGTATAAGCCATGAACCAACTCTGAGAAAAGGAAGAAGACGCAAGAATATTAGCGACAATCAGCAAATAAAATGAAACTAAAGCAAAGATGAAAGGGCAGAAATTTATACCTCCCACAGCAATGAGAAGCCCTTGAGGTTCAGGACCAAATAACGGGAAACCTGGTCCATAGCATCATAAAGAACAGCAAGAATAAAGCCGCCCCAGTCGTAATCGAACATAATGCTAAAATCTCGAAGATAGGGCAGCCAACAGAGATGGGTCGTGTCCCCCCCTCGAGCCTCGAACAAATTATGGAGCGTTAGCAAGAGAAGAACACGGGCGTACTGGCGTGCCTCCTGCCGGGTCATCGGCACCCCTGAAGCGACTAGCCGGGCTCTCTCTGTGGCCAAATGCGTAACCAAAACCGCCTGGGGGATCGTATCACCAGAACTCCGTCGCTCCAAAAACCATCCAAGTGCGCCAACAATACCCTCTGCCGTCAGACGCAAAGGGACATCAATCTGTATAGGGACCCCCCTGAAGGAATCCCAGTCAAAGCAAATAAGTCGAGGGGGGTCATGGTCATCTCCCCCTAGCTCCAATGAAAGGTGTGAGTGGTGTCCTACCAGTGAGAGGCCAGAGCCGACACCAACACAGTCGCTCTAGATACCCGCTCCGGAAGGGCGTCAAAAAGATGGCCAAATAGAGTCGCAAGGAGCAACTCTTGGACAGAGGCCGGTGCCTATCTCCACTCTAAAGAAATAGCGTTGGGAGAACCCCAACCTCGGCAAAACGGATATATAAATATAAGTATAGTAACCTGAGGGTACTTTGGTGTAAATATGAGAGTTATAGGGTTATAAGGGTAAATTATGTAATTTTCCAAAACTGAGGGTACTTAGTGTAACTATGAGAGTTATAGAGTTATATGGGTAAATTATGTAATTTTCCAAACCTGAGGGTATTTTGGTGTAAATATGAGAGTTATAGGGTTATAAGGGTAAATTATATAATTTTGCAAACCTGAGGGTATTTTGGGTTAAATATGAGAGTTATAGGGTTATAAGGGTAAATTATGTAATTTTGCAAACCTGAGGGTATTTTAGTGTAAATATGAGAGTTATAGAGTTATAAGGGTAAATTATGTAATTTCCTAAACCCGAGGGTACTTTGGTGTAATTATGAGAGTTATAGGGTTATAAGGGTAAATTATATAATTTCCTAAAGGGTACTTTAGTGTAATTATGAGAGTTACAGGGTTATAAGGGTAAATTATGTAATTTTCCAAACTTGAGGGTACTTTTGGTGTAATTATGAGAGTTATAAAGGTAAATTATGTAATTTTCCAAAACCTGAGGGTATTTTGGTGTAATTATGAAAGTTATAGGGATGTAGGGGCAAATTATGTAATTTTCCAAACCTTAGGGTACTTTGGTGTAATTATGAGAGTTATAGGGTTATAAGGGTAAATTATGTAATTTTCTAAAACCTGAGGATACTTTGGTGTAATTATGAGAGTTATAGGGCTATAAGGGTAAATAATGTAATTTTCTAAACCTAAAGGGTATCACAAGTAAAAGTATGTGTTCACTAAATCGGATGTTATTTCTAGGTAGACATGCATACTAAATATAAGAATTGTTTAAATACATGCAGGAAACGACAGAAATAATCGAACAAATAAATACACGAAAAGAAGACATACCAAAGACCGTCGACGGATCTCATGAGAAACAGGCTCCATCAAGAGCCAAGGAACATCCGGGACTGGAGCAGCCCAGGTAACGTCTCCGTAGACCACCGCCCGACCGCGGTCCACCCCGTCCTTGCCATACCAGTCGAGGTTTGTCCAATCATCATGGTGAGGGCTGCACCGGAGAACTCCCTGGGCATCGGTAAAGGTGACTTCCTCCTGGTCACCCTCAAGTCTATCTGGCTGTGCAGGATCCATCTGCGTATGAGTAAAATAATGAAGAAAGTCAAAAAAGTAGAGAAAACGGCAGGGCTTCCGCGCTCGAGAGAAGAGAAAAAGAGAGCTAGAGAGAGAAGGAGAAATGAGAGAATGAGGTGGAATGAGCTCAGCAAGGGGCTTATATAGTGGTTGAAAATGTCGCGCGACAAATGGACTATTTGTCGCGCGACAAACACCTCTTCACCGAGATGTCGCGCGACATTTGGTCATTTCCCCTGATTTTTTGACCTTTGTCTCATTTTGTCTCATGCAGGAATACTTCAGAGAAGCAGTTTTCAGAAACCTTTCTGAATGCCGCACACTCATGATGAAAATTCAAGGAAAAGACTTCCAAGTCATCTTTCCGAAAATGCGAAAGCAAAATACAAACGGTTAAAGTAATCTCTGATCTCCTAAAAGGAACTAAGACCATTAATGGGAAAAAGAAAGTATCAAAATAAGACGGGAATAGAAAAAATTGAAAAAGTAGAAAAGAGAAGGTAACCCGCATGAGTGCCCAAAACAAGTGAGAAAAATATAAATGCAGAGTGACAGGGAGAACCACACCAAAAGTGACAGCTAGGCCAAAACCAGCTCAGGGCTTCGTTTTGGGTGAGTAAGGCTCCTCATCACGACAAGAGATGAAAAAAGACTCTTGGTCAAAAACAGAAAAAGTCAGGAAAAGTCTTTCCCAAAAAGAGGGAGAAATAAGGGCATCGAAAAATAGAAAACGATGTGGGCCTACAAAAAAAAGGGAAAAGGTGAGAATTAAAGAGACCAGAGATCAGAGATTGACCTTTCATGTAAATTTTCTTTTCAGCACGATACAGAAGAGATGGCTTGGAAAACCTTGAAACATCACTCTGCGAAGAACAAAAGAAATCCGAAAACTGCTTTCTAAGAGAAGTATCCTCACTCGAGGAAAACATCTGGATAAAGTTTAAACTCCCGAGAAGCCTTTTTCACTCTCGCGAAATTTTTCTCTCTCACTCTAGCAGTCTAAGAGAGACAACCAAATTCACCAGAGTACAACACAAGCCCTCCTCGAGGCGAATCACGAACACAAGCCCTCGCCAGAGGCAGAAATACTCATAAAAAGCCATCGCAGAGGCAATTTTCTTTCTTTTACAGATCAAAGCCCTCCCAGAGAGGCAAAGTGTAGCAATTGTAGTCCTCCCACATGAGGCGAGAAGATCAAAAGCCCTCCCAGAGAGGCAAAGTGTAGCAATGGTAGTTCTCCCACATGAGGCGAGAAGATCAAAGGCCCTCCCAGAGAGGCAAAGTGTAGCAATGGTAGTCCTCCCACATGAGGCGAGAAGATTAAAGGCCCTCTCAAAGAGGCAAAGTGTAGCAATGGTAGTCCTCCCACATGAGGCGAGAAGATCAAAGCCCTCCCAGAGAAGCAAGTGGAGCAATGGTAGTCCTCCCATCTGAGGCGAGTGGAGCAAATAAAAGTCCTTGAAAGAGGCAATGAGATAACAAAAGCCCTCTTCGGAGGCAAAACCAAATACATGCCCTCTCCAGAGCCATTCACAAACACTTTTTGCATACACACATTTTTCTTAAAGTTCTTGCGGGAGCCATGGACCACGGTCTCTTCCAGCCGCCTCAATTCCTTGCAAACAAGGAGCTTGAGTCGAGAGGGTCTGTAGACATTACGATCCGTGACCCCTGCAAGAACCCTAACGACCTTCGAGAAATATAGCTTTTGGAGTCCGGGACCCACCCGAGCACCCAAAACTGCCCCGAAAGGGTTTATTGGCCAAACAAACTTATTTTTAAGGAGAATTGTCGCACGACAAATGAGTATGTCGCGCGACAATCTCCCTTGTGTCGCGCGACAAACCAATCTAACACCAGACCATCCACTCTCTGACACATCAGTCTGTCAGAAATATCACTTCAGTCGTTTGTCGCGCGACACTGTACACATTGTCGTGCGACACATGCCCCTTTTAGGGAAGTGTCGCGCGACATACCCTTTCCCCCCCACTATAAATAGGCCCTCACCCCCCAAGGGTTCAGGGACAGCAATTGGGAATTGAAGAATTACAGGCTTATATCTGATTCTCTAGTCTTTCATCAAGCATTCTCTATTATCGTCTTATTTCTGAAGAATTATCGAATCTATTCTTGACACTCAACGTGTCCCGCTTCTGGAATCGAAATCTCAAAAATATCTAAAGAAGGAAAAGATCATTATCGCTGGAGATCTCTCTGCCATATTATATTTTCTTTCTTATTATTATTATTCTCGTCGGGAAGGTAAAGAAAATCTCTTCTAGTTTTTAAATTAGATATATATGTACTTGTTTTACTTCCGTTGTTCTGTCCATGTTTTGTTTGAATAAACTTATTGTCAAGTTATAAATAGTCTACTATTTTCAAAACAAAGGACCCTGATAAAACCATTTGCAAAACCAGAAGAGTAAGTACTTTATTGTCCGGACAAAATTCTGTTTTTAAAAATCAAACCGGTAAAACTTACTTAGGAATTAAAAACCTGGTATATCCTATCTCTTCCATAGACTGTGATATGTCTGGTAGAACTCCCCTCAAGATTTCTAATTCCACATTAAACTAGTCCCGATACAATATTCGAACTTTTTCAAAAGAAGTTAAAACCCGAGAAAACCGTTATTATCTGAGAAATAAAACGGGAAACTCTCTCTGAAATAAAACAAATTTTGTCACTTATATTTACATTTCTCAAAACAAAACATTGGATCTTGAAACACAAAGGTTTTCACCCATTTTTTCCGCTTTCCCCAAAAATTAGGGTTTTTACTTGGAAAGTAGTAGACTGTCAGTAAAAGCATCAAGTTTTTCAATATAAAATAAACATATAAGACCACTAGAGACTGAAAGGGCGAAAAGGGTGCTTAACACCTTTCCAATCCGTAACATAGTTTCCGAACCCTATAGAATCCTGGTTTTGTAGACAAACTTGTAAAGAAAGGCTTATCTGTAGCCTTTCCTCTTACACAACTATTTTGTCCGTTTTCTCGTAAAACGTACTGGCAACTCTGAACGAACCCACTTGCATCTAAAAAATAGGATAGAGGGATACCCGATATGAATTATCAAAGGATAGACGCAAATGGAACGAGTGATTCCTTTCCGACGTTTCAGACGCCCAACAACGGGAATGAGACCCGGGGGTCGCATTTGCGGATTCTCACAGGTTCCATTTTGTACCATATGATATATTTAGTGTTGTTTGGGCATTGTTAATTGTGATTTTGTGTTTATGCCCTGTGCACTTACAAAATCTGGAAAATTTGAGCATTATAATAATTGAAAATTGAGCATTATAACAGCTAAAAATTTAGCATTATAAAGAAGCAAATTCACACAGTACATTTCAAATTCAAAGAGTAAGCCATCACACCACAAATTCATACGACAAATTCACATTACATTAAACAAATTCAAGCAATAGATTCACCCAAAATATCACATCAAACAAATTTAAGTGTACACCAAATCAACCTAATTGTTAACCACAGTACATTAAACAATTTAAAACTCATAATACATTACTTAAGTATTAAACCACGAGTTGTTAAAAAACACGATACATTACACTTCAAACTCAACTTAATATTAGCTAATTCTTGCTTTCTTCGTTGCAAGCCTTAGAGAATTCCTTATTGTAGTTAAGACTTGAGTTCCATTATTGTGTTTTGGAGTAGAGGGGCCAACAGATGTGCATGAGATTGAGTTCCACCCCTATAAGCAATCTTTGGAGAGGTTCTTGTTGGTGGTGGCGCATAAGTAATGGTAGGAATTGATGGAAATGGGTTAGATAGGTGAATTAGCCTTATTTATGCCTTGCACAACATCTGTACCATTGGATTTCTTTCTGAAGTTGGCAAATATATGTCTTGCACAACATTTATGTTCAGCAAATGGAAGAAACTACCTAATGGCTGATTCAAGCCCATTTTGTTGGTCAGATATAACTGTTCAACCAGTTCCACCAACCAAACCAATTCCAGCTAGCAGTAACTCTACGAACCAAGACCATGACTCTTTGTTTTAAACCTTAACCACTGCCCAAGCAATAAGGAACATTTGGTTATTCCCATATCTACCTACAACAAATAGCAGCTCTTCCTTACAATAACTCTAAAAATGAAACCATCAAGGCCTATGACAGGCCTACAACCCTCTAACCACCTTTTTCTGATTGCATCTAATACATTCTATTAAAATGTGCAGGTTCGGATGGAACAATTTTTTGCACATGAAAATATATTGTACTACCAGGGTTTGACCTCCTATGTTCAGCCCCATAACACAACTTAGCATAGTGTTCTTTTAAGGACTTCTCTAGTTCACATAGAACCTTTTTCTTATCCCTGTATCATGGTGACAATGTGACATCAATTGCATATTTCTTAAACACATCAGCTTTGAATTCCTTTAATTTACACCCTGGATTTTAAGTTATCTTCTTGAAATACATCTTTGCAAGCCACTTAGATTTAGCCATTTTAATTTTGGAATTCCCTACACGTTTGTGAACTCTATTAAGTGACTTGATTTGGAAAGTATCTTCATTTTGCATATAACTAGCATGCAGTTTCCATGGATACCCATCAGCACTTTATGTTTGGCATTTTTTTTAATTTAATAGGGAACCCTTTAATAGTTGAGTAATAAACCAGAAATTGCTTAAGTTGCGCCCTATTACTAAATTTCATACCATCAAATAGTTCCATTTTGTACATATTAGTTTTGGGATCAAACACTGGGAACACTGATTTTTTCCTTCTGCCATCTTCATCATTCGAATCAGGGCTATCATAATTATTCGAATCTTCATACTCATTAGCATACCCCTCATAATGACCTTTATATGAGTTTCATTAAGTTCAAAGTTTTGGTTTATGGGTTCAAGAATTTGTGGGTTTTGATTTATGGGTTGTGGATCTGTGGGTTATGGAGCTATGGGTTCTGGTTGTACATATATGGTTTATAGCCGTGGTTCTGGCTGTGGTTCTGTGGGTTCAGGCTGTGGTTCTTGGTTTGATTTACAATTCTTTTTCAGTTCAAACTTCTTATTTCTAACTTCAATTAACTCCTCATTATCAGGCAAATTAAGATCTACACTAAAAACATCACTTTCATTTGATTCTGCATTAAAATTCTCAGAATAATAACCATCACTTTCACTTTGACTTTCATCTCCATTTGATTATACTCTTTAGGGTTCTATAACATTCTCATTGTTTTCAATGGGAAATTCATTCAAAGTCTTATTATGTCCAGTCTATACCTCTATTGCTCATGTTAACTTAGAGTGTTTAATCATGTCAACAATATCCTTATCATTAACAATGCACCTAAGACTTACTTGTAAACTTCTACATGGAATCTTAAAGTGCATTTTAGTCAAATTGGTGTACCCCAGATCATCTATCATACCCTTCAGCTCAAAATAACTCATTCTATCTATGTCAAGATCATAAAAGAATGAAATCTTACCACTAATGTATTAATGCAACACTGGATCAGTAATGAATGTCCCCTATGATATAATTGGATCACAAACAAATTATAATCTATAAAATCATGTAAGAATATGTTCAAAATATGAGAAAATGGCAAAACCCCCAATTTCAAACAAATTTCAAATTGATTCAACCATATATTAAGAGGATTTGAAAATTAGGGTTTCAGAGCAAAAAAAAATTTATACTTATGTGACATTTTTTTTGATTCAGTGGTGATGTGAACCACAATCGTATTCCTATCCAATAAGATAAATCCTTAACTCTTGTCGTTGAAAACGCAAGAACTTTGAAATCATGCGAAGTTGATGGAGGTGAAACCTCGACCTAATCCCTTAAACGAGAATGAACCTTAGTATAGTCGTAGACTACACAATCAATCGATGGATTAATTGATTGATAAGTCGAAGAATAACAACAATATTATTCTAACTGTTCGATATGTTCTTAGAACACAAGAGGCAAAAAACACTCAAATTTTGATTATTCAAAGGCTTAGACACTTGTATTTCCATGCCCAATCCTTGCACATGAGCATAATCAAGCCTCCATTTAGTAACTCACAATTTTTTTTGGTTGAATATAATGGAGGACTAGGCAAGATCACATTAAGTGGGAATGTATTTTCCATTTCCAAGCAATTAGAGAAAAAGATATATATATATATATGATAGAAAAGAGGAGAGAAGAGAAGAGAGGATGGAGAGAAAAGAGGCTAAGTGTTTTCATTTGGGTAGGGTTTAAGATGGTCTCGTTAAATCATGTGTGTTGGAAGATGAGTTGGAGAAAGTTTTTTTTTTCTTTTGTCCATGTGTGTAATTCATTGTCCACGTAAGAAGTCCGGCGCCAGATAAACCATAGAAATATACAGCTGTCCCAATTTAACAATCAAATAAGAGTACGTGTATTTTTTTAATGAAAAACAAAGTTTGGGACCCAAAATGCTAATTAAAAAAATACTAGATATTAAAATATATTTAACCCAAAATTCAACTAAGCAAAAATTAGTTTTGGTACCCTTATTTTTTTTTTTTTGTTTGATCACAGTTTTGGTAGCCTCTGATTGAACAGTTTTTTTACTATTTTTTAACATAAAAACTTTTGAGAAATGAGGATCTAATCAAATACAGGGCAAAGAAAGCAACTTTATCCAAAAGTGGCAAAAAAAAAGAAAAGCATAGGCTAACCAAACCTAACACGTGGCAGCAGATTTTTAATGCAACCGCAAACTATATTAGTAGGACCCACACCCCTTATATCTCATTTAATTTAATTTAAATTAAATTATTTTCTCACCCCCATATATATATCTCCCTCTTAAATGAGGAGTATGCTGCCACTTGCCATCTCCCATAATTTAAAGTGGTCATGCTCACTAGTCTTCTCTCATTTACTCTCTCTCTCTCTCTCTCTCTCTCTCTCTCTCAATAAGCATTAAAAGTTGGTAGTTGGGTGGTGACCGTATACGGTTAAATATATGTCAACTTCTAACAATTTTTTGTTTCAATAATACATGTACTGAATCGAATTAATAGTTCAAATGATGCATCAAAAATTAGGTTGATCATTGTTTAGATTTACGTAAAGTATTGTGCATTAAAACGTTGGGTGATATTATAAGCACCTCGATTTTATAATGAAAAAGTCATTATACTCTTAACACCACAATTTTTAAAATTATTAATTGTGGCCTCTATATGGAACACAACCCAATTTAAGCATAAAGTTGATGTCTTGTTGAACTTTGACATTTGATTTAGTAATTTTTCGTGACTTGAGCCTTCGGCAACCTTTGGCTGAG
This sequence comes from Lonicera japonica, assembly GCA_021464415.1. NCBI lineage: Eukaryota > Viridiplantae > Streptophyta > Magnoliopsida > Dipsacales > Caprifoliaceae > Lonicera > Lonicera japonica. The sequence continues at coordinate 62,492,015 of CM038464.1, forward strand.
TCAATTTTTAAAAAATAGTTCACTAATATTTAATTTTGATAAAAGATAACCGAATTTTAACATCGAATTTTAACCGATCTTTAATTTTGTAGCCACAACACCTTGGTTGTCCCTATAAAAAATATCTTAATTCAAATTTATGGTGTACTAGCTACAAAAGAGGGTATATATATATAACATCACCCTAAAATGTTTGACACATAACTTAAACATATTATTCATTTATTTATTTAAATTGGTGCATATGTTAGTAATAGTGTAATTTCAAATTAGTGGGTGTTTGATTTTGCCCCTAAATATTTAATGGGAAAGTTTTAAGTATTTATAAGTGTAGTAAGTCGTCTTTTGCTTCCTTTTTTTTAAATCAATAAGAAGTTAACGACCAATGTTTTTTTATTTTATTATTAAACATTTAACATTAAAATATATCAACTCCATTAAACGCTTCATGTTAAATTTAAACCATTGTTTAAATAAACACTTAATATTTAAAATAAAAAACAAATAATATTTTCATAATTTATATTCAACATTCAACATTTAATTTTCAGCGAGTAATCGTTAAAAAAAGGGAATGCACCCTCACTCTCTGGTATCATTATCATCAAACCTTCCATCTCTCAATCATAATAATTATTTGTACCCAGCTAGCTCCATATATCTTCTTTCACAAACATCTCTCTCTTTAGTTACCTCGTACTCCTCTTACCTTCCTTTGAGAGGTGCAAGAGATTTTATTTTTTCTCTCTTTTTAATGGAAATAGAGGTGGGAAATGGCGGTGGCGGAAGAGATGTGGAGAAGGGTGATGGTGGTGGCGGTGGGGTTGCGTATTTGGCGTGGGAAGATCTGACGGTGGTGCTTCCAACCTTTGGGAAAGGGCCCATAAAGAGGTTGCTTAAGGGGATCACTGGCTATGCTGAGCCTGGTAGAATCATGGCTATTATGGGTCCTTCTGGGTCAGGGAAGTCCACCCTTCTTGACTCTTTGGCTGGTTAGTATTCTAACTACAAGTGTATGTTTATATCTTATGTGTATGAGAGAGTGTATACACATAATATATATGGGGCTTTTAAGATCTGGTTTTAAATGATGTGTTCTCTCACTTATTTTTTTTTAAAAGGATGCGGTCTTTGTACGAATACTGTCTCTTAGTATTTATCTCTCGTATATTTGTTCTTATCTCTAGTTACAAAGAATTTGTATCTACCCGGGAATGCCTCTTTTGACAAAAATCGAATACACTCTTGTCATTTGCTTGTCTGTACTTTCAAGATTTTGCTTGTTTTAATTTATATATGTTTTAAAAGCTAGATCTGAGTCCTCAAGGTACATGTTAAAAGTACTTTTAGAAAGATGTAAGATTTATTTTCTTTCTTGACTCAAATAACTTTTATCATTTTAGACAGTGCATTGATTCTTGTAAAAACTCAATTCAGTAGCATGTCTTATTATTATAGGGTATCTTACCAGTTAAAAAAAATTAAAAATACATTAATGTTGTGTATCCATTGTCTATCCAATTTAATTAGTCATGATATATAAAATAAATTAATCTTATCTATTTTGCTTTTGAACAAATAAAAACGCAATTAATCTTATATGTTGCCTGCCCTTTTAGTACATCATATCATGATATAATTTTATTTATTTTCTTATAAAAATTTTTTTTTGCGTAACTGGCATTTATAATTTAGAATAAAAACTTGTTTGTTATTTGCGTGCGTGTGTTTTTTATTTTTGGGGATACATTTGTTAGATTAATCTAGGTGCTTTGACAAAGGAAAAAGAGGGAGAAGGGAAGAGGGAGGGGGGGGGGGGGGGGGGGGGGGGGGTGGGTGGTGTTATGGCTTAAACTTGGGCGGCCAATGTCACATTTTCAACTACTTGAATTTAAGACCTAGTCTATCTTCTTCACTGGCCGCATTTTCAAGTGCTTGAATTTACGACCACGTCTATCTTTTTCTTTTTTCTTTTATTTTTCTCTCGAAACAATACTATGTAACTTAGACAATTATATCATCAAACACGTACCATTTGTAATTGTATAAAAAACTTAGCAATATTTCAATCATTTTCCGAATATTAGACAAAATCCCCTCCCCATATCTTCTTCATTACTCACTTTGTTTCAAATTAAAAATTCATATTTAAACATTATTATTTTTAAGGATACACTAATTTAATGCGACTAATGTACGTTGAACAACAAAAATATAGATTGAAGCGCATAATGGGATATACTTCATCCAAAAATAGTGTCTGACTGTCTAAGCAAGGGAATCATTTTAGTAAATCGATTCATCGGTAAATTGCTTTTATCAATACTAAAACCAAAACCAGAACATAAAATCCAATACCAAATTTACCAGCTTACCAATCGGTACTTGAAATTAGAAATCATAACAACTCACTGGGTTTTTTTGGTATGTTCAGTAAATTTTGGTGTTCGATTACTATTTTTGGTAAACATTGGTGTTTGAAATATAGTATACAAGTATAAAAGTTTATAAATATTTTTGATTAATTTCGGTTTATGATAAACTGGAAAAAAAATTAGATTAAAGGCTAGGTTTTTATTGAAAGTGTAAGAATTTAAGAACTGTTTTAACAATTAAAACGAAATGAGTGCTCAAGATGACTCTGGCAGTATAAGTATAAAAACTTGTTAAAAATTCAATAATTTGACCTTTTGGAAGTATTAAAATTCTTGGTATATATGTATCATATTAATTAGCTATATTTGATATTTTTTGTGTATAACTACTAGATAAATTTGGTATTACATATATTTGATAATTTCAGAATTGAAATTTTCAATATCATTTGTTTGTACTTTTTTGTATAGTAAATCAATATTTTCAATTTTTACAAGAGTCTAATAATTCTAAAACCAAACCAAAAATTTCTATTTTTTTCGATACGAGTTGAGATTTGTTGACCCTAGCTTGTTTCACAAATTGCCTTAGCTAATTGTACCTAGAGTATGAACATGGACATTTAGTTTTAAGGTGAACTAATTTCCACCTGGTTGAAGAGGTAAAATATGAACTTTTTCTTCACTGTTTTGTCTGAAATTACATACATGCATCTCTTAAGGTATAATTTTGTGCCAACAAAAATATGAACTGAAACGAGTCATATAACATTTCAGTATTTCATTTTTTCATCTGGGGGGAAAATATTTCTTCCCCAACCAAACGATCAAGAATTTCCAACTAACCGAGTTCAAGCAAGTTATTACGCGGCTTGGTTGAATCCCATTTGCTTAATGCGCGGTTTCAGCAATGAGTTTCAAACATTAGGTTGCCTCATTAACATATATGGTACCTGAAAGTTGAAACTTATGTAATGATATACTTTGTAGCTCACTGCAGTGTCAATTGTTATTGTTATTGTTATTATTGACTCAACAGAAGTAGAAGAACAAGAGAGTTGTATATCGTTAATGTACGTAACCTTGCTTGAATGTTAAACACTTGAACAATGATCGAGCATTTTGCTGCAGGTAGACTGGCGAAGAACGTTGTAATGACTGGAAATATTCTTCTCAATGGCAACAAGAGGAGATTAAACTATGGCGTTGTTGTAAGTAATCTAACCTTTGTACAATTATAGTTTCTTGTAAGAAAGTCACATGTTTCCTCCTTTTCCCTTTTTTCTCTGTTTTCCTTTCCAATTTCTCCAAGATTGTTCTCTTTTTTCTTTCCATGAAAAGGAGAAAAGAATAGATAATCTCTCGGCTCTTTTTCCAAGTTCTCGTAAATTTGGTAGTGTTTTTAGTCATTTTCCCGTTTGAGAACAAAGTTGGAAAATGATTGGAAAAACAATTACATTTACGATTACTCAATTAGTTAAAAGATGAGATGAGTAATTTATTGAGATGCTCTTCATCTCATGCTAATATTTGTCACTAGATGTTCTCCGTCTTTCCTTAACTTTTATAGAAAACTTTTCTTCCTTACCACTCAGAGAATTTTATTCCATGGAAAAAGTGAAGCAGTAAGAGAACACCTCGGCAAATCTCTCAACGAATTTTCCAACTTTACACAAATCGTTGTTTTTTCTATCATTTTCCAACTTTTTACCGAACATAGCCTGAGTAGTAAGGTTGTGGATGATTGCGATTTCAGGCCTATGTGACACAAGAGGATGTACTGTTGGGTACTCTTACTGTTAGAGAAACTATCAATTACTCAGCTCATTTGAGGCTTCCAACTAACATGTCTAAAGAAGAGGTTAATGAAATAGTAGAGGGAACAATTCTGGAGATGGGTCTCGAAGATTGTGCCGATCGTATGGTCGGAACCTGGCATGTGAGAGGCATAAGTGGCGGTGAGAGAAAGAGAGTTAGCATTGCACTTGAGATCCTTGTAAGACCGCGTCTCTTGTTTCTTGATGAACCAACTAGCGGTTTAGATAGTGCTTCAGCTTTCTTTGTCATCCAAGCTCTTAAAAGTGTCGCTCGTGATGGAAGGACGGTCATCTCTTCTGTTCATCAGCCTAGTAGTGAAGTTTTTGCTCTTTTCGATGACCTCTTTTTACTGTCTGGTGGCGAAACTGTTTATTTTGGCGAAGCGAAATTGGCTACAAAGGTACCAAAAGTTAGAGTTCAGTAGTTACCTCAGTATTGATTAATAAGATTGCTCCACTGTCAAAGTACAAATGACTCCTGCCAAAGCATATAGTACAAACGTTCATTGCATTGTTTGCTTTGGCAGAAATTAACCGAAACTTCTTGGCAATATAGCATTTCCCATTTTCCTGAGCTCAAACTCATATTGCAAATAAGATCACTCTATTGCCAAAGCACAAATGACCTACCAAAGCAATATTGCATCTTTAAAGCATAAGTACAAACATTAATTGCATTCTTTTCTTTGGCAAAAGCCAAAACTGCTTGGCAATAGCATATCCCATTTTCCTGAACTGAAAGTCTAAAAACCTCATAATATTGCAAAGAAGATCATTCTATTGCCAAACCACAAATGACTCCTGCCAAAGCAATATTGCATCTTAATTTGAAGATGATGCACAAACATTCATTGCATTTTTTGTTTCAGAAGCCGAAATTGCTTTACAAAATTGCATATTTTTGTTCAATTCTTCATCAAATTACGTCTAAACAAGCCTACGTTTTGAATATTTTCCTCACTTTCCTCTATGTTTAATATAGTTCAAAGAAAGTTGATTCGATATGATTCTAATAGAAGTTTCGGTTCTGTACATAATTTACAGTTCTTTGCGGAAGCTGGATTTCCATGCCCGAGTAAAAGAAATCCCTCGGACCACTTTCTGCGATGTATTAATTCAGACTTTGACATTGTTACAGCCACGTTGAAAGGATCACAGAGAATTCGTGTATGTCCGCATATGTATTCCTTTGTTTTTCTTCCTTTATGAGGCACCCTTTTGTTCCAACAGTCATAAATTAAAAATCGCGATTTCCTTGTCAAGTTTCTGGATTGTAAAAGAAACGCCTTCAGTTTCATCATTCTAGTCCTTCGGTAATAAACACAAAACGCATACCTTCGAAATTTATATTTTTTTATTTTATAATTGATTATTTTTGTATTTTGATTACAGGAAAGAGAAAATGCATTAGATCCGTTTAAGAACTTGGCAACGGCTGAGATCAAATCAATGCTTGCCGACAAATATAAGCGATCAGAGTATGCAATGAGGGCAAGAAGTAAGATTCATGAAATCTCCACCATAGTAAGCCTTTTAACCTCAAACTCTCAATGATTCTTTTGCTTTTTATCTTCTATTTTCCATTTTACGAAAATTTGCCATGTTTTTATTGGTATTCACAGCATGGAGTTGAGGTCGAAACAAGTAAAAGCCAAGCAGGATGGTGGAAGCAACTGTGGACATTGACGAAACGATCATCTGTGAACATGTCTAGAGACACTGGTTATTACTGGCTACGCCTTATTATATATATACTTGTGTCAATATGCGTAGGCACTATCTTCTTCGATGTTGGGACGAGCTACACTGCAATCTTGGCTCGAGGTGCTTGCGGAGGCTTTATTACTGGATTCATGACTTTCATGTCCATTGGGGGCTTCCCTTCCTTTATTGAAGAAATGAAGGTATATAGAACCAACTAATAGAAACCTTAATTACCATCTAAAATTTGTACATATATATATATATATTAGGGTGCTTTTGATTTGTTTACCTGCAGAAGACTGAATTTAGTGCAAGTGTTTTACACGGAGTTGGTTTCTGAATTACATGGAAAATCAGAGAATTAGGCTGAAGAAATAGTTGGAATTTTGTAATGCAACACCACTAAAGTTGGGAATGATTATGAAAGTTTTATATGAAAAGTAGCAACTCCAAGTAAACACACCCTTCAGTGGAAAATGGTCAAAAATTTATAGTTTCCATCTTTTGTGGTGTTTGATTGCATAATTTTCCACGGAATCAATGTCCATTGTACAATTTGTTTTCGCCTAGTTTTCTCTTTTTCCATGTCATCGAATAATTATCTCTCTCCCCTACATTGTGTAGAACAATTCAATGAAATTCAATTATTTTCCATTTAAACCAATCAGAGTTCCCAAACACACCCCAAAGCGAATTAACGCTATTTCACATGACAAAATAGTTGATGATGATTCTCAAAATTTCATGAACAAACAGGTGTTTAAGAAAGAAAGGCTCAACGGATACTATGGAGTTGGGGCATTTGTAATATCAAACTTCCTCTCTTCCTTCCCGTTCTTGGTATTGATCTCGTTCACAACAGGGACACTTACATACTACATGGTGAAATTTGGGCATGGGCCGTCTCACTACCTCTATTTTTGTCTCAACATTCTTGGCGCCATTGCAGTCGTAGAGAGCTGCATGATGATCGTAGCTGCATTTGTTCCCAACTTCTTGATGGGAATCATAACTGGTGCTGGCATTATTGTAAGAAACCCAACCTATTAACCACACTCATTTTCAAGTTTCTCTTTTTGGTTCCGGCACCTCTAGAGTAGGACCACAAACAAGTCAAAAACTATGAATCCCTATAAAATGCAGGAACCTGTTCCTCTAGAGTAGAGTATTTAATCTGGCCATTGGTTTATGAATTTATGGCTTAAGTAAATTTTGCCTCTGGCATGGACTCATTTAAATATAAACTAATTGTCAAAACCTGAGCCATCCACTCTAAAGGAACCCGATACATAAGAAGGTGATCAAATCTAAAATGATCCTTTAAACGAGCTGAGGTTGATTAGTTTGTTATTGGTATGCAAACCTTTCAGAGTATTTTTAAGTTGAATTGGTCGAGCTCGATAATTTAACGAGCTTCAAATTATGTTGTTAGCTTGGTTTGTTTATCACACGAAACAATCTCGAACGAGCCTCTAACTGAGCTGGGGTTCACTGTACAGCCGTATCTAGAATAGTGAAATAACTCTACATGATAAAGTGATGACCACAATCACTTATTTTGAAAAAATAAATCTTAGTCTCGACTATGTTCATTGATTTACAAATGAATGGTATAAATTTTTTAAACCCTACACCAAACAATCATATCATAACTAGTTACAATGGACATATTAAATCTTCTTGTAATCAATGGCCTTTTTATTGCAGGGGATCATGATGATGACCGCCGGATTCTTCCGGTTGCTGCCCGATCTTCCCAAGCCATTTTGGCGCTACCCAATTTCGTATATAAGTTATGGGTCATGGTCGCTACAGGTACTTCTAGCTGTATGAATCAGGAATATTGAATCTATTAATCTGAGGGGTATTCTTGGAAAGGCCAATGCCAAAGCAATTCTGTCTTTTGACGAAGCAAATGACATAATTCATATTTGCACATGATACCATACGGAGATTATATTGCTTTGGCGGAATTCTTTCTTGCTTTGGCAATAGCATTGCCTGCTGGTTGAATATACTTAGAATTCTTATAATAAGAGAAATTGTATTGCCAAAACTGAAATGACTACTAGCAAATCAATTAGTGCATGAAGTCGCTGGAAATTATTCCTTTTAACCACAATGCGTTGCTTTGGAAGAAACCAAAATCCTTCTTTGGCAATAGAACTACCCTTCTTACGATTGCAGTAACTAATTTGCAACTGCAGTTTAAGCATCGCACAAATTCAGCTACTTTTGGATCTGGCTAGAGTGGAGTAGTAAATCGGTACGCTAATATTAAAATTGGACGACTTAGAGTTTAACAGGTAGATTCTGCCATGGGTGAGGACTCATTTAGGCAGAAACTACCTGCCAGAGTCTAGCCATCCAATTTTGAACTAACGGACCAGATTTCTTCAGCTCTCTTCTGAAAAAATCACTGTAGAGGAGTTTTCTATGGTTTTACTCGTATCAACCTACCCGCTATTTTTCTTTTCACTTCTTTTCACATTTCAAGAAACCGAAAAAAGATAAATGAGTTCAAATATGGTAAAATTGATGCAGGGAGCGTACAAGAATGACATGATAGGACTGTTGTTCGATCCCCTAGAACCGGGGGGCCCAAAACTAAAGGGCGAGGATGTGATGAAGAATATGTACGAGTTGGAGCCATTCAATCATTCAAAGTGGTGGGACTTGTTTGCACTGTTAGTTATCCTCATATCTTACAAGCTGATCTTCTTCATAATCCTAAAGTTGAAAGAGAAAGCTTCGCCGTTTGTGCATTCACTGTATTCAAAGAGAACACTTTCGCATCTCAAGAAGAGGCCTTCTTTCCTGAGGAAGCCATCATTCTCTTCAAATAGGCATAATAATCTTCAACCCTTGTCTTCTCAAGAAGGCCTTAGCTCTCCTATACCCTAAATTAATATTAACCCTACCAAAAATGGACAGTTATAAAAGTAAATACTTATACATTACCTGTTCTTAAAATGATTGCTGTTCTTTCTTATCAACTAAAATAAGTACAATCTATGTGTGTGAAGTTACCAACTATATTTGTACTCCTATATTTCAACTTCTGTTTGTATTTGTTAAATGCAATTGACGAATGCTACACTTGCTGGTTATCCATACTGGTTGCATTTATCCGATAAATAAAGCGAGTGAGAATTAATATAATATCATTTTCCGTTTCATTTTGTTATTGGTTCATATGCTCAATGAAAATTTTCCAACTGTATTTCCAGCAGGAAGTTTGTCTTGGATTGTTTGGCAATTGGTCGGATCAGAAAAATAAGAAGTTGAACAGTAAATAATCTCATAGTTATCTTGGTTCGATAATTGCCTACTCCACGGTCACGATTATTGCAAATTTTCAGGGTTTCTCCTATGATTTGCTGTATTTGGATTTCTTGTATGATTTGCTTTGTATTTTATATAGGTTATGAGCCTCTATATATTAAGTTGTACAAGAGTTTGATATGGAAGAGAAATACAAGATACCAGAACATTTCTGATAACACAGCGCGCCGCGCCCACTAGTCTGCATCTCCAACAGGAGAAAAAAGCTGATTATTTTGATCTATAGAATCAGTCGAGCCGCCATTTCAAAGGGTTGTTAATTTTGATCATAGAGAATGTAGATTTGATAATTGGCCATTGGGGTGAGGGTTGAGGCAACATTGCTAAAATTGGTTAGTAATGCATTATACAATTAAAGATGTTCTCACAATTAGTGGCTAAAGAATTGATGGTTATATAGTTGTCACAACTGCATAATTACAATTTATCGCTGGTATATATTTCTTTTAAGGTCATGTTCTATTAGTAGAGCTAGGATGATCCATGATGCATCAATTAAAATCAATCATGTTTAAGCAATTAGCAAGTGTCTAACGAAATGAACTCTAATATTTCAAATGATAGATAATGTAGCTAGCTTTCAATTAGATTTGTTTATGAATATTGTTGCGCCTATCACGCTCTATACACAAGCGAGATGCAACGGTTGGCGGATACTTGAAATATTCCAAATTAAACAAATATGTAAAGAAACATCACCACAAACATAATCACAAGTGAAAATATGGAGAGAGAAGGAGAAAACAACTTACCAATACACAACACAAGGAAATAGGGTGTTATCAGCAAAACTGCCCCCAGTCTATTAGAGGGTAATTAGCCAAAATGACCCTTAAAGTTTGACCCAAATCCCTCGCTCCACCTAAAGTTTAATTTTCAGTTGAAGCATCCTTAAAGTTTCTAATTTCAGTTGAAGCATCCAAAAAGTTTCTAATTTTAGTTGAAACATCCAAAAATGCCCCTTAAAAGAGTGGTTCGTGATAATCACGCACGATTTCCATGCATCTTTTTAACGGGACATCCAATTTTGGATGAGTGAGGAAAATTTTGAAACTTTAAGGATGCTTCAACCGGAAATTGAACTTTAAGAACGAGTGAGAGATTCAAGTCAAACTTTAAGGGTCATTTTTACTAATTACCCTCTATCGGATGGTAGCTCCTATTGCTGACTAAAACAAAGGAGTACAAAACTTTACAAGCAATATTTCTCTCTTGAGCTCTCTAAGAAAGTCCTCCCTTAACACTCAAACTAGAGACTAAATGAAAAATTACATTCAAAGGCCTATTTATACTGATCGAGTCACATGCCATGCTCTCAGCCACTTGGAGAATCGATGCTGACACCTTTAAGTAGCATCGATGCGCTGCCTTAGATTTGTAGCTTTTAGCCACATGGAGCATCGTCGCATAGGCTTTAGAGCTACATTGATGCCCGTAATAAGGGCAAGGCCGGGCACTGCGGGATGGGCAATCGCACAAAATTAAATTAATGGTTCAAATTCTAACATTTGTTTTTATTTGTTGACAATGAATGTTCAAATTTAAAGATAGAATTATAATGCCGAACTAATAAAATATGAGAAATTACTCTCTCTCTCTTTCTCTTATTTCTTTGGGTTTATTATATTTTATATATTTTTTTCATGTTAGATTTTTTGATCTTTAAAAAAAGTGATATACATTTTATATATATATATATATATATAATTATTTACATGTCTAAGTAAAAAGGGATCTTATTTTAAATTTTCATACAGGCCCTTCGACTCATAGGGCTGGTTGTGAAGAAGGGTGAGCCAACCTTGGCGAGCCGTGAACTATAATACATTCCAAACATGTTCCACAACATCAATACTGCTATAGCACCCTCAGCCCTGAAGAATTATGGCCCACAAGAGCCTCCACCCCAATGGGGCATCTACAACAGAGTTAGGTTTTGGTTTATCTAATTGAGTGTGTCCTTACTAATTATAAATAAATATAGTAAAACTTATGTGACGTGCTCTAAATGAAAAAGGGATGTGCCTTTACTTGTTGCCTTTTTCTATGTCAAGTAATTCATTTTAAGTGACAATTTCTCATTCACCCCATAACTATTTTGAGCAAACAAATATACAATTTTAATGTCCGGAGGAAAATACGAATCTATAATAATATTTCATAATCGAGTGTGAGGTTCCACTAAAAATTAAGCACAAAATGGCTCTAAAATGGTATTTTACCTATTTTTCCAACACTATCCAAGGTAAATCATTTGTTATATCTACTTTTTAATATTAGGTATAATTAAATTTCTTAATTACTTATATAATATTAGTTGTGATGCTTGATTAATTGTATAATATTATTAATACTATTATATTTGCATTATATTATTGTAATTTATTGTAATTGTTTACATTCTCTATTTGAGTTGTATAAAATATTATTAATAATACTATTGTGTTTACGTTCAAATTTTATGCTTTAAATATATTTTTGAGTATTTTAAATTTTGTCCCTACTTAGTCAGATTCTTGACTCCACCACTGTATGTACATATATGTACATGTGGTACCAGTTCCTTTACAAAATGTTTCAAACTCGTCGGAAAACTGGCTTGCGGAAAAAAAAAAATTCCTATTATTTAATTAAATCGTAGACATGCATATTTGGGTTCATATATTGGATACTGGGATTGTTCGATAGGATAAAATTAAAGCCTCTCCAAGATATAAAGATTCACATCAAATTTCTCGACAAACATTAAATATATATAAAATAAAATAATATATTATAGTATTCCAGTATCTTATCTTACACGATAAATACAAAAAAAAATTAATAAGGAGAGACCACATATCAATATAATTGAGACAGTGACAAGTAACTTACATAGTAGAAATAAAAGCATACGCTTGTAGATATGTGTATATATATAACCTATTTAATTAGGAAACAAAAGTTGACACGAAATATGCCTAATTAGGAAAGCAAAACTCAAACGCAACAATAATATCCCCATGCCAATATGATATGCGTGTCCTAAAATGCATGTTAATTAAGGCTATCATATATCCTTATCTATTTATTTTTGTTTATTTTCTCTTAAACTACGAACAAAGAGTCCCAACTAGTAAAAACATGTTTTGTTTAAATTAATAATTTTCTTGGAAACATTTGCCCGGAATACGTGCACCGTTTGTTATTGTTTTTGCCAACTGCAATTGAATATAGTAACAAATTTATTCATGTAGCAGACAATCTGCAGCAAAAATATTAATAAAATACGAAAATCTATTCGTGTAAGAAATATTATAAAAATTAACATTCCTGAGTTCAACTTAATTTTAGTTTTCACTTTTTCAACTGCTCCGTTAAATTGTCTCTGAAGGGATTCGAACTATTTACTTGTATAAAGAGTGGACAATTATAGGCACCCTTATTTTGTAGTTAAAATTACCATTGTAGCAGTAACACCACAATTTTAAAATTATTGATCATGACACCCATATGGTGACACTTTAAATTTAAGCACCGAGTCGGTGTCTCATTACTGAATTTCGACATTCGATTCAGCAATTTTTCACTGATTTGACCTTTGACAAACTTTAGCCGAGCCATTTTTTAGAAATAGTCTAACTCGGTAAACTGCCATCCAATATTAACCTTTAAGTCGATAACTTGCCACCGACCTGTATTTTATGTAATGGGACAACCAACCCCTAATTTATATCCACAACATCAAATAATTGATATTTTGGTTGCCTTAAAAAAAAAAAAAAAAAAACCTTGTTTTAAAATTTTGGTATTCTAGCTACATGAGAGGGGTGTATATAACATTACTCAAATATATTCATGTCTTGTATTCAACAAAAAAAAAATTATACTAAGTTTCAATTTTAAATGAATAGTTCCAAAAAATTTTGCCATATTTATATTTTTTTTCAACACCCATTCATTAAGTTGACATATTTATTTTTCAAAATCATAATAATTATTTGCTTCACTCGCACAGTGAGCCACACTTGTATGACTCATACTAGTGTAACACTCTCATATGGTTTTATTATTATTATTATTATTATTATTATTATTATTATTATTATTATTATTATTATTATTATTATGTACAAGTTTATTACAGCCACATGGATTATACGAGTGAATGAAAGTCGGAGTAAAATTTAAGTATATTGTAAGTTTCTTTCTCTCTACCATACAAGTCTAAGTTTGTCCATTAATATTTTTTTGCTGTGAAATGGAGTATGATAAATTTACGATATCCAATGTGGTTGGCTTTGATTCCCAAAAATGCTTTGGGTGGTTTTACAACTTAATGGAATGTATTGATTAAACCAACGATTCAAGAAATCCTCGTCACAAATAGTGTATTTATATAAAAAAAAAGGTTTAATCGAGAAAATTCAGTCATTTAATGGATTTTTTCGTCAATACATTCAAACTAAGAGCATTTTTAGTGGTTGCGTATATTTTTTTGTAAAATCCTATATGTAAGAGAATTTTACACATATTCATTTTATGTTTCAATGGCTCTCATGTGTAAAATTTAAATGGACCAATGAAAATCATACAAATAAAATGTATTATTATACATAATATTCAATAGTTTGTATGAAAAAAATTTATACATAATTTCATAGTCACGGTGGTCTTATTTTGTAACTATGATGAGTAGATTTTAAATATATAAATTATATTAAAAACTAATTTTTATATTTTTAGTTATATCATTTTAAAGTTTTTATAAAAATTTAAGGAGAGAGAAAGATGATGCGTATGTATAAATTCGGTTTAAATTTTACACAACACTTTTACACAAATTTTATGTATTAAAGTTTCTTAGAAAACAGTTGAAAACCATGTTTTTTACAAAAATAAATAAATTTTACACAAAATCAAAATTATACAAAACGACCTGAGATATTCTAATTAAACTCTAAACCAACTATTCAAAAAATAGAGCATATAATTTTGGGTTTAACCATAAACAAATTGTACCGGCCCGAGAACCAACTAGAATTATCATAGAATGGTTTGAGCCTTTATTTAACTTAATGAATTTTTATTAATTTGATTGGGTTTTCTTTTAAAAGTTTAGTGGATTAATATTTATATTTATTTATCCGTGCATTCAAGTGTTCATACTTATATCTCTACTACAAATTATTTGTCATTTCATTCTTATTTATGAATAATATAGATAGCGTCCAAAATCTCGTCACTAAATATTTATTTTATATGATTATATAGATTTTAATAAATTAACTCATCACAATTATCGAGTGACAAACAAGTGAATTTATAACTAGAATGAAAAGTATAATTTTGTGGCTGCATTTAAAAATATCTTATAAAATGGAATTTAATTTTTTTTTTCTCATTACATATATAATTAATTCTTGTCTAGTCTAATATGGAAAGTCTTTTTAGCAGCCTATGAGTGACGGACGTATAAATCATGGTATAAGAAGCAATATTTAGGATAGACTTTTGATCTGGAAGTACTCTTTAATTTATGTTTTTTTCTTAATTTGGCTTTGTTTGATTGTTTAGTCATTACATGAATCTTGACACTTTAGTACGATTTGGCTCCAATTATTTTTTCCTTCTTCTTAGTTCAAAGGTTTCGACTCTCGGACAATCTTATGCTCGTGTTCAGGTTATGTTACACGCATTTTAATTTAATTTTCATCTCGCATGAATTTAAAGACGCACTCTCCACATTGTTCAACGGGTGTATTTAGGAGGTTTTTTAAAATTCCAGAGTATTCTTCATATGTATCGAGTTAACTCTGTTTAACGAGCAAAAAAAGTACCTCTCTTGTTGACCAAAAGTGGGTGGTTGATTCAAATTATCAAACAATTATTTATAACTCTGTTAAGTATCTCAAAAAGATAGTCAAATTTTGAAATCTGTACTTTTTATGCAAACACTAATATAATTAAACTTAACCGATAATAAATTATACAAATAACTTTTTTATTGTGAGACTTTTTTTTTTGTCAAATATTGTGAGACTTAATTCCTTTCTTATATTCGAAGAAAGAATCAGACTCAATTTAAAAAATAAGAAATGATATAGAGAGAGAAACGTTTCAAACAATTATTGGGAGTCATATGATTGATCAAAATTGGAGTAATTGTATGTTAAGCGCATGCAACTTTACTTTTATATATTTAACGAGGTATTCCGTGCCATTCGGCACGGATAAAAAATATTATGCGCAGCATAAAAAATATTAGTTATTTAAAAATAGTGAATTAGAAAGAAAAAAATATTAAGTTTTAAACAACATGAAGTCTAAAATATGTATTAAGAAAATTGAGTATTTTTTTGTCCAATCTCAATCTTTTTCAATAGTTAATATTTTTTATGGTGCTGTGCTATTCGGCTCAGGTAATAGCTAGTTTACTATTAAACAATAAAAATATGATATTTTTAAATGAACCCATCAATTCAGTCTTCTCACCCCAATTTGAAGAAACTTGCAACTCACCCTATTAGATTCTTTCAATTCCATTCTATTCATCCACAAATATTAATTTACAAGGCTAAACAAGTCACTAAAATCCCTTTTAACCATTACATGCCTTCTTTTGTTATTTTCAAAACTCACATCTATAAGAGTTAAAAACACATAACACCCTTGAAGTTTATTCTGAGTTTCACTTTTGTCCATAAAGTTTAATTTCGCACTCATAAAGACATAAACTTTGAAACGAGTATCACTTTTATCCAAAAGTGGATGTATTGCCGTCCAAAATATTAATAGAATCAATAACGTGAGGGGCAAAAAGGGTATTCTCTCTTATTCTCCCTTTCTCCCCCCTTTTCCCTCCTATTATTCCCTCCAGAATAAATGGGTATACACACACACATATATATACACATTTAGAGAGAGAGAGATTGGGAGAGAGATACACATATATATTTTCCATTTGAAGAAAGAAAGATGAATGCTTCCCATTTTTTTTACTGTATGAAGAGGACAGTAATTAAAACATCATGGACTGACTTGAATCCTGGGAGGAGATTTAGGGCTTGTGCAAGTGTAGGGGTAAGTTGTTAAAAATTTCATTCTTTATTTTTTTTATTTTTTTTCTTTCTTTTCTTCTATCTCTGTTTTTAGTTCAATTTTTTTAACATTACGACTTGAATTTGTTCTAAAATAACAGGAAAATGGATGCGAATTTTTTCAATGGATAGATCCTTCAATGTGTGCTAGATCAAGAGAAATAATCCCAGGGCTTTTGAGGAGGGTTAACAAAGCAAAAAATCGAATTCTTATACTTTCAAAAAGAGAGAAGTTCTTGGTGTTGGTGTTAATTTTGCTAATGGTGATCATATTTTTCCAGTTTCTTGGGGTTCTGGAGGTTTCAGTTGAAGATGGAAGTGGGGGAAATCTTTAGTTAGATTGACTATGTTTAGGAAATATGAATTAGGTTTTGTTTTGTAGTAATGGGTTAGGGAAATGTGATATAATGTATTGCCTGTGTCCAGCTGTAATAGGTAGTTATCTAATGAAATGGAAAATGTCATTTTTATTTAGCAAGAATATGCCCTGTTTCTTTAATCATTTATTGAAGCAATATTGACAACATCCCAAAAAATTACATCAACTCATATATGAAACCAAACAAGAACATCAACTTTATATATGTGTTTAAGAACACTTAAAGTTTGATAGTAACAATTGCATCCAAAGCTAATACATAGTTTGGCATTAATAACAATACTAGTGGCTTCACAAAAAGCATTTTTCACATATTCACAGTTTGATACTAATATCTACTGAAGCCTATACAAAAATAACTAATTGTGTTGGCTGACTTCCACTAGGTTGGCTGATTTCCACTGGCTTGGTTATGTTGGGTCATTGTTGCCTATATTTGGTTGTGTTAGTATGCATTGAATGTTAGTCCTCCAACTGGCCTTCCCCTCACCTGCCAAGTAAAAGGATATGTTTGTGTTAAATAGATTCCAAACATAGTTTAAGTAAATGCATACATTAACTTACACGAATAGATTTACTTGGTATGAAATGATGGTCCACTCACCTATATTTGTATGCACTTAAGTTAATGTTTTATAATTGAATTGAAATGAGTTGAAATGGATTGAATTGAAATGATGAAATGAATTGAAATGGATTGAATTGAAATTGATTGAATTAAAATGAACTGATTTACTAGTGCATTGGTTGTATTGATTGTACCAGGTATTTCACTTGTCTTTTTCTTGCAGCTTCTTTTGTTGTGCCCAACTACCCCACACTGTCCACATTTCAATTATTTTTGATGTTTCTTTCCTAGCTTATTTGGATTTTGGTCTTTTTGATCCATTTGGCCATGTTGACCTTGAAGGTCTTAATCTTATTTTGATAATAACAATAAATCAATCATGTGTAATTTAACATGTTCTTGATATAAGATTATAGATTTCTTATTTGGAAAATCAAGAATAGCATGATTTCTCAAAGGAAGTTTGACAAGGATCATTCAATCAACATCCGATCAAGTCAACGAAGCATTCGACTAAAATCGATCTATCCAAATCAAGATCATTCATCTACAAGCGTTGGTCAAGTCAAAGAAGATCATTCTCATCACACACAAGCTATCAATGCAAATCCATGAAGCACAAAGATCAAGAATCATATGCAAAAGCTTCAAGGGGAAAATTTCAAGTGAAGAATCAATTTGAAGAAACATTCGAAGACTCATCTATTCGGTTATTGAGTGTTTGCTTAGGATTAATGTAAAGTTTCTTAATTGATTGATTATATAGCTCAAACATGAACTTGCATCATTATTAGATTAATCAAAACCAAGTTTGAATCAAAATCATTTTAAAACATCATTCTTGCAAAAACCGGTTTTCAAATAATTTCATATTAAATTAATTTGAGCATATTTTGAGCTCTCATGAAAATAAGTGTCTTAG
Organism: Lonicera japonica; assembly: GCA_021464415.1. Classification (NCBI taxonomy): domain Eukaryota; kingdom Viridiplantae; phylum Streptophyta; class Magnoliopsida; order Dipsacales; family Caprifoliaceae; genus Lonicera; species Lonicera japonica. Next base: position 62,510,204 of record CM038464.1, read on the forward strand.
GATAATATATTTAACCTATCCCAAGCATCAAAATTGATTTTGGAACTTAATTGCAAAAATGTTTATTTTTCCCTTTCTAGATTCGCTCCATTTTTGCGCAGTTTTGATCTAACGGGTTGTTGGAGGCCTTCTCGGACTCCGATCATTATGAAATTTGGACAGCAATTAGATAACTCATTATAGTACTTATATCCAAAATTTCATCAAGTTCCAATGGCTGGATAATGAGATATGATCAAAACAAATAGGAAATTTCCTGTCTGCAGCAATCTATCTCCAGAACCATGTAGCCGACTCCATGAAAGTGATGGAGTCGACTCCATGAAGACACAAGGAGTCGACTCCCTTACCAAAAATAGCCGTTGGAACTTTTTCAAAAGTGCATTTTTGCCCCATTATTCTATACATCCCCCACAAACGGCTATATCACTTTTGGGACTATAAATATAACTTCCAAGACTCATTCTAAACACCTTGAATCATTCATACACTTCATACTTCATCTATCTTCAATATCTAAATATTCAAGAAATTGTTTTTGATCAATCATTCATCTTTTGAGCTATATCATCTTGATCAAATAGGATAACTCTAGTGTGAGCTTCAAATTGTATTCTTTACACACTTGAGAGAGTTATTGTAAATTGGTGTGAATCACCAAACAATTTAGTATTCAATTGTGAGAGGTAAATCTCATAGGAAAAAGAAGAAGGTAAATTCTTGTTTAGTTTTTGTGAAAGGTAAATTTCACAAGGTTAGCAAGAGGGTATCTTGTGAGAGTATTGTGGTGTAGCAATACTTGTAGAGTGTGTGAGAAAAATACACTTGTAGAAGTTTGATCTTCACCCGGAAGGAGATTGATTTTAGTGAAAATTCTCGGGGAACTAACCGAGCGCGGACTATGGTTTGGTAAACCAAAACCGTGTGGACAAAAAGCCTTAGACTTCAAATTGGTTCAATCTTTCTAACTCAATCTCTTTATTATTGATTGTTTAAATTGTTTGAGATTACTTAATTATTTGCTCTTGTGCTTGATTGTTTATTTGCTTACATTCTTTGATAAATTTGTTTAGTAAATTGTTTTACTTAAACATTTTCGAAAAGTTTTTAAATTCCGCATCAAGTTTTTAAAACCCTATTCACCCCCCTCTAGGGTTGAAATCAGACCAATAGGCCCTTCTTTCTTTTGGTTCTTGACTCGGCGAAAACAACACGAGTTATTACACCCAAGTGCAGGTGGTCGGTCAAGTAATAAATACTCGGTAAGTCCGAGGTCGATCCACGAGGAGGAGGGTAGTTCTTTGACTTAAAAAAATTTCTTTCAAGAGGAAGAAGAGAAAATTAAAGAAAAGATGAAATATGGAGGGAATGGAATGAGAATTAATAAGTAAACTAACTAAAGGCAATATAATTAAATAAAACATGCAAATGAAACTAAACCTAAAAATAGCGAAACATTACTATGCTAAAGGAAACAAAATTAACATAACAAGAACATAGAATAAAGCTAAATAAAATAAATAATAAAAATAGCGTGCTAAAATTAATTAAACGCGTGAAAAACTTTAATTAAAATTAAGAATAAAATGCGTTAGGGGTATCCATAAGTTTCGAGCAACACAACGGGCAATTCGGTGGACCCAGAATCCCTTTCTAATTAATTTTTCTTTAAAAATTAGCGTACTTTCTACAAGCTAATTGATCTCATAAACTCATATTTTTCGTAATAATTCATGCGTGACATGAACTATACGTACCAATACTAATTATGGAATCAACTTGCATTACTTAATTTTACAAAAAACACTTGTTTATTAAAGTGAAGTAGTGCTTGACACTACAAAACCTTTTATTAAAAGTGAGTTTAAAAATATTAAGTAAAAGCCACAATTTAATTCAAATAAGTTAAAATGTGATTAAAATCAAATTTGAACTAAAACGGGAGGTGAAAACACAAAATTGGCGATTTCAGTATCAAAAAGTAAAGATTAAAATAAATACCAAAAACAGCGCGCTTTAATTTAAAATCTAAAATGATACATAACCAATTAATTTAGAGAGTATAAACCGCTCTCTAAGTCAACTAGTTAGGGTTTAGCGCAAAAATAATGATTCAAACTAGTTTGGTTCTTTTGTTGGAAAGATTTTATTAAATTTATAATAAAAATATGTGATTAGCATACTAGGATATGTAGACACCCCGATCCGTGACCCCCGCAAGAACCCTAACGACCTCCGAGAACTACTATTTTGGGTCCGGGACCCACCCGAGGACCCGGTACTACACTAGGAGGGTTTGTCGCCCGACAAACTTGTTCTTTAGAGAGATTGTCGCACGACATATCACATTGTCGCGCGACAATCCCTGATATGTCGCGCGACAATTCCACTATGTCGCACGACATTCCCCCTCTGCACCAGACCAACCACTTTCTGACACATCAATCTGTCAGAACCATCACTTCAGCCGTTTGTCGCGCGACATTCCCGTATGTCGCGCGACATATCACAATGTCGCGCGACATTCTCCTTTTTTAAGGAAATGTCGCGCGACAATCTCTCCCGAGCAGTATAAATAGGCCAACACCCCCAAGGGTTCAAGGGCGGCAATTAGAATCCGAGAATTTGGTGCTTTAGATCTGATTTTTATCAAGCATTTTTTTTACCATTATCTTATTTCTGAAGAATTCTCGAATCTATTTCAACACTCGACGTGTTCCGTTTCTGGAATCGATTTCTCGGAAATATCTGAAGAAAGAGAAGATTACTATCGCCAGAGATCCCTCTGCCGTATTATATTTTCTTTCTTATTATTATTCTCGTCGGGAAGGTAAAGAAAGTCCCTTCTAGTATTTAAGATTAGATATCTGTGTACTTGTTTTACTTCTGTTATTCTGTCCACGTTTTATTTGAATAAACTTATTGTCAAGTTACCAATAGTCTACCGTTTTCAAAACAAAAGACCCTGATAAAACTACTTTCAAAACCAGAAGAGTAAGTACATTATCGTCCGGATAAACCTTGTTTTCAAACCCGGACCGATAAAGACTTATCTAGGAATTAAAATCCACATATCTTGTCTTTTTCATAGACTGCGACGTGTCTGATAAACTCTCCTCAAAGAGTTCAAATTCCATATTGAATTAGTCCCGACATAAAGATCCGAACCTTTTTCAAAATAATCACAACTCGAGAAAACCGTCATTATCTGAGGAAATAATACGGAATACTCTTTCAAAAATAAAAGGTTTTTGTCATTTGTCATTACATCTTTTAAATATAAAAACATCGGATCTCGGAACACAAAGGTTTTCATCCCTTTCCCCGTTTTCCCAAATTAGGTTTTTTTTATTTATTTAGAAAGTAGTAGACTGTCGGTAAAAGCATCCAAGTTTTTCAACATAGAATAAACTTATAAGACCACTAGAGACCGAAAGGGCGGAATGGGTGCTTAACACCTTCCCAAACCGTAATATAGTTTCCGAACCCTATAAGAATCCCGGTTTCGCAGACAAACGTGTAAAGAAAGGCTTGTCTATAGCCTTTCCTCTTACACGACCTTTTTTTGTCCGTTTTCTCGTAAAAACGTACTGGCGACTCTGAATGAACCCCCCTTGCATCTAGAAATAGAACGTAGGGACACTTGATATGAATCAACGAAAACGCTCCAGCAAATGGAACGACGGAATCAGTTCCGACGTCCCATGACCCCCACCACCAACGGGGACGAGACCCGGGGGGTCGCATTTGCGGATTCTCACAGTGGCGACTCTGCTGGGGACATCATTAGAAAACTATACTCTTATATGTGGACCTTTGTTTATCTGTTGAAAACTTGCTTTTACTGCTTTCCCTACTCATGTTAATTGATTGAGAAGAAGCCTTTTTCTAAAAAAAAAAAAAAAAAAAAAAAAATGGGAGTTTTTTCGAAAAGACGTAATAAAGATAAAGATATTTGTGAAACCAACCTTTCGAACTTTACACGCACTATCACAAATCATGCATTGGTTCTACGAGTGTGAATTTACCCCAAACCCTCGGAAGTATTATAAGTGAGTAGGGAGTTGGCTTGCTTGGGCCAACATAAACCGAAAGCATTTACTTCCACTCTCCTTGGCCAAGTACGCCCCCGAGGTATATCGAGTGACGAGAACACTCACGTACCCGGGAAGTATATCAAAAGATTCTTGCACGTACCCGCCCTTGGGGTATATCGCAAGGTCTTGCCAAAAAGGAGGGAGCCTGAAGCCTTAACCGTTCGAACACCTGCGCTGCATCTAAGATTGAGTCAGTTAAAACACTTGTCATACAGCTGTAGGGGATGTACCACTTTACGGCTTACTTTACCACACCTATTTTCCGAGGTTTTCTCTCGACCATTTTTAGTGATTCTTTTGGCAAAAATCGAGTCGCATCATAGTCTCCCTTCATCTTCGCCACGTGGTTTCGTCTACAGCCATAAAGCGACGTCAGTCTGGAAGGTTGGGCCGGTCGAGATCATACCGGAAGACTAGTGAGACCAAGCATACCTGAAATGGCCGATGGACGAGAGAATCAGGAGACAAATCAGAGCCTAGCCGAGGCGTCTGCAGTTCAACCGACTTTAGCCGAGATGCACCGTTTGTTGATGACCGTCAGCATGAATTTGGCAAGCCTCACAAGTGAGCAACAGAACACCCGGATTCGAATAGAAGAGTTGTCAGCCGAACGGACCGCACCACCCGGGTTTGAGCAACTACCACCGAATCGAGATCCGAATCAAGGGCAATCTTCACAAGTACTTCCCCCAATCCAAGGAACCAATCCACCCCAAACAGGCCCCAACATGGCCGGTCCCGTTCAAACCGACCCCAACAATCAGAACCAATGGGCCCCGGATTCAGGCCCCACATACCAACAACAAGAGCCACCCATCGTCTGGCCACAACCTCAGCAAGGCCTCGATCCCCAATATCAACCATGGCCACAAGTCCCCGCAAGACCTATTCCACCAGCCCCAATAGCCCCTCCCAATGAGTACCCAGACATCAACCGACTCCGGGCAGTATACGCAGAATCGATGATAGCCCGGGAACAGCCCGATGAGGTGTCAAGAGAGAGCGAAGAAATGAAGAAATTGAAAGAGCAGATGAAGGTTCTGCAAAGAGGTGTTTCTCTGATGAAAGGGGCAGACGAGATCACAGACATGAACGCCTTTTCCCTCTACCCAGAAGCCAGACTACCTCAAGGATTTAAGCTCCCCTCTATCACCAAATTCACTGGTACTACACCCCCCAAAACCCATCTCCAATCCTACATCAGATCCATGCAAGTGTCCGGCTGTGGAGAGCCGGAGCTGGCTCAGGCTTTTCACATGACTCTCACAGGGGCAGCCCTGAGATGGTTCTTCGACCTAGAGAAACACCACACGAAAACTTGGGGGGATATCGTCAAAGAATTCATGACCAAGTACGGGTCCAACGAAAATTTGGAAATTACCCGTAAACACCTGGAAATGGCCAAGCAAGGCGAGAAAGAAAGCTTCAGCGACTTTGTCACCCGCTGGAGGGAAATGGCATCCCAAATGTCCAAACGGCCCGACGAAGAAGAGCAGTTAGAAATCATACAGAAGAATTTTACTCCAGCTGTATTGAACTGCATGGGAAAGCATGTATTCCCACACTTCAGAGCCCTGTTGAGTATGGGGTCACAGGTAGAGGAAGAATTGGCCAGAAAGGCGGACACGGATACCAAGAAGGCCTCTTACACTGGAAGAAAGACGGCCACTCCAGCCGTAAACCAACTAAGCTCGTACCCATATCAACAAAACCCATTTCAGCAGTCACCGCAAGTCCCCCCAATGAGTTGGCCTACGCAGGGAGACTCTTCAAACACCGAGGTCAAGAAAAGGAGAAATTTCTGCACCCTCCCCACTACTCTGGTCAAAAGCCTGGAACTACTCCAAAAGGCCGGACTAGTCACCCCACTCAACCCACGCCCTCCACCAAATCCTATTCCCAACACTTGGAGAATGAATGAGAACTGTGCGTACCATCAGGCGGCAGGCCATGACACGGAACGTTGTTTAGCTCTCCGCCATCGTATCCAGGACCTCATTGAAGCCGGAACCATCCCCGCACCCGGCGGGCCCAATGTTACCAACAACCCCCTCCCCAATCATGCTCCACCTGCAGGAATTAACGCCTTAACCACTGACGAAGGCTTTGATCCCGTAGGACTCATTCGGGACGATTCAGCCTATAAGGCACCCGTTATGCTATCGGCAAAAGCACAAGTTGCCCCAGGCCTCAACCCAATAATTGACCAATGGATGGCCAAGATGAACTTCCTACCTGGGCAGGGCTTAGGAAAGACAAATCAGGGGATCTCGCAACCACTCACCATCAAAACCAATCCTGGGAAAGTTGGGATAGGATGGACCCAGGACAAGAAAAAACAACCATGGAAACCCCGCCCCCCTCATAAGGAGACAATCTGTATGACAGAAACCTCCCCCGGGACTTTTAGTTGGTCGGCAGAGCCAGAGTCGTCAGAAACTTCAGAGGGATCAGACCCAACATCCCTTTGGATACAACAGATTACCCGCTCAGGAAAGGTATACTAGCCACCACCGATGGATGCCGAAAAATCACCGCCTCCAAAAGAAGTAGGAGAAGACCGAGTACTGGAACAGTTGAAGAAAACCCAAGCACACATCACCATTTGGGGCCTCTTGGTTGCCTCCAAACCTCACAGGGCCGCTTTCATTAAACTCCTGGATGAGGCTGTCATATCGCCGGACTCCACGCCCGAACAACTGCCAAACATGATCGGGTCACTCACAGTCCAAAGAAGTCTGTCATTTTCAGATGAAGACTTGTCTCCGTTGGGGAGAAAACACAGCCTGGCTCTCCATATCACCGTCCGAACCCGAGGAAAGATCTTGCCACAAGTTCTCATCGACAATGGGTCGACCATAAATGTCTGCCCCCTAAAGACTGCCAGATGCTTGGGTATCTCAGATTCAGAGCTCTCACCATCCGCTGTAACCGTCAGGGCCTATGATAATACCAGGAGGGCCGTTCTGGGGTCTCTGAAACTTGATCTCATGGTTGGTCCCAGAAGCTTCCCGGCCGACTTTCAAATCATAGACATTCCTTCCAGTTTTAACCTACTGTTGGGAAGAGCATGGCTACACGACATAGGAGCACTCCCCTCCTCCTTGCACCAAAAGATCAAGATACCGTTTGAAGGGAACATAATTACCATCCAAGGAGATCCTGAAAAGACCTTGGCGGATATGGAGTTACCAGTTTTGGGAATCGGGAGCCAGAACATACAGTTAGGAGGCTTTTCTTACGAGCCTCAAGTGCAAACTCTTAGCACCCAGACAATCAGGTATCTTCCCCCTGACAATATCCCCGGTCTCAGCACCAAGATTACAAATATGTTGAGAATGATGAAATACTTGCCTGGAGCCGGTCTGGGAATGGGACAACCAGGACTACTTCAAGCATTGGAACCAGTAGCAAGGTACGAGAGGGAAGGTCTGGGGTACCAACACACTGAAGAGGACGATCAACAAAAAAGGGGTCGAGGGCATCAGTATCCGAGTTTCAGCTCTCTGAACGGATTCTTTGTCAAAGAAGGAGAGGACTTCCCCTTTTGCGGCTTCCAGGAGCCTTGGAGAAACAGCGACGGAGAGAACCTTCCTGGGTGGGAAATCTTCTATGAAGAGGACCTATATATATCAAAGAAAACACGTACACACACAGCTTCGCTACCAAGTTGACAATCGGGCCGAAGGAAGAAAGTGAAGACATGAAAGGCGAAGAGGAAGAAATGATCGGAGATCTCTTCGACATCATGGCTCTGGGAGATGATGAGCCAGGAGACGACCCTGTACACTTGATATACGCTGATCCAGACTACCAAGGGGAAAGGGAAAAGAGCGAAATTGTAAGGGTGAGAGATAAGAGTGAGGGTAAGGATAGGAAGGAGTCACTCCTAAATGAACTTTTTAAACTTGTACCTGTAAATACTAGTATCAATAAAGAAGAGTCTATTTTGCGTTATCCTGTTATTTTTAATTCTGTAATTGCTTATATGGAATTGGAAAGAATGAACGAACACCCTGAACGGGAGGAGTAACGTATACAAAGCGAGGAAGGAGACACTCTTGTGATTAACCTTGGAACAGAGGAGGAAAGAAAAGAGGTCCGCATTGGGGCAAGCCTAAGTGGGACAGAGAGAGAAGAATTCACACAAACTCTGAAAGAGTATGTGGATGTCTTCGCCTGGTCTTATGCAGATATGCCGGGTTTGAACAGTCAGATAGTCATGCACGAAATACATACCAATCCAGAACTTAGGCCCGTCAAACAGAAGCTGAGGAAACTTACGCCAGAATGGTCCTTGAAAGTGAAAGAAGAAGTAATGAAACAACTGAGTGTGGGATTCTTACGGGTGATCGAGTACCCCTCGTGGTTAGCCAACATCGTGCCTGTTCCAAAAGCTAATGGGAAAGTCCGCATGTGTGTGGATTACCGGGATCTAAATAAAGCTTGCCCAAAGGACGATTTTCCATTGCCCAACATCGATTTGATAGTAGATAATACTGCCAACCACGCCCTGAAGTCATTTGTGGATGGTTTTGCCGGATATAACCAGATCAAGATGCACCCGGATCACCAGGAGAAAACAGCATTTATCACACCGTGGGGAACATACTGCTACACCGTTATGCCGTTTGGGCTGAAGAACGCAGGGGCAACATATCAGAGGGCAGCTACGGCTATCTTTCACGACATGATTCACAAAGAAGTAGAGGTGTATGTAGACGACATGATAATCAAGTCAAAAGAGAGGGAAGGCCACGTACCAGCCTTGCGAGCCTTCTTTGATCGGCTCCGCCAGTATCAGATGAGACTCAATCCGCAGAAATGTGTGTTCGGGGTAACCAAAGGAAAACTCCTGGGATATGTCGTCAGTAAGAAAGGAATCGAGGTGGACCCCGCTAAAGTTCAAGCTATCCAAGACATGCCCGAGCCTCGTACCGAGAGGGAAGTCCGAGGATTTTTGGGCAATCTGCAGTACATCAGCAGGTTTATCTCTCAACTCACCCAAACTTGCGAACCCATCTTCAAACTCCTGAGGAAGTCTTCACCAGGAGAATGGAACGACCAATGCCAAGAGGCTTTTGACAAAATCAAGGAGTACCTCTCCAAGCCCCCAGTGTTAGCCCCGCCTCAGACCGGACTACCACTAATTCTATACCTAACCGTCACTGACTCATCCACGGGAGCAATGCTAGCCCAACACCTGACGGATACCCGGAAGGAGCAGGCCATCTACTTCCTCAGCAAAAAGCTGTCCCCGTTCGAGATAAACTACACATCATTGGAGAAATCGTGTACCGCTCTCGTCTGGGTAACACAGAAACTACGGCACTACATGCTAGTTTTCCCAGTCATCCTGGCATCACGGATTGATCCGTTGAAATACCTCTTCGAGAAACCGGCTCTCTCGAATCGAATGGCAAAATGGTTATTTCTACTCTCCGAATTCGACATCACCTACATGACCCAGAAGGCAGTCAAAGGCAAGATCATAGCTGATTACCTGGCCCACAATCCGATATTGGGAGACATGATAGAAGAAGCCGAGTTTCCGGACGAAACCATCATGAACGTCGAGATCAATGAAGACTGGAGGTTGTACTTTGACGGGGCCGCCAATCGGAACGGAAACGGGATAGGCATCCTGTTAGTTTCTCCGGACCAAACTCACTCCCCGGTGTCATATCATCTGGACTTTTTCTGCACCAACAATATGGCCGAATATGAAGCCTGCATACTCGGGTTAGAGATCGCTCTTCAAAGGGGTATAAAGAGAATACAGGTATACGGAGATTCAGCACTAGTGGTCCATCAAGTTCTGAAGGAATGGAAGATCAGAGATGAGAAATTAGTCCCTTACCTCGCCCGACTAGAAGAAGTCGCAGGAAGGTTCGAGCGTGTGGAGTTTTACTATATCCCCAGGTCCCAGAACAGTTTTGCTGACGCATTGGCAACCCTGGCATCTATGATCAATATTCCGGAGGGGATGGAAGAAATAACCCTCACGGTACAAAAGAAATCAGGACCCGCGCACTGCATGACCCTTGAGGTGGAAATTGAAAAAGACGGTGACTCAACCGTTTGGTTTTATGATATCTGGAACCTGCTGAAGAACCATCAGTATCCCGAGAAAGCAGACAAGAGAACGCGGGTCACACTCAGGAGACTAGCATCAGGATTCATACTCTGTGCCGGAAGATTGTATAAAAGGAACTACGACGGGACTCATCTTCAATGTCTCACCGAAGAAGAATCGGTTAGAATGATGGATCAGATACATGGGGGCGATTGCGGACCTCATATGAGCGGGCATACGCTTGCCCGCAAGATCATCAGGCAAGGGTATTTCTGGTCTACCCTACAAACTGACTGCGCTGATCATGTACGCCGTTGTCACAAATGCCAAATTTATGCTAAGTCCCAGAAGCTTCCTCCAAAAGAGTTGTACAACATGACTGCTCCCTGGCCTTTTTCAGCTTGGGGAATTGACGTCATTGGGAAAGTCTCACCCAAAGCCAGCAACGGCCATGAATTCATACTAGTAGCCATCGACTACTTCACCAAATGGGTGGAAGCCGAATCTTACCAAACCCTGGATGCCAGGAAAGTTGCCCGATTCATCAAAAGGAATATTGTCTGCCGATATGGGGTCCCACACGAGATCATCTCAGATAACGGCACCCACTTCGAAGGAGAAGCTAATACAGTCATGGAAGAATACGGTATCACCCGACACAAATCTTCGCCATATAGACCACAAACCAATGGGGCAGTTGAAGCCGCCAACAAGAATTTGAAGAATATCCTAAGCAAGATGACCGACACCTGCCGGGACTGGCCGGAGAAATTACCATATGCATTGTGGGGATACCGCACCACCGAAAGGGTCTCTACCGGGGCAACCCCGTTCTCGCTTACATACGGGATGGAGGCAGTCCTCCCTGTCGAGTTAGAGGTCCCTTCCCTCAGAGTAATGCTAGAGACTCAGGTCAATGAACTGGAGTGGGTCCAGGCACGTTATAACGAGCTAGCCTTACTAGATGAGAAAAGATTGAAAGCCGCATACCACCATCAAGGGTATCAAAAGAGAATCGCTCGAGCATTTAACCAGAGAGTGAGGACTCGGGGTATCAATGAAAATGACATCTTGTTGAAAGAAATTCGAGAGCCAGCCAGAGATCCGAGGGGAAAGTTCGGGCAGAAGTGGACAGGGCCGTATATCGTCAAAGAAATCAATACAGGAGGCGCCGCTATACTCACTGACCTAGACGGGCAGTTACTACATTCACCAGTCAACATGGACCGACTGAAGAAGTATTATCAATAAGCACGACATGTATAAGAACTACGTAAACCTGAGCCCCAACTCGAATATTGTATTTTCTGGAAAAATCAAAAAGGGGGGAACGTAGGCAACCTGAGAAGTGACTTCAGGCCCGGTTTAAAGCTTTGTAAAGAAATTTATTTCTCATAAAAAGTCCCTTCATATATTATTAAAGAGGTGGTTCAGAACACCGAGAGTTACAAAGGAAGTACAGCATACAAAGAAGAAACTAATCCCTAGGGGTTGGCCACACTGGGTCCTCAGCGGCCAAATCAATTCGAGCCTCATCCAAAATCTGGTACGCAAAGACAATGCCATCCTCTGTAGGCTCAGAATCCATGAATCGGAACCACTCCATTTGAAAGGGGTCATCAATCAGCTCTCCTTCTAGAGATTGCCAGCAAGAGCGGATAATGTCAGCCCGGAGGGGCCTGGAAATACCGAAACGAGCATAGTTAAACTGACGAGTCAGTCGAGCACGCCACATCCTCTCTACCGATAAAGAAACATGTGGGGTCACAAATTTAGACTCAGAAGAGAAGTTGTTTAGACCAAGGGGAACCTCCTGAGGAATGTTAAACTGCCGAAGAAGACGCCCAGGGAGATAAAAGGAAGTAAACCAGAGCCCGCGGAGCCGAACGTAGTTCTGACCCCCGGTGCTAAGTACCATCGCCCTCAGCTTCCACCAAGGAATGTTCCACCGGATAGCCCGAAAGTTCTTCGAAAACCACACCGTCCAATCAGAGGAAGACATGGTCAAAGCACCAAAGAGAGGCCGATGGAAGAAATGAGTCGGATTGTCGAGCCGAACTCCGCTGAAACCCACCGATCGAAAGCGCTCTAGCAGCCACATGTATAGCAGACGCGGGCTCCCCCGGAAGAAGGGCGAGGCCCCCCGTTGAGCATCATCAAGGCCATTCAAGGTCTCTGCAAGAATGATCGGCACTATAGACTCCCCATTTCTAGCCTGGTAAATCAGACTCAAGATAGTCGGATCAACACGGGAAGAACCCGTCACCAGCAGCATATCAGAAACCAGGCAAATCAGGGCCGCTGCAGTACGCCCCACGCCGTAAGAGGCCCTATCTTCATAACGATGAAAGAACCTCACCATTTTGTGGAGGTCAAGGAGCCCGTCGACAATGAAACCATCGCAGGCCGCTTGGGGAATGGCTAACAGAGCAATTAGCATGTCGCGGGGACCGATTCCTTCTATAGGAACTGCCATCGGGAGACGAACGTCAGAACGTAACAGCCAGGAGAACTCCTCATAGGTTGGGCAGAGCTCATCTAGTCCAAAACGGAAGAGATGGTCCGCAGGACTCCAGAAATACAAGGCACCTAACAGAAAGGAGAAATCTACAGGACGATGGCACCAGCCCGCCAAAGGACTAAATGCACCAAAGTTCAAACCATTTTCAGAAGATATCAGAGCATCTCGAGCTTTAACATAAGAAAAATCAGAGTTGGTACGGTAGGAAGACATTTTGGAGAGGTGTGGGGATGAAGGAAGGAAGATGGGTGTATTTATAGCAAAAAAGAGGGTCCTGTACCTGTTTGTCGCGCGACAAACCCATTTTCAGGGGGAAGTGTCGCGCGACAAACCCATGACCAGGAGGGATTGTCGCGCGACAAACCCATCTGGGGGGCACCCTACTTTTTTCCTTATACATAATGGTCATCTTTGCCAAAAGAATCACTTCTGGATGCTTTTTTGTTCTCACTTTGTTCTTTTTTGCAGGAAACATAAGTATCACTACACTACAAGGTATGACTTTTAAATTACCAACTCTTATATATATATGTATATATCTTGCACAGACAGAGAATAAAAGTATAATCAAACACAGATAAAGATATTTTATAAAACCAATAAAAGAACAGTTTTTAAATATCCGTCTAAAATAAATACATATCTGTCCAACTAACACTAAATGCAGAAAAAGAAAACTAATCTACTCGGGCGCGTTTTGACACGCTCCCGCTATCACTCGAGCCCTCCTCGGGAGTAAGATCAACAACTGGGACGCTGGGAGCAAGAGGAGCTGCCGCCTGGGAAAGACCCGTAGACTGAACCGGCGCCGTCGGACGGATCACCGAAGATCGGGATCGCCTAGAAGTCCGACTACTACTCCGCCTAGACTCCGACCGAGCATGGGAAGAGGTCAGGGGGTCGTCCGGCTGTAAGGAGACGTCGATAGCCCTCTGATAGTCGCGCATGTAGGCTGGAGGGTCTCGACCGACGTACTGGAGCAGGTTCCAGCTGTAGAAATACTGGGCATACCAGGCCCGTAGATCCGCCACCGTACACCCACTCTCTGTAAAAAAGACATACAATAAGAGGAGAATCAGCACAGTCAAAATAAATAGATATAAACATGAAAGTATCAGGAGAAGTTGAAGAAGATACCTCATCATCAGAGCGACCACCCAAGAAATCAAAAGTATCCTCGGGAAGAGGATACTCCGGGACAGAATATCGACATAGGCCCGCGCCGACATAAGAAATATCTCTGGGGAGTGGGGGTAGATCTACCCACGAAATAGATGACCCTGCAGGAGTAGCTGCAGAAGAAGACCCTCCCTCCTCACGAATGGGGAACAAGGGTGGACGAGAGGATGAGCCGCCAAAACCCGGAGATCGGGCGGGAGGCCCCATGACAGTCGTCGGTAGAGGGGTCAACGTAGCATATGTTCGGACCCCCGGAGGATCCACCATGGCCGTCGCCCCAAAGGAGGTACTCCACTAGAAGGAGTAGTCGCCGCCGCGGGAGGAGTCCGCCCAAACTGATCAAAATCCGCCCCAAGGTCCGCGGGCTCCCAGGACCTCTCAGAAAATCCCGCTCTCCCCTCAGCAGCCTCAGCAGCAGTAAAAAGGCCCCCGGAGACACGGAAGGGCCGGTGGGAAACTCGAAGCCCTCAGCGCGCTGCTCCCCGCAGGTGTCGCCTGAGGTGGCGGCTCCGGAACCGCTGTCGCATCGCCTCCCTCGCCCTCTGGCCGATCACCGCCCTCAGCCGCAGCAGGAACATCCCTCTCTCCCTCAGGATCCTCATCCTCAGAATCCGGAATGTTGTCCCTCTGATCAGGGACAGGTGGCAAATGACCCGGGACCGCCCTAGCTAAATGAGTCTGTCCCCGTATGTAATGGGGATCACCTCCCAAAGTCTGGTATCTCTCGTAGAAGACCCGTCCCGAGTCCCCTTCGGCTCCCTCATCAGGTAACGGGCAGCAAAAACAGCGTAGTCTCCCTCCTCGACGAACGTCTGGAAACCGAGTCCGTCGACTAAAGCCTGCACCATCACCTGATCAATCTCACCCGTCCGCCTCATCAGAACAGGAGGGAACAAAGGGACACGAGGCCACTGGGACGGCGTATGCTGACGGATGACCCTCTCGCCCAAGTAGAAGAGAAGGCCGTACTCATCCGGATAAGCCGCCTGGTCCTCGAGGCGGTCAGAGCACGGCCATACCCATAATGATGATCCAGATCACCCCAAGGGGCCCACTCAATCTGAAAAGAGAATAAGATTTTATTTCAGTATTTTATATATTCTACTCTATCTGACTATTGAAAAGCAAGAAGAAAACTAAAAACATTTTACCTGCTCCTCCCGCAGATCATGAACAGCAGCAGCTCCGGTCTCCCGAGTCCGGTATACATAGGGAGCCCTATAGTTCCCCGCGATGATGAATCGGCGGAGAAAAGGGAACTGGTCCTCGTTCTCAACGAGGAGATCCACCTGGGCGCGACCCAGACGGGTATAAGCTACAAACCAGCTCTGAAAAGGAAAGATAAAAGAAATCAGCAATGATCAACAAGTAATGAGCAAAGAACTGAAGCAAAGACAGAAAGACTAAAAAATGTACCTCCCACAGCAAAGAAAAGCCCTTGAGGTTCAGGGCTAAATGACGAGAGACCTGGTCCATGGCATCGTAAAGGACTGCAAGAATAAAGCCTCCCCAGTCGTAGTCAAACATGAGGCTGAAGTCCCGTCCGAAGATAGGGCAACCACCAAAGATGAGCCGTGTCCCCACCACGAGCCTCGAAAATAGATCATGAAGTGTCAGTAGAAGGAGGACGCGGGCATACTGACGCGCCTCCTGACGGGTCATAGGAACCCCTGAAGCCCTGTGCCAAGCCCCTCCCCAGCCGAGCCCTCTCTGTGGCTAAACGCGTAACCAAGACGCCCCGAGGAATCGTGTCACCCCACCGTCCCAGAACTCCGCCGCTCCGGGAACCATCCTAATGAACTAACAATGCCCTCGGCTGTCAGACGCAGGGGAACGTCGATCTGAATAGGGACCCCCCCTGAAGGAATCCCGGTCAGAGCAAAAAGATCAAGGGGTGTCATCGTCATCTCACCCCAGCTCCAGTGAAAAGTATGAGTAATATCCCACCAGTGGCAAGCCAATGCCGACACCAAAACTGTCGCCCTAGAAACCCGCTCCCCGGGAGGGCGTCGAAGAGGGAGCCAAAAGGAGTCGCGAGAATCAACTCCTGGACAGGGGCCGGTGCCCGTCGCCACTCCGAAGATATAGTGTTGGGGGAACCCCAACCGCGGCCAACCCACTGCAGACAAAGGAACGAGTATGGGGTTATGAGGGTACTTTGGTGTAATTATGAGAGTTATAGGGCTATAGGGTAGTAAATTATGTAATTTTCTAAAAACCTGAGGGGTACTTTGGTGTAATTTTCTAAAAACTGAGGGTACTTCGTGTATAATTATGAGAGTTATAGGGCTATGGGTGTAAATTATGTAATATTCTAAAACCTGAGGGTACTTTGGTGTAATTATGAGAGTTATAGGGCTATGGGTGTAAATAAATTATGTAATTTTCTAAAACCTGAGGGTACTTTGGTGTAATTAGGTTAGGGTATATTATTGGAGAGTATAGGGCTATAGGGGTAAATTATGTAATTTTCTAAAAACCTGAGGGTACTTTGGTGTAATTATGAGAGTTATAGGGTTATAAGGGTAAAATATGTAATTTCCAAAACCTGAGGGTACTTTGGTGTAATTATGAGAGTTATAGGGGTTATAAGGGTAAATTATGTAATTTCCAAAACCTGAGGGTACTTTGGTGTAATTATGAGAGTTATAGAGTTATGGGAGTACATTATGTAATTTTCTAAACTAAGAGGTATCACAGGTAAAAGTATGTGTTCGCTAAAAATCGGGCGTTATTCCTAGTCAGACATGCATACTAACATTATCTAAAACGAATACAGGAAACGACAAGAAGCAGAACAGATAAATGCACGAAAGAAGACATACCAGAGATCGACGACGAATCTCGTGAGAAACGGGCTCCATCAAAAGCCACGGGACGTCCGGGACCGGAGCAGCTCGGATAGCATCCCGATAGACCACCGCCCGACCGCGGTCTATCCCATCCTCATCATACCAGTCCAAGTCCGCCCAGTCGTCGTGATGAGGGCTGCAGCGAAGAACGCCCTGAGCGTCAGTAAAGGTGACCTCCTCCTGGTCACCCTCCAATCGGTCGAGATGAGCAGGGTCCATCGATATAGGTAGAATATGTGAAAAGGTCGGAAAAATCGGAAAAAGCGGCAGGGCTTCCGCGCTCGGAAAAAGAGAAAAAAAAAAGAGAGAGAGAAAGAGAGCTAGAGAGAGAAGGAGAGGGAGAGAATGAGGTGGAATGAGCTCAGCAAGGGATTATATAGTGAGAGGATTGTCGCGCGACAAATGGCCACATTGTCGCGCGACAAGACCCCTGTACCGAAGTGTCGCGCGACAATCCCCCCATCCCCTGAATTTTTGACTTTTTTCTCATTTTTTATCTCCTGCAGGGGTACTTCAGAGAAGCAGTTTTCGAAAATTGCTAAAAACCGCACACTCAGATGATGAAATTTAAAGGATTAAAACTTCCAAATCATCTCTCCGGAAAACGCGAGAAAAGAATGCCATGATTAAAGTAGTCTCTGATCTCACAGAAAGGACCGAGACCAGCAATGAGAAGAGGCAGAATGCCACGATATAAAACGGGAATAGAAAAAATTGAAAAAGTAGAAAAGAGAAAGAACCCGTATGAGCGCCCAGAGCGAGCGAGCGAGAGAAACAGAAATGCAGAGTGACAGGGAGAGCCACACCAAAAGTGACAGCTAGGCCAAAACCGGCTCAGGGCTTCGTTTTGGGTGAGTAAGGCTCCTGATCACGACAAAGGGACAAAAAGACTCCTGGTCAAAAAAGAGAAGGCCAGGAAAAGTCTTTCCCCAAAAGAGGAAGAAATAAGGGCATCGAAAAAACAGAATACGATGTGGGCCCACCAAAAGAGAAAACTAAGAAAAGAACAGAGATCAGAGGTTGAACTTTCAAACAAATTTTCTTTTCAGCATGATAAAGGAGAGATGGTTTGGAAAAAATCTCGAATCATCGCACTGCGAGAAACAAGAGAAAATCGAAAACTGCCTTCCAAGAGAGGTATCCTCGCTCGAGGAAAACATGAGAGTAAAGTTAGAGAGAAGGCGCAAGGAAGAAACGGATATCCGATATAGATTAGACCTTGAGGAGCTCTTACCACCCTCACGAGGATTTCTCTCTCTCACTCTAGCGGTCTAAGAGAGACAATAAGTATGTTTTATCACAACACAAGCCCTCTTCGGAGGCAAACACAAACACAAGCCCTCGCCAGAGGCAAAAAGTACTCACAAGAAGCCCTCCCAGAGGCAATTGTCTTTCTTCTTTTACAGATTAAAAGCCCTCCCAGAAAGGCACGGAGGTAGCTTTGTAGCAATGGTAGTCCTCCCACCTGCCAAGGCAAAAAGAAGAAGCCCTCCCAGAGAGGCACGACGGTACAATGGTAGTCCTCCCACCTGAGGCGAAGCCCTCCCAGAGAGGCACGAACGGTAGTCCTCCCACCTCCCAGAGGCACGAAGCCCTCCCAGAGAGCCCTCCCAGGCACAATGGTAGTCCTCCCACATGAGGCGAGAAGATCTAAAAAGCCCTCCCAGAGAGGGCACGAACGGTAGTCCTCCCACCTGAGGCGAAGCCCTCCCAGAGAGGCACGAACGGTAGTCCTCCCACCTGAGGCGAAGCCCTCCCAGAGAGGCACGAACGGTAGTCCTCCCACCAGAGGCGAAGCCCTCCCAGAGAGGCATACGGTAGTCCTCCCATCTGAGGCGCAAAGTGGAACAAATGAAAGTCCTCGAAAGAGGCAATGAGGTAACACAAGCCCTCTGCGGAGGCAAACCAATCGCCAAGCCCTCTCCGGAGGCACTCACAAGTACTTCTATACGCATACACTTTCTTAGAGTTCCTGCGGGAGCCATGGATCAAGGTCTCTTCCAGTCGCCTCAATTCCTTGCAAGCAAGGAGCTTGAGTCGAGAGGGTCTGTAGACACCCCGATCCGTGACCCCCGCAAGAACCCTAACGACCTCCGAGAACTACTATTTTGGGTCCGGGATCCACCCGAGGACCCGGTAGGTACTACACTAGGAGGGTTTGTCGCCCGACAAACTTGTTCTTTAGAGAGATTGTCGCACGACATATCACATTGTCGCGCGACAATCCCTGATATATGTCGCGCGACAATCCACTATGTCGCACGACATTCCCCCTCTGCACCAGACCAACCACTTTCTGACACATCAATCTGTCAGAACCATCACTTCAGCCGTTTGTCGCGCGACATTCCCGTATGTCGCGCGACATATCACAATGTCGCGCGACATTCTCTTTTTTTAAGGAAATGTCGCGCGACAATCTCTCCCGAGCAGTATAAATAGGCCAACACCCCCAAGGGTTCAAGGGCGGCAATTAGAATCCGAGAATTTGGTGCTTTAGATCTGATTTTTATCAAGCATTTTTTTTACTATTATCTTATTTCTGAAGAATTCTCGAATCTATTTCAACACTCGACGTGTTCCGTTTCTGGAATCGATTTCTCGGAAATATCTGAAGAAAGAGAAGATTACTATCGCCAGAGATCCCTCTGCCGTATTATATTTTCTTTCTTATTATTATTCTCGTCGGGAAGGTAAAGAAAGTCCCTTCTAGTATTTAAGATTAGATATCTGTGTACTTGTTTTACTTCTGTTATTCTGTCCACGTTTTATTTGAATAAACTTATTGTCAAGTTACCAATAGTCTACCGTTTTCAAAACAAAAGACCCTGATAAAACTACTTTCAAAACCAGAAGAGTAAGTACATTATCGTCCGGATAAACCTTGTTTTCAAACCCCGGACCGATAAAGACTTATCTAGGAATTAAAATCCACATATCTTGTCTTTTTCATAGACTGCGACGTGTCTGATAAACTCTCCTCAAAGAGTTCAAATTCCATATTGAATTAGTCCCGACATAAAGATCCGAACCTTTTTCAAAATAATCACAACTCGAGAAAACCGTCATTATCTGAGGAAATAATACGGAATACTCTTTCAAAAATAAAAGGTTTTTGTCATTTGTCATTACATCTTTTAAATATAAAAAACATCGGATCTCGGAACACAAAGGTTTTCATCCCTTTCCCCGTTTTCCCAAATTAGGTTTTTTTTATTTATTTAGAAAGTAGTAGACTGTCGGTAAAAGCATCCAAGTTTTTCAACATAGAATAAACTTATAAGACCACTAGAGACCGAAAGGGCGGAATGGGTGCTTAACACCTTCCCAAACCGTAATATAGTTTCCGAACCCTATAAGAATCCCGGTTTCGTAGACAAACGTGTAAAGAAAGGCTTGTCTATAGCCTTTCCTCTTACACGACCTTTTTTTGTCCGTTTTCTCGTAAAAACGTACTGGCGACTCTGAATGAACCCCCCTTGCATCTAGAAATAGAACGTAGGGACACTTGATATGAATCAACGAAAACGCTCCAGCAAATGGAACGACGGAATCAGTTCCGACGTCCCATGACCCCCACCACCAACGGGGACGAGACCCGGGGGGGTCGCATTTGCGGATTCTCACAGATAATAATTTAATAAAAATCAGATTTATAATGACCTATTAACCAATGAAAAATTAATTATAATTAAATTCGGGTCTGAAAAATTATCGCGTCGGCATATCCGGTTCTTACGGACCCCTAACTAACAAACTAGCCAAACATATTTAATAAATTCGTGGACAATAAAATAATTAAATGAAATAGCATATTTATATTCAATAATGAAAAATTAATTAAAAACATAAGCATATAAATATACTCAAAATTTTAAAGCAATCGAAAATTAAAAACATCCACAAAATAGAAATTATGGTTAAATACTTTTTTTGAAAAATAAACAATCTGCCAGCAACACAAATGGCCTGCTGAATTTTGGAAAACTTGGAATTTGGGTCTCCAAATTAGTAGGTCTTTGTAGATAATTAAAATACGATCGTTTTGATAGGTAGATCATCAAAAACGGCCAAGAAACGAAAAAATTATAATCAAAATACGAAAACGCAAATTTTAGGGTTCTACACGAAAATTCTAACAAAAATTATAAATTAAGCATGAATTTCAATAAACAATCACATTCAAACACAATCAAAGCATTAATGAACATTAATTAAAAGAAATTAAAAAAAATAAAATTACGGTTATGAAGAATATCAAAAACTGCTATGCTAGTACAATTTAACTCCGTCTCTTATTCAATACAAGCCAAAAGAGAAAAATGAAATATAAAAAGAAAACTCTCTGATGATATGAGAATCTGGAATTATTAAAGAATGTCGACTCTCCTCTGTCGACTCTAAAAATGATAAATGTCGACTGTGCTCTCTAAAACCTATAACCTAATTTTCTTTTTTTCAAAATTCAAAATTCAAAAATTAAACTAATTAATAAAATAAAATAAAATAAATAATAATAACAATAATCCAAAAGCTATTTTTAGCTTTTATCGTCTATCAAGTCGTTAGCTCGAGAGACTAAGTCTTCCGGCTTAAATTCTCGGGTCAGCTTAAAAATAATAATTAAAACTTGTTGGCCGCGAGATTCGAACAATGGACTAAGCACGAGTAAAGAGCTGGTCACTTGCCATCTAGGCTAAGGATCCCATTCGGTAAACCTTTGCATCATGAATTTATATATTCTTTCGCGCTCAAACCCAATTCACTGGCGCACTGACCGTATTTCTGCCATAACTTTGTGATCCGAACTTCGATTGATGCAAGGTTTTCGCTTACGTAGATAACTTAGAGCTCTACAACTTTTATTTCTAGAGTTTTCTTCAAATTCTACACGGATAAATACCAGAATTGGCTAGAACATCAGTATTGCGCGCGGTGAATCTCTTCTTCATTCAAAAATTTTTCGGTTTGATTTAAATAACATTTCTCTGCTTGGGACTTCTCTATTGGCTTCTCTTAGTCTCTTCCATCAACTTTCTTCATGCTTCATCTTGGAATTTGCTTTCGGTTCACTTCTTGAACTTAATTTAGCTCCCAATTTGACAGGCAATGACTAACTTTGGGATAATTTGCTTCTGGATTCGTTCTTGTTCATTTTTAACCTATAAAAAGGAGAAAATGCACTATAAATAAATATATTATCCTATTTCATGATTAAAACTCAATTCTTAACAATTTAAGATAATTAGAATCAAATTCATGCATATTAAGCTACCTAAATACGTATAAAAAATGCAATATTTTGGCTTAATCAGTTCTCTTTCTCCCTGGCTAGTTATTGTACAATGGGGGCAAAACTGGTGGTAAAGTGCTGGGAGGCCACATGTTACTTCCATTCGTGGGATTAACTATGTGCTCATATATCTTCTTATAAGTTTCAACACTATAGCACTTGTTCACATAATTCTCAGGCTCATGCTCATTGAAGTAAATAGTAGAAATTACATGAGGGCAAGGAAACAGTCAAATCCCAGCTCCCACAACTGCATGTTCTTTCATCCAAATTGACAGTGCATTGCCCCCTTGCATACAGTGGATCTGGTACTTTCCATCCCCTGCCTATTTGGGAATGCAATATTTAGACTGCACCTTATACTCCTCCAGTTTAGCTTGAATCTTTGGGCATATTGGCCCATGCCATTTCTCTATTTTCGCTCTATTGTCTTGCAATTTTCCCATAATAAAATTCCTCACACCTTCAAGTAATCTTAGTATTACTTTACCTCTTGGGTCAAGGATACACTTGTTAAAGTTCTCACATATATTATTCACTAACATGTCACATTTACTGAAAGAGGAAAAATGGGATCTAGACCAATTTTTCGGTGGTTTATCTTTGAACCACTCAGATGCCTTATCATTTGCCTCCCAAATTTTCTTCATAGCATACTAAAAAAAGGCCATATTTGAGGCCTGTGCTGCATTCCAGAGTAAATCCTTCCAAGCTTTACCCGTGTAACCATCCCTTTTAAAGTTGGCATGTAAATGCATCACACAAAATCTGTGGTGGACATAAGATAATACATCCTCAAATGCTGGCAACAACCCCTTCTGCTTGTCTGATATAAAGCTCCACTGTTGTTGATTTGTAATGGATAAGTCCTGACTTAGTGATTCTAAGAACCAAGTCCAAGAAGATTTGTTTTCACTCTCAACTATAGCATAAGCAATGGGGAACATACAATTATTAACATCTACACTAATAGCTGCCAACAATATACCTCCATGTGGCCCTTTCAAGTGGCAGCCATCAACACCAACTAATTTTCTACAACCTGCTTTGAATCCCTGTTTACAAGCTTCCAAACAAACATACATTCTTTCAAATCTTAGTCCCCTAGTCTCCAATGTACCATCCACCAACTTCATGAAGATTGTTGTACAATGATTTGTTTTTCTCACTTCCTCTATATAACTCCACAGTTTAGCATATTGTTCAGCATATGACCCCTTAATCATCATCTTTGCCTTCTTTCTGATTCTATATACTTATGCCCTATAAATACTAACCACATGGTCTTTTATGACAGTATCTTTAAAACTTTGCACAGGGATTGTTGGATTAGATCTAAAAGTGTCCACATATTGTAGATATAGCCATCTAGGGTTCACATGAAGTAATTTAAACTTTCTACTACATTTGTGTTCATCATATAATGTCTTGATTTGCATATTGGCATAGTCTTACATTTTAGAAGCATACAAAGACCAAGGACATTCCTCACTACTTGTGCATACTGCCTTTACCCTTAGTGCCTCACTCCTTACAATTCTAATGTTCTTCCCATTTTTGATAGAATAAGATTTAATAGCTTTCTTCAATATGTAGTGGTCACTAAAGATCATGCCAAGTTGGAAAACTGGATTCTCTATATCAACCTTATGATGAAAAACAGGAAAATTGGGTCAACTTTCATCTTCATCAGAACCACAATCACTATTCAACTCCTCACACTCTATATCATATTCTTCCATAACTATTTTTTGCTTCCCTTTTCCTACTACATTCTCTTCCACACTCTCTACTACATTCTCTGTCTTCTTCTCGACCCCATCATCTTCTTTTTCCTTGTCAACAAACTGCTCAAACATTTCATCATCATCTTCACTGTTATCATCATACTCATCCTCATACATACTCTCACAACTAGATGAATAATCCCATTCACTACCACAACCAATTTCAATATCAATTTGGTCCCCTGTTTTGTCTCCTGCTTTGGCCTTTTCAAGGGTTCTATTTGTGCTATAGACAACATTTAGAGGGGCCTTTGATTCTAAAAACAACTCAACTTCACCATCTTTAATGACATAATTACCCAATTTTAACGCATCAGAGTCAGTAACTACAGAACACATACTACCATTAAGTGTTAAAACATAAAACTTTAAAATCTTATAATATTGTATTTTTTGATGCTTCAGTTCATCCACCATAATCATTAGTTCAAACATTAACAGTTTGTCCACTTCGCAGTAATCAAAATAGGACACCAAACATTTAGAACCCCCATGATGCATTTTAATAGTAAACCCTCCAGAAGCACCTGCTTTTGAATTTTTAAACAAGGACCACCATTAACACAATATTATATATACATCCATTATCGAAGAAAAAGAAAAAGTACAGTAGGGGCCACAAACAACTACATTCTAATAACAGACAAATTCTACAAACTTTTTCAATAGAATTGCATACTTTATTAGCACTGACATTCACTAACATTATTATATATAACATCACATAAAATTATAAAGACACAAAACAAAGTAAAAATGGACAAACTTCGATATACTAACTGTATATAGGGCCACCAAATTCTTCAATATTAGGAGTTCTCAGGTACCAACCCATTTCTTCTTCAAATTACGTACTTTCTCTCTCTACCGTTTTGATCAAATTAGGGCTAATGAGATGAAATTAGGGCTAATGAAACAGAGGAGTGGGAGAATGGGAGAATAAGATAGAATACCCTTTTTTCCCCTCACATGATTGATTTTGTTAATATTTTGGACGGCACATCCACTTTTGGATAAAAGTGATA
The DNA here is from genome assembly GCA_021464415.1 of Lonicera japonica. Lineage (NCBI taxonomy): Eukaryota > Viridiplantae > Streptophyta > Magnoliopsida > Dipsacales > Caprifoliaceae > Lonicera > Lonicera japonica. The sequence goes on from CM038464.1 coordinate 62,535,034, forward strand.
CTCATTCCAAAGTTTATGTCTTTATGAGTGCGAAATTAAACTTTATGGACAAAAGTGAAACTCGAAGTAAACTTCAAGGGTGTTATGTGTTTTTAACTCCATCTATAATTACCAAACTTCATTGCTCTAAACGAATCTAACACTTAATTACCTCCGTTGATTGGTCAGTTCCTGGAAAAAGTAAAAAATAAAGAAGTATAAAGAAACATAAATCCCTAAAAACAAAATTTAATTCTTTAATCAGAATAATTAAGTAATACATCTTTAAATTAAAAAAATCCATTGAATTGGGAATGCTTCGAAAGTGTAAAAGATTTTTTTTCTTTTTTTCATTTTTCTACTTGGATTTCTCATGAGGGTGATTTTTTATTGTTAGTTTGCGTTTTAGAATTTAAAGAAAGTGATTGTAAAAGCTTTTAAGTTTTTAATTGTAGGATTCAAATAATCGATTGGAAACATATATTACAATATATAAGATGAACACTTAAAAGCACCTTCGAAAGTGTATAGAGCAACAATTTTTTAACTGTGGCATCTCTTCTGCAACATCCACCATAATCTTAAAGAGTATAATTGTTGCTCTGTTCCGAGGCCAAACCCATTGAATTTGAGCAATGCTCCTCTGCCTCTAAAATTATCTATCTTTAAACATCTTTCTAAAAATAAATCCAACAACAACCGTGAACAAAATAAAAGAATGAGACAGGGAATTAGAAAATTGTTTCAATTCTAAATTTGAGTCTTTTGATATAATTATTTGTGCGTTGCTAATGTTTGTATGTGTATAGAGAGGTGTTTAAAAATTAGAAATCAAATTCGCTACTTTCTTATGGCTCTGGGTTACCAATGCCTTATTGAACTTAGAGAAATCCGGCAATGATTCTACCAACGAGCAATTGAACCTATGGCAGAAGTTAGTTAATAGACCAAAGGGAAAGTTTAGACCAAGGTTAGGTAGCAATGATAAGGGCACATTTGGCTAATTATTACAGTTTAATATATCAAGTTTTTAGTACATAAGTGAGGTGATCGAGTAGAATGTTTACGCGGGTGTAAATAAGAACATCCTAAAAATATTATTCAAAAATTGACAAAACCCAGATACATACGCAAAAAAAATATATAAAAACCCCCCACAAACGTATAGGTAAAATTCAAACCTACATGAAGAGAGAGATTATATAGTCTATGTCGCTAGATAGATATTTTATTTGACATTTTGCAATGTATATCTTAAAGTTTATAGTAGAGATATAAGAATGAACAATCTTCGTAAATAAGAATGAAATGACAAATAATTTATAGTAGAGATATAAGTATGAACACTTGAATACTCGAAAAAATAAATATAAATATTAATCTACTAAATTTTTAAAAGAAAACCCAATCAAATTAATTAAATATAAATATTATAAGGCCAAAATTTATATCTAATGGCTCAAATTTCTTTTAACTAATACAAATAAATTTAGGCTATTGATTAAAATGTTGACTTCATATGCCTTATAATAGAGATTTATGTTATGAAAAATGTTAAGGTTTATTAATTAAGTACTTTATTTTTTTTTTAAAATTTAGAAAAAATGATGTTATGTACTATTTTTTTTTTTAAATAAAAAATTTGATGTTACACAATTCCAATAAATTGACAAAACGTAAATTAAATGAAAATAATGGCCCTAGGGCCACGCTTTAAATCTTTGAAGATGCAGAGTTGGATAAAAAGGGTGATTAATTTGATGTGAATCTTGCACATGATTATTGATGAAATAGAATAGTTATAATTAAATTAATTAATGATAGTGGATCATTTAATTTTTGTGTCATCTAATTATGGTCATTGTTTTTTTTTACCGCATGTACACTGACTGCTCTTAATTGCAAGTATATATCGCTATAACATTCAGTCTTATAGAGAGAGCAATAGTACCTAGTCAAAACAAAAAATCCCAAAAGTATAACATAAGAAAAATGCTAAATTAAACATATTAATAATTTATACTAATTTTTTATACAAACTGAAATTCAGTGAACGAGAGAAAGCTAGAAAGAGAAAATTTAAGGATTTTTAGATGTTTCCTCCGAAATTAAAAATTTTAAGGATAGTTCAACCGAAAATTGAACTTTAGGAACGAGCGAGAAATTTGGATCAAACTTTAAGGATTATTTTTTCTAATTATTTGGATAATAAAAATAAAAAATGATAAAAAAAACAATTAATTTTGTGAGAAATTATAAAAATAAAAAGTTAGTCATCTTAAGATCTTTATCTTATATTTAATTGTGGAAAATAGACAAAGCCATCAACATTTAAACTGGAAAAAAAAAAGAAAAAAATATATGTATATTTAATAGACAATATTGCAAAGTTGTACAAAGGAAAGTTAACAAATATGTATCACTTAAGACTTCAGAGAGATATCAACAAAAATATCCCAAATTTCCAATATTAAAATAATATTACATATAGAGATTGAGAGTTTACAAAAAATAAGGCTGTAGAGGAATCACGATGATAAATTGTCAAATAAAGTAAGACTTTGTTTACTCTCTTTTAAAAAGGTCATGGTCATTTTTGTATTTGATTGGTGAATATAATAAAATAATAATTAAATAGTTATGGCGAGCCCTACCATGACATTCTTTAAAGAAGGGTAGTGTTATATTCACCTCTTAAATATGTCACAAATACCCTTTTCAAAATTTAACTAAAAAAATATTTTAACATCGCCTTATTTGTCACAAACACCTCCCTCAATTGCCTGATACAAGATGAATGCTTAGCAATACACTCTCCTCATATAAGTCAAGTTTATGTAGGTGGATTAACCTGTCATTAGGTAGGCATCATTTGGAAAATACTTCAGTAATCCATTGCCTAATCTTAAACAAGTTATTACAAACTCACTCTCCCCAAGTGGGCCAAGTGTGCGTATATGCACTCTTACTTCTCATTAGGCGAGTCTTGAGGGTGTTAATAATTAGAAATTTACTTTTGAGAGTGTTTGTGACAAAAATAGTGGGTGCAAACAACATCGCTATTAGATAAAAGTCACCCTCACCTTCTTTGGAGGAGGGTCAACAAAGTGTTAGGAAATTAGGGCAGTAATCATGCATCGCATACACTAATTTACGCACTAATCATTGAATCCTATGATCTATGCAGTTCAATAAAATCGACAGATGACATACCTTAATCGAGATTTGATGTCAATGAAACGAACAGGATGGATCTGATCCTTCTGTTGTTGTCGTCCTTAGCGTAGAAAACACGACGCCTCTACGGTATGCACACACGAACGAGATAAGATCTTGCTTGGTGTACTAGCGCCCTCTAGGGTTCTCTCTGCTATTTCGAATTTTCTTGCCTCTCTCAATTTCGTTAACGGCCAAGAAGAACAACGGTTCCCTTTTATAAGGGAACCCTAGTGAGAACCCTAAGTAACAAACGAACTGGGCCCAAGTCCAACTTGGCCCGTTTTAATTCGTTTTGATCCAACTCGTTTTAGTGTGCGACCCTGTAGGTTTTACACTCTTTGGCCGTACAATTAAAACCCGTTTTATTATACGAACAGTAAGCGGTTTCTAGTAAAACATTACTATTATCCAAAGGGTATAAAGGTCAAAAACGACACAACCTTAAATTGATATTTCACACATTAACTCCTTTTGTCAATCGATATCTAGATTGAACACAAGACTAGGCAAGTGTCATTCTTGTATAGTTCAATCTTTATTTCTTGATCTCTAAGTATAATTAATCCAAAACAAATGACATCTCATTTGTGCATGGCCATGCAAATATTAATTACACTTATCAAGGGGCCAACGATATCTCTCTCAATATATGAGAGTGACAAATCCCATCTTGATCAACCACATACCTCTACATAGTTCATAGTATGCTCGGTCATCATCTTTATAATTACTCGGTCAAGAGCAACGTTTGATAATGCCTGACATGCTAATCCCTATGTTGGTAACCATGGCGATCTCAGGTCTGAGGATAATACGATATCACAAATGGGGAACATCACTGATGACATTATATAACACTCCTCGCAGTGTCCCCAAAGCGGGTCAGTCCAATACTTTGTTCCCTAACAAGTATCAGTATGTTCAGCTTGATATCTCCATATCCATGACTTGTGGAACATAGTCATCAGCTGACCCATACTCTAATCATTATATCAATGTGATCCTAGGTTATTGATACATGATTAGGGGCATCTAAACAATACTATTATTACATTACTAGCATCCCACAATCTAGTCACGTACTTGATGAACTAGTATTAATAAATATTATTTACAAGAGATTATAAAGTAAAATAAATAAACTTTATTAATAACAATAAGCATAAGATATCCAAGTACAAATCATAATCTATGAATAGTCCTAGGACATATCTCTTTCACAAAGTACTACTCAATCTCTAATAGTCACCAAAGCATATGATAAGTGTTTAGCTATAGAAGTAGTGGAGGGAGAGAGAGATGGGAAATGTCAAATATGAGAGGAAAAATTGAGAGGGAACAAAGAAATTTTTGTTATAAAAGCCGCAGAGAGAGCGGAAAATTTCAAATTTTCAAAGTTTGAAATTTTAGGTTTTCAAAATTTCAAATTACAGTTTTCATTTTTCATTTTTTCTTTGAAGGAATAATAGTGTGTTCAAATTCTCTTATATAATGTCAAGTGATCATTTGTGACCATAAATCATGTGAACTTTTTTTTTTTTAGTTCAACTCCTTCCCTTATAATATAAATTGAATTTTTAATCAACTAGTTGGTATTGATTAAACTGACAATTCAAGAAATCCTCGTCACAAATAGTGTACTGATAAAAAATGTTTAATTGAGAAAATTCAATAATTTAATGGATTTTTTCATCAATACGTTCAAACTAAACCAACGATTCAAAAAAATAGAGCCAATAAATTTTAAGTTTGATTTTGGGTTTAACCATAAACAAATAGTACCAGCCCGAGAACCGACTAATTGAATCATAGAATAGTTTGAGCGTTTTTATAACTTAATGAATTTTTAATTGCTTTGATTGGGTTTTCTTTTATAACTTTAGTGGATTAATATTTATATTTATTTTTTTGTGTGTTCAAGTGTTCGTACTAATATCTCTACTACAAATTATTTATCATTTCATTCTTATTTACGAATAATATAGTTAGCGAAGAAAATTTTGTCACTAAATGTTTATCTTATATAATTATATAGGTTTTAATAAATTAACTCATCACAATCATTGGATTAAAAACAACTGAATTTATAACTAAAAGAAGAAGCATAATTTTGTGGATACATTTAAAAATATCTATAAAACATAATTTAAAGGGATATTTTTTTGTTTTTCTCAATACATAATTAATTCTTGTCTAGTCTACTATGGAAAGACTTTTTGGCAGCCTATGAGCGACGGACGTACAAATCATGGTATAAGCAGCAATATTTAGTATAGACTTTTAATCTGGAAGTACTCTTTATGCATTTTTTCTTAATTTGGCTTTGTTTGATTGTTTAGTCATTACTTGAATTTTGGCACCAATTATTATTTTTTTTCTTTTTAGTTCAAAGGTTTCGATTCTCGGACAATCTTAAGTTGATGTTCGGGTTAAGTTACACGCATTTTAATTTAATTTTCTTTTCACATGAATTTAAAGGCGCACTCCCTACATTGGACAACTAGTACATTTTTTATTTTTTATTTTTTTAAAAAAATTATGTGTGTTTACCACATGCATCGAATTAATCAACAGAAAAAGCACCTCCCTCACCCCCGGTGGGTGGTTGGCTCAAATTATTGAACAATCATTCGTAACTCTCTTCAAAATCTCAAAAAGATAGTCATGTTTTGAAATTTAACTTTTTATGCAAATGTTACTTTTAACTTAGCCGATAGTCAATTATACAAATTATTTTTTTATTGTGAGATTTAATTCCTTAAAGTATCTCTAATAGTATAATCAAAATAACAATTATAATTAATTTTAACAATGTTGGCTAAAAACACTACTCCAATGGCATAATTAAATTTTAGCAACCTTTTAACCAATAACTAAATCTACTCAATTTATAATCAAAGTTAACGACCATTTTTAATAACCAAAATAAGGGATCCACTAATTTTCTTGGGTAAAAGAGAATCTTTTCAAATTTAAATCATCTTTCTCTCCTTTTTTTGAAACAAAATTTAAATTGATTAATTTGTGGCCAATCAATATAATAGAACCCGGCCACAAATTTGGTTATTAAGAAAAAATAGCTATTGTAGGTGCTTATATTGTTAACTTTAACAACTTACTAAATGGATAATCAAAAGTTAATTTGATTATTCAATTTTTATTACTCCATTGGAGATGCTCTTACTTATATTCAAACAAAAAATGAGATTCAATTTAAAAAAGGATTAACTACATTTTAGTACAATGTACTGTTCCCCAAATCTCATTCAATACAATATCCTTTTTTTTTTTCAAATATAGCAATCTACTTCTTGTTTGGTCTTGAAAACCACATATTTTGGTATTCTAATAGGCAAAATTTGCATGAAAAAAAAGTCACTGATTTCTATATTTGAAACCAAACAAGAAGTAGATTGCTATATTTAAAAATATAAATATTAATATCAAATGGAATTTGGGGGCTAGTACATTATATTAAAATGTAGTTAATACTTTAAAAAACGATAAATGATAGAGAGGGAGGCCGGGAGAGAGATAAACACGTTTCAAACAATTATTGGTAGCCATATGATTGATCAAAATTGGAGTGATTGTATAGTAACATGGGTGGAAATATTAGCACACCCAATATATCTCGAAAACACTCCTATTTTTTATTCGGTCCTTAATAACCGAGTAAGGAGTATGTTACTCGATCAGTTGTAAAGGACCGAGTATAAACATGACAATGCCATACTCGTTTGTCAAGGACAAAGTATATAGGTTTATTCTCGCCCTTCAAGAACCTAGTAACAGATATCTTACTTAGTTGCAAATGACCAAATGAAATTAAGTGAAAGTGTTATCATGTGTTTTTTAAGTGCTAATATATCCACCCTATATTAAGCGCATGCAATTTTACTTGCATATATTTAATTATTTTATGAAAAATGTTAAGAAACATTAACGTTTGTGTAATTTTTTTATTTTATTTTTTTGTCTACATTGATGTTACATGATTCAAATAAATTGACAAAACATAAATTAAATGAAAATAATGGCCCTAGGGCTACGCTTTAAATCTTTGACAATGCAGAGTTGGATAAAAAGGGTGATTTTATGTGATTCTTGCAAATGATTATTAGTGAAATCGGATATAGTTATAATTAAATTAATTAATGATGGAGGGCCATTTAATTTTTTTGTCATCTAATTATGGTCACTATTTTTATTTTATTTTTACCGCATGTACACTGCTCTTAATAGCAAGTATGTCTCGCTGTATCATTCAGTTTTATAGAGAGAGCAATAGTACGTAGTTAGTTAAAAAAATAAAATCCCAAAAATATAATATTAAAAAAGGCTAAATTAAATATATTAATAATTTATACTATTTTTTTTTATACAAACTTAAATTACAATACTAAAAGAGACAAAGTTAGAAAGAGAGAAAACATCGAAAACGCGTGTATTATATATTATATACTTATAGGAGTTTTTCAGAGTAAATCAAGCATTTTTCATGCACAAGTAGCATCTTAAACACTTATCATTTTATTTTATTTTATTTTATCTTGTGATTTAAATTTATTTAGATTACAATGTTTGAAATATTTTTTGAGTGGTTAATATTTAATGCATAAAGATTGGTAAATTCTAACTCATTACTCACCATAGAGGAAAAGAAACAAAACGAAAAACAAACAATTGAGAGAGAGCTAGAGAAAGAGGACACAAGGTTAAAAAAACCCATATATATATGGGTAGTGTTAACTCATATATATATATATATATATGGGTTCATGCTAGACTTGATTCTTTTTATATTTAAGTATTTATTATGTATTTAGGGTACATGTTAATATTACTCTATATATATATATAATTTTTTTCATATATTATTACCATCATATATTACATAGATCGTATATACCTTATTTCATTACAATGTAATGTCGGTATTATGTATATTTGTAAAAATATCTAGTACAAAGAAAATAAAAAATAAAAAAATAAACTCTCACTCTCAACTTCTACTTAGTCTGGAACTGAATTCATATCATCGGCATATGGCACTGACTGCATTTACTATTGTTTGGTGGCCAACACTAATTACTCAACCACACGTTACTCCTTTTATCTCTTTCTCTTTTCCATTCCAACAACAATGCATGATCTATCTCTATATATATCTATATCCATATATGTATATGATAGTACATTATAAATATAAGACACCTACTTCTTCCCTTGCTATATTACTTTTTTTTTCCTTTGCCAACAGTCATAACAGTAGCACATATTTATAAAAATATAGTCCTAAACTTCCTTTCTTTATTTTTTATTTAAAGAAAATAAATACATATATATGTTATATGGATATGGAGATAGAGGTGGCGGTGGCGGTAGTTCATGATGCTGATGACCAACATTATCATGGTGGAAGTAGTAGTGGTGAGAATCTCGAGGAGGGGGAGGAAATGTCATATCCCAACGGTGGTTTTGGTGGTGGTGGGGCTTACATGGTGTGGGAAGATCTAACGGTGGTGATTCCGAACTTTGGGAATGGACCCACAAGGAGGTTGCTCAATGGGCTCACTGGTTATGCTCAGCCTGGTCGGATCTTGGCTATTATGGGTCCTTCTGGTTCTGGGAAGTCCACCCTTCTTGATTCCTTAGCTGGTAAGTGGCAACAACACTACTACTACTCTCTCTCCCTCTCTCTCTAAAGGATCAAATTATTAGAACAAATGGCGTGTCAAAAAGTATATTGGTCAATGGGTTTGTATGACCACTAACATTGTCACAATTCTATGTTTAGTTACAAACATTTGTGTGTTAATTTCTCAACATTATATTATATTTGTTGTAACGGTGTTGTAACTACAACATGTGTCTATCTCTCTCTCATCGCAATGGTGAGAGAGAAAAATAGTTGCATGATGAGAGAGATAGACACATGTAGCTACAAAATACAAATGTTGTAACAAATAGTTTTCTCTCATCACATAATCCTCTAGTACGATGAAAGGGGAGATGCGTGTGTTGTAACTACAACTGTGATCGCAACTGTTTTCTCACTTGCCGTCACACACATATACATGCATCATGCATGGTCTTGAAAAAACAAAAAAAATCTTTTTTTTTCCCTTTTATTTTCCAAGTGCTACTCGATCTTCTGCTCAATGCTCATCCACTTGAACATATATACTGCGTGCAACAGTAGATCTAGCTAGAATTTTATCTTAATTTGAAGAAACTAAGCCTGTAAAAAAAAAATTAACAGAACAAGAGTCCAAAAATATATTGTACCACCCTAGGATCCGATGGGGACCTTGAGGTGGTCCTCGAAGGTTAACACTATTTTAATTTTCTTTCTCTATACATATAGAGGCACAAGTCAACAATTAATTCTTTTTGTTGTGTACGATAAATTACTAAATTATTTTTTTATTAATTTAAATAAAATATTACACATGTATCGAATATATGATCACAAATTTGTTTTTATTGATGGTCCAATATTACCACGCATATATGTGTGAACGAATAAATTTTTCAATATGTCCTCAACAGTAACATAAAGTACAGTTATGTCACATGAGCTAGGTAACTTCATAAAATTTGATTAACTTAATTTTTTACCATAGCAAAATTTATGGCAAACTATATTGTTTAATTTTCAACAAAATGAAAATATCGGTGACCCTCTCTCGCTTGTGGTCTCAAAGGTTCAAAATGTTACTACATGGGGTGGCCCACAATTCTAGACCCACATGGTAGCTAGGGGATTTTTTCTCTCTAAAATTTAATGTTGGAAGGATATATGCCAACAATTGAAGCAAATATATGTCCTAGGTGAGGAAACTTGGGGGCTTAATTTTTTGGGATAAATTAATTTTAGTGTTGTGATTACCTTGTCCTTGGTATGGAAATAAATTCAGACCTATCCAAACATTAATACTACATTAATAACAACTATATTTCTTATGGAGGTGTCTTTGATGCTTGGGTATAAATATATAGCAAACATATTTGGAACCTTAGGTACCTTGGTCCTTCACTTATTATAAGTGAGGTGATAATGCAATTATCTTAATTAAGCTGAAATATATAACTAATCATTTATATATATATATATATATATATGGATGGATTGCGCTATCGCTTTTGTCAGAATAATATACAATTATCAAATAAATAAGTGTGTTTCAAGATTTGCTTCATCTAAATTTTGTCTAAACTAGTTTACCAATAAAAAAGATTAGTTATACTAAATAATTATGTAATTTACGAGTAATTTTTTTTTCTCATTAGAGCAATGCTATATTTATTGGCTTCATTTACCAGTTATTCATACCATATGCAATAGTGGATTATACATTCTCGAAATATACTACTCATTAATGCTCCTTGTACGATTATACAGTAGATGAAACCCACAAGAATATCATTTTCCTTTTTGAAAAGGGATAAGTATTTTTTGAAAAAGGGAGAGTTCTATACATTTTATCAAAACTAAAAAGATTGAGGTGGTTTATATAAATTATTAACAACCTATCTGTAGAAAAAGATAAAGCTTAAATATATATTAAATAGTCATGGATTCTTAATTACATGCATATGGGATTATTATTTTTATTTATAGTATGTTTAATATGTATTTATAAATACAAGTTAATATTTTTCTTAATAAAATAAATGATTTAATTAATTTGTTGCCAGTTTCAAAAAAAAAATTTAAATTATTTTGTTGCCACTAATTTGATATGGCGGAGTTGTGTGTTAAGTGTGCACTGCTACTTCACTTCATTCAGTGAGTGTGACTTACCTTCTCAACATATACAAAATTACGCACAATGCCCATATATGCACCAATTTAAATTTAGTTCCCCCTTAATTATGTGTGATAAATAAAATGAATATATATATAGTCAAGATTTGGTGCGGATCAATCTATACGGACTAGACTTTTATCAACAGATTTTCTTTATTAAAAATCGCAGTGCGTACGAACTGTTTTATACTAGATCCAGACTCTATATATATAATGCATTTTTTAAATACTAACATTTTCAAAATCACTTAAACTTAAGATCGAATCAAATTGTGTGTAAATTAAAGCATAAAGTTTAATGTTCATGTAGGAATTTCTAGCTCATATTAATTCGGGTTGCATGTCCAAAGCAATTATACTTATTGTTAGATTAATATATAACTTTGGAAACATATGGTACTACTTTTTAAAATAATATTATATTTTGAGAAATATTTAATTATTTTGACGATATATGTAATAGAGCTATCCTGTCATTTTGAAGAGCCCTGAGCGAAATTTTAAAATGTCTCTTCTCATAAATAAATATATTAATTTTTTAATTTAAAAAATAAATTAATTTTTTTTCAATGATATATAAGAGTTCACATGCCACCCAAAACTCGTTAAAATTATTGGTGCCCCCTAATTCTCCCTTATACCATGAGAAGCAAGAATCAGAAAAGAGTTAAGATGTCGTTTCCTTACACGTAGTTAGAGTTTTGAAAACCTGAGTTTTACCCTTAAAATTTTGCATTCTTTAAAATTTGCATTATTAATTAATTTTTTTCTTTATATACATATACGCATATAAAAAAATAATAATATCCTTCTTAATTTTTAAACCTCGACGGTCGCCCTAGCAACCGCCCTGCTAGGGCCAGCTCTGATAATCAACTTAAATTGATGGAGAGTTTTGCTTATATTACTATCAATTGACAGAGTATTGCATGCATGTTTATGCTAAATCATACATGAAATTAGGCATGTCAGGGGTAGTTGTGTTACATTAAATTCAAACAGTGCAACTACTACTGACTGTTTTGGCCATAAAAATTTCCTATTAATTCAACCACCACCAAAGACTCAACATATTAAATATTAGACCCAAAATACACGTGACGTGCGTAAATGACGAGATTTTAATATACGCATAAATTTTAGTTAAAATTTTAAAAATATATAAAAAATAGTTGGTTTAGTAGTTATATAGGATCATTCCAATTAACTCACAACGTGTATGTTCAAATTTTGATATCAACATTTTTTTTGTGTGACATAACCGAATTCAATAATTTCCTGTTTATATTTACGTACATGTTATATGAATTAAGGGAGAAATTATGATCTCTCTTAAATTTTTTTTAAAAAAAAATAAAAAAATAAATTTTACAAACGCCTGCAGCTCGCAAATCTATAACATGGAGAGAGCTATAGTTCGAATCTTTGTTATAAACAAATTTTTTATGAAAAAAAAAACCAAAAATTATTACTGCAGTAAAAGACGCAATTTGAAAATATAACACACCTTCATTTAATATTTGAAATCAGAGCTTGTTTTATATAATACTATATATTATTAAATAAATTTATGTTGTTGTTGCTGAAATAATCTAAATTATTTTTATATTGATATTCATTTATTGTGTTTACTTCATTTTCAGTATACTATACATGAAGTACGTACAATATTAATTTGACCGAGTGGTCTGTGATGATTTATGGGTTAATTCTTTTTTCTATTTTGGACGATCTTAATTTTTGGTTCAAACAAGAAAATTTTCTTTCCAATCAAATCATTTTAACTTTTGTCATTTTTTTTTTTGACTTTTAATTTTGTCTTACCTTGCGATTTTTCTTTTCATAAAAAAAATAAAAATAATTCCTTATTGCAATGATTAAATCTTCCCCTCCCCTCTAAGCAATGTATGGAAACACTTAGAACTCGTTTGGTTTGAATTTTGAAGATGAAATGGGCGCGGCGTCTTAAATTTCTGAAAACCAGTATAAGGAAACACTTAGGGCTCTTTTCTCTTGGCATCTACGATGCCTTACCACTGTTTGGTTTAGATAGTAATTCTTCTTTCTTGAAACATTTAATTATCTCTTTATATTTGGTTTAAACGAGATAGGAATGAAATACGTCTGAATTAACAAAATCTATATTCTTCATTTTATAAAATTAAAAGACATATCCTAGCAATTATTTAAAGGTAAAATTTAAGTTTTTATTATTAAGAAGTGTGAAAAGTCATAGTGTTTAATAATAATAAAAAAAAGGTTTAATAACAAAAAAATTTTTCTTTTAAAAAGAATATAAATGGGAAAAAAAAGTTTGTCTCAATAATTAAAAAGGATATTCTGGTCCTAAGAGGAAATCTTAGAATAAAATCTAAAAGAAAATACAAGTAATCATCTATTCCCATTCATTTAAAAGGAAGAATTTTGAAAAAAATACTCCATTTATGGAATAATCAAACTCGAACCAAATATCAAAATGCTTCTAGAATGGAATGCAACATTTCAGAAACAATTTAAAACTCGAATAAAAAAAGTCCTTAAATTAAGTGCACAGGGTAATCTAGTAAACGTAAATGGAAGCTTTAATTTTATATACATATTAGTTTATTTTATCCTATAAGTAATTTAAAAGAAAAAATTAATGATAAAGGGATAAGTGGCACGGTGATTAAGAAATTATTCATTGATTTGCACTTCACTCGTCATTTCTATTTTTATTTTATTTCTCATAAAAATTAATAGTGTTTTTAATCATTTCTCAACTTTTTTTTATCAAAAGCGCCCTTAATATATCTTTGAAAAAGTGTCATTATTTATATTTGTTGCAGGTAGACTTGCAAAAAATGTTATCATGACTGGAAACGTTCTTTTCAATGGAAGGAAGAGAAGGCTAGACTATGGCATTGTTGTAAGTGAGCAATCAAAATATTATTTATGCATCAAATATTTGAGTTCCAAACCATCTAATAATTGAATATTTACCATGCTAATCTTAAGTAAATCGAGAAACCAGCTTCATTCCATGGTGAATACTGATGAGTCAATCACCCCCTTCGCGTCGACATAATCAGGCACAGCAAGAGTTTGAACTATATATATTGACAGAGCTTATCACAAATGAACAATGCTAGAATTCTCCACATCCCATACTTTAAGGACTCGTTCAAATGATCCCAAACACCAAAGCTCGAATGAAAATGACAATTGTTCAAACATCTGTATGCTTAACAAATAATTAGCAGCTCTGAAGAATAATTGAATCCATTAACTTCCTTGGAGCCTTATCAGAATGTTGGTTAAATTTGAAATACTAATACTATATTTTGTTTGCGTCGGATTATCAGGCTTATGTTACCCAAGAGGATATAATGTTGGGAACTCTCACAGTCAAAGAAACTATCGCGTACTCAGCAAAATTGAGGCTGCCATCAAACATGACAAAATATGAAGTAAATGAAATTGTAGAGGGAACAATCATAGAAATGGGATTACAAGATTGCGCTGATCGGTTGATTGGAAATTGGCATTTAAGAGGTTTAAGTGGTGGGGAGAAGAAGAGACTTAGCATTGCACTAGAGATCCTCACCCGCCCCACCCTCTTGTTTCTCGATGAACCCACCAGCGGCCTTGACAGTGCCTCTGCGTTTTTCGTCATTCAAGCTCTTAGAAATGTTTCTTCTGATGGAAGAACAATTATCTCTTCAATTCACCAGCCAAGTAGTGAAGTTTTTGCACTTTTTGATGACCTTTTTCTGCTTTCCAGTGGCGAGACAGTCTACTTTGGCGAAGCAAAGAAGGCTGTAGAGGTACTATACATTTATATGAATTTCTTACTAGTTATAGTCCAACACTTTTTAATGTTTTAGAAAAGTGCACGTTTGGTTTGACTTTTTGTGATTTCTTAGAATTAGAAGTTGATAATTGTGCATATAGCTAGGATGTATTTGGTTCGTTACAAGCTCAATACAGTGCAAAATCTTTTTTAATGTAAAGAATTTTTCGTGCAAAGAAAACTGTTTTTTGCCTGATGCGCCAATATTAGCACTATTTGATGGTGATGTAAATTATACTGCAACTTTTACGTACAGTTCTTCGCTGAAGCGGGTTTTCCATGTCCAAGTAGGAGAAATCCTTCAGATCACTTTCTTCGGTGTATCAATTCAGATTTCGACCATGTCACTGCCACTTTAATGGGGTCTCAAAGAATACGTGTATGTAAGCCCTTGAGGATTTACTCTCTTTAATTAATTTCCTTTGGATCTATAATTTCATTTTTTTTTTCTGCATGATGTATACACTTGTTTATGTTAAGTCCAGAATATGTCATTATAAACATCCAATGTTTATAGCTTGGAAAATAGAGAGGAAAATGCGAATGAAGCAAAAGACACGCCAAAATTTGTTGTACATTTTAGCGGAATTAATTCGAAATACAAGTATCACTCACTAGTTTTTCGGCTTCTTAGGTGGAGGACGGGCAGAGGTGCCTAGGATCTTTGGTGAGAGTTAAGGCTACAGCAGAGATCAAAGCAATACTGGTTGAGAAGTACAAACGGTCCAAGTACGCAGTAGGAACTAAAGCAAGGATTCAAGAAATCTCAACTATTGTAAGCATCATTCGTTAGAGCTTATTTCTTTTTCCCTCTTCTGAATTATCAGCATTGATGAACCACTTGCGTTTCTCAGGCAAATTCTATCTACATGAAAAATGTAATGTTTAGATGATTGAGTGATTTCTTTTTCCACTTAAAACAATATAAGGGGTAAGATAACTGTTGGATAAATGTTAAACAGACAATTCCTTTAGAATGTGAGTAGGGAAAACGGATTCAGTTCTTTGCAAAGTCACTAATGCATAGCCCTTAATTTCGAGAAATTCATCAACGCATCATGTTGATAACAATGAATCAAAATGGTAAAATTAAAACTCTGAATTTTATGAGTTAGTAAATGTGTTGCAGGAAGGACTTACAATTGGACACAAAAGTAGCAGTGGGGCAACATGGTGGAAGCAACTATTGATATTAACAAGGAGATCCTTTGTGAACATGTCTAGAGACATTGGATATTACTGGTTACGTATAATTATCTATATAATTTTATCGATATGTGTTGGTACTGTATTTTTTGATGTTGGGACAAACTATACCGCAATCTTGGCTCGTGGAGCTTGTGGTGGTTTTATTTCCGGTTTCATGACAATGATGTCCATCGGAGGTTTCCCGTCCTTCATTGAAGAAATGAAGGTACATTTGAAAGCTAGCAATGAAATAAGTCTTACATGTTTCCGACCTTTCAAATGCCCTTTTGATTTGTCAGCATGTGGTTGGTCGACGTTCTTTTAGTGGATCCCACACGCCAAGACCTGAACATTGCTAACACATCAACGGTTCTTAACTGGGTCAGTGCAGAAATACGTACTTATTATGTCTTTTTTACGAATTGTTTTGTGAACAGCTATTCAGTAAAGAAAGGCTTAATGGACATTATGGAGTTGGGGTGTTTATTCTTTCAAACTTCTTGTCATCATTTCCGTTCTTGGCTCTCATGTCAGTGTGTAGCGCCACTATCACATACTACTTGGTGAAATTCCGTCCTGGTTTCTCACACGTTATGTATGCGTACCTTGATCTTTTGTTCTCAATTTCCGTGGTTGAGAGCTGCATGATGGTTATCGCTTCACTGGTTCCCAATTTCTTGATGGGACTTGTAATTGGTGCTGGTTTTGTCGTAAGAAATTGCTCTTATTCACCTCATTACAGTAGTTAATTTTTTATTCATAATTACTATCATATCAACTATATATATATACGTATACATATGATTGTTTGCAATGGCAGGGAATTATGATGATGACAGCCGGGTTCTTTCGGTTCACGCCTGATCTACCCAAGATATTTTGGAGATACCCGATGTCATATCTTAATTATATGTCTTGGGGCTTACAGGTAATATAGTCTCCACTCTTTCTCAAGCATTTAAAATGAAATTGATAGTGGAAAAAGCACTTGTGTAAGGAGAAAGAAGAAATCATTTTGAAAACTTAGTCCTATACTCCTCTACTATATATTTACAGAGAATGCAAAATGTATCACCCATTCTAAGATTTGAATGAAATAGTATATGTGAAGTCTGAATTTGAACCCATTCAGATTTCTGAGGTATGCAGTGTTTCTTTTCATTTTGAATGATTAGGAGATTATCTATTGCATTCTTCCTCTGAAAAGTTTGACCTATTCAGACTTTCATTCATACAAAAGGTAAATATTTAAACTGGCCCTTTCAATACCTATTCAGACTTTCATTCAGACCAAAATTAAAAAATTCCCGGATTCAGACTTTCATTAGTGTGTACTCCCTCCACCCCCAAATTAATTAAGCTCGTGCTTCCTTTTTAACAGAGAACCAATATACCAAATCTCACGATAACAAATAACTTCTATATATTCTTAACTATTGATTATCTTCAAATCACACGTATATTTAGTAGAGTTGTGTAATGATAATCGAGGATAATTTGCTTTGGTAGGGCGCGTACAAGAACGACATGATTGGAATGGAGTTCAATCCGTCTCAGCCAGGCCAGCCGAAGCTGAAGGGTGAATTTATCTTAAGCGAAATGCTAGGTGTCTCCCTCAAACACTCAAAATGGTGGGATTTAGCAGTGGTTATATTCATCCTTGTATGCTACAGACTTCTCTTCTTCGCCATTTTCAAGTTGAAGGAGAGAGCTTCGCCCGTGTTTCATGAAATATATGTGAAGAAAACGCTTAAACATATCAATAAAAGGCCTTCTTTCAGGAAAACTATACCAACTTTCCCTTCTAAGAGGCACCAAACTATTCACTCATTATCTTCTCAAGAGGGCCTTTCTTCTCCTTTTCACCACTAAAGAACTAGTAAATTTGTAACCGTTCACAGCTTTAAGGGTTTGATTTTACTCTGTTTTCTTGTTGATGTGTAATTTTACAGGTAAGACTTAATTTTCTCATAGATAGTATTTTATTTTTTTAAAATTGTTTTCACCAATGTATAATTAATGGAATGCGACATAAACGAAATTAAATATTTGCACAAGTGATGAGATTGTTTCAAATGCTAGCTAACTTAGTTTTATTGTTCTCAATGTTTAATGAATAACTATTTGCTGATACTGCGGAGTTCTGGCACAAAAGCCAAAAGCCAATTGGTATATATTGGCAGAGCGCGCATTGTGCGTGCATATGTATGATTGTACATGATGCTTCAAGCACAAGTTCTGCGCACCTGATCCGAGCCATATATTGACAGAAATGCGAAATTCAGTTTTGAAAATCTCAAGTGCTTTATCTTGTTTGCGCGTATAAAACGTTTTCAATTAGTTTCTAATAACTCTAGCTTATTCCGACGGACAGTTTTTCTAGTTAAACTTCATAGTTCATACATAGAGGATTAGAGTTAACTTAATTTTTCAAAATTTTCTTCTTGAGCCTGACAATTAAAACTCTTTTCAAAGCTCTTATCAACAATGTTATATTCACAAGATCAAATGATTCGAACACACATCCACTATGAACATGCGCTTTAACCATTCCACCATACTCTACAGTATGACGACTTAAAAATGTAAGAACAATGCAACATTACAAGAATTACTGTCTATAATATTGCATATGTATCAAGTGTGTCACGAATTCTAATAACAATAAACATTAAGTAAAGATAAATGATCAATTAATGACTAGTGGTTGTGCGCTCATGAAGTGTAGGTTGGGCTAAAAGGTGATTGATTTACTGCACATTGAGCAAGTACGTTCTAGCTCTACGAGCATCTCCAATGGTAATTGTGTAAATTGATTGTGTAAAAATATGTGGACCAATAAAAAATAGACATTTGGAGGGTAAAAATTAATTTTACACAAATATTTTATACATTCTCATTTGTTCTCCAACGGTACACTTTAAGATTGTTGTGTAAAATTTAAATGAACCAATGATATTGTACCACATGGAATATATATATTTACATGTAATATTCAATATTTTTTATGAATATTTTTTATTTATAATTTAATAGTTAATATGGGTATTATTTTAAAGCTTTTGATGAGTTGAATTCAAATATAAAAATATCATAATAAAATCATATTTTGATTTTTACTTATATTACATTTAATATTTTGTAAAAAGTTGGAGAGAGAAAATGATAATGTGAATGTGTAAAATGGATATGTAAAATACACACCCATATTATACAAGTGATGATGTAGTATGTTTTACATAATATCATTGAAGCACCAAAAATTATACACATTGTGTAAATTTTACATAAATTCTATGTGTCATAGTTTACACATGCCCATTAAAGACGCTCTAGGAACTCTCATTAGGTTAGGTTTGCTTACTCCGTACTTTCAACCCTAATATTGTGGTGGTTGAGACAATAACAGTTGAAGTTGAACATAAATGCTGCAATTTAATGATGTACGTACGTATTTATTTATATATAGTCAGAGAATGAAGTAGTTGAGAGATAGAATTAAACAAATGGGTGGTTCTTCCGGGTCTACCAACTTCAAGTACCGGTTATTCATGCCTGATTAATGTGTTGGAAAATATTAATGGAAAAATTCAAATTATCAAATACCAAAACAGACTTATGTCGTTGAGACACGTATCAAACACGTCATCCTAAAATAGAAACTTTTGGAGGGTTTTTAGAACCACACATCCTAACCCACTTAGTAACAAAGATGAAGAAGGAAGAGGAGGAAGAAAAGTATACACTCTTGTGGGATATATAACACACATTCTCACCGCATTACAAGAGTATATAACACACATTTCTTTATTTAATTATATTCTTAAGAGAGGGATTGGTCTAGTAGTAGGCATCTTCCACTTTTGTCTTAAAGTTAAGGATTCAACTTATGGAGATAGGTGGAGGGTTTTCTTTGTTTGTAGGATTAAGGGAGATACTTAGACTCTTTTAATTTAAAAAAAAATTACGCACACATTTCTCACCACGTTTCTCATCAGCATGTTGACAAGGTAAAAATAAATCCGGAAGTTTTAATACCTTCCACCAAGGCACTTGATCAAACATGAAAATAGTTTAGAGTAAACTATTCTAACGGCCCTTAAACTATTTGGCTTAGTGTCATTTTGGCCCTTAAAATAAAAACGTTCTGCTTTAGCCCTTAAATTATTATTGGAGTGTCAGTACTATAACCCTTCTGTCCAAAGTTTATGTTAAGTCAGACAGAATCGGGGACATTTTTGTCATTTTAAATTTTATTTTATTTTTAAAAAAGTACTTTATTATATTTTTTTTAAAAAAAAAATTATTATATAAAAAGGAAGAAAAGGAGGAGAGTTCTTCAAAAGAAAATAGGGGAGAGAGATAGATCTTCAAGAAAGTGGGTTTGATTTGATTTTGAGGATAAATTCTTGTATTGATTTGGATTTAATCATAATTTAGGTTTAATTATTTAAAAGTTTGATTTCAATTTTGATTTTTGGTTAAATCTTGATTTAAGTTTAATGAGACACAAATATATATATATATATATATATGTACATCATTTATATTGATATATACAACTATATATATATGTATATATGTGGGTGTGTGTGTTTTGGTGGTGGAGGTGGAGAGGGGGTAGCGGCAATGGAGGTGGGAAGATGGTGGTGGCGAGAGGAAAGGTGCTGGTGGAGATGGGGATGGCAATGATTGGATGAAGAAGATGGCGGTAGATAGTGACGATGGAGGTGGAGATGGTGGAGATAGTGATGTTGAGTTTGGATTGAAAAACCAAATTTTTTATCCATATTTTTGGTGAAAAACCTTTAACCAACTTAAAAAATATCTAAATACATCAAATTTTGAATGAAAATGACAAAAATACCCATTATTCAGACCAACTTCACAGAAAATTTGGACGAAAGGGTTAAAGTGACACTCACTAATAGTTAAGAATTATATTATTACTACATCTCCATCATGTTTCTTGCACACGCTCATGATATCCTTTCTTTCTTAATTTCACCACCAATATTAAGGATGGCAATTTTAAAAACAATACGAAAACATGTCACGAAATGAAATAAAATTGGTATATGAGAACTTGGGTTCACCTCGTTTTCATCTCCAAACTTTAGAACGAAATTTTCATAAAATTATAGTTATATCGTATTAATGTGAAAAAGCATCATATGATCACATCATATTTAGCATGGATGATTTTGTTTCTATCCACCATATATTGCAGTTAATCCACCCTTAAATCCTGTAAATTTTGTACAAAGTTTTACAATATTACCCTTATCAAAATTGATAAGTATATCTACCAATTAAAATTAATTTATAATTTTATAAATTTAGATTCCATTTTAATTAAGATTCATAATCCAAATATAATTCCTTTTTAATTTATTTCATATTAATCTTTCAAAAAAATTCAAACGGATTAGGATTAGGGTTTACAACTGCGCATGGATTGATTAATTTGAAAATGTCAATACGCGTATTTTTGAAAAAAATACAAACCCTAAATTTGAAAAGAAGGTATATAGAACATATATATATATATATATATATATATATATATATCTTCTTAGTTAATGGTCTATTGAACATATATTATACATATATCACCATTAATTCCCTAATTTGTTGTTGGCCATATGTCTCACCATTATTCCATTGAGACACAAGGGCATACGTCCCCTCATATATATATATATATATTATAAAACATCAAGTTTGACCAAAATTTTTATTTAGAAAGTATAAGAATCTAATGGTTAAAAATACACATGTTATGGTGTGTATTAGTTCTACACCCTTTGATGAGTTTTATACACACATTAAGATATCACATCAAAGTTAAAACACTCGCACCAATATTATACACACAATAAACTCTCACAAACTAATAATTTTGTCTATACTAAAAATGCTATAACTTAAAATAAAAAATTCAAAATTTAATAAAAAATTAATTTTTAAAATCAACTAATCAATATCAATTAAACAAGATCCATCATAACTATAAATTTATGTAAAAAAATCAAGAAAAATTATTGAGTAACATTTAAGAATCCATACATTGTTGGATTATTTTTACATTTTCCGTTGAGTTTATTTTATTAAAAAATTATATTGTCGAGATCAAAATAAGATAAAAATTAAATATGATTAATGGATTGAACATACATTTCGGTTGATATTTGTCAAAATAAACTAATGATTTTTGTCTATTTAGATTTAGAGCACGTTACTCTTTTTTATCCTATTTCACCGTGCCGGATGGCACGGATATACCATAGTATATATATATCACCATTAATCGGAGAATTATGCACGCATATTGTGACTATAGGTATCACCATTATTCCATCAAGATACAAGGGAAGGGAAGGACCTGTACTAACCGATACTTTTATATTTTACTTTTCCTTTTAAAGAAGAAGAAACAACCAATAATTTACCTATTGTTTAATAATATTATAATTTTAAATTTTAAAATAGTTGTACTTACTAATTTAGTGGATATTTAGGTATTAAATTATTATTTAAAATAATATTTATAAAATTAAATTTATAATATTTTTTTATCAATCTATTTATATTCGTTAATTAACTTAATAATAAATGCAAATGAATTTAACCACGCAAATCAACTATAAGATACAATAAATAAAAATGAAATCATGCATTTAACATCTTATACGGTCACATCGTATTTAAGTTAGTTACTTTTCAATTAACTAAGGGTGTGTTTGATTGGCCATATTTTTCATGAAAAATATGGCTTTTCCAACCAAGTTGCCACTTTTGTGCTGTTTGATTGCCAATATTTTTCTGGCAGTCAAACTCCCACTTTTGGCACTATTCATATACTTCTCCTTGTAAACAAAGAAAATATTTTCTTTGGGGGGGGGGGGGGGGGGGGGCGCTTGTATTTATTTTTCAGGCAATTGCACATTTTTTGAGACAAAATTTTACACATTCTCTACATTAAAAATGCTATAACTTAAGCTACACAGTTCAAAATTTAATAAAAATTTAATATTTAAAATCTACTAATCAAGATCAATTAAATAAGATCCGTCATGACTATAAAATTATGTAAAAAAAATACCCATAATTTTTTTTACATTAGAAATGCCACAATACAACCAATATTTTTCGGGTAGAAAATTAAGGCAATCAACACATTTAATTACATTTTCCATGCAACTCAATTCTAGGCAATTCAATTACCTGGAACTTATTTTCTTTTCATGTAAATTTCATACTTGTAATCAAACGCACCCTAAAAGTAATCGATTTTATGCATGTCAGATCATGTCAGGTGATGACAAAAAAAAAATGGAGTATCATTGTGCTACCTTGACTAAATTCATTTAGGAGGCTACTATTGACACACATCATTTAATTCGCTAACACTTCATATCTCTTTAACACTCCATAGATATACTTTCACTCTTCCTAACACTCCACCACTCCACATTTAATTTTAGGATTAATTAACATTCATCTAATAAACACTCCATTCTTACTCTCTACCACTCCACTCTCTCTCATCTTCAATCTTTTTCTTCCAGAAATCAACACATTGCCATTAAGGATTTTTCAGAAATTCCGGTTGGAATTAAGCATTCAACTCTCTCTATAATTCAAAAAAATAAATCACACCACTCACCCCACAAATCTCATCTTCAATCTTCTTCGTTTAACTTTTTCTTTAACAATCTAATCGTTCTACTCTTTTTTTTTCTTGAACTTTTTTGTTATTGGCTAAAAAAAGTTCCACGTGTACACACACCACGTCAAAAGAAAATTTTGCCATGGATGAAGGTTTACTCGGGTCCTAGGAACCGAGTGTTGTTCATCATACTTGGCCGAAAGAAGCCGAGTAAAGCACAAGTCACTCGGTCCTAAGGAACCGAGTGGAATTGGAAAAATAACCCAAAGCTTAACTCGGCTCCTTAGGACCGAGTAAGTTGTACTTTACTCAGTTCTTTAAGACCGAGTAAGCTGTACAACACTCGGTTCTTAAGGACCGAGTAAACATTCTTCGTGTTTTGTTTTTGTTTTTTAATTTTTTTGCGTTTGTTTGTATCCAATGATTTATAAATGAAAAGAAATGTAAAGCAATAACCAGAATATAAGTATCCTACTTCTTTTAGAAATAGATGATGATTTGGATGGTGGTGGTACCAATAATGATGAAGGTGGTGACAGCAATGGTAGTGGTGATGATGATGATGAAGAAAAAGAAGAAGAAGAAGAAGATGATGATGATGATGATGATGAAGAATAGGCGAAAATGATGGTGGTGGTGATAATGATGATGATGATGAAGTTTAAGGGAATATTTAATGTTTTAATTAAAATTAAAAAAAAAGTGTATATCAATAAAATAATCAATATACTTTTTTAAAAAAATATTATAAAATAAATTAAAATGTGTCAATAGGGGCCTTTTCATTTAATCACCCTCTTAATTAAAATCGTCAGTCCTACTAAAAGGAAAATGGCCCACTTCTTTTTCCTCTTGCTTAATCAGATCTTCTGTTACCTGTCAGTCCTATTATTGTCATCAACCAAGAACATCATCTGACCACATTTATTTTTTAATTTGGTCCCAGCGTACGTAAATTTGATAATGACGATTGATAAAGTTTCTTTCCATTTATTTATTAAAAATGTTGTTGGATGTTAAACTTATCATTGGCTTACCATTCAAATATATATATACACACAGTTCGTTGTCTTAAAAATTGTTCTTAAATTGACGAATTTAAAAAGCATTTATTTTGAGAAGTAATTAGAAAATTTAGTAAAAATAATCTTTATAATAAGTATTATTTTGACCGAATTTTATCATAAAACTCAAACGAGACGTGTATTAACTATTCATCTAAAATTTCAATCAATTGTGTAAGTAATCCATTTTTTAGTTGAATTTTTGATAAAATTTGGTGAAAATGATCTACTCATTAATTACAGAGATCATCTCTACCAAATTTAATGAAAAAATTCATCCGTTTATCTCCTCAAAATAGACGGTTCTTAAATTAGCTAACTTAATGACAGCCCTTAAGAGAATGGTCTTATATATATAATCTGTTTTTTGTACAGACCGAGCTTTTTTACAATATTTTTCATCGTAAAAGTATTGGAGAATGTTTTTTACGATAAAAAAATGTTGTAAAAAGGACCGGTCGTTACGAACTGATCTGTACTTGAAATTTTTTGTATATATATATATATATTTATTTAATTAATTAATTAATTTAAACGATAATAGATTTAGGGGTTGAATGAGAGGGTGAACTCGGATGAGAGGGAATCAAATCCTGGTGCCGTGTACACGGAGTTAAAATCCAAATCTATTTTAACAATTATTCTAGAACGAGAAATTTTATTTAAACTTAGATTTGAGCTACATTAATCCCCAATAATTACTTCTTTTGTTAAGTAAACTCCCTCCTGATACTCAATTTAAGCTCGCAAATTTATTTATTAAAAAAATTAATCCAAAATTATAAACCCATCTTTTTAACTAAAAAATTTATTAGTCCATATTTTAGCTTCACCTTTCTTTATCAATTTTTCAAAGCTCAAAAACTTTAAATCCTATATCTATAACAACTCAATGTCATGCACTCGTGGTGGGGCGGGCCCAAGGGGGATATGGCAGATTTTAGCTTTGGAGAAAATTTTGAAAACCCACTAATATTTACTTATTAAAGAAAATGTTAATATAAGGCTACTCATTGTTAAATATTAGCCCACCTCTTAATTTAGTTCAAATATTATAAGCTCACTAATTTATAATTCTTTTAAATATATATTATAAAGAAAAGAAAAGAAAAAAAAGAGATGTGCACCACTAGATGCATCAAGAGGCGTAAGTAGGTACAAGCCGAATTTTCATTTCCCTCAACAACTCATGTCCCATATTTGGTTTATGTCTATCATTTAAATATTTATTTTATTTTAATAAAAAAAACATAATCAATGTATTATAATACAGACAAACAAACAAAAATTGCCTATTATTATTAGTCCCCTCTCGAAACAAAAAATTGGGTTCGCCCCTGCTCACGCACAATCTTTATCATCTCCGACGACACCATCACCGCCATCTATCTTTCTTGAAAATATTCGGGATTTTTTTTGTAAACAAAACCAGCTAAAATTAGGCCAACAATAAAATTAATTACATAGAGCTCTACAGTGAATCAGACAGGGTGATCATCAAGCACATTACAAGTAAAATCATCAACAACCTCAATTAATGTCTCATTTCAGCCAAATAAACGTCTGCACATGCATTCTTGTCCCCATGAATAATTTAATTAGGGTTTACATTGATTTAATTTGCACATTCTTCATGCATTTTAAACTGTGTTGTGTACTTGTGTTTAACATCAAGTCTACAAATTAACATGCATTGTTTCCTATATTGACATGTTCACCATGTTTACGTTTCAATTTAGACTCTATAGTTTTTGTAAGATTTGAATAATAGGAGGAACAAGATGAGTCAAATAGAGAGCTAGTACTTTATCTTTAAAAATATGGGTTTATTTATGAATATGATGAATTTAACATAAATTATCTTTAATTTTTTTTATTTCAATTCCTTAGATGTTTCCTATAGATATGAAAGGGTGTGTTTGATTGGCTTTTTTTTCCGTGGAAAATACTCATTTTCCACTTGATTTGACAACTTAAAGTGTTTGATTGGCTTTTTTTCTAGGAAAAATATTTGCCCACTTTTGCTCACACACTTACATTTTCCACCAAAACAAGGAAAATATTTTCTTTTGTTTTGGGGGGGGGGGGGGAGGCTACACAGTTTTCGAGACAATATTTTACCCATTTTTTACATTAAAAATGTTATAATTTAAAATAAAAAATTCAAAATTTAATAAAAATTCAATATTTAAAATATATTAATCAAGATCAATTAAACAAGATCCATCATGACTATAGAATTATGTAAAAAAAAATATCAATAATTTTTTTACATTAAAAATGCAACAATACAACTAATATTTTTCGGGTAGAAAATTAAGGTAATCAAACAAATTTAATTAAATTTTTCATGCAACTCAATTCTAGATAATTCAATTGCCTGAAACTTATTTTCTTTCCATATAAATTATATACTTACAATCAAACGCACCTTAAAGTTAGTTAGTTTATTTATTGAGAGTTGTCCTAACTCAACTAATAAAGTACGTAACTTTTAATCACGTGGTCGTGGGTCATAACGGCCCATAAACTAAGGTAGTTCAAGCACACATCTAATCATAAAAATAATGTAATTTGAGATACATTGAGATTTAGGGTCAACAAATCAATTAATATCATAGCCGGCCCAACTCATAGGGGACCTAGGCGATTGCGTAGGGCCTAACCTCTAGGATATGCCCCACATCAATATTACATATGTAAGGGCTTCTATTGGTAGAAAGGTCCAGTAATTATATTTCATTGGGACTCAATTGGTTTATTTGGAAATTAGTAAAAGAAATTCAAGGCTTTGTTTGGTTATTAAGAAAGTTAAATGACAAAGTGATTCGCAAAAAAAGTGAAATAAAAAGAAAAGTAAAAACTCAATTTTTTTTCTTGTATGCGTTTGTTTGACAAGAAAATATAAATGAGTATTGCATTTACTATAACAAATTATTAACATGAAAAAACATACAAGTAAAATATTATTACGACATGAAAAAAATATGTCATTAAATTATTACAAAATATAACTAAAAAATTGTATATATATATAACCTAAAAGTTGATACATTTATTCAATTATTATAATTAAAAGAAAAGGGCATAACAAGCGTTAACATATATTAATGTTTCCAACAATTACAATTATTTTAAATATAAATTACAACTCACAAGTAATTTCTTACGATAAATATCACACAATAAACCAACAATTTTTATAGAATTTTTTTTCTACTAATCTATAAATTAATATTTATAACTAGGCTGAAGTAAAATAGATAATTTTTTGCAATAACTTGTATTATGATAATTTTAAAAAGAATGTTTGTATTAGTCTTATAATAAATAATATTCATAAATTGGAGAGATGATCTATAAGATGGGTAAATCATTTCCACTAAATTTCATAAAAAAAAAATTCAACACAATAGTGAGCGAGATGATCATAAAAAATTTAAACGGCCGAAAATACACATATTTATCACTTTTCTGGTTTACCCACTTAGGTTTGAAGTTTTTCATGAAACTTGGTAGAGGTGATCTATTTACTATATAGATCATTTCTACAAATTTTTATAAAAAAAAATTATTTATTTAACCTTTCAAATAAGCATCTTTTTTATTAAAGAGATAGAATCCCTCTTTAGAATGTAGCCTTTTATATATATAATTATACTATAACTTTTCCGCAAAATAGTACCAATTTTGTTGGATTCATTTTGAAGGAAAATGTTCCCTGTGAGAGTTTTTGAGTCACTTTCATTTCCTTTTTCTTCTACCCAAACATAGCCTAGTGTTTTAAACTCTCCGCTATTTTTCTCTCTAGAATAAGGTATATATGAAAAGAAAAAGGTCTAAATTTTTCCTTTTAATTGTAAACAAAAAGACTCTTTTTAATGTGACTCAAATCTTGAGATCTCTTTTAAGTTCAAATGGACTTCTTCCCAACTAAATCAACCCACTTATTCTTTAATCTATCTTTTAATTAATTTATTTAGTGTTTATTATTAATTCTTCTCCATACTTATTATTATTTTTACTTTTTAAATCACTTGGTGCTTGTTAGGTTGAGATTTTAAAACATGTTTTTTGGATAAATTTTTGGAAAGTGTGAAAGTATGTTGAAAAGTCAATTTAATTTTTGTTGAATTTTTTTTCAATCAATTCAAAAAAACTAATGAAAAAAATTCAAAAAATAACCATAATAGATCTTATTTTAGAAATTGCGATTAGTAGGTTTCAAATATATTTTTTTTTATCTAATTCTAATTTTTAAATTTAAAGTTATAGTGTTTTAAAAATTATATAAAAAAAATAAATAAATTTTAAAAAATATAAAATAAAATTAATTTTTTAATAAAAAAATTTAAAATTTAATTTTAAAATTTCAATCAAACACGACGCTAATCTTTTATGAGTTTGTCAAGATTTAAACAAGCAAAAACAAAGTTGGTCGATTTTTAATCTTTATCGTACTGACCAGAAAACACCACATAACCTTTACTTTTGACTTTTGAGAAAAAGAAAGTACATCTGACTGAAAATACGTTTTCACTTTATTCCAACATGATACGTTAAATTATTAAATTTTTTTTGACCTTCTCGTTAAATTAATATTGAAAAGTAATAATATACAATATAAAATGTCTGCTTTAATTAAATAATTTGTCTGGGCCTCTTCTGTCAATCAAAGTGACTTGAATTTATTTATTTTCTACATACTTTTTAGTAACATAAAATGTTTAGGTTAATTTTTACGCATTTTGATTAATTATTTTTAAAGTTAATTTAAATATGCTATTGTTAAACCACTTACTAATAATTAAGTGACTTGAGTTTACAAATTGAGAAAAGGGATGACGAAGGGTTAAGCTGAAAGAGGAATGTAATGTACAGTTCAAGGAGAAAAAAATGCATAGAAGATGTTCAGCTGCAGAAGAATAGTATAGTTGTGGTTTCTAACATTCAAAAAGTAAATGCAAATACAACGATTAATAAGAGGAGGGTTGAAGTTATACTTTGTGTAATTAATGAAATTTTACATTTGTTAATAACTTTTTGTCAATTTCGATCATAATTCATCCATCTACTTGTTTAATTAGTTAAATATGGTATCTCAAAGATGCGTACAAACAATTAAATTAATTAGAGAAGCAGAAGCCTATCATTATAATCATGTTATACTTTGAATTATGAATCTTATAACAATTAACTAAAAATAAATATATTTATTATATGATTATAAATATCGGATTAACTTGAAATTTTGCATGTTTGATAAATACAACAAAAATAGCTTATATAGTGATAAAATTGATAAATTGCAAATATGATTAAAACTTATCAATATGTGTAAAAAAAAAATCTTACACCAGTCTAATTTGAACCTTCTCCGGTAATATAAAGTACGAAAACAATTGATTGGCTAATTTCAAGAGGAGCGGGCGGGGGGGGGGAGTTATAGATGAATCTAAAGGGTAGGTATATATGTAACACCCTTCCTTTATTAGCGAAATTAATCAACATAATCCAGGCATATGTTAGAATATAATATATATTACGTTTTCTATTTCTATTATACTTTCTATATTGTATTAATTGTATTGATTGTGTTCCCATTATACTTTCCTAATTGTATCCTAGATTAGGGTTTTATTTCTAGTATATATATTCCTACTCTATTGTACATTCAATTATCAAGAAAGTAATACAATTCTTTCATTCTCCTTCTTCAATCTCTCTTTTGTTTCTATTTCGTTACATGGTATCAGAGGGGTTCATCCTCCTCTAGAACCAATCTCTCATCTAATCTTCAATCAAATCCACATCAAAAACCCTAGCATCATCAACCCAAGCAACCAACCAATCAAAAACCCTAACTTTATCCAACTGTCGATCCACTGTTCGAAGCTCGAACCTCGATTAACCCAACACATATACCAAAAGCTTCGTCTTTTCAATACGAACCAAACCCCGTTGAAAACACCCCATTCGGACATCACACGCGCTCTCACGTGCCTCTGCAATATCCCCCAGTCGCGCAGCCCAGATTTCGCGCGCACCCTCCTTTCTTGATCAATCGCCACATCGATACATAACCCTAAACCACCCATATAATATATCAAAACCTTCGTCTCTTCAATACGAACCAAACTCCGTCGAAATCACCCCAATCGGAGTTGGCACGCGCCTCCACGCGCCGCTAGAACACAGCCACGCGCCACTGCCCCAAAAAAAAAAAAAAAAAAAACCCGGTTTTTTTTTTTTTTTTTCTGAACCAATTCTTACTCCCTTGACCGGTTCACCTATATTTAACCCGGTTTTTTTCACTCTAAGACCGGTTCCCCACTAAATCAACCGCTTCGAATCCGTTTCTGGCCTCAGATATCTCGGAATCAGATTAGTTTTTACAGATATTGTGTTATCTTACACGTTTCTCAATGAAAAAGTACGAGTTTTCGCGTCCGATTTCTCGAGAATGTTCGTACTGTCATGCCACCACCCATATGCTACTAAAGTGTCCAATTAGAACGTGTTTCTTTTGCAAAAAGGTGGGACCAGGTCACTTTCAAGCCGATTGTCACAAGAACCCATCCAGGAGTTCCTCCTCTAGATCATCCTCTGGCACCATCACCGCTGCCACCACTGATTCTTCTGCAGCAGACATTTCTACTGCACCAGTGACTCTAGCTGACATCACAGCTCTTCTGAAACAGGTTACATCCTCTTCTGGTTCTGCTATGGCCACCACCACAGGTACATCTTGGTTCTTTGATTCTGGCTGCTGCAATCATATGACTTCTGATCCTACTATTTTCACCTCTAAAAGTCATGATTCTCATACACCCACCATTAAAACTGCTGATGGCTCTCAATTATCTGTTAGTCATGTTGGAACGGTTACTACTCCTAGCCTCTCTTTACCTGCTACATTTCATATTCCCAAATTGACTATCAACCTTATTTCTGTTGGTCAACTATGTGATCTTGGGCTGAATGTTATATTTTCCTCTTCTGGTTGTCATGTGCAGGATCCTCAGACGGGACAAATTATTGGGATAGGCCGTAAGGTTGGCCGCATGTTCGAGCTCATACACCTCCGTACCTCACCCACTCCTATTGTTGCATCCCCACCACCTGTGGCATCCCCACCACCTATTTCTTCATTTGAGTTATGGCATTCCCGTTTAGGACATGTGTCTTTTGATCGTCTTCGTTCTATTGCGTCATCTGGTCAGTTAGGGTCAATAAAGTCTGAGAAATTGTCTTGTTTATCTTGTCAACTTGGAAAACAACCGGCATTATGTTTTAATAAAAATGATTCTATTTCTTCAGCACCATTTGATCTTATTCACTCTGATGTTTGGGGACCCTCTCCACATTCTACCATGGGGGGTTCAAAATATTTTGTTATCTTTTTGGATGATTATAGTCGTTTTACTTGGATCTATCTTATGAAAACTCGTTCAGAATTACCCCAAATCTATATTAATTTTGCTCGCATGATTCAAACTCAGTTTTCTCGTCCAATAAAAAAAATTCGAGCTGATAATGCCATGGAATACAAGGGAACCTCATTTCTTAAATTTCTCCGTGAACAAGGCACTATTTCTCAATATTCTTGTCCCGGTACATCTCAGCAAAATGGTCGTACTGAACGCAAGCACAGACATATTCTTGATACTGTTCGCACACTTCTTATCGCTAGTAGTTGTCCTGAAAGATTTTGGGGGGAAGCAGCACTTACTGCTATTTACACTATCAATCGTATCCCTATTCCCTTTCTTCAGCATCAATCTCCATATGAGAGACTTCATGGTACCTCTCCTGATTACAATTTTTTACGAGTCTTCGGTTGTGCTTGTTTTGTGTTACTCCAGCCTCATGAACATTCTAAATTGGAACCACGTGCTCGTCTTTGTTGCTTCTTGGGGTATGGGATAGAACATAAAGGTTATCGATGTTGGGATCCTATTTCCAAACGCTTA
This sequence comes from Lonicera japonica, assembly GCA_021464415.1. Classification (NCBI taxonomy): domain Eukaryota; kingdom Viridiplantae; phylum Streptophyta; class Magnoliopsida; order Dipsacales; family Caprifoliaceae; genus Lonicera; species Lonicera japonica. The sequence continues at coordinate 62,567,777 of CM038464.1, forward strand.
CGGATTTCTCGTCATGTTGTCTTTTGGGAACATAAAGTGTTCTCCTCTCTATCCAAATTTTATGTCCTTGAAGAATCACCACTTCCGTTCTTTACTCATTCATCTCTTGACCTTTTCACCCCTGAACTTGAGGCTCCAGTTGTCACATTTCCACCAGAACCTGAACCAGAAGCCACGCCATCACCACCTCAACCTCCCAGTCCAACACCTCCTGAACCATCCTCACCTGACGTCATTTCTTCCAACGAGCTTCAACATACGACACCTCCCAATGATGATGTCTCGCCTGCTGATCCTGTCATACCTCCACCACAACGACAGTCCACTCGGGTAAGAGAGCTCCCTCATCACCTTCGTGATTACCATTGTTATTCTACTATGATATCTCACTATGAACCTACATCATATAAGGAAGCTAGTACTAATCCACTTTGGCAGCAAGCTATGACAGAAGAATTACAAGCTTTAGATAAAGCGCATACATGGGATCTTGTGACTCTTCCTCCTGGAAAATCTGCAGTTGGGTGTAAATGGGTGTATAAAATCAAGACACGATCTGATGGTTCGATTGACCGATACAAAGCTCGTCTCGTAGCCAAGGGGTTCAATCAGGAGTATGGTATAGACTATGAAGAAACTTTTGCTCCTGTGGCTCGAATGACGTCTGTTCGCAGTCTTATTACTATTGCTGCCGTTCGCAAATGGGATCTTTTTCAGATGGATGTTAAAAATGCCTTTCTTAATGGGTACCTCACAGAAGAAGTATATATGAAACCACCTCCCGGTTATTCACACCAGTCCACTCAAGTCTGCAAACTTCGCCATGCCCTATATGGACTCAAGCAAGCTCCCCGAGCTTGGTTCGCAAAATTTAGCTCTACCATCACAAAGCTTGGTTATTCATCCAGTTCGTCAAACTCAGGCCTTTTTATTCGAAAGACAGATTCTGGGACTATTCTTCTTCTCCTCTATGTGGATGATATGATAATTACTGGGGTGATATTTCTGGTATCTCAGATCTCAAACAATCTCTCAGTCAGTTTTTTGAAATGAAGGATCTTGGTCGTCTCAACTACTTCTTAGGGCTGGAAGTCCTTTCTGATTCAACAGGTTATTATTTATCTCAGGTGAAATACACGTCTGACGTTCTGGCTCGTGCTAGTCTCACTGACTGTAAAACTGCATCTACTCCATTGGACACCAATATTAGACTTACTCCGTTTGATGGAACTCCTCTCTCTGATGGAACTTTATACAGACAGTTAGTTGGCAGTCTGGTTTATCTTACTGTTACTCGCCCGGATATTGCTTATGCTGTCCATGTTGTCAGTCAGTTTATGGCTGCTCCTCGCTCTACTCATTTTGATGCTGTTATTCGGATTCTTCGTTATCTCAAAGGGACAGTTTTTCATGGGCTTCACTACTCCTCAAAGTCATCTCTTGTATTAAGGGCTTACTCTGATGCAGACTGGGCCGGTGACCCTACGGGAAACAGTCTGTTGTTTCTCGATCAAACACTGAGGCTGAATACCGCGCTCTTGCTGATACTTCACAAGAACTAATATGGCTTCGACGCTTCCTCGATGAATTAGGTGCTCCTCAAGACTCTGCTACTACTCTTTATTGTGACAACCGCAGTGCCATTCAAATCAGTCACAATGACGTCTTTCATGAACGAACTAAACACATTGAGATTGATTGTCACTTTATTCGCCAGCATATTCGCAATCTGTACATTCGTCTTATGCCCGTATCTTCAGATGACCAGCCTGCAGATCTCTTCACTAAAGCTCACCAGCCTAGCCGTTTCCAAGCATTGATTTTCAAACTCCAGCTGGTCTCTCACTTACCACCTTGAGTTTGAGGGGGGTGTTAGAATATAATATATATTACGTTTCCTATTTCTATTATACTTTCTATATTGTATTAATTGTATTGATTGTGTTCCCATTATACTTTCCTAATTGTATCCTAGATTAGGGTTTTATTTTTAGTATATATATTCCTACTCTATTGTACATTCAATTATCAAGAAAGTAATACAATTCTTTCATTCTCCTTCTTCAATCTCTCTTTTGTTTCTATTTCGTTACAGCATAAAATGATGTACTGCCATAAAGTATTCAAGATCCGACCACAAAATTAGCAGAGAATAAAATGTCACCATGTCGTATCCAAGAATCATAGTCATTGATATCCACAGAGACAGAGAGAGCATAATCATAACGCAGCTACCGAGTTATCAACAGTGTTCTGTCATAAGAATAATAACTGAGCTTTGTCAAGTCTAGATTTTTCGACTGTTTAATGCTGGCTTTAAACATCCACCATTACTACCCTCCAGAAGTTTAGGGATTTTCAACCTAAGGACATCAAGCCCTACTTATTTTTACATCAGTAAGCACCTACCACAAAAACAATATTTATACCACTGTATATACAGATCAGAACATGATCCCAATACAATAACTCAAGAGATACCATAAGTCCACGGACATAGATAATTATTGCATGATCCAACGATAAAGCTCGATAATCATTCCAAACTAACAGGAGACAATTATAATCATCATAAAACCTTCCAAGAAGAGAATAAGCCATACATATATATACTTCAAGATTATACATAGCGATATATGCATTGATATCGTATCTTGCGTCGACATGGTAGAAATTTGCTTATAAATAATAAATGCTACATACATGCAAGTTTACAATATCTATACAAGAGAACTATATTCATGAAAAAATTACTTAATTTCTATCAACTTGAATCCTAAATAATGAGAAGAATTACACAAAGAATATTTCCTGTGAAAGCTTTTAGAGTAATAATTTAAGATAATCATGTACGTACATAATCATCTTTTTCATGATTTCCTCATCACTTACGATTCAACAATAGTTCTCATTAATATTTCAACAATAACCATATCAACACTTGGTATTAAGTAATTCATGCAAATCAAACTTACATGGCAAATATAACTATAACAATTATGATTTTAAACTTGTAATTCATCAACCACTTTTCTTTAAATCGTGCTTTAATCATCTTAATTCATTGGTAATTCAAGAAAATTACTTTTATGTGTACGTAAATAAAGCACTAATAATACAAGCATGAAGTAAAATTCACATGCTCATTTAACAATTTATATTACAATGAACATAATTAAACCCCTACCATAAGAGATCACAAGCCAATTGCATAAATTAGAGACTTGAATACTAAGATCCTAGTTTCCTCCACTAGACACCAAGTTCAAAATAAGATTGAACATGATGATGATGATGATGATGATGATGATGAATTCTTGCCAATTCCTACAAGATTTCTTGCTCAATTTCCATCTTCATTAAGATTTCCTCCCAATTTTATTCAATTTATCCCTTCACTCTCTATAGAAGCTCTTAAATACTATATAATTGTAACGGTTGAGATGGGTCCTAAAAATACTATATACTTTTATTGTGTTCATAACTTTCTGAATCAATTATACTTTTGTTGTGTTCATAGTTTTTGTTGTGTTGGGTTCGAGTCCAAACATACACGCAAGCTTAATAAGTTGGGATTTTCCATTGTAAAATCTTCTTCAAATTGGGTGGGTTTTTGGTCAAGTATACAAGGACATCAACAAAATTTAATTTGAGTTGGGGCCATAAGCTATAGATGAAAAAAAATTATGAGCACAACTAAAATATTTACTTAATATTTGATTCATAACATTGTCATGAGTAAAATTAAAATTGCCCGTGACAATTTCTTATATTCTAAAAGCCATTTATTATACTCTCATTATTTGTGCTATCTAATACTTCGTTTTTCGTAAACACAACATCTTAACATTCATCCATTGATGTACAAAGCTCAAAGCAGATTTCTTAGTAAAAATATACTATTATTTATTAAAAATTGAAAGGAATTAAAAATTAGATTTTATCTTCAAAAAAATGAGGAATTATTCTTTGATTTCATATATTGGTTGTATAAATGGATTATATTATAACATGTGGCAATTCAGACTTAGAAAATGATGGTCCTTTGCCATTAGAAAACCTACTCACTCCTAGTTTTGTTAAAGTTATTTTATCTTAATTGAATGTTAGACTTAATACTTTTTAATTATTGCACATGAATTTTCAGTTCAATGGCAAATGCACTTTTCTCCCAATCAAGAAATTTCAGGTTCAAAACCAAATATGCGAATTTCACCACCTAATTAACAAGTAAAAGTTATCCCCATTTGAGTAGCATACCATTTCCAGATGAAATTTCTCCTTTATGGACTAGATCTTACAGGGGAAAAACCTTAAATATTTTATTAATTTTACATTTTGTTGCGAATTATTTGCCCATGTCTGACTCTAGTTAGATTGCTCAGATCCAACTAGGACTTGTGTGTGTGAATAGTTAAAAGAGAAATAAACCGTAATGCCAACAAATAATGTGGTTCAACCTAAAAGGTACATACTTGACAACCATTTGTATTTTTCTTCGTTGGGTTGCCCTACTTTAACGGGGATTTTTTATGAGTATTCAAATGATTTAACGTCAATGATGTTTGAGCTTTTATATATGAGGCAGAGTACAAGAGTTAAACATGGTAAAAAACTCTAATATGAAAGTACAAATGATATTAAATAATTAATAGCACACTCTTCGAGGAGAATTATCCTGCCTTATTTTATGTAGTTGTCTTATTTGATATAAACCACATTAACTTATTATGTCTAGATATTTTGGAAAATTGGCCCACAGTTTGTGACGCCCTGCAAGTGATAAGTACTCCCTTGGGGGGAAAGAAATGTAGCTCAAAGGAGGGCATCCCACATCGGAAAGAGGGGGATTCCTTGAGACCCATATAAGTAAGAGTTGGTCCCTAATTAAGTACGAGGCCTTTTGAGGGCTCACTGGCTTCAGATCCCATCAGAACTCCGAAGTTAAGCTAGTAGAGGGTCAGAGCAATCCCAAGATGGGTGACCCCTGAGAAGTTGGTCGTGAGCTCCCAGAAACAAAGCCGTGAGGGAAGGTGATGGTCCGGGGCTGAGGCCTGGCTGGACGCTGCCCAGAGCGGATAATATCGTACTGAGGTGGGACTGGGTCGTTACAAATGGTATCAGAGTGGACCCCACAGAGTACGGTGTGTCGACAAGGACGTCGATTCCCTTGGGGGGAAGGATGTGACGCCCTACGAGTGATGAGTACTCCTTTAGGGGAAAGGAAGTGTAGCTCAAAGAGGGGCATCCCACATCGGAAAATGGGGGATTCCTTGAGACCCATATAAGTAGGAGTTGGTCCCTAATTAAGTACGAGGCCTTTTGAGGGCTCACTGGCTTTGGATCCCATCAGAACTCCGAAGTTATGCGAGTAGGCGGCCAAAGCAATCCCAGGATGGGTGACCCCCTAGGAAGCTGGTCGTGAGCTCGCAGAAACAAAGCCGTGAGGGAAGGTGATGGTCCGGGGCTGAGGCCTGACTGGACGCTGTCTAGAGCGGATAATATCGTACTGAGGTGGGACCGGGTCGTTACAAATAGTATCAGAGCGGACCCCATAGAGTATGGTGTGTGGACAAGGACGTCGATTCCCTTGGGGGGAAGGATGTGACGCCCTACGAGTGATGAGTACTTCCTTGGGGGGAAGGAAGTGTAGCTCAAAGAGGGGCATCCCACATCGAAAAGTGGGGGATTCCTTGAGACCCATATAAGTAGGAGTTGGTCCCTAATTAAGTATGAGGCCTTTTGAGGGCTCACTGGCTTCGGATCCCATCAGAACTCCGAAGTTATGCGAGTAGGCGGCCAGAGCAATCCCAGGATGGGTGACCCCCTGGGAAGCTGGTCGTGAGCTCCTAAAAACAAAGCAGTGAGGGAAGGTGATGGTCCGGGGCTGAGGCCTGGCTGGACGCTGCCCAGAGCGGACAATATCGTACTGAGGTGGGACCAGGTCGTTACACAGTTTGGGCTATTATCTAGCTTAAGTGACTTTAAGCCTTAAAAGGCTTGATGTAGATTGCTAGCTTCAGTGAGGGCAATCTTTCATATAGTCCATAGATCTACAATATTGAATATGGTATCATTTATTTGGGCTGGCCATAGGCCATAGCTTGCTCCACTTAATTTTCGGGTTTAGATCTCTGACCTAAGTTAGGCGAATATATCCAAGTCAACTGCCCCTAAGTAGTGCCACATTGCATCTGAGTGGCAGTAGGGACTTTCTCGAGATTACTATTGAGGGTACTTTATTTATTTTTTCTATTCTTCCATCTGTACTCCTCATATTTTTGGTAATAATGACAATGGGGAAATTTGATAGTTGGAAGCGGTTTAAGTAACCGAGGTGCATATTCCTAAAGGAATTGTCCCTTCGATTTTTTCTCTTATCCTTTTAAAACCTCACTAATCCCCCTATCTTCTTCATACCTCATCTTTTTCTCTTTTTCCCAGTGAAAAAAATGCCTAACGAGAGTGAAAATCCTCTGGTGGATCTAGGCTACGACTTCTCCTTGGTGTTGAATTTTGTAAAGTGCAACTTTGTTTACGTGACTTCTTCACCTCTAGCGGTGATAATGGATCCGTCGATCGTGCTTTTCCTTGTGACGGGTCCAATCGTTATTTTTTTTACCTCAAACATTAGTTCTCCAATACATGCGAATCGTTACGACTTCACCTGCTTTAACGAGTTTTCTTCCTTCTATTTGCGTGCCTCCAACTAAGATCTCCCGGGGCATCATCTCTAGCTGACAAACTAGGATAAATATGTGTTGCGCCCATGGATCCTTCATCAATAATACTACAGACCATAGCGGTAAGAAGGCCCGTTCTTAAATGTGGTTTGGAAAACGAGCCAAAGTTTTAGATAGCATTGTACAAATGTATACTCTTTTCTTCCATATGGATCTTGTTCATCTGCCTTAAAGACCGAGGTGTGTGGCCCTGCAAAAAGCAAACATCTCGTGGCAACCCTTTCCTTTACGGTTTTTGGAATTTTGTAGCAAATTTTCGGGCCCTTGTATTTTAAGTTTTTTTTCTTCTTATTATTCTTCCTTTTTTTATACGTTAGTCAAACAGTAGTTGACTTTGGTAGGGAACCGTAGTCTGTAGATTAGTACAAGCTTTGGCCACATCCATTGTAATTTGTAGTTTCTCTTCTCATGAATGAAAAATAATTGCTTTATCTTTCTTATTTAATTTGTTTTATTTTTTTTCTTTTATACAAATGCCCATATGTTATTGAGACTAATATGATTTTTGATTTTTTGCTTTTAGTTGCCAATGAAATATGACCCATTTAAGTCATTTCGCCAGTTTTCTATTGACTCAGCTAGGACCTTTCACATATACAATTAACTGGTTTATTTAACAATTATCTTGTTTAAGGGTCAACCCTGGTGTGGGTTCCTACTTTTCTAAGTGCAAAATCAGTTGACCCTTGTTTAGCCTTAGCTGCCTTTTTTCGACCCCAGGGTGATCTATTGACTTCTTTGTAAAAGATTCTTTTTCTCTTTGGTTGATCAGGGGTCGAGCCTTCCATCCATTGTTTGACTGCTTTACCAATTTTGGTGTGAGTGAGGAATTTGAGAAAAGTTTCAGAACTTGGGGATATTAGAATGTGGGCTCCCTTCCCATGGTTGAATCCTTCTGCCAGTTTTTTGATTAGTCAATTGGGACCTTTCACATATACTGTAACATGGTTTATTTAGCTCTTGTCTTTTTTGGGGGTCACCTGTTGTAACACTCTGTGTTTAAATTAATGATAATTATGTTGTATTAAGTTAATATTGTGTGAAATTTGTATTTTTTAAAATTTTCTATCCATAATTTAGAGAAAAATTCCTCCGAAAATGGTAGATCTCTGAATTACCTTTTCAGGAATATAAAGATCATCCCAATCGGAATACCAAGTGAAAAGTTATGGCCAAAACAAATGGGAAAAAGTTTACTTGCGAACCGGTATTAGGTTTTTAGAATACCGGCTCGGCGAATGAAATTTTGGGAGGAATTTGGCTGCGGATTAGTATGCAATTTTTGGCATACCGATCCGGTGTATAAAAATTAGGAAAAATTTAAGCTGCGGACTGGTACTCCATTTTCAGCATACCGGTTCGCCATCGGGTATAGTGCATCGACTTAACTCATTTTTAAGTACGTTTTATCTATTTTTGACTCAAACACTCTTCTTACACACTAGGAAAGGGTTCTAGTGGGAGACAGAGAAGGAGCTTTACACACACCAGTCCTTCCGTATGGAAGATTTAAGCTCCGAATCACTTGAATATTTCTCTTATATACTATTCATTGTCTTCTTCGTGGAGATTGCTTGGGGAGAGGCCTGAATCTTTATAATTTCTTCTTCCTTCTTGCTAATAACTCGAGATAGGGGTTTTCTTAATTTCAAAACTTAGTAATTTGCTTCTATTTCTTAATATTGTTCGCGTTTGACTCGTGTTTGTTTGTATACTTGAATATAAGTGAAATTATGATATTTTTGGTGTTTTATGATTCATAAGATTGTGATTGCATAATCCAAGACAATATATGCCATAAGTACTTGATATAAAGTGTTATTTGAACCAAACGAAATATCTCTTGGTGGTATGTATGATAATTGTTGATGAAAGTGGCTTGTTGATAAATTTTGCATACCAAAAGATACGTGGTGAAACTTTTGGAGTATATATGACATAGATTTATTCTTATGTACATTAATATCATGTTGTGCAAGATACATATTATTATTGTGTCAATCAACGGCTTGGGATTCTTATGGCAAGATTTTGAACGGACTTGCGGCTTATGGTTTAAGTAGCTATCTCATGAAATGCCTTCATCATTTATCATTGGTTTGGAGAGCTTGTGTTTCTCAAAAACAAAATTTTGGTATGATTGTATAATGCTTGCCGGGAGGAAAAATAAGTAGGGCCCGGTGCCCTTAGGTTGAAAATTCTTAAACCCCTGGGGGAGCAACGTTTGGCCGCCTATAAGCGGCCAGTGAGGAACCCGGGAACCTAGGCAATTAGCAAGACATTATGACTTTTGTTGATATTTGTGTTCTTATGAGATTGGGACGGTTGATCCCATGGTTCTATTATAATGACGACCTTATGATTCTAGAGACTATGGATCATGCTTACAGTTAGGGTTCTCTGTTGTACGGTAATCGGTTGACATAAGAGGTAACCTGCAATAGCACATTTGCATACCATGTATTTGATAACAATAATTTATGATTGCATTGCTAAAAGATAGTATGATTTGAAAATGCGTTAACAAACTTACCTTGGAGACATCATGCCCTATATTTTCCCCTACTAAGCAAATAGCTCACCCCTGTTTTCTTTAAAAACCTTTCAGGTACTCACGAGTCCTATGAGGACAAAGAAGCGACGAGATCGGGGATGAAATAGAAGCTCTAATACAATTCATTTTTAATATATACATCATGTTTTCACAGGAAGCCACAGCTAGCCCAATAGTTGTATATATTTTTTATTCCACCCTATTGGTCCTTTATAATTATTATATGTAAGTTTGAAAGTTATCTCGTATATATATATACTCCATGTTTGACTTAGCACATGATATATTAGTTGCTTTGTTTTTCTTGTTTTCTTATATACTCTTATACCCATAAGGGTTCTCTGCTTTAGTCTTACTAAGATGGGTTAACAATACTCCAGGTCTTAGTTACGGTTGTTATCCTGTAAATTAAGGCGGGATTGTTACATCCGTGGTGTGGGTGAGTACTTTTTCAGGTGCGACATCGGAAGACCCTTGTTTAGCCTTAACCGCCTTTTTTCAACCCCCAGTGTGACATCCATTGTTTTTATTATAGTAAAACATTTATATTTTATTTATTATATTATTATGTTATTATATTAGTATAATATGTGGGTGTGTCCTTGGATAAGAAAGCCAATTGGAGATAGTGTTGTGCATGGAAGAGACTTAGTAATTAAGTTAGTATACTTTAGAAATTAGATGTGACTTGAGATTTGATGATATCCAACGTGGCCTTTATATGCTATATTGGTATCACCATTTTGTTAAGCTAACGTGGCAAGTTTTTGTTTAGTGGGGCCCATAATTTAATGTGTTTGGTTTTTATGTCCCCATGGTTATATAATTAAAAGAGTGGAGAAACATGGGAAAGGAAGCAAGGTAGTAGGATGTCGTGAGAAAAAATAAATTAAGGACAATAGTAAGCTTTCTGTGGAGTTTAGGAAGGCTATGGGCGCCTAGAGAATTTTAACCGTGAGGTTATTGAGTGCAAACTATGGATATGGCTTATGTGAAGAGTTATAGGATTATTTTTTTACGGTGTTATTTTTTGAGATAAGTGATTGTACTTAACATGCATCTAAATCTCTAGAGTATTCATTTGTTACCCTATACGTTGTATTCTTCTTGAATTCATTATGTTGATTGAATTCGGTTTATTTATTTGGCCTCATTAATTGGTATTATTTGTTGATGTTGGCTAAATTACAGTGGAGCCAATTGGTGCATGGTTAATTTTACTCGCTAATCAATCCTAATAAGTCAATCGTGTAAAGCTTGGAGATAAGCTTCGATGTGGTGAGATGGGTGAGGCGGACAGTTTTTAACACGTTACTGAGAGGGACCCGTGTATGAGGTCGGTTGATGATTTTTTGAATTTTCGGTATTGTTGAATTACTAAGATTGTTATTTAAAATATTCTATTGAGATGCTTTTCACTCCTGTGTGTTATGTACTGCCCCCTTTTTCTTTTATTTTTTGTCGCAGGTATCTCGAGATGGAGTAGTTTTTTGACTAGCGTGCCAGGCGCGGTGTAGTTTATTATTTTTGTAGATAGTGGAGAGCATTGTATTTTAATTTGTATAGTGGAGATTGTAAAGATTATATTTTTACAAATTACTTTAATATATAAAATGGAGCTTATATTTTATTTTTATTGCATTTTTGGACCCAGTTGGGCTGGGTTGTTACAATTTTAGTATCAGAGGTGTAGTCCCGTTACCCCTTCGCCTTTGGGTAGGACATGTGATTTTAAATTTTGGAGACAAAATTTTTAAAGGAGGGTAGATTGTGACATCCATTATTTTTATAATGATAAAACATTTATATTTTATTTATTATATTATTATATTAGTATAATATGAGGGTGTGTCCTTGTATAAGAAAACCACATGGAGATAGTGTTATGCATGGAAGAAACTTAGTAATTAAGTTAGTACACTTTAGAAATTGGATGTGACTATGAGATTTGATGATATCCAACGTGGCCTTTATACGATATATTGGTGTCACCATTTTTTTAAGTTAACATGGCAAGTTTTTGTTTAATGGGGCCCATAATTTAATGTGTTTGGTTTTATTAATGTGTCCCCATGGTTATATAATTAAAAAAGTGGAGAAACATGAGAAAAATTAAGCAAGGCAGTAGGATGTCATGAGAAAAAATAAATTAAGGACAATAGTAAGCTTTTATGTGGAGTTTAGGAAGGCCGTGGGCTTGCGTAGAGAATTTTAAAGTGAGGTTATTGAAAGCGAACTATGGATATGGCTTGCATGAAGAGCTACAGGATTATTTTTTTACGGTGTTATTTTCGAGATAATGGGTTGTACTTAACATACATCTAAATCTAGAGTGTTCATTTATTACCCCGTACGTTGTATTCTTCTTGAATTCATTACGTTGATTGAATTCGGTTTATTTATTTGGTCTCATTAATTGGTGTTATTTGTTGATATTGGCTAAATTACGGTGGAGCCAATTGGTGCATGGTTAAGTTTATTCCCTAATTAGTCTTAATAAGCCAGTTGTGTAAGGCTTGAAGATAAGCTTTGACGTGGTAAGGTGGGTGAGGCAGGCAGTTTTTAACATGTTTCCGAGAGGGACCCCGTATATGAGGCCGGTTGATGATTTATTGAATTTTTGGTATTGTTGAATTACCGAGATTGTTGTTTAGAATATTTTATTGTTGATAAAATATTCCATTGAGATGTTTTTCATTCATGTGTGTCATGTTCTGCCCCTTTTTTTCTTTTTTTTTTTCTAGGTATCTCGAGACGGAGTCGATTTTTGAATAGCGTGTTGGGCGCTGTGTAGTTTATTGTTTTTGTAGATAGTGGAGAGCATTGTATTTTAATTTGTATAGTGGAGATTGTAAAGATTATATTTTTACAAATTACTTTAATATGTAAAATGGAGTTTATATTTTATTTTTATCGCATTTTTGGACGCAGTCGAGCCGGGTTGTTACACTGAGAGTGGTCTGCTAACTTCTTGGTAAAGAAAGTCCTATTTTACTTTGGTTGATTAGGGGGTCAAGCCTTCAATTGTATGACAACTTTGCCAATTCTAGTATGAGGAAGGACATTCAGAAAAAATTCAGAACCTAGGGAGACTTTGGCACTTAGGTTCCTGCTTGGCTTTTGCCAGGGATGAACTATCTTCCTTCCCCTGGTTCCTGGTTAGGGAGACTTGTCTTCCCTTAAGTGATTATGATGGATTTGCTTTATCGATCGGCCCTTTGTTTGAATGATTGGAAGGGGTTTACCTTGAACACTACAATAAACGTTGCTTAGGTGGACGACTGGAGCCACCTTTTAGGTTGAATGATTCAAGGGGTTACATCTCGTCAGGACAATTTAAAGTACTGTCCCCAAATGACCCTAGGGGTAACCTCCTTATATAAATGATTGTGAGGGGTTCACCTTGTTAGTTGGACATTACAGTGAGCATCGCTTAAGTTTTTGAGGAGTTTCACCTTGTCAGGACAATTTATAGTACTATCCGTGGATGAACCTACATGTTGCCTCTTTATTTGAATGATTTTAAGAGGGTTCACCTTGTTAGGTGGACGCTGCTGTGAGAATCCGCAAATGCGATCCCCGGGTCTCGTCCCCGTTGTTGGGCGTCTGAAACGTCGGAACGGATTCCGTCGTTCCTTTTGCTGGAGTATCTTGGTTGATGGTTCACATTAGGTGTTCATATGTTTTATTTCTAGATGCAAGAAGGTTCATTCAGATTCGCCAGTACGTTTTACGAGAAAATGGACAAAAGAGGTTGTGTAAGAGGAAAAGCTACAGTTAAGCCTTTCTTTACACGTTTGTCTACGAAACCAGAATTCTATAGGGTTCGGAAACTATATTACGGTTTGGGAAGGTGTTAAGCACCCATTCCGCCCTTTCGGTCTCTAGTGTTCTTTTATATGTTTATTCTATGTTGAAAAACTTGGATGCTTTTACAGACAGTCTACTACTTTCTAAGTGAAAAACCCTAATTTTAAGAAAACGGGAAAAGGGATGAAAACATATGTGTCCCGAGATCCAATGTTTAGTTTTAGGAAAGATAAATATAATTGACAAGAGTAGTTTTTACTTTAGAGGGAGTTTTACCGTGTTATTTCTCAGATAACGACGATTTTTCTCGGGTTTTGACTTGTTTCGGAAGAAAGTATTGGATCTTGTATCAGAACTAATTCAATATGGAATTGGAACTCTTGAGGGGAGTTCTACCAGACATATCACAATCTATGAAACAGATAGGATATACCGAGTTTTTAATTCCTAAGTAAGTTTTACCGGCTCGGGTTTTGAAAAGTATGTTGGCCTATTTATAGTGGTGGGAAGAGTATGTTGCGCGACACTTCCCCAAAAGGGGCATATGTCGCGCGACAATGTATCCAATGTCGCGCGACAAACGGCTGAAGTGATGTTTCTGACAGACTGATTTGTTAGAGAGCGGATGGTCGGGGTCAGAGGAGTTTGTCGTGTGACAAAGGAGTGATTGTCGCGTGACATACTGATATGTCGTGCGACAATCCCACTTAAAAATAGGTTTGTTGGCCAACAAACCCTTTCGGGGTAGTTTCGGATGCTCGGGTGGGTCCCGGACTCCAAAAACAGTAGTTCTCGAAAGTCGTTAGGGTTTTTGTGGGGGTCACGGATCGGGGTGTCTACAGCTGCTTAGGTTGAATGATTGAGGGGTTTCACTCAAGTAAGACTGAAATTAACCCAAAAATGTGGCGAATATGTCGACCTGGCAATGGGTTGTGTTGATTCAGTTTCATGTCAAGTGGAATCGGGTACAAGTGATAGACAACTAAAACCAAACATGGCCCGTTAAGCTAACAGGTGAAATTTTAAAACACGAACACTATTCGTTTAATTAATAAGTGATCCAACACGACCTATTTCATCCGTTAAGCAATCGGGTGACTCGAACTCGCTAAGACCCATTTCACCCATTTATACCCATTAACAGTTTAACACCAAAATTCACACAATTATAGATAGTTCACAGTAACAATAGGCACAAGGCAGTAGTTATAATTAATTAATCTCTACACGACCCTGTGAACACCTCATTTTGCGACCCCTGCAAGAATCCTGATCTCCAAAGAAATGAACATGCATGCATGCATGCACGAGCATTCTTAGATGCACACGTACTTTGTGCATGTGATACATGTCAAAGAAGAAAGCCGAAAGGACCCCGGATGAGAAGTTACAGAATTATCAAAAACTGCCGGAACCGAAAATCGTCAAAACTCCTAAAAACTTGTGAAAGGAGAGCTACGCATTTCTGATCATCCTCAAACTTTTAGAGTTGTTAGAAATTACCATAAAGAGTAGCATAGTCGAAAATCAGCTCAATTCGACAGTCGGATCTCCTAAAATTTAGAAAACCATGAGTTTATTTCGGGTGATCAAATGGAGGCCTTCTCAAAGTTAAAATGATTTGAAGTTTGGTCAGTAGATAGGTCTTATAATGGGGAAGAACATATTCAAAGTTTAGCTTTGTCGGACATGGGATCATCAAGAATCAATCTGTCTATCATACAATTCTAATCGAAATGTCCTTCATAGAAAATTAAAATAAATAGAGGCCTTCCCGAATACTGATCGACCTAAAATTTGGTCAAAAGCTAGAAAACATTTGTAGGGAAAACATATCCAAAATTTAGAAAAATCCAACGGCTAGAAGTTCAATTGTCGAGGTTGTTGCACGCAAGTACGTTTCCTACACGAGAACAAACTCTTTGTACCAAGCCAAGGAGATCAAGTCCTTTCCGAACTCTGATTGTCTCCAAATTTTTAGAGTCTAGAAGACTTATATTGACAATATATATCCAAAAATCAGCATGATCCAACGGCTATAACTTAACTTGACATACAAACAAGTGACCTTGTCTACAACAAGTACCTTTCTTACGCAAAAACAAACTCTTCGTACTAATTAGATCAAAAGTAGACCTTCCCGAATTCTGATCGACTTGAAATTTTGATATAATCTACCATACTTCTATTCCCAACACATATCTAAAAATCAGTATGATCCAATGGTGGAAAGATTTCTCGATAAGCTCCAAAAGTTCCGATTGCAATATATTTTCTTGCTCTCCAAGCATTTTTTTAACTATAAATAGACCCCCCATCCATTCATATTTTTCATCAACAATTAAGGGGATTTCCTGGTACACATCAAGAGACCCTTATTTTATCCCTCCAAGAGAGCTCGGGTATAATTTTCTCTCTTTTCTTTTACTTATTCGTCAGTCTTATAATTCATACTCTTGTCTGCATAATTTGTATCACTTGATAGCTTTTCAAAACCTTTTTTCGAATTGTTTTCAAAACCAAAGGCATATAATAAACCCTAATCCAATTCAAAAATAGTATTATTACTTTATTAATTTTCTAAAAGCCCGAATTAGCGGTATTGTTATACGAATGAATCGATAATCGCTACATATTCAATCTAACTCATAGATTGCGGTGTATATGTGATAAATACTCGATTATGAGAGCACTAGTGCCATCTATACCAGTTTAATCAATAGACTTTGGTACACGATTGGTTAACTCGCCTAATATAATATCGAATATAAGATTCCACATTGAATCAGTTTTCGAAAAGCCCAAAGTTTTACAAAATCATTTGTTTCATTGCATCTATTATTACCAAACTCTCCTTTTCAAATCACACACACACTTATTTTCAAAATCATGGGCGAACTAGGAAACACATTGTTTTCATCCCATCCCTAAAATCCCGATTTCTAAGGCAAGCACGAAAAATTATAAAGTAATAGTAATAGCATGCAAGAACTGAATTATAACACATGCATATCCTACTTAAGAGACCGAAAGGGAAAATTAGGTGCCTAACACCTTCCCAATTCGTAACTTAATCCCCAAACCTTCGAATCAACTGGTTTTCACATATATTGTGTATAAAAGGATATTTAGTCCTGAAATACGTCTCTTGTATGCAAACTTTTTTGTTTGTTTAGTAAAACAAACTGGCGATTCTTATTCTTTTCAAAGCAACAACGGAATTGCCGCCCACGAGGACCCCGGGCGTTGATAACGCGGGTTCTCACAGACCCAAAACATTAACGGGTGATTAACCGGTCAACTGGGTCAGTGCCAACCCATTCGCTAATTGTTCGTGTTTTATCGGGTCCACTCGATAACAACCCAAACCCAATAAGGGTCTATCTATTAACTGATAATTTTGTGTCGGGACATTTTGTGTTATCGTATTGTATCTAACTTTACCAGGTCTAGAATTAGGTTTATGGCATATTATATGATTTTTTTAAAAAAAGTAATCAACAAATTAATTAAATAAATAGTAACTCAAACAATTTATAAAACAATAAATATAAGAGTTTAATTAAAGAAATATTAAACCATGCATAAATCCAAGTCGTTTTGTTTACGCAGTTTGGCGTCACAATATATGATTGTGCTCAAAGTCAGTACCCAAAAAAATTCACTAGTGATCCTTTTACGCTTAAGGAACAAAATGGTACAAGTGTAATTTTTCTCACTACACTCAACAAGTATGATTCTTATCACCCCACTCAACACAATAACTCCAATTTATGAGAAAACTTCTCTAAAAGAAATAATGAATATTGTTTGGTGTACTTCACCAACATACAATAACTCTTAAGTGTTTATAAAAGATATAAACTAAAGTTTACATTATAGTCATTAAGATTGGTCGAGAAATATAACTCAAGATGAATGATATGATCAAAGATATTAATGATTTTTGTGGGAGCATAAAAGTTATGAAGATAATAATGGGTCTGGACATGAGCCAGCCCAAACTCTATAAGAGAATTTGTAAAGGGGTAGAGTAAGCCGTTTTTAGTCTTTTACACTTAACCCTAATGTAACATATGTAACCCTAATTCTATGAATATAAATAGACGAAGGGATAGCCATCCTAGGGGGGGCCTTCGTCCAGATCCTAGATGGGAGAAGAATGAGCTAGCCAAAGGAATTGTTTCTAGAGAGAGTGTGGTAACTTGTATCCTCATTTCAATTGCCTTTGAACTAATAAATCAAACACACACACACAAACGGATGATGTATTGCCGGAATAGCATAAGTGCTACCGGGGGAACCTACTATACCCAAAAAATCTCTTGTCTCCTTCACCATCTCCATTTATTACTCCATTGATTTTGCTAAGAGCTCCATCATGCGAGTTTGCCCAAATTTTTTGCCGCCACAATTGGCGCCGTTTGTGGGAATCGATTAGTTACTTTCAAGTTCTCGGCATTTTCATCTTTCTTTTGGTGGAGAAAAAGGGCTCTTAAGCAAATCATATTTTCATCAAAATCAGGCTCATCAAAAAGCATGTACTCTACCAAATCTAGGGCCGAAGATAAATCTCTACAAATAAGTGGCTTTCTCTATTACTAATTTCAACCACACCTGGTGCTGTTAATTAGTTATATCCATGTTCATGTTATGCTGGTAATTAATAGGCAATGGGTGAAGTTAATTCTAATAATAATAATAATAAAGAAAGTACTGCCTAGGAGGCTAGATGACAAGAACTTTTATAAAAAAGGGTAGCAAACCCCAGGAGCACTAATTTAGAAAACAAAAATTAAGTCTCAAGCAGAGGGCTAGCCGAGCTAATTAATCATAGAAAGTGCACAACATTATTCTTAAATTTATGCCCAGCTCAGCTGGTTAATTGCAACAATCTAAATGCGTAGGTGGCGAGTTCAAAACTTGGCCCTAGCAAAATATATTTTGTAGCACATGTATGCAATTCGGCCCATTATTTTAGCTGATCAATTGAAGTTAGATCATGATCTAGAAAAATTAATATTTTTATAATTGAATGTCTAGCATGTCTGGTTAGCGACATATTCCTTAAGTTTACGGGTTTTGGGTTCGAGACCTTGGTGAGGCAATATTATTTTTATAGTACTAATTCTAGTGCTAATTCAATTCGGCCTGTATGATTTCTTACAGGGAAGTGTGTAAAATAATAATAATAATAATAATAAATCCAAATGGAGCCTTGCCGAGTTGGTGAAATTGGTTGGCACCCTCAACTTTATTCCCTTATTTGGAAGCTTTAAAACTACTGTCCCTCAAGAGTACGCTGCAAATGGTTATCTAGCCGAGTTGGTGTGCAGCTTAGTGTGTGACATTGAGGTTACAGGTTTAATACTTAGCTATGGCAAAATTATTTTTACTCGGCAGATTGTTGAGTCTAAGGAATATTTCAATTACCAAAGTTCAGCCGAGCTGGTAATAAATAAATAAAGAAAGGCGAAAATTCTCATACAGTGGGACTTAGTCAAGTTGGTGTGTAGCTTAGTGTGTGACAATGAGGTTCCAGGTTCAATACCTAGCCACGACAAAATTATTTTTACTCGGCATATTAATTGCCGAACTCACACAAGCCTGGACGAGTTATCAAATAGAAGTACGAATAAAATTTTAGAGATGTTCTTAGCTGAGTTGGTCAAGCGCCTAACTCACAAGCCCGAGGTACAAGGTTCAAATCCCGGCCATGACAGAATATTTTTACTCGGCATACTACTTGTCGAGCTCACACAAGCCTAGACGAGTTATCAAATAGAAGTACGAATAAAATTTCAGAGATGTTCTTGGCAGAGCTGGTCAAGCACCGAACTCACAAGCTTGAGGTATACAAGGTTCAAATCCCGGCCATGATAGAATATTTTTACTCGGCATACTACTTGCCGAGCTCACATAAGCCTATACGAGTTATCAAATAGAAGTACGAATAAAATTTTAGAGACGTTCTTAGCTGAGTTGGTCAAGCGTCGAACTCACAAGCTCTAGGTACAAGGTTCAAATCTCGGCCATGATTTAATACTTTTACTCGGCATACTACTTGTCGAGCTCACACAAGCCTAGACGAGTTATCAAATAGAAGTACGAATAAAATTTTAGAGATGTTCTTAGCCGAGCTGGTCCTGTGCCGAACTCACAAGTCCGAGGTACAAGGTTCAACTCTCTCTCGGCCACGACAAAGTATTTTTAATTCGACAAAATAATTGCCGAGCTCGCAGAGGCCCAACTAATCTATAAAGTTGAAACGCGAATAAAATTTCAACAAAGTATCTAGCCAAGTTGGTTAACCACTTTGTTCCAAACATTGAGGTTAAGAGTTCAATACCCATCCATGACTAATATTTTTGCCAAGCAGTGCATAATTTATTTTTAATAGCCTGAGTTCCCAGGCAACTTGGCATTTGAAAAATAGTCATAAAGCAAAAAACGCAAGAACTATAACAAATGGGATTCTAGCTCGGATGGTTGGAACTCCTGCTTTAAACAAAGAAGTTATGAGTTCAACTCTCAGTCACAACAATCATTTTTGCAGAGTCTAAAGAGATGTTTAAATCACCAAAGTCCAGCCGAGCTGATACTATAATCGGGAAAGGAAAAATCTCTCATGTATTGAGACTTAGCCGAGTTGGTGTACAGCGTGATCTATATAACCTTGAGGTTGTTGGTTCAACGCCCAACGACGATAAATCGATTTTTCGTAATAGAAGTTCATGACAACTTTTAAAGATAAGTTTTATGACTTTCTTACTATATTTTCTTTAAATTGTATAAGCATGCAAATACTTACTTGAAATATAATAGTTTCACTCAAGAATTGAAATTTTGAGCTAGATGCTAAAGAGTATGAACATGATATAATGAACATCAGAACCTTGAAATTTTGATACATTAGAACTTTTATACCATAGTCAGCCTGAGTATACCAAACATTTTGCATGCTTGAAAACCCTTACTATGCAATTTATTTTGCAATTGGCATTGCTAAAGAAAAAATTTGATAGCAATAATTCATCTAGAAAGCTTATTATGTATTTGTTCTTGTGATATATAATTAGATATACAAAATTATTAATAATTGGAAGCCATTTTTATGCATGGCATGATTAACACTTCTTGCAAATATTCATGTTAACAAAAAAAAAATGCAGCAAAAAAGAAAACGTGTAAGACCTTGCTCAAGTCAAGGCGGCAAAAAGAAATCGTGTAAGATCTTGCTCAGTCAAGGCGATAAAAAAGAAAATGTGTAAGACTTTGCTCAAGTCAAGGCGGCAAAAAGAAAACGTGTAAGACCTTGCTCAAGTCAAGGCAGCAAAAAATAAATCGTGTAAGATCTTGCTCAGTCAAGGCGGCAAAAATGAAAATGTATAAGACCTTGCTCAGTCAAGGCAACAAAAATGAAAATGTGTAAGACCTTGCTCAGTCAAAGCAGCGAAAATGAAAATATGTAAGACCTTGCTCAGTCAAGGCAGCAAAAATAAAATGGAGGGAGTGTAAAACCTTGCTCACCAAGGCAGTTATGTACGACCTTTATTTACTAAAGGCAGATTTACATAAAATCTTGCTGGCCAAGGCAGTCATGTAGGACCTTTATCTACTAAAGGCAGATTTACATAAGACCTTGCTCGCTAAGGCAGTCCTGTAAGACCTTTATCTACTAAAGGCAGATTTACATAAGGCCTTGCTTGCCAAGGCAGTCATGTAAGACCTTTCTTTGAGGGCATTAAAGACCTCTCCTGGGGGCACAACAAAGGCCGGTTAAACTGATTAAATTACCAGGTAGGCAAGGCCCAAAAAGCCACCATAAGGACCACTTTCCTGCTTTAGCCGAATCGTCTTTATTGTGTTGATAAACTGCACAAAGTTTAAACTCTTAACTTCAAAAAGTTACGAAGGCTGAGTAAACCACAAAAATATCAGCCAACTTAGCAAAGATGATTGTTTTTGCCCTAGGGGCAAGTTGATGAAGTCTGGAAGGCCAAACAAAAGATGATGCTCGACCACCGAGCAAATTAGCCTAGCAGAAATAGAGGAAATATAAGTACGATCAAAGCTCCATACCTAAAAGCCAGACAATTGATCACATATGGTAGGGGTCCTAGGCCCATTGACTATAAGAAGAGGAACTTAAATAAAAAAAATGAGCTCGCCCAACACCAATAGTCACCTGCTCGGCAACAAGTACTTCTTGATTTACAACAGTTGGCCTAACAGCTCGGTCAGTAACAACAATAACTTGTTAGGTTGGCAAGAGAAGAGGATTTAACGTGCTTCATATATCAACGCACCTCACTTCCCCGCCACAAGATTTGAAGTTTTTCAGGAAAGCTTGCTTACAACACTTGGTGAATTATTTCGAAGACTGCAAGGATAAGAAAGCTAATGGTCTAAGCACATGAACTCACCTTGGCCATCGAGCTCACGTGCTTAGGGGGAAATTGTGAGAGCATAAAAGTTATGAAGATAATAATGGGCCTAGACATGAGCCAGTCCAAACTCTATGAGAGAATTTGTAAAGGGATAGAGTAAGCCCTTTTTAGTCTTTTACACTTAACCCTAATGTAACATATGTAACCCTAATTCTATGAATATAAATAGAAGAAGTGATAGCCATCCTAGGGGCCTCCTTCCAAATCCTAAATGGGAGAAGAATGAGCTAGCCAAAGGAATTGTTTCTAGAGAGAGTGTGGTAACTTGTATCCTCATTTCAATTGCCTTTGAGCTAATAAATCAAACACACACATAAACGGAGGATGTACTGCCGGAATAGTATAAGCGCTACCGGGGAACCTATCGTACCCAAAAAATCTTTTGTCTCTTTCACCATCTCCATCTATTACTCCATTGATTTTGCTAAGAGCTTCATCATGTGAGTTTGTCCAAATTTTTGGCCACTCACAATTTTTGAACTAAAAATTGAATAAATAGTATACAACTGGTCACTAATTACAATGAATACAAAATATAACAGAAAATCCTCAATTGAAACTACAATAAACTCTAGAATCCACCCACGAGCTCTCACCATCTTATCCCGCGTCCTCACTGCGAGTACCTGTTGATGAAAAACATGTATGGGGAAGTACACCGTATACAGATGATAAAAGAATACCTTGAAGATATTAACAATAACATCCGAAACACATGTTCATATCAAATAACATACGCGGCCTCATAGCCGGTTCTTTCATGGCTACATGCCAAGTACCACCATGCCAATCTTGCCTCACCTCACTCATGCCCTCTCAGCGAACATTGCAAACCGAGCTGTTATATCTTGGCTAATCCCGACAGGTGTACTTAAACATGTACCATTTAATTACCAAAGCACTTATGCCATACATATCACATATACCAATCAGTACCAACAAACATATCACGGAGCCAATGAATACGCAATACAAGATGAATACAAGAATAAGAATATCAAATAATGCTCTAGAACGTAACGGAACGCATACAAAATACTTCCCATACCTCAAACCATATATAATATGCCATGCCCGAAGCTCCGAACACTGGAATTCCATAAAATCTACGCCATCACAATCCTCTTGATCCCCAAGACAATCTTCCTATAAGCCGAATCATGTTTCATAATCATTCTTGAGGTAAAAATGTAGAAAGAAGAATGGGAGAAACCATTCTCTCAACCAGGGGTTGATATATATATATAAAAGGAGAAAGAAGGGTCTGGAACCCTTTAGAATATCACAAACCAACCTAACAACAGGCGCCTGTTGGACAGGTAACAGGCGCCTGTTTTTCATAAACATGCTCCTGTCCAACAACGAGCCTAAAATGCCACAAGGCCAACTCCCAATAGTCGCCTGTTTTCCATAAACAGGCGCTTATTGGCCCAAAATTTGCAGAATGAACTCAAAATTCTAGAAATTTAGGACACAGGTTATTTCACGCTTGATCAAAGTCGTCAATTGATTTAAGCCTTCAGGAGCCTAATGTTTACATTAGTCGACTGTTGGCCTTAATATGAGCTTACTTATTTATTTAAATAATAACTTATAGCTCCCTTTTAAGAGTTGGTGGTTGGTTTCCCATTTTAAGATAAAAACGAATTTTTAAGGAAAATAAAACTATTAAATAAAATAATTAATAAAGACTTTCCAATGCAATTTTTAAAAGCATTATTTATAAATTGATGCAATGAACTTGAGCTATAATTATCAATCAAATTTTGATAAATTTAATAAGGATTCTAAACACTCACTCTAATATAATTTCTTTGGGCTTGTTGATGTTTGAACTTCATTGAACTTTGGTCTCCATTTGAATTTGTCTTTGAAACTTTATTCTTTAGTCTTTACATATATGTATACTTTAGAGCCTTACTTAAGGCTTTGATTCTCAATCAATAGAGTATGCATTATTTGAAATTTCAAATAATGAGCTATAAATACAATTTAAGAAATGTGTTAAATTACACACAATTAAGTTGTCGTTATTATTATTATTATCAAAATAAGATAAGGTTTTTTAGGTTAATAAAGAAAATTTATAGTACAATCTCCAAATGACCCTAGGGATCGCTTCTTTGTTTTAATGATTATGAGAGGTTCACTTTGTTAAGTAGACGTTACAATGGGTGCCGTCTAAGTGGACGGCTAAAGCTGCCTTTAAAGTTGAATGGTTGGAGGGGTTTAAACATGTAAGAACAATTTATAATATCATCCCTAGATGACCCTAGTGGTTGCTTATTTATTTGAAAGATTACTAAGGGTTTACCATGTTAGATGGACGCTACAGTGGGCACAACTTAAGTAGATGGCTAAAGCTACCTCATTGGATTAGTACTCTCGTTAGCAAGGCACCTGGTGGTGCTAAGGATCCGTCAAGGTTTGTTAAGGTGCAGTGGTAACTAGCTTAGATGAGCCGTTTGCAAGCCAAAAACTCCCATAACAAGTCACATATATACTGTTAGGTTTTTTATTGCCGATCATGGTGGCGGTTATCTGAGAGATGGTTGATGGTTTTCTCTTGGGAGCTATGGAAACAAATTGTTTGCTAATGAAGTAATTTTTTGCAAGAAACTTTCATTTCCTACAAACGGCGCCGAACTGTTATGGATTATTTGCCTACGCCCAACTTTGGTTATATTGTCCAGATTGGATTAGGACTTGTACGTAAATAATGAAAAGACAAGCAAACCATAAAGCTAACAAGTAACATGGTTCGACCTAAAAAGATCCATATTCTATAGTCACTTGTATTTCTCTTAGTAGACTTTTTAGGGTGCCTTACTTTAATGGTAATTTTCTAATGAGTTTTCAAATGATTTAGGTTAAAGGATGTAGTCGCCTTTATATAGGAGGTTAAGTATAAGAGTTAGACATGGTAAGGAACTTTAACATGGCAGCGTTACTTAATAAAAAATTACCTTAACTTATCCCGCTTAGATATATTGAAAAGTATGCCAACAGTTTGAGCTATTGTGCAGCTTAAGTAGCTTTAGGCCTTAGTAGGTCTAATGTAAACTGCTAGCTTTAATAGACCAGTCTTTAATGAAATTTATGTATCCGATAATAAGGAATATACATTTTTTTAGAGGGGAAGGGGAAGGGGGGGAGGGGGGGTGGAGAGGGTGTGATATTTGCAAACCCCCCCTCTTTTATCACTAACACCTTTTAAATATTTTTGACTTAAACAAATCAAATTTAACTCTACCACCATTCTCTTCACTCCTTTACTAACTTATTAATTAATCCTTGATTACAATAAAACAATTCCACCATTTTTCACTATCTCATTCACCACTTTCTTTTTCCTCATTCTCCTCCTCCTCCTTTTTCTTCTTCAAAGCATACACACACACATATACATAAATACATATATATATATATATATATATATATATATATAGTTAGGCTATAAAGAGGAATTCTTTCACTTTAGCTAAAAGAATTGATGCATATTTGGAGGGGGTAAATAGATGATTTTTTTTTGAAATTTTGTAGAGATGATTTATATAGTGAATACAATACCTCCACTAAATTTCATAAAAAAAAACTCAATCTCGAAGTAGGTGTATTAAAAAATTAATATATATGCGCATTTTCAACCGTTGAAATTTTTAATGATCATCGCACTTACTTCTACGTTGAATTTTTTAATAAAATTTGGTAGAGATAATCTATTCATAACATAGATCGTCTGTACAAAATTAATTTTTTTTGTCAATTTATCAATCTAAATGGGACCCCTTCTTTTTGTTTAGAATCTCTCTTTATAACCTAACTATATATATATATATATATATATATATTCGAAAACAAAACAAAACAAAACAAAAAAAACAAACAAATGAAAAAATGCACATATATATAGATCTCTTTAAAAAAAAAAATCCATACCCATAAATCTATTAATTTACTCGGTTCATGTCAACCGAGTTGTAAGTCTCTACACTCAGTACATGTCAAACGAATATAATTATAAAAAATCGTTTAACAATCACTCATTTGACATTAAATAAATATATTAACATACTCATTTGATAGACCGGTCTTGGATGTAGTTTATTCGGTATTAACAAATTTGCATATTGATTTGTTCAAGTCTAGCGATCAGCCATGACTCTCTTTTTAAAATGGGGCAATTAAAAAAAAGGGCTTATTAGAGAAAGATTTTCACACTAAAGCCAAGGAATAATTTTTTTTAAATAAAGGGCCTATTTTTTATTTTATTGATAATATGACATGTGTCTTTTTTTTTTCATTATAAAATGACATCCTAACCCTTAAAATAAACTAAAAAAATACCAATATGCATTAAAATATGGACTGCAATATGAACTTTGCAGTCTATATTTCACTGCAATATGAACTTTGCACTCCATATTTCACTGCAATATGAACTTTGCAGTCCATATTTCACTGCAATGTGAACTTTGCAGTCGATATTTTTAGTGCAAAGTTCATATTGCAGTCCATATTTTACTGCAATGTGAACTTTGCAGTCCATATTTTTAGTGCAAAGTTCATATTGCAGTCCATATTTCACTGCAATATGAACTTTGCAGTTCATATTTCACTGCAATATGAACTTTGCAGTCCATATTTTTTGTGCAAATTTCATAAAAAGGGGTAATTTAGGTAATACATAAAATGTTTTTATTAATTAAATGATATTTAAATTTATTCAAATACATTCATTTAAAATATAAAACAAAATAGGCCTCTTACACTAATTACCAATTAAAAATAGGCCCTTCATTCAAAAAAATATTATTCATTGGATTTTTGGTAAAAATCAATGTATAATAAGCCCTTCTACCTAATTTCTAGTTTTAAAATTGGGATCCGATTAAAACGAATATGTGCGAGACACACTTCATCTTAAAACGGCTCCATTATTGCCTTGCCCTTTCCGGTACCTTGAAACGGCGTAGTTTTGGTATCTATTTGTTTGACTTAAAGACGTGTTGAAATTGAAATCATGGCATTAAATTAAATAATAAAAAAGTGATATAAAAAAATAAAAAAGTGGAATAAATAAATAAATGGTCAGAATTGGAGCAATTTCTTGGCACATGCAGTCAAACTTGATATCCAAAATCCAAATCCCGAGGTGCTGACCACCACAGTTAACGTAGACAAGAGCAGCAGGGTAACAGTAAGAGACACGTATGTCCGTGTCTATGGTCAATCGTGCTTTCGCGAGTGGTACAGTTGACTTCTCTCTCGGTGCCTTGTGATGCTACTACTGACATATGGATACCGAACAACTTTAAACGCCAAGGGACTAAGGCTTCGTTTGATTCATGGAAAAAAATTAAAATTTTTATATTTTTTATAAATATTGAAAATTAAATTTTTTATTAAATTTTTTTTTGTGTTTAATAAAGTATAGAAATTATTTAGATAAAAATATTATTGTTTAAGATTTTTGTAATAAATGTTGGAAAATCACGTGAGAAAATCAATTCCATGTGTTTTGAGTGAAATAGTTTTACCCCTTACTTTTTCCTTTTCACGAAAAAGTACTTCCTGAATTTGTGTTTATCAAACAAAGGAAATGAACGACTTTTCTTTCTTGAATACTAAAATTTGTGAACTAAACGAAGCCTAAACTTTTTATTATGTTTATTTCTCATTAAAAATATCTTCTTAATATTTAAGTGATGTAAAACAATTGTTTAAAAGTTTGGTTTGTATGAACTGATCGATCATGATCCATATTAAAAATATACTATGTATATAGATTTTGTCAATTATAATTGATGATGATGTATGTATATACAGGGAAAATATCTTAAGAAGATAAGTTTTTTATTTGTTAAATGAGGACTAACATTTTTTAGGGGATAAATGACAAAATTTTTAATAAATTTTGTAATTTTTTTTATGATTATTAAGTTATTTTTATTAAATTTTATTAAAAAATTCAATCGAGAGATGGATTAATTAAAAAAATAATATATACATATTTTTAGATATTTAGTGTATTTTTTCTAGATAAAATTTGGTGCATATGATTTGTTAATCATGAATATTATTTTCAACCACATCAAAATGATTGGTTGGTACTTAAGCACTAATAAGTTGATTTACTTGAGGTATACATGTGCTAGATCTTTTCTTTTTTCTTTTTTTTAAACAGTCATCTCATTTTTTATGCACGTAAATATGAAAAAAAAAAATTGTTAAACCAAAATTTGAATGTTTATCTCTCACTAATTTATTTTTCTAATTAAAAATAAAAATAAATAAATAAACAAAATAAAAAACCAACATAATTTGATGTAATAACAAAATTTCATTCTTTCCTTTCATATATATATATATATATATATATTATGCACATGTAATACGTGTTTGATTTAGTTATAATTAATTTATAAAAAGTTATTTAAAATTTAATATATAATAATATAATAGTCAATTATTTAAAATAATGTTAGGTGAGCGACAGCTACGCACCGCGAACGAAAATGCAAAGTGTGTGAAAGCTGGTCCGAACACTCTGTAAAAAAAAATAAATAAAAATAAATAAAACAGTACTTGAAAATTTAAGTATGGTTCGAAACTGTTTCAACCTTCAGGCTTTATGTTATATATATATAGGTATGTCTACATCCCTCAATCTCTCTCTATATATATCGAACTAACACACTCGGTTTTGCTCAATCTGTAAGAAGAGTTTGTGAGGGTTCTCTCTCTTCGACGGAGCGATGGCGCCAGTCAAGTTCAACTCTAATGTAACACCTCTCTCCCTCTTTCTCCTTCTGCATTTCTTTTCAATTCTGGTGTTCAATTTCATTCTACTGTTTAATATGTTGTCTACTTCAGATTACAATTGCTGGATTTCTCACTCATTCTTGCAATTAGGGCTTAATCTCCCACTTTTGTAATTAGAATTAGGATTGGAATTAGAATTAGAATTGTTTATTGCCAATGGCTCTTGATTGTCTATTACTGTGGGAGTTATGACTTATGATCCATTGAATTGAATTGTATTTCTGGTTAGTTGAGAATTGGTCTTCCTCTTTTAATAGTATTATATTCAACAATTATATCTATATATATATATATGTACAAGCACAGACTGTTCTGGTGTGTTCTTTTATTTTGACATTTTTTTAGTGTATTTTTTAATTTCAGTTGATACAGTAAACCAGGTTGCAATTGTATAACTTTTATTTGGTAACTGATCATGTGAAATTTAATTGACTAATATCTTAGAATTTACTTGATGAAAACAAACCTTTCCGGTAGATAGTATGATTTCCGTAGAAGAAATTTTCTGTACTGGAATCAAATGGTATTACAATGGATCAGTGTCGATGAATATCAACAGTCGATCTGAAATAATCACAAGAAAACAAAAAGAAAATATAGGAAGGGGCCGCTTGTTGGCTTAGTTGTTATGTTCATGATGGAATCGGAAACATTTGTTATGATGGATCATGATTGATTAGAAAGTATCTATTTTGATTGATTCTTGATGAATTAGGAGTTCCACGTAACATCTAGCCCAACCCTTTCCTTCCAAATTGTACCCTTTCTTTAAAATAGGAATAGTATTAATAATTGAATTGCAACCTGACCATCCAACATTATTGGAAGAAAATAAATTTTTTCTCAGTCTAACGAAGCAAGAACAAGAGTGCTTTCTCCTTGTACTATACTCAATACAGACAACATTCCTATGCATGCAAGATGACATTGCCAATACAAAAGCTATTATCTCAATACAAATAGCTACTCTTATCCAAATGAAAGCTGATATTAAAGCATGTGAAGATGACAATGAGGAAAATGTAATTGGAGGTGAAATCCAAGTTGCAATTAAGGAAGTTATGGCTGAGAATACAAACATGATCGGGCAGTCGAAAGATACAATTGACTTGCCAAATCTTGAGGCCATTGAACTTGTCGTTCCTAATGATTCTCACAATCCAGCTGCAAGTATGATGTTTCTTCTAATATTCATACTCTTTTTAAATCCTATCAACTTTGGAATTTCAAGTCTCAGTGCCTTTGGATTTTCTCAATGCAGAAAGATGTGGATTGTTCTAGAAGCAAGGGGTTGTTATTTGGTTATATATATTTATCGTGCAAGATTAGATAGGATATATCACGTAGATACTTGAGATAGTAAGTATTTGTTCTAGAGAATATAATTGAAATAGATAATTAGGATATTTGGTATTTATCTTAGAGATCTAGTTTAGGCTTAGTTAGTGTTTTAGAAGATTATAAATAATGGGTCTTATTCTCTTTTGTAATCAGATTTCAGTTATGAATTAATATTCATTCCTTCTTGTTGTACACCATAATATGTGGCATTTAAATGACAAGCCTAATAGGGGAAACAGAGAGGTGATAGAGTTGAAAATGTAGTTAGCAGGGACAGAAGTTTAGTATAGTAAAATAGGTTTCGGTGATTCAAGTATAGACATATTTGCATGCATAACTTCGCTGAAGTGCAGAAGAGATCTTTACCCACTTCATGGTTGTACTGTAGTTCACGCAAAGTACTATACCTATAGCACCTCAGCCTTAGAAGCAAACATAGTATTTACTTTCTCCTCACTGTTCATTATATTTGTGGTTTTTCATCATGGGTGCAGAAGTCACCCCCTGCGATTCCACTGGAAGGTATTCAGATCAAACCAGAATTGTCTACTGCATGTATACCAATTCTGTAAACCACCATTTGGTGGATACCAATATCAATTAACCGAATAAGGGTCTCCACATGATCTACAGTTCAATTACAGCCTTCATGGATGTCATGTCACTACCCAAAAATCACACGTTAATAGTGTAATGGGGAGGTCTTTGGTATATATGTGGGTTCAATGAACTTAAATTACAACTTGGGTTAGCCATTTTGGGGGAGAACTCGGATAGTTATATATGACATCGGCGCGGACCCAAGCCCACAACTGTGTGAATGTGTGGAGATTGTGGGTTGTGTTTCTGCTCCTGGCAACAAGATTGTTCGTGGCTGCTAGGAATGAGCCGAAAATGTTTGTGTGTGACCCACCCTGCATGGACATCAGTGCTTTAACGGGGGAGTTTGCCACAACCCAAATATCCCACATTAGTGTTGTAATGGGGGAGGTCCATGGTATATATGTGAGTTCAATGAACTTTAAATTACAAATTGGGCTATTTTGGGGGAGAGCCCGGATGGTTACATTGCATGTGGGGTGTGTATATATATAATTATATATGCACGAAGAAAATTGGTGTCTAAAAATGGTGACAGTAGCTGGAAGGGTTGTTGCCTGGCCCGACAATGTATCTAATTCTATCAAGACTCGCTGCCAAGGGAATAGATGTTTCTAGCAATAGATCGAGGGTTCAAACGGTTCAACAATGGCTTGAGTGCTAATGCAATACATGCTGAGGAATTGAAGGTTTTGTCCAGTTGAGATGATGATTTGACTGATCCAATCCAACTTTGACCAATCCAAGAAGATAAAATTAATTGGACCCACTGGTCAAATCTTAGTCAGTTTGATTGCTCCAGCAGGACTTTTGCCAGGGAGAGACACACGAATTACATTTTCTCCTATTTTTGAGTTTAAGAATACTACAAACCAATCAATCAATCTAATAAACATACAATCAAGACGCTAATAAGGTACAAGGTGTTAGATGTAAGTATGTCCATTTGTTATTATCAATAAAATTTTGTTTTTTCAAAGTCAGTTGTGTCGTCATTCAGTTCAGCCAAGCTCTTATCATGTATATCTTGTACACACTGATTCTTTTGTTTCAAATGGCCTCTTTCACAAAGTAGTACTATTGTACCCACCGTGCTAGCTTATGTATTCGTGCTGTGCTTATTGGTAATATCAATATGGTCTAGAATGCAATATCCATTCCAGTTGAAGAAATTAAATGACATTTATGTGAATTTTTTTATTTTTTTTCTTTCTGATAGAAAAAGAAATTATGTTTAATTCTACTCTAGTTATATACTTGATGATTAGTTTTATGTCTTGTCTTCTCTAGTTTTATCAAGATATCATATTGGCACTGAATAGATATTTCATCCCATATCTACCACTTTATCATGCTTGTTGTCTGATATGGTTCTTATTAACAGGGAAGTACAAGTTTTTCACCACAGGAGAATGGTTTTCTGGAATCTCTCTCTGTTTCGAACTCTGAGAAGGCTGTACAAGAACTTGTTCAGCAGCCTCTTGTTCAGGGGATTGATGAACATCTTATAGAGTTCTCAGAGGCTATGAGAAGTATTATACGCCTTTTGTCCTATATTTAGAGTCCTCTTCGTAATTCAAACTACTTATGTTGAACATTTGATGCCATTTGTATGCGGAATGATTGAATTTCCATCATCCCCCGTCCAGTAATTTATGTTGTATTTGATTGGATTGTAAAAGATTCGAATTCCTTGGAATTGTTTATGTGGAACAGTTTTCATGAAAAACAAAAACCTATCAGGAGGAGGGTTTTTCATTCCATGAAAAGGGGACAAATAGGCTAAAGCATGTTTTACCATGGAAATCAAATCTTTAAAAGTTTAATCCAATCAAACCCAGTAAAGATGAAAAAAACCCAAATCTCGGACATTTTCCACTCACCCTTACAAGTTACTATTTCTGCATCTTTTTTTTTATATTAAGAAAAGGGGAGAAAGAGAAAGGTCATAAAATCTGTTATCTCTACTTTTCAACAGTGAAAATACATAGTGGGACATCCATTTGGTGGTACTCATATGTTGGGACGGAATCATGATAGGAGTAATTGTGTAATCCATATCTTAAATGGAGTTATCTGCCACAATATTATGCTTATATTCTTCTTGTCCAATCTTTTTTTTAAGCTGTCGCCAAGGCATTAAGGCAAGCTGCTGAAGGGAAGGCTTCTGCTCTTGCTGAGGCTGCTGAATGGAAGCGTAAATATGAATTGGAGAGGGAACGTAATCAGAACTTGGAGCATAAAGGTTCTAATGATTAAAAAAAATTCAATATACCTGCTTTATGCATCTAGTTACTGCATATTACATGAATTATGAATTTTGAAAATTGTGCATCGGAACTCAGCTAATCTCATTTTTATATTTAATTACCTTTCCCACTTAAAACCTTTAAGTACTGCTAAATATTTTCTGGTAGAATATTTGACTTCATTGCACAGGGTGGAATTATCATAGATTGGTGTGTCATTAACGGGTTCTACATTTAGCTTCTCATTAGGGTAATAAAGGTTTTATGTATGTTTTTTCCTTTCTTGCCGTACTATCATTTCAAGATCCTCCTTTTAGGTGTTCTTCTGTTGCAGCCATCTTATAGTTACGCCTTCTTACTTCGCATGTGATCTTACTTCCTCATCTGAGAACGAAGTATTACCCAAGAGGATGGCCTAAAGGGATGGGATCTTACCTTACACCTTGGATGTTAATGGTTCGAATCATCTGCGGGCCCAACTGCCAGTGTGTGCCCTCATCCATGCAGATTGGAGGGTTTAAATGCACACGTACTTGAGGAGTAGGCAGGCTGGAACCTTGAGTCATTTAAAAAATAATAGAATGGAGTACAAGGAATGTGGGACAAACTGTCCACCTACATTACATAGAAGAAACTATCAATGTCATTCTCCTTAGTTTCTTTCAATAATTTAGTTTTTAAATATTCACACATATCTTTGGCATTTATGTCACCATTTCCGTCTTGCAACTCTGGACTTGGTTAAAACTGCAAAAAATTGAAGTTGTACCCCCAAAGTGATGTTTAAATATTCTAGGTTTGCTTTCTAATTCAGTCACTCTCACTTGATGCTTCACTACATGTTGTAGTCTAGCATATTTCATTCTGTTAGTAATATAGGAATCTCAGTACTTTCTTCTCCATCCATCTAGCGCTTCTTAGTTCTTGTGTTGTAAAAGCACTTTTACCAATGAAAAAGTTAGTTGGCTGAACTCTTTGTTATTTTCACTTAAACTGAAATGGAACAAGAAATAATCGAAGGAAATAAGATATTTCCTACATCACCCATAACTATGTTTTTTCAGCTTGCAAAGTTCAGTACATTCTC
The DNA here is from genome assembly GCA_021464415.1 of Lonicera japonica. Taxonomy (NCBI): domain Eukaryota; kingdom Viridiplantae; phylum Streptophyta; class Magnoliopsida; order Dipsacales; family Caprifoliaceae; genus Lonicera; species Lonicera japonica. Next base: position 62,601,436 of record CM038464.1, read on the forward strand.
CAAAGCTTATTTTTTCTTTCTTTTCATTTTTTCCAAAATATTCTTCTTTTACATTCTTAAAAAAAAAAAAAAAGAACTCCAGTATAGTTTTCTTATCTCATCCTTTTCTCTAACCCTAAATACGTTTCAAATGATATATACCTTGTTATTTCCTTCTCTCTCTCTATATATAGATATTATTTCTTAAATCTATTTTTGCTAACAATGTTGAAATAAGCAAATTTACTTCTGTCCTCTTATCTCATATTTTTTTACCACAATTTAAATACTTTTCACATGATTTATGGTCTCTCATTTCCCTCAATATACACACTTTTTACACGTGTACCTAAATTACAAACTAAGTAGTTGATTTGTACTGTTTATTTGGTCTCATAATCTTCCTTCTATTGTCTTCTTTTCTTTTAGGACATGTCTCGTTTACATCTATCGGAGCCTTTGTCAACGTCCTAGGTTCAGAGTGATACATATCATATAGTTCTATTTTTGCAATTTACTTGATTTAGGTAAGACGATTAAACAGTTTAAAAGGGAATTTTCTACAAGCGTCAGTCCTTTTTTTTTCCCCTTTTTAATTTAATCCCTAAAAGGTTTCTTCCCATTTAAGAATCTTTTTTGTCACACTGGTGTCGATTTTTTATTTTTTGGTCCAATTTTTCATGGCACCAACTGAAATACTGGAAACTAAGATCATTATGTGATTTTGGAGACGTTGCTAATTAAATTTGGACTCATTATCATCAGATTATCGGTATGATAATACCAGGCAATATGACTTTTGCAAATCTTGGAAGTTGCTGTACCCAGGCTTCGTCAGATAATGCAATGGGAATTGTAAGATTTTGTCTTCCGTGTATTGTTTGTTGGGAAATTTGGAAGGAACGGAAAAGGCAAGTATCTGAAGGTACTTGCTTTAACTTTCATTTGTTAGTCATATGGGAAATTTGCAGCATTTCTTAAACCAAATTTCTTTTACTCGTTTTCAAATCAGTTCTATTCAGTAAGATTATACAACCTTCAATTATTGAAAATGCTTTGCGCAGTTAGATGTATAAGTGGCTGGTTATGTAATTGCAAACATGTTATTGTTTGTGGATCAGCTGGTTGTGATTTGCGAATAAAAAGATTTTCAGGGGTGATTTTTAAAATTGTTGCATACAAAGGTTTTGGGATTCATACTAGATTTACAAAGAGAAAGACTGTTGGAAATAATTTGAGATTGCTCTTTGGATTTGTTAATAGAGGGTTCTGCCACGTTCATACTTTTCTATTTTTTTTCTTCTTTTCGTCAAACCCTGGTCCTTTCAGCAATTCAATCTTTTTCTCCATGATTACCCTCTCTACATTTTTTTTCCTAAATGAAGAATTACAGAAGTATCATACAATGTAGATATTGTACATAGTATAGTTTTAAGTTTAGATTTTGACAAAAACACGAGTGTCAAAGATGCACAATTCTCAAGCAGACTGATCATCTGCTGTTGGAAATCAAGATTTTATTACTTACGGAAGTAGATTTTATTTAGGGTGTGTTCTTTTTGCTTGATTTTAAAGGTGGGATTTGAAGATTACCATCATTTTTACATTTAAAGTGTTCATTTTGGTATTTTTACAAGATATATAAATTCTATGAGATTTTGAAATCTTGCAAATCATGGTATTTTAGAATTTCATAAAGTTGCTTTGATTTGAAGAATCCTATGTAGAATTAAAGAGTTTAAATTCAATGAAACTTAATATTTTCCTCTCCTCCAATTTCACTTATCAACATATTCCCTCCGAATCAAGTACACCAATGGATATCAAACCAACGTAAACCCAACTTCTAATACTTTTCATATTTAAAGAATAAATTAAAAAACCATGAAACTCCAAAAGAACAAATAAATTGAAAATCATGAGATTTTAAAATCCTTGTTTTATCAATTCTTATGATTTATAAATTTTGTCAAATGAATGCAACCTTATGGAATTTATCATAGTTATGGTATTGTTTCATTTGTCTTTGTTCAAAATATACCATAGATAGGGTAGTTTATAATTGATAAATGGTTGAATCAAGTGTACGGTGAGACCTTATTTATAGGGTTATGTGCATGAAGCAATAAGGAAAGAACAAACTAAGACAATAAGGAAAGAACAAACTAAGACAACTATACAACCAAAGTCAACTCTCTCTATATATGGCATGCTAGTTGGCATAGAATATATGCTACAGCTGTACACGCTAACTTTCCCCCTCAAGTTGGTGCATAGATATCGCACATGCCCAACTTGGATTGTGATGCATAGAAGGGACCACTAGTAACGGCATGAGTCATTATATCAGCCAGCTGATCTGCACTCTTAATGTGTGGAACCTTTATCATACCAGAATCTAGTTTATCCTTGATGTAGTTTATGTTGACTTCAACATGCTTAGTTCGTTCATGCTGCACCGGATTGTTTGCAATCTCAATAGCTGCAGTGTAATCACAAAATAGCACCATAGGTTTCTCTGGACCGAACCCAAGTTCACTTAAAACGAATTTTAAGCCAACTAAGCTCTGTAGTTGCATGATGAAGAGCTTGGTATTCAGCTTCCGCACTAGACAATGATACTACATCCTGCTTCTTACTTCTCCAAGTCACCAAATTACCTCCAACGAATGACACATACCATGAAGTAGACTTCCTATCCAATCTGAATCCAGCAAAGTCTGAATCTGTCTAACCCACAATATCTAGGTGTCCATGCTTAGAAAACATAACAGCTTTACCTAGAGAGGACTTTAGATAAGCTAAGATACGATTCACTGCATTCATGTGTTGGTCCCTAGGATTGTGCATGAATTGACTTACAACAGTAACCATATATGATAAGTCTGGCCTAATGTGAGTCAGATAAATCAACTTCCCTACTGGAATCTGATATCTCTCCTTGTTAGTTGGAATCTGATCTGGGTAGATTGTCTGGCCATGGTTCATCTCAATGGGAGTATCTATAGGTTCACAGGCAAAGTTACCAATTTTAATCAAGAGATCTAATGTATGCTTCCGTTGAGAGAGGAAAACTTTGTGCTTAGATCGCGACACTTCAATGCCCAAGAAGTATTCAGAACCCCCAGGTCTTTCATTTCAAACTCCTAAGCCAAATGGCTTCGAAGCTTCTCAATCTCACTGGTGTTACTACCTGTAATAATCATGTCATCAACATAGACGATAAGCAAAGTAATATCATCACCATCTCTCTTATAGAATAGAGTGATATGCCAAAAGCTTGTTTAAAACCATACTCCTGCATTGAGCAGCTCAACCTACCGAACCATGCCCTTGGCGACTGTTTCAACCCATACAGCGCCTTCTTCAGCTTGCATACCTTTTCTCCTTTTGGTGTAAACATTTAGGAACATGCATATTAAAGCATAAGTTATGACGGTTAATAATCTAGTTACAAAATGCTTGTCAAATGGTTTCATACCAACGTTCAGGTTTTTCATTCTGACAACAGTCGTGAGTTTGTGAATCAGTCTCTTACTAATTTCTTCAAACAACATGACATCCTCCACCAGACAATGTGTGCCTACACTCCACAGCAGAACAACATAGCACAGTGTTAGAACCGTCATCTTCTTGTGGTGGCCTGAGCCTTATGCACATTTCTGGGCTGGTGCTGTCATGACATCTGCCTTTCTTATCAACTGAATGCCTACTCGTGTCATTGACTATCAAACTCCTTTGAGGATGCTTTCTTGGTTTCACTCTATTCCTTCTGCATTAAAACCTTTGTCCTAAGGTTTTTGGTTGTGCATGTTGTGTTTCTGTGCACGCCCTTCGCAGGGATAATCTTGATCTTCGTGCTCTTAAATGTGTCTTCCTCCTTGGTTACTCTAATTCCCAAAAAGGTTATAAATGCTTTCATCCTTGAGCTGGAAAATACTATGTGTCCATGGATGTTCAGTTCTGCAAACGGTTATCCTATTTTTCTGGGGATGTATCATTGGTTCCTCTTTAGGGGGATATTAGTAGCAAGGAAGAGGAACGGTTATGGGTGGAAGAGAAGAGGTTATGGATTAGGTATGAAGGCTAGGCTTTAGGATTAGGTACGTGACGGCTAGGGTCTAGGATTTAGTATGAAGATAAGCAAGCTGCACAAGAGAAGAGATGGTGCAGCATTTGCAGTTTTTCGGGATTAGGGTTTCAGCAATAGAAAAAAAGGCACCCGAGATTCTTTGCGTTGCCCTCTAATACCAAATTGATAAATGGCTGAATTGGATTGATTAATCGAACATACAATGTCACCCTTTTTATAGGGTCTTACATGAAGGTCCTTCAATAATTATTTATTACTTTGGGTTTAGTTTGTGTCCTGCTTATACCCACCTTGGGGGTCTTTGTAAATACACATTGACAAACAATTATCAATACAATTTCGTATTCTTTAACTTCAACTTGGTATCAAAGGTGATTCTGACCTAGGGCTCTCTTCTATTTGTTTAGCCCGCAGTGAGCATCATCTTCCCGCCTGTTAGGTGTTAGGTGAAAGATTTCTTTGTTTTCTGTTTGTTGTTTGCTGCTGCTACGGCTATTCAGATAGTTTTTCCCATTGACTGCTTTGTTTTTCTGGTACTTTGTTTTTGCCGCTGATTTATTTTGCCATTTCTCCGGTTGCAAGGGGCACTTTTTTGGGACTGTTTTGCTTCATGGCTGTTGCAAATTTTTGTTTGTGTGCGGATTTATGCTTCGTGTGTTTCAACATCTATAAGACTATAATAGACCTGCTGCCCCCTCCTATCATAATATCACTGGCTCTAATGTTTTTGGTTTGTGATGCATTTGTTCAAGGCCTCTTTTTTTCTTCTTTTGACCTCTTTGAGGTATTCCCCCCTAGTTTTCTTGTTATGAACTAAGGGTCCTTTGGGACATGTTGCAGCGGATATTGTTTTTTCTAACAAATAATTTTTTCTTCCCCTTTGACATCGTAGACTCAATCCCCCCCTCAAAATAGTCATAGAAGTTGAATTTGTAGCCAATTTTTTCTTAAATTAATAAATAGTATTACAAATTATTTTAAGTCTACAAAGGAAGCATAATACAACACAAAGTTTAAGTCTCATATAAAAATTCGTTTCCTAACATTATATATCTTGTATGTCAACTTTTTTTATTTTTAATGAAGCCTTTTCGATTACCACGTGTATCATCATCATCTAGACAATGTCGGGTCTACTTGACAATATTTTTATGCTTGTCTAATCAGTCCAATTCGGTCATTCTTATTTTAAAAATATTTTCTGTGATATTTTCTAATTTTTTAGCACGTATTTATCTTTTGTTGTGTATCGCCCAAGATGGATACTCATACTTGTTAAAAGTTGGCCAGCTGATATGCCAACCAATGCCACATCTTTGAACCATGTGCTAAATGATTGTAGATTAAACTAACGAGAAGCATGTTGGGTGATCACGGTTCACACTTAGTGTCGGCCAAAATCAAGTCATATTGACTGAGATAAACCATTTTCTGAGGGCACCAAATCGACACAATTATGTAAAAGTCAAAACAAATATCAAGTTGGTGGTGACATGGCGAGTCTAAACGTTATCTTGCTCAAAACCGCTGAAAACTCTGCAACTTGCCAAGTCTAAAATGAGACGACACGTCTTTCCAAAAAACCCAAAAAAAAAATTATGAAAAAAAAGTGTGTTTCTGCTTCCTGCATTATCTCACAATCAATGTTCTAAAAAGTGCTAGGGAGGTGGGCACCAGGTGGGAGCCTATCTTATGGTGGGTACTAAGCAACAGGCGATCGACGGTTTATTTATCTTTTAAAATATAATACTATATGAAAATCAAATTCTACTTCTTAAAAGCATAAAAGTTCACTAGCCAACATTCCCCATGATTAACAACAAAGACAAATAATTTTGAAAGCAATAAAGTGAAAACCCCATCCATCTAGCGTCAGCCCCGTAACGCCTTTGCTGGGCCTGAGCGGTGAATACTAGAATACTGCTCATAAATACTACTCCAATGAAACCTTAGATCACCACTCTCTTTCTATGTGTGGGCCATGAAATAATAGTAAATGTGTATCTTATGCTCATGTTTTAATTCTATGGGTTTCTTGTTAGTTCTTTTTGAATTATAATTACTATGGTTATTTGGTTATTTTATATAGTGATATACCAAAATTAGATAGTAATATTCCATAAGTATTATAACTTTATTGTGATTTTTATAATTTGCTATAATTATACTTGTGACATGCTATAATTCTTACAGCAATCTAATTACGAAGAAAAATAATTATATTAATGAAGTCACAAAAGAATATACAAAATAATTTCAATCTATATTGTTACCTTCTGTCTGTCCTTGCCACAATTATGGTGCTGATGATTATGATCCGCAGCATAATTCTATGCATAATTGATTGTAGTTTGCTGTGCTTAAACGTGAATTCTTCTCTGATACTAGTGTAATAAGATTGTATTGGTTACCAATTTTATGGGGTTGGCCTAGTAGTTCACTAGGTCCATGTGAGGAACGATCTATTTAGCGGGATTTCCCGTGTTCGAATCCCTCCAGGTGCAGTTGCTCAAAAGAAAAAAGATTGTATTGGTTACCTGTTGTTGAATTGTTATGCAATATTGTATTAACCAAGTGCATTGTATCCCATATGTTAATACTACTAAGTAGACAATGCAATTTGAACAAGATGTTGATTTTATGTTATCTTATTGACCCATCTAATTTATTTCATTTTATAGATTTTTTTAATGTATTTTTCATAATTTTTTACCTAAATAGCAAATCGTTGCATATCACAGAAACCCAAATCGAGTTGAAGATTGGGTGGCCGAATCGGGCCCTGAAGCTGTTACTTTGAGTTTGAATCATGGTCTAGATTGTTCATATTGAGTATTCTAATGCTTATCTTAAAGTTTTCTGCTTGTTTCCCGCTAATCCCGTGTAAGCATAGTGGTTTGTCTCTGATTGGACAGATAGATGCATATTTAGATTTTAGTTACGGCCTTCTGGCTCTTGTTTTCTGTTTGTAGCATCTTCATTTCACTTGGTAATTTTTCTCCGTGTAAGGATTTTATGTTTCCAATTCATATATATACAGGGATCGAGCTGTTTTGGGGTACCTTGGGTGTCTTTCGATGTTCAAATTTTATTACAGGTTTGCAGGTGGTGTCAACCTGTCGTTTCTTATATTCCTAAGGGACATATTTCTTCTTGTTATGCAATCAACTATCTTATGGCATTATTTTCCAGTTCAATAAATTTCTCACCAGTTATCAGTTTTCTAGTTTCTCCTTTCTCTTTCACTGTTTGCCTGTTATTTATTGGATATATTTCCTTCCATTTTTTCCCTTTCCTCAATATATGCAGCTGTAAAATGGCCAATATAGCGAGGTCATTTAAAAATTCCGGTAATTTTCCGTTCTCTTGTTTTTAAATACTCCACAAGTGAGAAGAATACACAACAAAACAGTTGCTCTTTCATGGTATCAGAGAATTATTTGTCCGAGTATTCTGCATCCTCTTTCGACACTTTTTTCTTTGAGATAATGATCAGCTTCCAATCATCTATACGGATGACTTGGTACTTCCTCTTGGTTCCTTATCCTTTGAACATAAGAATGTCTAGATTTTCCTCCATTCAGAAAAGCTTGAAATTAGCCATTGGATATCTTGGTACTTCCTCTAGATTTTTCCTTATCATGTTTTGTGTGCGTTTGATTCTCATCATTTCTATATCTTTGGTCTACCTAACCTACCGGTTTTCTTCTCTATGACTGTCAATGTAAGCATGGTCTCTACAAGCTACCTGCATTCCCTTCTCTTCTTCAGGCTCTCTCTGCTTCCCATAAATGTTCTTCTTTATGACATTATAGACACGGGCACCTTCCTGTAAATTTAGAGGGAACCATAATTTTATTCCATAAAAATAAAGAAGAATACTAGGCACATTATATAGGAAATAACATCCTAACTCACCTAAACTACCTAACAAGGTGGGATTCTATCCACAACTAAAATACTATAAATAAATAAAAGAAATAGTACTGAATTATCAATACTTCCAAGGAAGTTAATGTCTTTGTAGTGTTGAGTAAGTCATTGTCCAATTCTCAGAACTCTTTTTGTTAAGGTTGTGCTTTGGGTAGGTCTACTTTATAAACGCTACTTCTATTTTTTATCTTTTACATCAATAGCAATCTCCTTTGTTCTTTATGTGGCTACAAATACTAAGTTTTCTTTTTCTTCTGTCAACCTTGTTTGGTTCACTTAGTTATTTTTATCCTTGTTAAATATGAGGTTTTTGAGCACTTCAAGAATTTCATAGCCTACATTTAAACCTAGTTTCAATAATGCCAAAATTCACTGGGCCTCCCTCTACTTCCTCATGTCTCTACTGTAAATCTCCTTCCTACACTGACTTGCTACCCTCATTTAGGTGCTTATCTGGCTATAAAGTTTTGCCAACAACTCAATGTGGCTTTTTAGGTTACAACTTACAACATAAAGGGTTAGGTTTCTTGATCACACCACTAGCAAAGTTTATATTTTCTGACATGTTCGGGTTGATGAGCATGCATTTCCCTTTGCCACATAGATCAGGTATTTTTAATGGGTCCCACTATCCTGTCAATGGGGCATAGGCCTTTGTTTCTTTTATCCTGCTTCAGAGCCGACTCCACCCTGTGAGTCCAAACCGCAGTACTACTTCCTTTGGCCCTCCCACTAGCTCCAGTCGTACTAGCATTATCCCGAAAGTTCCCTGAGTTGCTATCCAACACTCCCTTCACGTGTGATCCCCAATTGCATGTGGACAGACAAGCCTATTGACAAAGTGGCATACCAATGTATTCTAGATCCCCATAAGATTGCAAAAAATTTAGTAGTGGTAGAAAATTGCTTTGTAATCATGCTTTTGAGTTGGAGAAATCTCTTCTCAACCTTAGAGTTGTGAAGCAAAAAGTAAATCCAACCGAATTTTGTGCTATCATCCACAAACAATAAGACATAATGGAAATTAGAATTTGATTGCTCAGGAGAGGGTCCCCAAAATAAGAATGAATTAAAGGTCGAGGTCATTTGTAACATTATTTGATGAGGCAAAGGTAATCTATAAGTACATGTACAGTTGTCAAGTAGGAGGACCAGAATGTACTCTAAAGCCTAATAGAGAATTTACCCATCACAGTGTACATAGCCACCTTAGCCGAACCACTATATATCTCTTCTTGTGTGTCCGCATGGGCAACCAATCATCTTTTAAGTTCAATTCTGATTTACCAAAAAATAAGAAAAAATATCACAAATATATATGTTTGTATATACATACATATATATATATATATTTTCATTATCCATATGACTGCAGAGAACTGAAAGTGAAATAGAGTTCTTTGTATAACGCTGAAGATAGTGTTTCCATGCATGTTATACTAATGAAATTTTATCATCGTTTAGGTTCTGTCCTCATTTCATGATCTAGTATGAAACTTTTCACACTTCCAACGAGTGTTCTCGTATAACTAAATTTTCTGGTTCTCATTTCAGTCCTGTCATCTGGAGAACATAATGGTGATTTTAATGAGAGAGCAGAAAACTTGGCAGACCAACCTGTACTATCAAGTGAAGCTGGTGAGGAATCTGAGTGGTGCTGTGGGAAGAATGGGATTTGCTCTCATGAGGTTCTTCGGGATGGGGAACCTGAATCTAGCTCTGTCACATTTAAAAGCAAATTCAAGAGAAAGGTAGTTGCTTTTGGGCCCCGCAACTAATTATACCATTGAATCATTTCCATGAAAGTTCTTGTTGATAAAATTTTATGTAGTTGTTGTATCAAAGTAAAATTATTGTTATTAGTAGTAGTAGTAGCAGCAGCAGCAGCAGGATTACTATTACCAATACAATTATTATTTACCTTTTTCGATTTTGATATACTTGCTTTTATTTTTTATGAAACTCCATTTCCCCCCCTGAGACAGGCATCATTTAAACTGTCATGGTGTTGCAAAGGTGAAAAGAGTGATCAGCATAAACATGACATTGTCTCCTTTGAAAGGGGAAATATAACAACTGCAGAGCGCAGTAGTAAACAGGTATATGCTGCTGATATTAACATGTAAAATTCTGGTTTAGCTTAACTCATATAATTTAATTGCCTGTATGAGTTTAATATATTGCATTACTTGTATTTTTCTATCCATAGTGTAAGGTATATTGTTTTGGCTAAATTGCACCTCTGAATTATTATTCCAGTCTTCCAGAAGGATCCAAATACCCCCTGAAGTATTAGTTTCGTGAAAATCTTATCTAACTATTCTTTTCTTTACATTTCTTTCTTCTTTTTTTTTTTTTTTTTTTTTTTTTTTGCAATTTCCCCCTGGGTGTCACTAAAAAAGCTTTTAAGTGAGGACATTTCTAGTGACACAAAAAATTTTGAACTTTGCAACTAATGGAATAGTTCAGGGAGTTTATTGCAATTTATTTATTATTTTATCAAAGTTCATTTGTATTATCTTTTACGATTACTTCCTCCATCCCAACTTCAGAAAATCAATGTACCAAATATCAAGATAGTTTATTATTTCATACATGATTGTTGATAACATTAAGACTTCTTTCAGAATTTGACTTGTGAAATAGCTAATCAAGATTTGGGAATGAAGGAGTAATTTAGAGAAGCCCTTGTATTGTCTGATTGAACTGTTATTTACTATTTCAGATTTCCTTGAAGTGGGAATCTCCTCCGCAGACTGTACTTATTATGACCAAACCAAACTCAACTTCAGTTCAAATTTTATGTGCAGAAATGGTTAGGTATGATATTATAATATCTTAATTTCCATATTTTGTATTCTGAAGTTTTGCTTTACACTACCACAAGTTGCTTTCAGCAGTATGTTAAATTTGTTCTATTTGAAACTCTTCAAAACACTTTACTAATAGAGTTGACTTACAAAAATATCACATGCCTTTATGCAACAATGTTGCAAGGTGTCACTGTATTACCACTGCAATTGCAGGTTCACTGCTTATCACTTCACATGTCTCTCATGCCAAATTATAAATCAGATAATCATCAGCTACCAGCAGCACGTGCATGGTAATTTGTGTAATGTGAATTGCTAACATTCTTCTGATTGCAAATATTAATGAGAAAATTAATCCGATGAAGGAACTGATCTGTGTTTATATTGGCTTAAATTGTTCCCATATAGGATCCAGATCCATATTCTGGAAATTAATGTATATAATTTGAGATGAGGGACTTGCAAAATGAGGGTCATCATAAAATCTTAGAATTCAGTAGGTTTCAACACTATGGTAGACATTTTCTCATTTATTCCTCAAGTGTTTTGAACAAGTGTAAATACTACCCTGATCCAGTGTAGTCATTATCGTACGATACGCGATACGTATCTTACGATACGTATCGCTTAGATACGTATTGCCTGTATTCACGATACACATCATCGGGATAATACAGCGTATCCAGATCCAGTAAAACCTGAAATTTCTGGAAATACGACAATATGATGTATACATACTTTGAGTATGATGGGACTTGCAAGCTTGTGAATGCAGTCACTGGTCATAATTCAAGATTAATATGAATGCTTAGAATTCAGTATGGTCAATGTGACACACTTAACTTTATTTTAATAAATTGTGACATTCTGTTTAATGAATGAATATGTAGTGTACTACTATCTTTCTACATTTATTCCTCATTAAATCAAATCGTATCTTACGATTTTGATACTATTTTTTGCAAAAGTACGCTTTCGATAAATCGACTACCCTGATCTACTCGATGAGCATAACGCGTTGCCACTCAAACTCACTTCGAAAAACATTCATGTCCCAAAGTTGGCATAAAATCACTTAGTTAAAAACAAGTTTGTAACATTGGACACTAGTTTTGTGCCTATACTTAGCTACTTGTGATTATGACATTGCCATGTTGGTAATGAAATGCCGTTGTGTGCTTGTGCACAAGAATTTTGTTACCTTTACAACAAAGTATCCTACTGAAAAAAAATCTGGTACCCCCCTAATTATGTGTGTTTCTATCTATGTGACACTTCTTTTCATATCTGTTTGGCTCCTTATCTATTTGGGCTAACCAGCTATAGGGGGTCAAATTTTATTAGATAACTCAGTCCTCTGTTTCATTTTCAGGTGGTTGAAAGAGAAGAGAAAGTTAAACATTTTTGTCGAGCCACGAGTGAAACTTGAACTTCTAAATGAATCATCATATTACAACTTTGTAGAGACCTGGCAAGATGGTAAGGTGTTAGACCTCTTGACTTTTGCATAGTAGAGTGGCACTTAGAATAATTTCTTCATTGATTTCATGCATACATACATGTCATATGTATAACTACTAATTTAAACTCCAATTACAATTCATTTTCACTTCCTTTAATGTTTGTGACAAAACACTAATACATATATTAATTTCCCTACGGAAATATAGAGATGACTAATGAATGTGATATTCTCTTCTGTTAATGTTGGAGTACAAGTTTCTTAGAGGGAAACTAAAGGAAGAACCTCTTTCATTGTACTAATCCAAGATGAGCATTTGTGTTATTTATGGGAATACAAGAGATTGTGAGAAGAATTGTTATTTTAATTATTAAGAAAAGGAGTACATCTATAGATACAAGAGAAAACCCTAAAAATAAGGATATTTCCTTCTAATAAGGATTTCCTAATTATCTCCTAAATATACACATACTATAAATAAAATATATACAAATCTTAGCACTCCCCCTTAAGCTGGAGCGTACAAGTTGTATGTTCCAAGCTTGTTACAAATATAATTGACTCGAGGTCCACTGAGAGACTTAGTGAAGATATTAGCTAGTTGATCATTTGATTTCACTCCCCTGAAAGAATTTTTTCTCTAATAAAGTGACAATCAATCTCACTATGTTTGGTTCTCTCGTGAAAGACCGGATTAGACGCAATGTGGAGAGCTGCTTGGTTATCCCATATCAACTTCATTTGTTGGATCTTCGTGAACTTCAGCTCCTGGAGTAACTGTTTCATCCATATGAGCTCACACGTCGCTTTTGCCATGGCCCGATATTCTGCCTTGGCAGTGGACAAAGAAACAACTGCTTGTTTTTTGCTCTTCCATGAGACTAGATTTCCTCCAACGAAGATACAATATCCACTGGTAGGTCGAATGTCTATCATATGGGCAGCCTGCCCAATCAGCATTAGAATAGCAAACAATCTCAGTGTAGCCACTGCTCTCATACAGAAGGCCTTTGCCTAGTGCCTTTTTTATGTATTTCAAAATACGAACAACTGCCTCTCAATGACTATCACACGGAGCACTTATGAACTGGCTAAGTAGAACACTATGTCAGGACGTGTCACGGTGAGGTAGTTAAGTTTCCTAACAAGTCTCCGGTACTTACTAGGGTCTGATAATGGTTCCCCCTGATTAGGTAAGAGTTTGAAGTTTGGATTCATCGGAGTCTCTACGGGTTTGCAATTTGTCATGCCAATTTCTTCTAAGATATCTAAGGCATACTTCCGCTGGGAAATAATGATTCCCTGTCGAGTGAGCAACTTCTATTCTCAGAAAGTATGAGTTTCCCCAAATCTTTCGTCTGAAAGTGGTGAAATAAATGCTGCTTGAGTTTCTGTATGCCCTCTTGATCATTTCCCGTAATTAAGATATCGTCCACATAAACGACCAAATAGATACATCTGTCAGGAGATGAATGGGAGTAAAAGACAAAGTGATCAGCCTCACTACGAGTCATACCAAACTAATAAACACCAAACTAAAGCATCTAAACCAAGCCCGAGGAGACTGCTTTAGTCCATGAAGAGAGCGACAGAGGCAGCACACCAGATTAGACTCCCCGTGAGCAACAAACCCAGGAGGTTGCTCCATATATATACCTCTTCCTGTAATTCACTATGAAGAAAAGTATTCTTGATATCCAAATGATAAATGGACTAGTAACGAATGGCCGCAATAGAGAAAAATAGACGAACATAGGATATCTTAGCCACCAGATAGAACGTATCACCATAATCAAGCCCATAGATCTGGGTATACCTTTTCGCAACTAGTCGGGCTTTCAAACGATCAATACTTCCATCGGGCCCAACTTTGGCAATGTAAATCCAACAACAACCCACTGTTGATTTACTAGGAGGAAGAGGCACAAGGTCCCATGTGTCACTTGAATGCAAGGCGGACATCTCATCAATCATAGCCTGGTGCCAGCTCGGATTAGAAAGAGCAGCTCCTACATTTTTTGGTGTAGAAACAGGAGACAAAGACGATACAAAGGCAGTATATTGTGGAGATAAACGATGATAACTCACAAAATTATAATTGGGATGAGGATTACGAGTAAAACAAATACCTTTGCGTTCGGCAATGGGAAGATCCAAGTCAGGAACCAAAATCGGAGGCGTAACCGGAGTAGGATATGAGGCTGGCGGATCCGGTGATGGGATGATCGACTCGGATATAGTCTCAGTGGTAGGCTCAGTGGTAAGGTTCTTAACAGATTTAGGTTGAGGTTAGCGATGGTAGGTAAGTAGAGGAGGTGGCGAGTTTGCAGTAGGAGCCACAGGGTCAGGAGAGCACACAACATGTGGAATAGGATTAGCGTCTGATATGGGGGACTCGCTAATATCAAGAGGACACGCAACACTCTCTGAAAAGGGAAAGAAGGGAGTTGTCTCAAATAAGGTGACGGTTGCGGAAACAAGGTATCGTTTAAGGTCCGGGGAAAAACAATGATAACCTTTTTGTAAGCGAGAATACCCTAAAAAGATACATTTTAGAGATTTGGCATGTAACTTATCTTTCCTAAGAGTGAGGTCATGAACAAAATAAGTGCAGCCAAAGATACGAGGGTGGACGGAATAAAAAGGCTGGGTGGGAAATAATAGAGAATGAGGTACTTGATTTTCTAATGCTGAGGTTGACATCCTATTAATTAAATAACAAGCGGTGAGGACTACGTCTCCCCAAAAAAGTTGTGGAACATGATTGTTAATAAAGAGAGTATGAGTAGTTTCAATTAAGTGTCTATTTTTCCGTTTAGCCACTTCATTTTGTTAAGGAGTATGAGTACAAGAAGATTGGTAAAGTATGCCCTGAGAAGTCATAAAGGATTGGAAGGGGGCAGAAAAATATTCTCGTGCATTGTCACTGTGGAAAATACGAATAGTGGTGCCAAATTGGGTTTTAATTTCTGAGCGAAATGTTTGAAAGATGGAGAATATCTCGGAACGATTTTTCATTAAAAATAACCAAGTACATCGGGAAAAATCATCAATAAAAGAGACAAAATATTGAAAATCCAAAGTTTTCTTGACACGACTAGGACCCCATACATCATAATGAACTAGAGAAAAAGGTGAATTTGCTTGTTTATTAACACGACTGGAAAAAGAACTACGAGCGTGTTTTCCTAACTGACAAGACTCGCACTTTAAAGATGGCACATGAGAAAGAATCGGCACCATCTTTTCTAGTTTTTGTAGGTGGGATGGCTTAAACGCCGGTGAAGGAGTGCAGGTGGATCACTAGTAACACAGGCTACAAGGGCTGGTGATGGGGTGAGGTAGTTTAAACCACGGTACTCATGTCCTACTCCAATTAACTTCTCAGTACTGTGCTCCTGCACAAGAACCGAATTAGCTACAAAGGTAATGAAATAAGGCAAGGTTTGTGTTAATTTGCTAACTGAAATCAAATTGAAAGGACATCCAAGCATAAAAAGAACAGAATTTAAAAGCAAGGTACGTGAGAGTTCGGCCTGTCCAATGCCTTTAACTTTTGTTTGAGAGCCATTGACTAAGGTAACAATAGACAATGAATTAGAATAAGTAATAGAAGAGAAGAAGCACCAGAATCAAGAACCCAAGATCCAAGAGATGATGATTGAGAGATGCAGGCTATAGGGTTACCAATTTGATTTACATAAGCACTGGAGATGGACTGCTTGTTCTCTTGGAATTGCAGGAACTCAGCGTATTTAGTGGCAGATACCGAAAGCGTAAGGATTGATTCGTCGCTTAAAGTACCCATTCGAGTCTTCTAGTATAAGTTAAAACACCACCAAACTAATGCTGGGAATAGACCAGAAATATGCTAGAACACAGATCTTAGAGAGACGATCTGGAAAAAAGTGGATCTGAAAACGTGAATAGTGAATGAACAGTGCTGATGAACAGTACCAGGTGAACAGTAACGATGAACAATGAATAGTGAACAATGTTTTTTTTTCCCGACGGCTAGGGTTTACACGCTGGGATAGAAACACAATTGCTAGGGTTTGGTTACTAGGTGATTGGCGGCAGGGTTTTGGCGATTGTTGGAATGAATACACAGCAAACACGAAATTGGAGTAGGAATTTTTTTTTTCCTTACTAATCCTCTAATACCGTGTGAGAATACAAGAGATTGTGAGAAGAATTGTTATTCTAATTATTGGGAAAAGGAGTACATCTATATATACAAGAGAGAGACCCTAAAAATAAGGATATTTCCTTCCAATAAGGATTTCCTAATTATCTCCTAAATGTACGCATTCTATAAATAAAATATATACAAATCTTAACATTGTTGAAGGAACATCATTAGCCGACGGCACATTTGGTTAATAGCAAAATCTACTTGCTTTCATTAGATCCATCTATAAGAAAGTAGATCAGTGCCCCAATAAATTAAATATTTACCACTACCCACCTTAAATCTCAACCATACATCATAAACGAAAATAAATTTAAAAAAAGGCATAACAGATCCTAATCATATGTTAGTTACTTCCATTGTAATTTCAATTATGCTAGAAAGTTGCCACATAGTGAGTTTCATTTTGTGCTTGTTACTTCACAGACGAGGAGATCTTGCACCTGCACACGAAAATTGACCTCATTGTAACTCTTGGCGGGGATGGAACTGTCCTTTGGGTATGTGTTTTAATTTCGATTATTTCTGTATTCAGATGCTCTTTTTTATAAATTTTATACAGTTCAATGGTCTCATCAGATTTATTACTTATATTTTCTAGGGCACAAGACCTACATATATCAAATCCATTTATACTATTTCCTTTAAGTAGGAACTTAATAACTTTTTGATAGAAAGATAAGGTGGGATGAGAAGATCTGCCACGAGAAAGGATTATTACAGTTAAACTGAACATTTAATTAAATTTAAGTCGGCACTTGTTCTAAAATTAGTTTGAGGTCTGTTAGATTATGATTTGTTGATTAGCTGTTAATCTCTATCCTGATTTGTGGGACCACTTAGGTTTAGGCTTGTGTCCTGGGATTCAATGATTTACGCTTCTATTTGTGCATATATTGTTGATATATATATATACACAACCTTTGCACTCAATTTGTATAAGCCAATACAATTTTTTTTCTAGTGTCAAAGTATCTTCAATAGTATCAACAGTAACGATGCTGAGTTGTTAACAATGGAGATTGTAGTTCTAATTGTTGTTAAACATTCTAGGATGGAAATAAAAATAAAAAATTTACTTTCTGATGATTAGTGCACCCAATTTGGGGTTGATTTCTCAGTGTATGCTAGCCTAGGGATTTTTGATGGCATATGGATTGGTCCAGTATTACTCAAACGTAGAATGAAGTTATTGATGTTTGAGGAGAGATATATTCAACTATGTGGTTGTGTGAATTAATATCATACTTGTATCTCACTGGGATTCAAATTAAGTAGTTGAAAGTTCAGTCCTTTCCCTCTATTTTTCTACATATATTTGATGGAATTCAATTTGTTGTTTCCTTCATTGCACTTATCTTGGTTAGGGATTGATTATGTTGCATTCTTACTTGCAGGCTGCGTCAATGTTCAAAGGGCCAGTTCCTCCTGTTGTCCCATTTTCTCTAGGTTCATTGGGCTTTATGACCCCATTTTGTATCCTCCATATTTCGTGCACCATTTATTTGTTTCTTCTTTTTTCTTTTTTTAATTTCGTGCATAAGTTGAGTACTGGAATCTTATGATAAGCCCCTTGCAAAAGCAAATTTTTTGGACTGAATATTTCTGTGTTGAAGAAGTTGATCTTTAACATAAAACAGATAGCGAGCATTACAAGGAATGCCTAAACTCGGTCCTCCGTGGTCCCATTAGTATAACATTACGTCACCGGTTGCAGTGCCATGTAATACGAGAAGCAGCTAAGAACGAATATGAGACAGAGGGGCCTATCCTTGTATTGAATGAGGTTACGATTGATCGGGGAATTTCGTCATTCCTCACAAACTTGGAATGCTATTGTGACAACTCCTTTGTCACATGCGTACAAGGGGATGGTTTGATCTTATCTACAACATCTGGTAGCACTGCTTATTCCCTGGCAGCTGGAGGTTCTATGGTCCATCCACAGGTATGTATATATGTCTTAATCATATTGATTCTGTATCTGATAAAGTATTTTAAAGTCTAAGGCCACAAGATAATTTGTTGTCCCTGTGCTCGAGTATAGATGTTATCCATAAATGCTGAATTTGCATTGCAGAATGGTGATAGGAAAATTAGAAATTTGTCTTCTTTCTTACCTTTTTTTTTTTAATTTATTTATTTCCCTTTTCTTTCTCTGTTCTCTCTTGATTTGAAGATGAATCTAGACTATAATTTCATCTCTTACGGAAACCAAGTCTCACCTTAGAACTTCTAAAAGTCGCATGCATGCTACAATGAACGTCATACAAGATAATAATAGACGTGTCTCCAAATAGCTTAAAAAAATTATAGTGTTTACTCTTGATGCCTTTCGAATCAGACACTAATTTTCTTGATTGCAGCAAAGAGAGATTATTTTTAGTGACAAGATAGTCATATGAATAAATTTTGATTTTAGAACTCGTTTCATCTCCTTGATTCGTGTTGTGTAAAACTAATGCATCTCAATAATTTCACTGGATTAAAAGGAAAATCAATATTTTTGCAGGTTCCGGGGATACTGTTTACACCAATATGCCCACACTCATTATCATTCAGGCCACTGATAATGCCGGAGCATGTGACAATAAGGATTCAAGTACCCTTCAACAGCAGAGGGCATGCATGGGCGTCGTTCGATGGAAAGGACAGAAAACAGTTGGCACCGGGGGATGCGCTTGTATGCAGCATGGCCCCCTGGCCGGTCCCAACAGCGTGCCAATCGGACTCAACCAGTGACTTCTTGCGTAGTATCCATGATGGCCTCCATTGGAATTTGAGGAAGGTCCAATCTAACGATGGCCCTCACGATCCTTAGATTATTATTTATTTATTTTTTTCTAAGGCAAGTAGGGGTTGTACTAATTGATTAAATCTCAGGTCCTTTTATTTTCTCTACTGAGAATATAAACAGTAATGTGGTTTTACATAATTTCTACTACTCATAGTTTATGCTGTTTGTTTTAGAAGAAATATCATTACCAGAAGAAGAGTAGCTATCATGCATATACATAATTTAATTTACAAGGAAATCATACAATTTACTGTGGAGTCTCTCTCTCTCTCTCTCTCTCTCTCTCTCTCTCTCTCTCAACTATACGTAGGGCCGGCCGTGAAAGTGTATAAGGCGCGCAACTATAGCCATCTTTTATTTTTATTTTTCTTTTGGCGCAAGCGGCACTGGGATAGATCAGTTCGGCAATTACATAATTTTTCTCCGTATATATATATACATATACAAATTTTTTTGATGGAAAATATACTCATTTTAATCACATAATATGTGCTGCGCGCATATGTTATATAAGCAAAATTCTGGAGGTGTTTTGCTTTGACAAAATCCTTTTTGGAAATTAGTATTTAACCCAATATTAAGTTCGGAAATGGTTTTTTCCCAATATTCTGTGTAATTTTTCATGATTGCTCTTATTGAATGCCAAAAATATATATATGTATTGTATTTGCTTTAGCGTCTAGTCCTCGCTAATACGTATTGCATTTGCCTTAGCGTCTAGTCCTCGCTAATAATGGAAGATAAAATTAAAATATTCAATTTGTGATATAATAAATTAGATCAATAGAATAAAATATTTAGTAAAATAGAAAGCCAACTCCTTATATGCTAATAATAGTAAGAGAAGTGGACTGTTGCTTAGACAGTTGTGTTCGAATCATAAACTATATCAATACATGTAATATAATATAATAGCGTATTTTTAATACATAAATGTTATATTCATATTTAATAAGTTTCTTATAAATTATAAAATTTTATTAATAAAATTGGACGGGTAAAATACTACAATAAGAAGGTGTAACAATGAATACATTTTCATGTCTAATTAGTTTATTTTAATTAGGGTATAAAATTTTTTGCACCTGGGGGCATGTAATTTAGACAGATTAGACCGATTTTTTTAAAAGAATTTTGTGATAATAGTCGTAATTTCCTCCAATGTACCATATCATTGTGAACAAATGTAAAGAAACCTAACATTGAAACTTTATAAAAGAACCCGGGACAGTTATTTATAAGTAATTAGATGCGCAAAAGCAATGAGCAAACAAACGTATATGCACTCATTGAGAACGAAATTTTTAACCATACAATATTCATGTTAAAGTTATGAAATATTAATTAACTTAAAAAAGCAAGTGAAAAAAATATATAAAAGTTTATCAAATAATAATTGGTTTAGGGACCAAACCTAATTAATGACTTTAGAAAATATTACAATTTTATTTTTTTTAATTTCTCTTAGAGCATCCACAAGGGCAGTTGAGCATGAAAGGCTATACAAAAAAGTCTCACATCCCGAACACTAATATAATTCAGTTATGTTAATGAATTTAGCCAAACTCAACTTTATCATAAATTTATAGTGCGAAACAATGTTTTATCCCACCTTTCTTAACATTTACGCGTTCTATGATAAATATAGCTCAGTTATCTCTACTTAAATTATATTGTTGTGAATGTTCTTATTATATTAGTTATGGATCTTCAAAATAAAATACATTTTGTCCTCTAATGTTTTTTTTCAAATACTGCAAGTATTTGCTGACAATTACAAATATTTAGAACTACATTTTAGTCAACTATCTGATGTGCAAGTTGTATTTTGCTATTTTAAAATTGATGTGCAGTTGTATTTTGATATTTTAAAATAGTTGTGACATGTACTATTTAATGTGAGTCAAGACTTCATTTTATGTGTATTGAACGTAAAGGTTATAAAGGAATCTATCTCTATAATAAAAAAAGATGCTTATTTTAAATAGAAAATAATTATAAAAGATAAAGATGGTGGTGTTGTCCTTAGTGTAAAGGACACATTTTTTTTTATGATAATTTACAGGACAATCTTATATTTAAAGGACAAGGTTTTTGTTTGTAGGGCATTTGTTTATTTTAAGACTATTTTTAGACTTTTTTTTTGTTACCTACTTTGTCCTTCTATTTTTTGGCAAAGTTGTTATTGTGTCAAAGAATTTAAGTAAGTTAAAAACTCGTTATTTTAGGAGGTTGTTTTGTTATGATGTATTATATCATTTGCCGCCTGCAGTCGAACAATTGAAGGAAAGATTTTAATTATGTGATCAATGGAGATGTCTTTCGAAAGGAGAGTTCAGAGAGATGTAAGATGGGATTGTTAACACATCAAAGAAAGGTGTTGAAGGGAAGCATTTGGGCAACTGAACCCATTCTCATATTGCCCCTGATATTGCCTCCTCCGAAGGGAAGCATTGACACATCAAGGAGAGGTGCTAACATATGCCTATTTGTCATTTGGTTCAAATTGCTAAAAACTTGTATCAATTTTTTTTTCCTCATAAAATTTTCAAGCAGAAAATATCATCACTCTCTATAATAAATTAATGTAGCAAAATAGTGCATTGTTTCATCACTAATTATGAAATTACAGTTACATAGAATAACAGAAGTCGAGAGCCATTCTAATTAATGTTTCCTTTTTTCCCCTTAATATATTTGACAGGAAATTAAAAATATATAGTTTAATATGTTTGCGAAAAATTTAATTATAAAAACGCAACTTAATATGTCTACTATAAAAAATACATATTTCTTATCGTAGACATTTTCTAACATATTAATTCGTAGGCATTTTTCTATCCTTGTTAATTTTGCAAGCATTTGGCTAACAAGTACAAAATTTATTTAGTAGGCATTTTTCTAACATATTATTTTGTAGGCATATTAACTAACAACTACAATATTTTATTTTGTAGACATTTTTTAAGGACTCATATATATTGAAGTACTGATTTTTGTTTTATCATTGGTCCGAACGTAAGCATTCAAGTTGGTAAGTTTTTAATTTGTTTATTTATTTAGTTGACTTTATCGTTTCAGATCAAAAACTCCACTATTTTTAAATTTGACATTTTTTGAATTTATTTTTCATTCGACTTTTTTGAATTACTCTTGTGTTTATCATCTTTGTTTTGAATTTTTTATTATCTGTTTTTGAATTTGTTTGAATTTATTATCATTGACTTAATTGTGTAATTAATTTTATATTTAGTTTTGAGTATTTATCTATAAAAATGGTAGTTTTGGAATTCAACGTAATTAATTAAATAATTAAATAATTTGTGATTTGTGATTTGTCCTTCAAACTAATCTCTTAAAAAGAGTATCCTTTATTAAAAATAGAATGTGACATTTATCCTTTATAATAAAAGCCCCTTCTGAATGGTAAATTGATGAATTTTTGTATAAAAAATTGTAAAAATGATCTATATCATGAAATAAATCACATCCACCAAATTTTATCAAAAAGTTCAATTCAAAAGTAGGTGAGATGGTCATCAAAAATTTCAACAATCGAAATTGTGCATGTATATCAATTTTTCATTTCGACCACTTCTAGATTGAACTTTTAGATAATATGTCATGGAAGTGATGTAGTCATTATATAGATCATCCTTCAAATTTTCATAACAAAATTTATTTATTTACTCCTCCAAATGATTTCCTCTTAATAGCTCAGCTCTAAACTTGAATATGCCAATTTTTAACTAAATAAATAAATAGGAGCTTTTAAAATCCGGTCTTCTGAGTTGAAAAACTTTACAACGCATGGCACAATTTTTTTCTATTAAAGGATCTATGTGGATATTTTAAAAAAAAAGATTTATGTAGATATTTTTTTGTAGTATCTGCCCCTGGTGAACACTCAAATGCCGAGATACAATGCAGTAGATACTAATTTTCTGGATGGCGTATACCAATTTATGAAAAAATAATACAAGCACACGCCCTAAATATGAAGACAATGCAAATAAAGAAAGAAAGAAGCAATCATACCTGTTTTCAAACCCAAAGAATAAAACCAAAGATAATACTTTGAAAATCAAATCATTTCTTACAATGCCCATCTGATCTAAATTAGACAATACAAGGAAAGAAAGTTTGGAGAAGGGAAAAATTAATTCCCCATAAAAGGAAAAATAAAACTTGACAAATTGGCAATGTGCCATCGATATTCCACACATACATGATAATATTATCCAAGAAACCTAAGTATTATACTAATAATGCAAAAATAATTCCTCCAAATAAATAAACAAGCCACTGATAACCTACTTCTTTCCTCCTTTCTTTATATAAATTTCTTTTCATGTGATGTCAACTAATTGTGCAAATCATCATTCACTTCTGCAACTCTAACATCATCTTCTCATTCCTCTTCGTGAGCCTTTTGAATTCCAATCCAACGTGCGTAATCCACCCACCTGTTCAACCATTTCGCATATTCAAGTAAATCAGCCACCATTTTTCCCTTCTTTGGGGTGGGGGTGGGGGGGGGGGGGAGGGTCTTGCCCTCAAATCAGAAGTTAGTAGTTTCACATATAAGATCTCCAGATAATAGAATCTGTTCCGACTTTCAAGGTTTTTTGTCAGAGGTTTAGGAAAGGAATTAAAGTCACGTGACTCAAACTCTTGACATGATGTATGAATCTTTGTAAGTGAATTTACCAAATTAGGATATCCTGTGGACTGCAAAAACTTGAACAAATGAGCACTTAACGCAATATGACTTGTGATCCTGTTTTTGTAATCATTTGACTATGGCCCCTTTGCATACAGGGCATCTCAATGGATTACATCAAAACTTAAGTACTTTGACTTTGACTTTGAAATACACCCACATGCTGGGAACAAAGTCAAATGATCATGTAAACAGGGGCTAGTTCTAATACCGCATTAAGATTAAAGTGCAACGTTAAAAAATAAAAATGAGAGACTATTTTGTTGTAGGGGAAGTAGAGGAGAGGGGACATATATATATATATAGTAGTAGAATCTGAGGAAAGAGTTAAAACGAATACTTACAATAATGAACCCAAGAAGGTGTTGCCAGTGCGAACAGCAAAGCAAATAGCACTTAGAAAGAGCTTGTGTTGGTGTAGCAAGGGTTCTAACATCCTTTGTTCAATAACACCAGCAACTATTTGGTACCTGTTCCCCCACAAAAATATGTACCACCTTTTACGAAATGTAGTAGCAGTAGTAGTAGAGATGAATTTTATTACAAAATGTAGTAGAGATGATATAGAGTCCTCACTTTAAGAAAAAGGACGGACCATTTCCAAGGGTAAATGGATGAATTTTATTACAAAATGTAGTAGTCTAGAGATGATCTCCTTGATCAGATTATCTCCACCAAATTTCATCCCAATATTCAGTCTAGAAGTGCTGGTAATGAAAAATTGGATTTCAACCAACAGAACTTTTTATAATCATCTCATCTACCTCCAGCTGAATTTTTTTCATAAAATTTGGTGGAGATAGTCTACTCATATGGAGATCATCTCTACCAAATTCCATAAAAAATTCATCTATTTACCCAACAAAATGGTTGAACTTTTTTCTTAAGAAGATCGTCCTCTTTAGAGACGGGCTGATATACTTGTATAGAGTCCGTTTCTAGTACAGACCAGGCCTTTTTATGACTTTTTTTGTAATAAAAACATTGGGATGTTTTTTACGACGTAAAAAGGACCGGCACTTGAAAATTTCCGTACTTGTATATATATATTTATATAAAAGGGAAATATAAATGACAAACTAGACCAAAATGGAGATTCTTAAGCCATTTCAATAATACCAAGCAGCGGAAAATATGAAGGATTTTGCATTGATCCAATATCACATACCGGAGGTTGCTAGAGACTGCCATATAGACACCATAGGCAGCACTAGTGGATAATATAGGGACGTTCTCCACTTCTTCTGCAGCAGATTTGTCAACAGCCTTCCGTGCATTTATCAAGGCATTTGTAACAACCGTGCCAACCTGGACATTTATTCAATCAATTTTTTTGAGCAATTGAACAATGACACAAAACATTCATAAAATTTCTGGTAACAAAAATCAAGAGATACAAATATGAACCAAAGACGTGAAACTGAATAGAATTTACTACCAACAGAATGTTGTCAACAACCTTCAAAAATAAAAGTTGAGTAAAAGATAATGCTGAAAATACCAAACAGTAATCCAGCATGAAAACGCAGAAAATTAAACATAATTTGAATTCAAATTAGTTGAATGAAACCTCTATATTGGGCAATAAATTCTGGAACCAGACTTTTGGTGGAGTAATATGCCTTTGCATCAGCTCTAGGTTGTAAGAGACATTCTTACCTCTCAGTCACCTTCACTAAGCAAGTACAAACTCAGTGTTTTCCTTGCTATATTAGGTCAGTGCATGATCATTGTTGGTTACAAGAGGCAAAACATATAAGCTTCCAAATTCAATAAGAAGAAAATGAAACTTGCACGAAAAAGAGAAATCCGAGAGCAATTTAAATATCTTTGTCTCAAATTCTATGTAAACTTCTCTTTATTCAAGACACAAGGAACTCATTTTTCGTTAAAGAGCCGGTGAAACTCATGCCTTTCATGAGCCTCACAGTCGAGGAACAAGCTCCAGTTCAAATCTCGGACTCGTTTCTTGTCCCTCAGCCTCAGAAATGGAAAGCCCTGGAGATTGCTATCCATTATATAGGCATAATAGTTGGTTTTTTCACATTTATCAAACATTTTGGCAAGCTAGTTCGAGTTTACGGGGCATAATTTTGGCCTGGTTGGTGGAACTCAATTGATCCCTGCTACAATGAACCTTGAATTGTCTCAAGAGAAACACAAATATATTCAAACTATCACTACTGTTTCATTGATGTATACATGGTATTAAAGGTTAGGTAATGATTTAACCTGACCCAAGTCAGACTTGCTAAACAAAAAGAAAGGTTAGGTAATGGTGTATCAATATAAGCCCGTTACAACAAAGACTTGCTATTAAAGAAAAAATTAATGGAATAAGCTCTTGACAAGTAAAAAAGGAATTATAACAGATGTTGATCCTAAACCCGCCAACTTTTATAGAGGTAATAGTATCTTATACTATTTATGACATCTTCAGCATACCGCTCACAACATGTCGTATAATAAAGAATTGAAAAGGAAAAGAAAGTGGCAATGCAAAACCATGTGTACATTACATGACAAAGTTCCACATGCATTACATAGCAGGATGAATAAATAGTTTATATTTTTCAAACATTCGATATTATGTTTATACACTGCAATGTATAAACTAGTTCCAGCAAGCATATAAATGACAGAACAGTTCCATCTGATAGGAGATAGCAAACAAAACATGTCAGGGACAATAATAAAAATAAGTGAAACAATAATGGACAGCAAAAGGGTATTGATAAAATTGCTAGGGAAAAGAATATCAGGTACCAGTGATGAGGTGGTCCCAACAGCAAAAAGCTTTGATCCATTACGCTGAGAAAACAAATACAGATAATATGAGGTATGTAGTGACATGTTTAACGATGAATGTGCATTTTTATCAGAACAAGTGCAAGCAAGCAAAGAAAAATCTCTGTACCACTATAGCACCTATCCTCTGTAACAATGAATATGATGTTCCAGCCATAGCAACCTACAATCAGGATTAAGGACCAAAAAACTAACTGCTAAATTTTCACCATTTATATACAATCTTCACAAAAGCTTAAATCCAAATTCAGCAAAGACAATAAAAAAAAACCTGGAACGCATTATCGGGACATCCATAAAAGAACTTAGCAATAGGTCCAGCACTGAGTGAAATAGCTGGGCGGAGTGAAACAGTAGGAGCAGGAAGCCAGACGAGCATGAAATCTGCAATTATGGCCATCACCTAAACACACAAACAAATTTAAATTTCGGGCTATCAAAAGAAAGGCCAACATTGGGCATTTGGGCTAAAGAAAAAAAAATCTTCGAAATTAGTTTCTGGGAACCTATGTGATCAAGAAACGCTATAGATGGAAAATATGATATGTTGGATATTTTCCACGGAAAGAAGTGTAATTAAACACATCCCTACGGAAAATGATGGAAGAAAATACTTTCTTTCTGTGGCGTGAACAGGATGAACCCACATGAGCAGTCAAAAGGAATGCCCCTTTATAAATTCCTGTGAGCTATAACCATATGGAACTAAGAATTGGTCATGTAAAAAGTAAATCAAGAACAAAAAGAAGGTGAACAACATGATACTAAAGGATCAAAAATCCTCCAATTATGAGACTTATAGTTGTGAATTGACCTTAATTATGGAAATAAAAAAGGATTAATGTAAGCAACTGATTCTATAAATGAATGGTAAAGTTTAACATACCACATCTGCAAAAACAATTTCCAGCTCATTAAAGAAATTTTCCCTGCGACGTTCATACTCTGCAGCAGTCTGGAGAAACATGTCAAATAATAGATGATTATGTTATTAGAGTAATCTTCTACAACGAGAATAAAACAACAGAAATTTGAGAAGAGAGAGAATCCTAAAAATATGAAAATACAAGCACAACTGCAGGCAGGCAGACAAGTAAGCCAGTTTAGACTTGCAAGCATTCAGCTTGCAACTTTATTAGCAATAAGCGAAGAAGTACATTTATGCGTGAACATGGCAGCCTAGTTCTGTAGTTATCTTTAATGTAATAAAAGCAAACCTTTGCACCTACTTTCAAGGATAGTTCTGACAGTAAATGTGACGTATTTCATTTTTTTTTAAAGGGAGATCTAAGTCTCTCCCTTTAACTACAAACAAAGAAAACCTCACCACAACACCCTCCCCCTGGTGAGACTCTAACCTGGGATCTCTCCCAGGTCCTAGTGGGCACCTCCCCAACTAGGCTAACCCCACTTGCTCAATATTTCATTGACTACCCATTATCTTTCAATTAATTAATGAGAACGCCTGTCAAAATTGTTAATTGAATTAACCACATTCTTTTAACTCCGTGTAACTTATTTCAATCCGAGTTCCTACTAGCCATCTTGGTATGACAAATTATCTATCTGCATCTTCCAACATATGTATATATACAATTATATTTACACATATGTATACAGATAACAGATCCACTGATTATCCTTTTTAAAAGGAAACACAAACACCTCTCTTGTCCACATGATTGTTGACAGTTCTAATACACTTGGAAGTTATTTCAGTTTATCTCATTGTGTACAACTGGTGTCCTGAATCTTTTATTTTCTTTGCCCGTCATTGGAATAAATTTGACAACCAAACTTCATGACAAATCAGAGGAGGTACGTGTGTTACTTCTCGCAAATCTATACTACACATTATTACAGTTTTTATTTTAGTTTATTCAAAGTGTTGTCTTCTCAATTGCACAAGCATCGCATAAGCCACATCTTCCCTTTTTTCAAATGTCAACTGCCGATAAGAAAATATCATATCAACAAATGTCTTGCAAATTATATCATTTTTATTTATATCTAATATCTACTAGTAATTCACTTAATTTATATTACTAACCTAAGCCTATACCTACTCATCCA
The DNA here is from genome assembly GCA_021464415.1 of Lonicera japonica. Lineage (NCBI taxonomy): Eukaryota > Viridiplantae > Streptophyta > Magnoliopsida > Dipsacales > Caprifoliaceae > Lonicera > Lonicera japonica. The sequence goes on from CM038464.1 coordinate 62,630,309, forward strand.
ATATCTTTTCGCTGGAAGCATTTCTCTATGGTTTAAACATTTTAATACAAATGCTAATTTAGTTCTTCTCCAAAAGAAACTGCATGAATAGCCAAGCAAAATTTGCAATGGAATCTCTTCTTAGATATACCTGATAATGTTAGTCATAACTGCTTATCCACTTGAAATTGAAAACACAAGGTTTCCTGCAAAGGCTTCAAGCCAACTTACTTAGATAGGATATTCTCTTCTCACTCATCCAGTATCCTTCAGCTTGCATTGTTAAAACATATTATGAAACCAGATACAAATTTCTTGAGCTAAAGTATTCCAAGATCTTCTTCTTACAAATTAATTGCTTCAAGGTTGACGTTCAATTCCTCGCTTAAACACATTTTTCCATTTCTTCCAAAGCATGACTGGAGAGCTCAACATGATATAATATAGAACTTTGGTCTAGGTGCTACTAAAAAGTCTAAATAATCAATCTTGACCACCCATTGTGATCAATCTCTCCAACACTAAGTCAACATTAAGATTGCAATGACCATACAATTAGTTCTTAAGATCTCAAGAAGTAGTAATAATTCAGTAAAAGCACACATACTTAAACATATTCCATGTTCAGAATTCAATCAGAACTCTCTTTGACCACCGAGTCTACATGTGTGTGTATACACAAATGGAAATAGAATATTACAACACACATAAGATTCAAGTCAACTGCTTTCGGTAGTTACAAATACATTTTCAACGAAATGGCAATTGAAGGACACTTCCTTCCCCAAAATGACAAAATCATGATATATTGCACATCAAATCAACAATCAAATGATCAATCAACCCCACATATTGTACATTTCCCAAATTTCACATATAGATTGTCAAATGGGAATATAAGATTCCACCACACATAAGATTCAGTTCAACTCCTTTCTATATTTCCAAAGGTATAATCAGTTTTCAATAAGATGGCAATTGAAGGGCATTTCTTGATTTCTTCCTTCCCCAAATGACAAAATCATGACATTGCACGTCACACAACACATTGTTGAGAAAGTTCAATACTTCTATGACTTTTTAATTTATTTTTCTGTATTTTATTTTTCCTCTTGATATTTATTTATATATTATCAAATCAAATGCATTTGACTTCTTTCACTGCTTTGTTCCGATTCCGTTGGCACAACACACGCATCTACGATCAATCAACCACACAAACATTGTACATTGCCCCTAAAAGTTCAGATACAGATCCAAAGGTCAACTCAAATAGAGATCCAAATTTACCTTAGTGAATATCCCAACGCCACACTCCATGGCGACTTTGGCCAAAAAGAGATCATCAGCCAACAACCTCTCTCTAAATCCACCGAACTGAAGCAACCACCGGAACAACCCCGACTTCTCAAGCTCCAAATACCTTTCAACGATGGATCCTGGAATCCTACCAGACTCAATCGCCTTCGCCAAGTCATTCGGCAGACTATCCAACGACCTTCCGATCTTCGCCAATGCCAGAATCCCCTCGTTCTCGCTCTCGTTCTCATTACCGTCTCCATCTCCGTTTCCACCTCCGCTAGTTCCCCCGCCGGAGATGCCTCCGTTGCCGCCTCCGCCGGAGAAGGTCAAGACGGGGAGGATGCGGCGGGAGTGATGGCTGAGGGAGAGGAGAGCGGTTGTAGTGGTGATGTGGAGGTGTAGTAGGGTGGGTGGTGGAAAGAAGAGAGATGGACGGTGAGGATTGAGTTTGGGGGAACGTGAGGCGGAGGGAGTGAAGTTGGCGGTGGCGATCGACATCGGGGAGCGGGGGTCTCCTCCTCGTCGTCGTCGTCGTCGTCGTCGAAGTTTAGTTGTTGGGGGTAGATTTTTGTGCGGGGACGTTGGATGCGGACACCAACTCCAATAGTGGTCTTACGGTCAAACCGAATTATATTAATCCAAAAAAATTAAAACACAATGAAATTACACACCAAATCGAATAAGTTCAAGGAAAATTTTACTTACATCATCAAAATAATTTAAAATCACGTAAAATAAAAAAAATATAAAAATAAGCTAACTCATACCTCATTTTTTTTTGGTAAATTTAAAATAAAATTAAGAAAAGTGTGTGATATTTTAAGTAAAAATATAATATTTAAATTGTGATAAAACTAAAGTAAAATTAAGGAATGTGTGTGTATTTTGTCGCAAATACTGGCTCAAAACTTTCTTCGCACAGAACCAACAGATTTATCATGTGGCTCATTCATAATTAGGTTTATCCTCATATATATATATATATATACATATAAATATATACATAGATAATGAAGCATTTTTTTTTATCAAAAAAGAGAAGAAGAAGAAGAAGATGAAAAACTTAAAGATTATCTAAAGCAATCAAATATCTATATTGATAATGAAGCATTGGTATTGATTATGTATATATATTCATCTTTTCCTTCCTTCAAAGCTTGTAAAAAGAGTTCCATTCTATAAAAGATCGTTTTGGACATGGAGGAATATGCACAAAAGGATACAATGAGTAACAATATCAACCAAACATTGGAATAATAGTAAGACAATACCGAACGTGAGGTATCATTGTGGAGGGATGTCTTGCCGATTAAATTGTATATAAGTAAACTATTTCTTGCCGAACATGTACTTAGACAAACATTTGGTTGGTAGACGGCGAGTTTTAAGATCGACATCGTTTAATATGTTTTTTTGGAGCGGGGGTCTCCTCAAAGTTTCAAAATAAATCCTCCAAACAAAACCAATATCTCAATTTTATGCTCAAGTTAATATATTATTAGTTGTTGAACCTCGTCCATTAACAAAAAAAGAAAGTAATAATATACCATAAGCAAACTCAAAAACTAATTAAACCATAATTTAGCGCTTGTACTTAATACAAAATCTAGGTACCAAAAAAATTTTAGTGTTACCAAATCAAAAAACTAATTAAACCATAATCTAAGTGCTAGATTCTACAAAAAAATATTTTCATTGTTTTTACCAAGTCAAAAAACTAATTAAACCAACATATCCAAACGTTTACACGCAACGTCACTTCATGCTTTGTGTTGAGACGCAACTTTTACACCTCTTAGGCCGTATGGACTGTGTTGGTTGTGCTGCAAATTCACGTTCTTCAATTTTTGTTTTTGCAGCTTCTTCTTGATGTTCATCTTCACTTATTATCTTTGCCGCTTCATGTTCATTTTCACTAGTTTCTTGATTACTTTCTTCTCTATTGCGATTATCTCCACTACCTTCTTAATTACTTTGTTCTCCACAATGGTTATCTTCCTCTTCAACCATAGCCTTTCCGTTCTATCTAACATAGTTAGCGCGGTCTTTAGAATAAACTTATAATTGAAGACGAATTATATTAATCCAAAAAAAAAATAACACACAACTAATAAGAAATTGATTGAATTAAACACCAAATCGAATTTAGCATATAATTTTTTTAGTTTGTTTTTTCTAAATTCAACACATATGATTTATAAGGTTAAAATGTATAATGCACGTCTCTCTAGATTTAGATTATATTTCCAAATAGGTGATAGTATCAAAAAATCATAAATTACATTTAAAAATGATATTAAAACAGCGGAACAAAATACCCACCAAAATCTTTATACCTTTTATTTAAAATTTTACATATGAACCACAATAATCAAAACCAACTTAATCCTATTTATATTTCTATCTATAATTTCATTTATATTTTCATTTCAAAAAATTGAAACCCAAAAAACCCTACAAAATAAAAATAGTGAAACACTTATGAAGGAAACGGAGGAATGAGAGGAGGAGGATGAGCGGCAAAGAGCAGAGAGTGAAACTAAAAGAGTGAATGTTAAAAAGAGAGAAATAATGTTAACTTATGGATGAATCTCAGTCTAAAAGTATATGATGGAAATATTGGATAAATTATAGTAAAAAAACGTGAAAGTGAGAGAGAGAGAGAAAAGAACCTTTAAAAAAAATCTTAATTTAATTATTTAAAGAATGTTTTATTTTGTGTTCTTTTTATAGTAAAATTTAGTATGTATTTAATGTTAAGAACTTTTTCTTATTGATTACAGTAATTTTCAAAAAATTTAGTGGTGTAAGTAGAATGCTTAATTCAAGAGTTAATTATTTTCATTTATAACATATTTAACATGTGTCTTAAAAACACATGACAAATACTTAAATTATAGGAAAAAAAAGTGCATTTATGTTAACACTACAAGATTTAATTATATTATAAATGTTAACCCTACTCAAAAATTAGTTTATATTTTTTTTGACTAAAAAGTTAAAGTAAGTATAGAGTTATTATTTAATCTAACCAAAATAAGTATTATTTTCACAATTTATTTTTAAATAAAAAATATATGAAAATTGAACCAAATACTTTAGTTCGAGTCTAGGTTTGGAAGATTTAGAAACTGAAACCGAATTTTCAAATTTAGTTTGGGTTTGAGTCTCCCTAATTTCCACCACATGATTGAAACCGAAAACACTCCTAACTTCCAATTAGGGGTGGGTTCAATACGTCATTGAAAAACTTCCGTACCAAAAATTTAGTATAAGCAAATTTATTACTATTACCGTACCAAATTATTCGGTTGGTAACATTGAAAAAAAAAGGGGGCACAAGTTTAACCACATCCATTTTCAAACTGTCAAAACACATTAGAAGAGCAATGTGTGTAAAGAAATATGAACAAAAAGCTCCATTACTTTGTTATCTTCTTAAAAAAAATGGGAATAATGACATTTAGTTTTTATTTTACCACTCATGAAAAATGAAGGTGTATTTAATTATCGGCAATTTAGTAGAATTGCAACATTAATATTTTCATTTCGGTACTATTTGGCAATTTGGATATTTGATTATAGGGTGGTATTTTATGACCTTCTCCCTTTTTACAATTAATACCTTACTGCCATTTTAGTTTTTGGTTGTTTTTCTATTGTAGGCTCAAGTCTAATCTCTTCAAGTAAACTTGCATTGCACTAGTTATGATTATTAAACCAAACATACTTTAATTATATGTATGGTTATTCTATTTTATTTCCAACTATTGCATAAATCCAATAAATGTTTATTTTGGTGGTTTAAATCTGTGTGTATGCATGTAGATTAACATCCAACAAACTCATAAAATAAAATAAAATAAAATAAAAAGGAAGAAGAAGAGGTGATTGGTATTTTGGAGTATAGATATTTTGTTAGTTTGGTACATATCGATCATTGATATTTGGTACAGTTATTTTGGCAGTTTGGTACACATTGGTAATTAATTTTTGGTTAAAAAAATTAAAATATATATATATAATTATTTTGGTACACTACGAACCATACCTTATGCTATTAGTGCAGTACAATTATTGATTTATACTGTATCAATTATCAGAATTTGATACAAATTGATAATAGTACGGTGTGTTAGGGCATTTTTTGTACAAAATTCCACCCCTGGGACTTGTTTCCCATTTGAGGATATGAAAAAATCGTATCTAAAGAGGAGTTTTTCAATCCTCTCCTCTTATTTTTCTCTTATTTGAGTGTTTAGAATTGATTTATACTAAATATTTATAAAAACTATAAATTTGTACTTTTATTTTATGACCTGTAAATATTTGCAAACCCCTATACTTCTCTTTATATTTGAGAATAGATTTAGGAACTCGTCAAATATAAGGAAAATATGGGACGGTTCCAGTGAAATTTTAAATGATTTCTCCCCTAAGTTTAAAATTTTGGGAGAAGTTTGATTAAGGATTTGGTGTTGCTCTAATAAGATCATCTGCAATATAAAACGAATGTTGCTCTAATAAGATCATCTACAATATAAAACAAAAAAGCTAAATTTGACATGAAAGATACTCCATCGCAAGGCCAAAAAACTATTTAGTTAGACGATTCAATGAATATTGTCTGAGTCTAACATATGTCGGACGATATATATTATATCGCTTGAAACAAAATTATGTTGTGGGACGATACTCTTTGTCGTCTAAAGCTCATTTCTGGGACAATATAGTTTCCCGATATTAACTTTTTTGAATGATTTTTTTTTTGGAGTGAGAGCTCAGAGAATGTGGAGTGAGACAATATTCAATATATCGCCGGGAGTTCATTTACCTCTGATGCATTACAATTTATTTCATGTTAACAGGGTAAAATTTGTAGGCAGTTGGTTTAGTTTCGAAGTAAATGATTTTGTTTACAAAAATAAGAGTAAATGATTAAGATTTTAATAGACAATCACTTGTAAATAAATGTTTGTTAGAGGTGGATATTATTTTGACATCTGAAACATGTAATTTTAAGTTGCCATACAAATTCACAACTTTGCATTAGAGTAATTTCCTTCATCCCTTCTAGCAAATATGAAACATGCGATTTTAAGCTAACTGTACGGATTTACTACTTTACTTTAGAGTAATTTCCTGCAGTCTAGCGAAGACGGATGCTCGTTAGTCATCCATTTAAACTCAGTTAACCAAATGTCCAGAGCATTTTGAAGAAAAGTAGCAAACAAAAAAAAAATTCAAAATTGTTCCATTATGGATTTACGTGCTAATTCGAAGAGTCTTTTTTACTATGCATATAATTGCGACTCCAAGAAATTCTTAAAATTCTCTACTGCGCCATTTGCTTTGCCTGAAGAAGAGGGAAAAAGTTGCATAGAATCTTGAAAATGATGGAAGTTTTGACAATCTTGATATCTTCTACCTGGATTATAATTAGTCCATGAGGTTTTAAGAACTCTCGGATGAGGACAATAACGTATTGTTTCATAAATTTTCAAGATTAGACTGCGATGTTTTCCCTCTTCTTCAAGCGGAGCAAATAACGAAGCAACAAAGATTTGTTATATATATCATTTGCGTCGTACATGCATGATGCGTAAAGGAGAGCCATATTGAAATTCGTACTGTGGTTTAGGAGCAATTTTTGCAATTTTATGTTGCATCTTATTTTTATCCAATCGATAGATGCATTGGAGATGCTCTAAAGGAAACAGACCCTCTGCACATGAATCCGAATCAAAACAGATTGGACCAAACCCAAGGCATTGCTTGGCAACCCAATCCGCCACACAATTTGTCATCCTATCATGGTTTTAATTATCCATCAAAACAGCTCCGAATTCCCACAGTGGGAACAAGAGCTGCATTATCATTCTCCTCTGAAATACAAGACAAGCCAGCTCTAACACAAATCAAACAGGCCTCTCAAATCGCCATAGCCTCTGCAACAGCATTAATCTCGAGGGAGCCAAAAAACCTATTGCCAAAAGCTTGCAAGATCCCCAAAGAATCTCGCAAAACACAAGTGATAACAGATCTACCTGATCTAAAAGTTGCGTTACACTAAGTTTTCAAACCATCCGAAACTGGGGCAATCCAACCAACAGACTCCCTCATGGGTCAAACAGAAATCACATCACCTGAATTTGCCTTATAGAAATCCCTGAACCCCTTCATAGAATTTTCGGCAACCTCTAGAGCATTAAGAGGAGTCACATGAACAATGAACTTGTTCCTCACATTCCAAATGCAACAACAAACAAAAGCACATAAACAGAAGCTTTGAGAGAATTAAAATTTGAACAAAATGATGAAACCCACTCCAAAGCTAGCTGCTAAGGCACTGCCAAGAAGTAAAATGATTCAAATCACAAATCCTCCATACTCTTAACAACCCAATGACATCTGAATAATATGTGCTCCACAAATTGACTATTATCCTTCATGTTCAACACTCCCAATTCAAGCTCTGTGACAATCTTGTGTAGAATATTAAAGACAGAATTATCAAATTAAAGAATAACTTTTAACTGTAATGCCCGCAGGGACTTGAAATTTTAGAACAACAGTAGTTAAATGCGTAACTTGAGGAACATGATAATGACAATAACAATATAAATTCTGAAAACAAAACATCTATTTTCAATTGATACACACTTAATTGACCCATGAACTTCACCCGTTTTGGAAAAACTTACTTCCTCCAATTTAGAACAACATAAAAAATAATCCACAGACCACAAAAATAATCCAAAGAAACAAATAACAAAATACTGTTTAAGCTAATTCTAATTGGCCAATTCTTTTGACTCGGATACGGATCCAGATTGGGACCCTTCAGTGTTATTATCTTTTGGGGCTAGAGCATTACTTGGGGAATTATCTTCCGGTGGGGCTGGAGCATAATTTGGGTGTAAGTTATTAACCAAAATATTATGGAAATTTGGATCATTATTGTTCAAAATAATATCCGAAATTTGTTCTTGGGGATCATCAGTCAAGATATATTCAAACTCAAGGTGATTATCAGGCAAGAGGGTATCCAATTCCATTAGGGGATTGGGATAATCAGAAGAGGAGTAACCAAGATCAATTCCCCAAACATCTTCTTTTATGCACCTTGACCTCATAATGTCCTCCTGTCCATATTGAGCTGAATGATGAGTATTATTTGAAGCTGGTCGAGCCGGAAGATGAGTAGGATACGAATGACTATATGATGCTGGTTGAGCTGAATGATGATTAGGATCCAGGTGGCTATATGAAGTGGGTCCAGCCGAATAATAATTAGGATCTGGGTGACTATATGACGAGGATTGAGCCAAACGAAGATTAGGATCTGTGTGACTATAAGAAATGGGTTCAGGCGAATGATTAGGAATGCAAGTGTCCACAGTAGAGGGATAATCCTTGAATGGAGGGATTTGAGATAGAGCCAAATCGATATCAGAGGAAAAATAGTCATTGGATGGGTTGTTAGTTAGTATATTTGCGTCACCAATTTGATTGAGATTGTTGCTCATTTCTATGTGATTATCCTTGTTCCTCTTGACAGGCTCAACATCTTCGTCATCATCATCTCTTTGTTCGGCTCTCCTCGACCTACCCACTGCTCTATAATAAATCCGACACAAAACCCAATCATCCAACTGCACAAAAAAATAAAATGGACCAATTATGAATGAAGAGCAATGCTAAACATATTCGATTTCTGTACAAACTTTCAATACAATATGATATGGCACCAATTAAATGGACGAAAAGATAGACAACATTAAACGTGTGGCATCACCAATTCATTTGATTAAAGGCATATCAATTTATACAAAAAAGTTTGTATAAAACTTGAGCATGAGGACAATCAAGTTTCGAAGTAAAAGATAATTAATTTCAAGTAAATTTTGTTACCCTCGTGTCATCAGGAGACATCTTGACTCTAGCTGGACCACCTTTGACTCTAAACTCATGCATAATCCAATTGGTCTTGTCTCCTTTGGGAGGTTTTCCTTCATAGTAAGTCAGTGTTCTCTTATGACCAATGATTTTGCCCCTATGTTCCACCTTCCTCTCAGCTGCATTGGCCTTCCAATAACCATTACCGGCTGCTCGATTTGGTCGTCCCCCGTTTTTGTACTTTCGGTCCCGTGGAGTAAAGAAGTACATCTCTTTTTCTTCCATCATATCATGACATTCTGCAAGTTAAAGAAGTCAAATGCGTGATAAAAGCTCAAATCTAACAAGAATATAATAAGATCATCCCCCCAAAAAAAAAAAAAGCACCATCTAAAGAATCCTGGTTATAATACGGAGTGAATGACATAAACATGAGTCCTATCATATAAATTACATTACTGAAATTTAGTATAGAGCCTTCTCTTGTAAATTGTCTCACTCCCCTTGCAATTTGCAGTAATTTTACATATTGGAGACAGAAATTCCAAGGTTGAAACAGTAATTGTTTGATAAATGCTCTCCTGTCCCAAAGTAACAACTTCAGTTTGACATTAACACTTTCCTAATGATGCATTAAACCAAGAATCCCTCCACTCCTGCCAAAGCTCCGAGTGAACCCGAAATAGGCTATGGACTTTTCTTATTGGGCGCCTGGTGAGTGCGTTTAGATCTGCGAAGGCAATCGCTTGGATGTTCCCCTAACATATCAAAACTCTAGTCAAAATTTCCACTTTTTGAAAAAAAAAAATTGTAATATCTCCATATCATATTAACTATTAAGTTTATGAATCTGTGCAAGTCAGATTGCTGCTCTCATGTAAAAATCAAATGTAACAAAGTAAATGACATGAATATAACGACACCAATTCAAGAAATATGCGCACTAAACCAGGGGGAAATAACAAACAAGTAATATCCAAGTTCAAAGTAGAACTCCTTCCTTTAGAAACCAAAATGTATATTACCGGAATAGGGTTGTATCCCAATTTCCCCAAATTGGGTTCTTTCCTGCTCCTTAACATTAATTCATTGAACCATATTTCTTAGCTTTATTTCTACATATATAACAAAGTTCGATCAGTTCAAGTAGTCCAGCATAAATCATTCAATCAAGGGCTAAAATAATAATTTCAGTTTTCCCCTTTTCCCTACACAATGATCACTAGCGCAATCTGATATATACTCCCATATTTCAAGAGTAAGTAGAATCCAAAAACTTCCAGACATTCTCAGCAAATTTAAATGGATTATCGTCCTAAAAGAAAATCTATCAAGAAGTTTATAAATAATTGCCAACACAGACCAATCAAAAACAATTAATAATAAAATCAAGAAACACTAACACGTACGTCAAATAACACTCATGCATACATAAAAAAAAAAAAAAAAAAAAAAAAAAAAAAAAAAAAAAAAAAACACAAACATAATCACATTATACTTATACACATATCAAGAAAGAACAAGAAAACAAAGAGGTGAGAGAAGGGGGGGGGGACCTGCAAGCTGCCGAGGGTGGTAACGATAGAGTTCGACCTCTCGAATGCGATCGCAAGGGATAGGACGGTTCGAGAATCTTGTTCCACAAGTAATGAAGTATTTCATGATCATAGGGGCAAAATTTGTACCCAAGTGGAACCTTTCTGATCTCATTGCCATTGTTAGTTTGAAGTTGGTGTACTATAAGAGGCGGCTGTGGTTGCCATTGCTGCTGATCATCTTCTTCTTCTTGCTTGATTATTATTGTTATTAATAATCTTCGCCATTTATTGGACTCTTTCTTTCTTTTTTTCTAACACTCCGCCTCAATTTTCTCCACTGATTTCTCTCTCTATCTCCAGTAGAATTCTACTTGAAAACCGATTTATTTATATCTGATAGGAGAGCTTCTTTTCTGTTTCTTTTTTTCTATTTATCTATCTATTTAAAATATCTGATGATAAGATTTACTTCAACTAATTAATATACTTTTTTAAAAGATATATTGGCTAATTATTATTAAGTATAACTTCGATCTTTTCTTTTTTTTTCATATTTATTTTCACCTCCTTTACAGTGAAACGGTACATATATATTGCCCAAAAACTGAAACCAAATGCAGAATTGGATAACCGGATTTTGAAAACAAATTTATTGTATGTTGATAATTATCAAAAGTTGTGTGGGTATATATATATATATATTTTTATAACTGTGGGTATATACAGTGGCATACGGGATTTTTACTCATGGGTGCGCAATTTGAATAAACTCAAAAGTCAAAATAGTAATAATATAAATATGGAATTCTTACATTAACAAAAGTATTAAAATAAAGAAGTTACTTACAACAATCCTCTCCAAGATTTCATATTTTATTTTGAAAACGATGGATTGGTAAAACTCACGCCTACATTTTAAGGACCGATGATGAACTTGTTCTTATTTTGCTATAATATCTCTTCATTCTAAACTCGACCCTATAAATTCAACATTTATTAAATTAATAACTAATAATTAAACATAAATCAATTAAACAATTAATATACAATTAACTAAATAGTCTAATAATATAAAATTATTCAATTATTCAAGAAATACATAATTAACTGTATTTGTATTACTCACAATATTCACAATATAAAATTAGTTTAATAATATACTAAAATCAAGTTAGGGCCACAAAAAATACAATAAATCACGATAAAATCATCTGAGATTCTTATCTCAACAAGCACGAAACAACAACATCAATCATCAAATCAAATAAAGGGAATAGATTATAGATCTAAGAATTTAACAATGAATTCCTTAACACAAAAATCTAATCTCAATCAAAAAATCGAGAATCGATCGGTGATGAGTGGCTTGGTCGGTGTTTCGTTGGGTGGTCGCCGGCCGGTCAGCGTTGTGAAATGCGGAGCAGAAAAAAAAAATGAGAGAAACAAGGGTCTGCATGGCAATATAAAAAGGGAGAGTTGGTGTCAGGAGCTCTCCTCCTAATTCTCAAAAGCCCTTCAACTTGTATTTTTTACAATTACATACCCTCAACTATAAATTTATGCATATAAGTCCCTATTTTTATTTTTTTATTTTTTAAAAAAAATTGCCGAAATCGTCGGCTCCACCCAACTAATCCCACGAGGTTATGGCACTTATCGATTAAGCGATGCTCCAGTGGCTCCAAGAATCTTGACACAGCAAGAAATCGAATTTGAAATCGTGCGCCTAACTACACAATTTTAAGTACGCCCTTTACATCAAAGGCAACCCCTTGGGGTTGGGTGTATATATTTATTGGTATTTATTTAAAGTTAAATGGATGAAAAATAATCATATATTTGTGTTATCTTAAATCATGCACTAGGTCATAATCATGCTAAATGTACTATTAATCATTCAAAAAATATCTTAAATCTGAACTACTTAATTATATATCTCTTATTATATAGATATTATTTTTTTTAGCTAATTTTAATTTTATCATATAATATAAAAGTTACTTTTAAAACGTAAAATACATAGGTAACTATCCAAATTTATCTTGATAACAAAGAATCTATATCTGACAATTATCCCTCTTTTTTTAGTACAAGTGGTTACGGGTACGCTTAATGACCACGAATACGTCTAGTGTTCGATCTTGGGAGAGGAGAGTGCTTTCTTAGTTCCAACTTAGATTTTACCACTTGATATGCGCAACCAAAGACAATTATCCTTTTTTGACATACCAAGCATTAATTTTTCTTTTGCATGAAAAGAGTAACATGTAATAATGTATTATAATATGGTATGTACTGATTTCAATTAAATTATTTTTTTATTGAATAATATATATCAGTTACCATATTAGGAAAAGAGAGTTCCAAGTCTTAATCAAAGAGGAAGTTTACTGGAATCCAAACGTACATTTCTTTCCTAGAACTCAAAATGAAATGAGCCCTTGATTTGTAGTACGTCGATCTCCAAAAAGAATAATGGATTCTTAATACCGATGAATGGAGTATCAATATTTTAAAAATGGCTAACGTCTCAATGCATTGCTCACATGATGGCTTGTACATTCTCGGAATGTACTATTCATTAATATCATCAGTATGATTATCCGGTAAATGAAATTTGTAAGACCGCAATTTTCCTTATTACTGTCATCCATTTTGAAGGACATGACATGAAATGGCTTCAGCACCTACTTATAGTGAATGCAATTATACTTCAACAACCAATATGGCACCACAATTCATACTGAAAAGAAACAGCCAATTAAAGAGTGAAAGACTAAAAGACCAAATAACAAACCATCGTCCATGACAACAAATAAGGGTGAATTATGCAATTCACACTTCAGTTTTCTGAAAAACACTTTCGTAATATAAATTAATTGGTCTGCTGCTCGACGAAAAATTTCTTCTCTTTCAAGCTCTCAACAGTTTCTTTGATGCTTTCCTCAAGGGGAATGTAGTTGATGCCCAAGCTTTTTGATCTCTCTTTCGACACTTGGTACTTTGAAACAAATGGCGTCTCATCAGCACTCCTGCATCAGTTACCCCCCAAAAAATGAAATGAATGATCATTAAGATAAATATTTGTCTCGCTCCGGAGATTTATAGACGTAACATAAAACACAAAATCAATAAGGAAAATATGGGTAAGTTTGGTTTATCAACTCCAGTCAATTCAAATGCATTCTGATTTCCAAGGATACAACTTATTTTGTATTATGAGATTTGTTGCATTGATTATGTCCCAAAAAGGGAAACGAGACTGTTAATTTGAGACATTCCAGAAAGGAAAACGGAACTATCAATTTGAGACCCAGGGAGTAGTAATCTAATACCCTCGATGTAATTTTTTGTACATTCATTAGTGTTTTCTCCTTGGTAATTTTCCTAACTCTTTTATTTCAAATTTTCTCTATGTCAAGGCTTACACCTGATTCTACCTCGAGGTTTACGCTTCTCCTCTTCAAGGCAAAACGCCTCGAACCCACCTTTGGCTTTTTAAAACATTGCAAAGGACCAAAAGTTATATCTGAATATTTGGAACTTAAAAAATTCTGGACTTATTGCAACTTGCATCATATGACGACATAATGTTGCAGGCAGTAAAATTATCGGTAATCTATGCATACTGCAATGTGACATGAAGTTACACCAACCAAGGATGAAAATTAATCTTTTATTTGACTTGAACAAACTTACTTCTCTGGAAGTTGAAATGAAGGATAAAGCTTGTGTAATAGCTGAACAAGTTCTGAATAGTGAGCTACAGTTTCAACCAAACAATATCTTCCGGAGGCAGAAGGGACCTCAAATGCTAGAATATGCGCATTGGCAACATCCTTAACATTAACCCATCCCATAGCAGCATTTGGAAATGTTTTTGATCCTGCATTACATTACGTAAATTGGATAAACAGTGCCGCATATCAGCACGATGAAAACCAAATATATTAGTTGCTGCTCCAAGAAAATTATATGATACTATGTTATATATTAGACAAAGGAAAAGAGAGGGTTAGCAACTTACCATCCTGAGCCAATGAAAAGGAAAAGACTATGTTATAAGAAAAGCGTTAAAAGAAGGGGTAGTGGGCCAGATCAAGATACTTTGATTGCACGTTTACATGAATGTTTTCATCATATGGTACTGGAATGATAGGTCGGTAGCTTATTAACATTTTTAACAGTATTATACGCTAATCAACTCATTGAAAGCAAATAAATACCAGCATCTATGAAGAACACTTTGCTTCTTAGTTGTCAAAAAGTAATATTTACCATTTATCAAGTTCAAAATTGCAGCAACACTAGTGTTTAGTGTTGGCTGTAAAAGAGGACCTATCACCATTGCTGGGTTTATTGTAACCATATCAAGTCCTTTCTCTTTTACGAATTTCCAGGCAGCATCCTCGGCCAATGTCTTTGAAAGCACATACCAAAGCTGATAAAAGCAACAAGCATAGAGGAGAACAGAAGGAAACGGATTTAGTACTTGTGCTAACAGTCAATCAAACAAGCATGTACCTGAATGAAAAATAGTGTCGCAACACGAATCTGGACAGCCATTTACTAATGAAAGAATATTTTTGCTAATGAAAGAATATTTTTGCAAACCAAGAATAGGAAGTTTCTAACGAAGTTCCATACTAATAACAACGGAATAACATTCAACAAGCATGCTCTAGAAGATTGTAGGCTCATGCAAACATCAAAGTGGACTGTTTTCTTTTCTTTGAACTTGTTGGGTCTTGGTGTCCACCTTGACAATGAATCAAGTGCAGCCTACAGACTCTTCAACAAAAGGCTTCAGTGAGTCCTATTTATTTTGTTTTATTTTATTCTTCTGTGTCTGGATAAAGAAATTCATATGTACACACACACAGAGAGGGGGGGGAAGGGGGGGGGGGACTCCGGAAGCAAATCATTTGATTCATAGCAGTTTTCAACTTTTCATATCTGAGTCTCTCAAAGGATTCGCATCCAATTGACACCCACTGAGTATTTGATTTGATTTCGTGAACAGGGCAGAAATTGGCAAAACATGGAGTGGCAGGAGACACCACCCAAACTAAGAGCTAGAGGTCACCTAACTCCATTGGTGCATGTTTATGCATACGGCCATGTGCTTGAATGAACAATGCCTACCATTGGGTCATGGACCTGCCAAATAGATATGCTCACCATGCCCGAGGACAGACCTAAACATGATTTTTAAATTTTCGTATATATAATGAGAAAAGGATTTTTTTTACATATATATTATTAATTTTATGCAAATATTGTCCTCCATGTTTTCCACTTTTTAGACACTAGTATACTTCTATCAAACAAACATGAGACTCCTCTCGGTTTGATGTACCAGTCAAGACCAGTTCTTGCGTGATGTACCAGTTATTGCTCCGGATTCAAAAAACCTACTAGTATCGATTTGACCAGCCCCTCAATTCTCTTACATGGGGCATCCTAAGGGGCGTACAAGTATATGATAGGATCAACAAGAAGGTAACATATTCAAAATTAAACATTTCAGACCAAGTTTATCACAGTACACCAAATCTTGCATGCTGAAATGTAATTCTTTTATTTCAACTTTACAATAACACAGTATCAAGAAAATAATAAAAGCAAACATCTAATAAGCTAACAACATACAGGAAATATGGAACAGCTAGAGAACATCATATGAAAAACAGCTGAGTAAAAGTTCTTAACCAACTATACTGAACTTGAGCTCAATGCCGATATTAATATTGTGAGTTATTGGACACAGTCTTGAAAAAAAGAACATGTGTCTAGATGTCAATACCCATGGATCCCTCGACCATTTTTCCAGACTGAAGCTAAAGTGGCTTAAACATTTCAAAATGCTTGTTTCATTTATTTACAAAAAGAAACAAAAGATGATGAAAGAATAATATATACATACCTTTAAGTCCTCGCAAACCTTGGGATCAGAAAACCAGGTCTCATCAACTACCACATCAGGAGTACGAGGCCTATCATTAAATGCAACTGCAGCTATAGAAGACGTCAAGATCACTCTTTTTACTGATGGGGCTTTTGCACATGACCCTAGAACATTAAGGGTTCCCTTTAATGCAGGATCAATCAATTCTGCCTGAAATGAAGAGGTAAGCAATTTGGCTGGAATTATCAAACCTTGGTATTATAAGGCTAAGAAAGAGCTTTTAGAAATGAAAAATGTCATGTTCCTTCAGGTTATTATGGTTTCTCTCATCATCAATCTTAGTTAACACGTGGTATACATGTTGCGGAGAACAAGTTAGAAAACGAACAGGAAAACCAAAACCAAATAATGAATGTATAAGTATAAAAGCATGATTACAGTTTGAAGAGATAAAAAGCAGTTTAGAGCTTAAAGAAATTGTCCAATGAACACACTTCTGTTTGTGTTATAGAACACAATTCTATGAGCTGCAGAGGTCCATCAAACAATATGTGCTGCACATGATACATAAAAGGTCATTAGATATAAAGTTTACTTGTATTCTAGATCTCTTTGGTGAAGTTTTCAACGTATACTGTGCATGCCTTACTTTTTCGCACTTACAGATGTAAAGTTCCGCAAATTCAAACACGTCACCAGGTGTAGGATGTTCTGTTATTATGAAGCCTGATCGATTGATCCCTGATTCCCTGCTATATAAATTTTTTTTTGATAAGAAACAGGATCCCTGCTATATAGATTTACTTTTGTAAATTTGTCTTTCTTAGCTCACTTTCACACTACTACTACAAGGTTTCGATGAAATGTTTAGTCTGCCATGTTGTAGTGGGTTTTGTTTGGTCATCAAAACTCTGCCTCCCTGACTATAATCATGCCACACTATCCTGAACTTGCCCCAAAACCATCCACTAGAGACAGGATACTAGTTATCAAATTTTTTCAGGTTACATTGGGATTAGAAGAAATACAAATAAAACACACGCATACATAAATGATACAAGTAATATGTTTAGAAACCTGTGGATCGATGACTCCATGGTAGAAAGGAGAAGCCGTATGGAAGACCCCTTCGCAACTGTTAACTGCAGCATCAAAGGAACCTTCCTCCAGTAGGTTTGCTTTGACCAAATGAAGTCTTTCCTTTGCTCCATCTAGTGCAAGTAAATGATCTACTTTGTTCGGATCATCTAAAGTAAAAAAAAATATTAAGAGAAAACTCCATTAAAAGTGAGCATTTGACGCATCGGATAAGAAGGTCGGATTGAATTATTTAACACATCCAGACCGGGTTAAGATAATCCCTCCTCCTAGGTGGGATTGTTTAATTCCTCTCCCCGTGGCGATGGGATAACAGGCCTTCGTAGGATTAATAATCCACCCCAACATCCAATCCTGAGTCCTGACCAACACCTTGAGTCTGAATCCTAAGTACCTCTAAACAGAATCTATCTTGATGTTTAAAAAGCCCTAATAAGGCTAATATTAATTAATTAATTTAATCACAAGGCAAATACAAACAGGTATGAATGTATGTGTTAATGTTGATTTTGTAGTGGTTAACGTAATCAAACCAAAAAGACGATCCTAAAAATGACAAAAAGATCTAAACGTCAAAATTAGATATGTGTGTATATATATATTCTTTCTTAAGACTAACTTTTTGTTCCTTAAATACGAAGCACCCATTTTGAAGGGTAAACAGATAGAATTTTTTTATTCAACCATGACGTGTCTAGCTAAACATCTAAAATTTCAACTACCAAAATTGTCAATGTTTTAGTTAACCAACTTTCTAGTTGGATTTTTTTAATGAAATTTAGCGGAGATAATCATAAAGCTCATCAAGTAAAGACCAAAAAGTTGTTTCTTAACAGAAAAGGACAAAGAGTGTATGTAAATGATAAGAGAATGAATGAATAGAAAGGGTGAAAAGAGAGACTGACTGGGGTCACGAACAGAAGCATTGACAGTGTAACCGCGCTGGAGCAAGAGCTTTACGAGCCAGGATGCTATATACCCCGACGCTCCTGTCACGCACACCTTCTTCCCCTTCCCTAACTCACTACTGGTACTACTCATTCTCTCTCTCTCTAAATTCTCCTCTGTGCGACTGTTTTATTCTTCTCCACAAATGTGAAAAATTGGAGGGGGTATAGATGTAATCAATGCGTTATTAATTCCCAATATTCATGTTTGGTAACTGTATCTATACTATTTATAAATGGGAAGTACCTAATGCATTATTAATGCGCATAAACGAAGGGCCGCCTGCATGTAACCACCAAAGTTATTTCTTAAAATAACTAATTCAAGTTATAAATTAAGGTTGGTACACGCACATTTATGCTAATGATCTCTCTACTAAAATATTGATGAAAAATATTTGAATTGTGCGTGTGCTTTTATATCTAGTTCATATAAATCGAACTTATTTTTAAAAGAGTTGTAGTCCAAATAAATGTGAACCATACTTCTGAAATATGGAAAAGTAGAGTTACCATGAGGAATGATAGAGATTGATTGAAAATAATTCTTGAATCGTGCTTTTGGAAATTTTATTGGGTTATGTAGTGTTATCTTGAAAATACTGTTAGACTGAATATGTGAAACACACAAAAAGTTACTCTACAAATACACTTGGCACCAATTTAAATAAAGTAATGTAATTAATGATGGGTCCTAAATCAATAATGCCAAGTGTGTTTTTGACAAAAAAAAAAGACATTTTGTGAAGTTTGTTGAGGCGATTGTCCTAAATTACCCTTTTTACGTGAAAAGAAATACCGTGATGTGTTACATTTATGCTCTATGGTTTTGGCAGCTAAATACGCCAGAAGAGAGTTCGTTACAAATCGCCGAAGGAGAATGTTTAAAGTAACAGGTTTGATTTGTTTATAATCTTGTGTAAAACTTAAGGTATTACTAGAAATTAAATTGAGCTCAGTTCAAATTTGGATTTAAACAAATGTTGGTTCGAGAATAGGGGTTTTTTTTTCCACAAAGCGGGAGTTACTATTGACACACACTAAAACACTCTCTAACACTTCAAATTGGTTCGGCCCTTAAGAACCGAGTATGTGCACATTGGCTCACTATGAAGGTTAAATAAAGATATGAAAATGTAAATGAGAATATTTCAACATTGAAGTGATAGATCTAAAAAATGGGACGTAATTTAATCATAACTTTACCCGCATCGTTACTCTTTTTTTTCCTTTGAAATATAGAACCATATTGTGTAAATTTGTGAGTCTTAAAATGTATTTGATAGAAATACAGGTGCCCAAAAAAATATGATTCAAAAAGTAGTGGGAATGGATTAAAGGTTCCATATATGGTGGTACTGTTTGGGGCGGTGAAGGTTACAGATATGGTGAGTGAGGGTAGAGATGAAGGTGGGAGATGAGATCAATGTATTTTTATGTATTCGTATATAGGTGTCCACATATATATACATATATGCATTTGTATATTTAGGAAAAGATGTGGCCAAAAAAATTTGGGGTGATTCGCCATCATAAATAGAACGTTCGTTCCTTAATCCAAAATGGTAAATTTCACATGAAAAACTTTAGGCCCTCATCAACCTACGACATGAATTATAAGGAACTTCTCTGTGAATTACATACTTAAGACCAAAAATGAACAAAAACTCAAAACCAATCGAACACTAAGAGTAATACGGGACTGGAGTAGTAATTGCAGAGGATTATAGGGGAAAAAAACACTTTAGCCGCAATTCAACCCGATTCGCAAAACATATAAAGATTATAATCAAGAATTGAAGAATGCTAGCTTACATTTATTGGATTTTTTTTTCTTTCTAGGCCCTCTAAACGGGATAAATGCACACTTGATTGATTAAATTTAAATCAACAAGAAGAACACGTTTTTTATGTACAACACCCAGACTATCCCGTCTCAAAACTGTGTACAACAAGATCATCACTAATACACAGACTTCACTGAGCATTATTATTAACAGCAAAATGAAGCTCAACTCGACAACATAATAAAATACCACCCACCTCGTCGATACTATTGGGTTAATTTACTTGATGAAAACTATAGCCCCTTGTAATTTGTCTAATTAAAAATCGGAATGATAGAGGCAAACTAGGCTTGAATGAGTTACTGGAGAACGGCATAGAGGACATTCTGGCTTTTCATTGCACCACTCCATTATGCAGTTCCTACAACAAATATACATCATCAAATTTCCAGAGAGACTAATTACTCAAAACAATAAGGGACCCACGGTGGCAGGAGTGCATTACTGTTGCCAGATGGGGGGTCCGCATGGGGACCAACGTTACCATTCACAAACCAGCCAATGCAAAGTGTCACATTGTCGGATATATTATAGTTCATGTTGAGAATTACTAAAACAACAAGGTTTAAGGAGGCAATGAAAATTACCAGCAGAATACGTGACCGCATGGTGTGGCTGTTGGGTATTGGCGATTACTAAGGCAAAGTGTGCATTTGCCGACTCCACTTGCTTGAGACTGAACAAACAAAACAAAACAAAACAATAATACATTAACACGCAATAATGATTTTGAGATAGAAATCTCACTGAGATTCGAAAAAGATCAATATGTAAATAGTCTATCCTCAAGGGGATGGGTTCGAGTCCCAATAGGGGGAAGTGTGGAAACACTATTGATGCTCCTATAAAAAAAAATAGTGAACCATATTCATATATTAAAGGCATCCTGTCGTGTTCAGCGCACATTAAATCACAAAAGACAATAAATACAGACTTTCTAACATAAGCACTAAGTGGTCCTCTCATTCAATATATAGAAATATATAGATACAGTAGCAAGGTGGTAAGAACTTTGAACTGTATCTTATAGGGGGTCGCATTTTCTTGTTCAGCCTTGTTAACCATGATATTCATTACGGTTCCTTCTCCCAATAGCTTAAGCTTTTGGGAGAGATGGTTTCTAACAAGCCTAAATTTAGTTTAATGTGGCATAAACCTTCATTCCTCAACTTCGTCTATTTGAAGTTTATAATCATACGACAGTATTAGAGTTTTCACTCTAGTGGAACTTGTTAACTTTTGATAATCTGTGTATTGTGGTTTTATTATCTTTCAATACCAAATCATTTTAATACGAAGTGCAATCTCCATAACATTAACTAAATATATTACAAAAGCTATTTTTTTTATTCACCAGGAAAGCATGTTCCATGACAATACAGTACATCGTTATCTTAGTTAAATTCTCCTATACTCTAGTCGCCATCATTAACTCTCACCCTTTGGAGAATTGTTAGCAAAAAGGCCTAGTAATCCCAGTTATCAGAAATAAAGGGAAAAAAAAAGAGCATGTGTTCTGCAATAACACAGGAATCATATAAAAAAGGGAGGAAAAATAAAAATGAAAAATAAAACAAAACTAAATATGCCACCCACGAAATTTAAAAAATGGAAAAAAAAAAAAGCAACAACAACAAAGAAAAGAAACTAAAGGAGTCATGTATACTGCAGAACGTTCTTCCCAAAGCTTGTATGTCTTTTTTCATCCTACTCAAGGTATTTACACTTTCATATTTACTAGCAATTCTGGCACACTTGCTGTGCGTACAATATTTAAAAAAATAAAAAATATTATAACCCATGAATATCAATTTGGCTCGATTGTTAAGACTCTTAATTTTTATCTGGGATGTTAGAGGTTAAGGCTTCCTCCCTTTGTTTGAGAGGTAAACTTTCTTTCTTTAAGGGGCCGTTTGATAACAACATAGAAAAGAAAATTAAAAACAGTTGATTTTTGTGAGAAGTTGGAAAATAACGGTCCGTTTGGATTGAAAGGAGGGAGTGGAAAGGACATGATTAATCATGAAGGAAAGGAAAGGAAAGGAATGGAATGGAATGAGTTTAATTTTATTATTGTTTGGATATTTACAGAGGGAAAGGAAGGGAATGAAAATAACTCTGTTTGGATAGAAAGAAGGAAAGGAAGGAAAAGAATGTAATTTATTAAAAAAGTAAATGTTTCCTTTCCTCCCCAATCCTTCCAATATTGGAAGAAAAGAAAGTAAGGGAATAGAGAGGAATGACACTCCCTCCCACTCCTTCCATTTCCATTTCATTCTCTTTAAATATTTTATCCAAACAAAAGAAATGCAATCCCTCCTACTCTTTTCCTTTCCCTTCCTTCCCATTCCTTCCATCCAAACAAACTGTAAGTTGAGACATGTGGGGAGATGTCTTCTTACTTTGTTACTTTTTCCATGAAGAAATTTTCTTTGGTGGTTGAGGAAAAAAAAATTCCACAAAAAATTATGAAAGATGTAGGGAATCTACTCATAAAATGAGCGTGAGATGGAAAGTATCTCATAACATGACTCAACTTATTTTCCAACTTCTTACCCAAATCAAGTGTTTTTATTTTCCTTTTCCATGTTATCAAACAGAGCCTAAAATCAAAGTAAAAATTATTTGAAGGGTACTTTAGACATTCTATGTCTGAGCCACAAACTGTGACACTCCATTAACACATAGTATAGTTTTTTGCATAATAACCACCATTCCCTAACATTCACCGTATTTCAAGTGATATGGCATGCCATCTCCTAGACATAGTATGACGATGGAAGAATAAGATCTCATTTCTTAATCTGGACTTAGAAAAAACATATTAGGAGTTAAAGGGTGTGTACAATTGAACTTCTTTTCCATGGAAAATGACCAAGATTTTCACCTTTGGTGGTGTTTGATTGCATTATTTTCCATGGAATCAAAACCATGGTACAAATTGTTTTAGCCCAGTTCTCTCATTTTCTGTGTAATATGACAACCACCTTTTTTCCATGGAAAAATATTCCATGTAAAACAATTCCACGGAACTCATTTTCTGTCACTTGGCCAAACCAGTTAGACAAGCGTGCCGCATGTGAATCTGGTTTAGTATCACTTAGACAAACCAAATATTTATACACACACATATACATACACAAATATCAATAGCAAGAATTGGAAATCTACCTCTGAGGTTGAAGTGGACTCGGAGACCCAAAGTCCCTTTTCAGCTTCCCCCATTATCGAATTACCTTCTTCATTTAAAACGGGTAAACCACGCCCTACAAAGACATCATTAAAGAGACAATTTAAAATAGAGAATTGGCAAGTCACATTTCCAAAAAGATCAATGCACCAAAGCTTAATCTTTTGATCATGATGAGTGCACTGATTGCATTAGAGTAAGCGTTCTCTTAAAAGTTTGACTTGTCTTAATTTCAAACAGAGGGAGTACTACATAAATTTGAGACATCTTCTAATTCATAGGTAGGGCTGTAAAACAAGCCAAGCTACTCGAGCTCAACTTGCGATCATTTGATTTGAAGCTTGTTCGAGATTCTTTGTGAAACAAACGAACCATGCTTGAAAACATTTTAAAGCTTGACATGTTAGTGAGCTTGGCTCAATAAGCTTAGAAACATTGTAAAACTACATAAAAAAATAAGCTATTCAAGCTTGGCTCGGTTAAAAGCTCATTTGAGCTTGGGTCGAGAGCTAAATAAACCAAGCTTCAACAAATTTATAAGCCCGAAATGATTAACGAACCAAGCTTGAACAACCCTCTGTTCGGCACAACTCGGCTTGTTTACAGAACAATTCATAGGCCGTTACAAACTTACTATATTAGCTTATTGTGCAGCAAGATTCACAAAAGTACATAAAAGCTCAAGTAACTTTTATACTGTACAAATATACACCGGTGTCTTCTATTGAACAATATATATTGCATTTTCAATACAGATTACGTGTGAACTCATCGACTTAAACCGTATATATTACTGAATTTGAGCTCATATTGTGCTCCCACCTATGACATTGCATAACTCCTAAAACTGAACCCCCCCCTCTCTTCCCCTTCTTTCTCCCTCCCTCTTTCTAAGCCTCTTGGTAATTGATTATGTTGAAATCGGTGTTTTCCGAAATGAATGAAAGTCAAATATTGGCTTAATTTCAGAGAAAGGGAGTATATGAGAAGGAACAGAAAAATAGCATAAAAAAACCTGCTGAAGCGTGGCGAGTCCCAAAGGATGTTTGCTGAACTGAACTTGCAATGGAAGATAGATTGCTACGCCGCAGTCCTTCAGCAGCAATAATACATAACTGAACTAAAAGGAACACCCCCAATATTTGGTATCTGCATCAGAGTTGAAAAATCATCTTCTTACTTCAATCGATCACAATAAACTATGTTCAATAGGAAGCTTACCAAAAACTAATAGCTATTCCATAGAATAAGTGAGGCAGCCAAACCCCATCAAAGATAGCTAGATTTTATTATTTCAAACACTAAGATAAAACCGTCATTGCATGTTCAATTACTATGTTGTGACTCAATTTTTATAAGCAGGTTGGATATAACTGTATAAGAGACCACTACAATCCACTCACTGCAGGAAGCAGATGTTCTGTGTTCAAGAAACCTTCCTTGGGTCTGCCTTTATGGAATGCATATATTATAGTTAGTATGCCCAATGTGTATAGGGTATAGACTAAGGTGCAATAATGTCAGAGAAAAATTCACAATGGAAAATTGATAAAACGAAGAGCATGTGAGTATTAGAAGTCATATTTATCTTTTATTATTTGGTTATTAAACTATATTAGGCATCTTTTGTACATCCCATAATTAGATCTTTTAGATTTAGGCTTAATTGGGGTTGGATTTTGTCCTCGTTTGTTTTCTTATTTATATTTGGTTCTTTATTACAACCCTAGTTTTTCTATATAAAACAGCTCTGGCTCTCATATTGAGTATGCCAAAATCCCAATTACATTTTTTCAACTTGGTATCAAAGGAGTGCAATTCTCCCTCAGGTTTCATCACTTTCTTCCACCTTTCCAGCGGGTGGGTTGAAAGAAACCTTTTGTTGCACCCACTATAAATTTTTGCCAACTCCAATCGACTTTCCAGCCAATCCTCGTCTTTGGCAGATCTATTGCATCTCCTGACGATTCTGCTCATATCTGTTTGATGCAGCACGATGCATCTTCGGCCCTCTATTTTTAGTCAATATTACTTTGCTTCAGATTTTAATGGTGTACTTGTCCCAATGCCTCTTTTCTTTTATTGCTGCAGAGGCAGTCTTTTGTTTCAGCCCAATGTTTAAAAGAGGAGAGGCGTATTCGAGGTTTTTGGTCAAGTAAGGCAAGGCATAAGCCTCGAGGCGGAACAAGGCGTAAGCCTCAGTTTTTAGAAGAAAAAAATCATAAAAATAAACCCAACAATATCTAAACAACAATAATAAGTATTACTAAAAGTTCAACACAAAATATAATAAAATTATCCTTTTCAATCCACCCTTAATTACTTTAAAACAAAATTACAATTTATATATTTGTATCTCTTTAGTCTTTCCTTGCAGCATAAACACTTCCATGCCATAACAAAATAAAAAGAGAAGAATTTATTGAAAATAAAACAGAATTGATTGAAAAAATAAAAAAAAATTACTTAGAGAAATATATATAGATAATATGTGTACAAAGTATGAACATATCATGTATGAATATATTATGTAGTGCAAAACAGAAAAACATCTATACTACAATACTAAGCATAGTGATGTGATGTGACCACAACTAACAAAATCCAGGGGCTATAGTTATTCTCTGCTTTGAATGAAAGAAAAAAACAAATGAAATGGTGCGCTGCACTCTCTCTCCTCTGGAAATATCTCTCTAAAATTTGTAAACAAAAGAATCCTCTTGTCTCTCATTATCTAACCTTCTCAACTTTTTCTTAATCTTTGAACACCTAAAAAACTGTCATTTTTTTTCATTTTCCTGTACTTTTTTCTCAAAAAAAATTCTGATTTGAAGCGATGATGAGATTTGACTTTTTTTCTAAATCTTTTATTTATCAATCTTTGAACACCAAAAAGGCTTTTTTATTTTGTAACCAATCTTGGGCAGCCCCCAGATGAAGGCTTGGAATTTATTGAAGTACGATTCGGATTTTATATTTTTTTCTTTTTCCTATCCAAACTTCTATTGCATGCTTATCAATTGCATACTACTCTGGAGATTTGCATTGCTAGAATTCTCTGGAGATTTGAAATGGCACTTTGATAAGGGTCAGAGCAAAGCTAGAATTCTCTAGAGATTTGAGTTGCTAACGGCAGCTTGGGGTGTTTAGATAGAGAGAAACAAACGTATCTTTGAAAGGAAATTAGCTCGGTTGAGGATTTGTGGGAGCATATTTTATTTCTAACAGGATTGTGGGCCAGGGCGTCTAGAGTTTTTGATAGTTCAGAATGCTTTTTGTTCAGTATTGATTGTGCTAGTTTTTTCATTTAGCCAAGTGTGTATTCTGTGAGTGTGTAGTATGCCCCTTCAGTAGGCAGGGTTGTAGTCAATCTAGCGGAATTCTCTTCCACTAGTCTGTTTATTTTCATGTTGCTTCTGTGATGTTCTCTTTCTATAGTGGCAATAAAATTTCTGTTTAAAAAAAATTAAAATAATTAATTTTTATTCAAATTATTTCAAATAACTACAAACAATTAGTCAAAATATTAACAGCGCCTCAGTTGCGACTAACTATTCTTTTTATTTAACAAATTAGTTAATTTATAGGGTAGCATTATTGCTAAAGCAATTATCTATTTTGCCAAAACAATGTACAACTTTACAAACATGCAATTCAACTTCTCAAAGCAATACTATGTTCTAACAAAGAGAATATTGCTTTGGCAATATGGCTATCCAATTTATATCACTGTTTTCCTAATTTCCAAACTCCATTTCTGAAAATTATTTTCTTTACATAGAGACAGAGGCAAATTAATTCCCAACATATATTCAGGGAATCAGGGACCTGCATTAGGTCTGAGGTGGTTAGTTAAATATATGAAGAAAAATGTAGAAAGTATATTCTTATCCTCTTTTTTCTTACAGTTGACAGCCTTAATTGACACTGATTTTTACGTCTAAACCAAAATTTTGATTTTTGTCCTACTAAATTGTCATGCTTTTCACCCTATTCTCAAATGTACAAATCGCTCACTCTACTTGAAACTGAGTTTAACCATCTTAATTAAAAATTTGATTTTCTTCCTTCTTTATAGTTGAAAAAAATAAAATTGTAGCATATTTTACGCGATATTATTCTCATCATTTTTATGTAAACATCGTTCAATAATTACGGAGACTTTTTTGTATCTCAAAATACAAGTTCAAATTTCTATTTGGACATAATCAACGTAATAAATAACAAAATATTTAGTTTTATTCTTAATCTTGATTAGGTTAATATTAAGCTTTTTCTGGGAAAAATGCAAAAGTCTAATATGGACTCTTAATTTTATTAAGTTGACATTTGAGTGTAGTAGTGAGCTTGTGTGATTTTTTGCAAGTGAATTGAACTTTGTTATTGCTTGGCGGACCTTTAATCATTTTAGATTTTTGTTTGTAAAATTTTCAGTTTGAGTTTTAAAAATCCATCAAAATTTCTTTTTAATTTTTTTTTTATAAGAAACGATATTTTCTTGCACCTCAAAAGATAATACATCAATGGAGAAGCATGGCTAAAAATTGAATTTCTCTATTTCATATTTTCATTTCAAAACAGAAAATCAAATGAAGAAGAGGCTAGGCCAAAAAATAAGTAGTGTCGCAGTTAATATAATGAACAATGCTGGCATATTATTTTTCTTCATGCCTTTTACGTTAAATATCTTTTCTCCTAATTACATAAGAGTATCTTTTATATATTTTTTAATCTTTTGATAGTGCCGGATGGCAAGGGCATACCCTAGTATATATTAATTGAAAAATAAAAACAATTAGTTAGAGAAGCATATATATTTAAATACGTGTGAGTATATTAAACAAACTTTAGGGGCAATAGTGCAATTAAGTAAAACTCGGTGGCAATTTCGTAATTAGGCAAAGATGGATGGCATTTTAGTACTTGCCACAAACAGTTTGACAAATTCTAGCCTATGTTGCACGGACATTCTCCCGGAGGGCACGTATCCTGCCCGACACGTGTCGGACACGCCGACATGCCCCGACACGTGAGGGACATGCGTGTCGGAGAGTGTCCCATTGTTTATTGTTAATTTTTTTCACCGACACGCCGGGGACACATCAGAGACACGCTGGGAAACGTAAAAAGGGATCAATATAAAAAATTAGTAGTAGATATCGTATGATACATACGTATCGTCTCGAGAGTATTTCTATCCTCAAAACCTAAACCCCAAATACACAAAGAAGGAGAAGAAGTTACGACAGAGAGAGACGGCGCCAAATACTCGAAGGAAGGAGGACAACTTACAGAAGCAAGAGAACAGCAATCCAGAGAGAGAGAACGGAGACTAGAGATAGAGAGAGCGGCGGCAGCAATGGCGATTTCATCTTCTCTTCTTTTTGTGGCATCGATTTTGTACTCTCCCTAAGAGAGATGGAAGATGAAGATGGTGACTGTGAGAGCCAGAAGATGGTAACTGTGAGAGGCGGCTGCTGAATGTGAGAAAGAGAATAGGTTTTAACTTTAAGTGATAAAATGACATGATTGACCTTGATTATGTTAAATATTTACAATATTAATGTGGGTCTATTAAATGATGAAAAGTTTTTGTTTATTTTTTATTTCTTAACTCATTAATTTTGTGTTTGGACACAACTCCACTAAAAGAGACTTTAATTTTATTAAGTTACAACATTCTCCCAAATTATTTTTATGTAGCACTTTGCCCTTCAAGTGATAACATTGATAAAAAATAACTAAAAATATGGAGTGAAAATAATAATAATGGAACAATCTTTGTGACACGTTGGGTTCGATATTTATATCTTTTTATGCTTTAATTATGGAACAACGTATTGATTATGTTTTGAATATTTTCCATTTGGGCTATTAATGCAATTTATTTTCATTTTATTGAATTCTTAAATATTTATAATATTTATTGCATATATATATAATTAATTAATTAAGAACGTGTCCTCCCTACGTGTCGTGTCCTACATTTTTGAAAAATTGCGTGTCACGTGTCGCGTGTCGTGTCGAAACGCGTATCGCGTCTGTGCTTCATAGATTCTAGCCCACATAAACCATTTTAGAGGGGGGCTATACGTCGTTGATAAGAAAAAATGTGGAGAAGAAAATCTTTAAATGAGTTTCAACTTTCAACCTCTTTTGCACATTAGCCATCACCATCATAAGTTCCGACAACCAGTAAGGATGGCAAAAAAAAAACACGGATTCAGGTATATGTCGGGTACCCGACCCTACAGGGTAAGGATGGAGGAAGAAATTGGGGTCAGGGACAAATCAGGGTGGGGGAGCTTTAAGATTGGTCAGGTTCGGGTTGGGAATGGGGAATAGGGTACCCACCCCAAGTAACATATGTATTGCATATGTATTTGTTTGGCATGCCGGATTTATCGGATTACATATTCCTATCCCATGTTTGTCGCAACTCCAGATTGGATATAATCCTGGATAAATTAACTTCAATTGATGGACCGGATTAAACAATCCCACCTTCGAGGTGGGATTATTTAATCCAGTGTTTTATATCCCATCCGGTATTTTTATCCAACGCGCCGAACAGAGCCTTATGTATCTGTGTTTGGCTATATATTTATAGCACATATATGCCCTGGCCCCTAGGTGAATTTCTAGATAATTTTATTATAAAAATATTATTTTATATACAAAATCTAGAAACCCTTAGGTACTGATGTGTCCAAATCAATTTCATTTTCCTCTCTAATTATGTTCTAAACCCTCAGACCACCTACCTTCTCAACTTCTATTTCCGATCTAAACCCTCTCCGGCCTCCACCACCGTCAACCGTTGTACACTGCCCTCCCTCCCTCATCAATTCAAGGGCCTTCATGACTGTACGTCATGGACAAAATGTCATTTGAATCATCTTCTAAGTACGATTCTAGGTTCATGGTTAAACAAGCATAATGCATTTCTCAATCGTCTTCTTCCCTATTCTAATCCACTCTAACCCTAATTTATATTTGGTTTCCCCACAGATACCAGATCCTCAACACAGAATACATCCAAACCCCAAATCGGGGATGGGAACGGGTATGGGGGCAGATTTGCAGGTTGGGGTCAAGGATGGAGGAGGCAAACATGTCCCTCCCCGTTGCCATCCCTGGCCATCGCCATTTTCTACCCCCAACTAAATTGTGCAATTGCCCCAGAACTGACTCGTACGCTCCTTGACTCGTACGCCTCACGCTTATGAGGCAAAAGCCTCATATTAACCCTCTGAAGCATAAGCCCCAGTCAGTGGATGCCCACCTCGTCTCGACTCTCGCCTTGACTTATGCCTCAAGCCGTATGAGTTGAGCATTTTTTAAAACAATTCAGCCTAGTGTTTTCCGACATCCCGTGATCTACTTGATTTTTAGTGGATGTTGTTCCTACCCTTGCACATTTAGTGGTGGATTTTTTTCCATCTTAGGCGCATGTTTCAGTGGATGTGTTGTTCCACCTTTTGCGCATGTTGCGTCAATTTTTTTTTTATTTTGTTTATAGGGGGATCTCTACAAAAGAGAAACCCCTACAAAAATAGGTGTATGCACACGCTATAAGTGACGAGCACACTCTATGAGTGGCATATGCATGTTGCATCAATTTTTGAGGTATATTTCTAGACATATATGCCCATTTCAAGCACAAAAGAATCATATTTAATTGAAGACTTTCGAGGGAGCAGTTCTTCATCAAAGGATTGACATTCTCTGGCAAATTGATTTCAGTTTAACACCTCCTTCAATTTGAGGGGGAATGTAGGAAATCATTTTTATCTTTTATTATTTGGTTGTTAAATTATATTAGGCATCTTTTCTACATCCCATAATTATAAGGGATCTTTTATATTTACACTTAATTACAATTGGATTGTGTCGTCCTTTGTTTTCTTCGTCATATTTGGTTATTTATTGTAACCCTAGTTTTTCTATATAAATATACTGCTCTGGCTCTTATAATTTTTTTTTTGATAACCATGGATATCGGGGCCCCACCCCCACTAATCCCATGAGGCCCTAGTTGCTCGACCGGGAGAAGCCCCCAGTGGCCCAAGAAAGGTTTCACATAGTGGGGAATCAAACCTTAGACCGTGCGCCTACCCACACAATCCCAAGTTCGCCCTTACCGAACTTTGGCTCTCATATTGAGAACAATGTTTTAAAAAAAAAACTCGCAACTCATATGCCTCAAGGTTCGAGGCGAGGCGAGCATCCACTGCATTGAGGCTTATGCCTCATAAGTGTGAAGCGGCCGAGTCAAGGTGTGGACAAGTCAAGGTGAACAAGGCACACAAGTCAGTCTTGCAAACTTATGGGGCAATAATGCAATTTAGTTTGGAGGAGATGGCGGTGGCCGGAGCCTATGGAGGTGACGGCTGCCATGTGCAAAATATGTTGAAAGTCGAAAGTTGAAACCCATTTAGGGTTTTTCTTTCTCACTCTTTTCCTCTCAGTGATGGCTAGCCCAAAACGGTATGTGATATATTTATGTGGGCTAGGGTTTGTCAAAATGTTTGCAGCAAGTACTAAAATGCCATCCATCTTTGCTTAATTACGAAATTGCTACCAAGGTTTACTTTATTGCACTATTGCCCCTGAAGTTTGTGTGACATACATACGCAACCATATATATATTTTTTTTTCTCTAACTAATTTTTTTATTTTTTCAATCGATATATTTGTTTTTTCTGTTTTGCACTACATAATAGATATACATAATATGTTCATACATACATATATAAATAAAAAAAAATTCGATCAATTCTCCTCATCGTCTTTTTTTCTTTGGGGCGGCAGTGTTTATACCACAATGAAAGAGATACAAATATATAACTTGTAATTTTTGTTCTAAAGTTATTAGGGGAGGAGTGAAAAGGATAGTTTTATTCTATATTGTGTTGAGCTTTTTGTAATACTTATTATTATTGTTTAGATTTTGTTGGGTTTATTATTTTATGATCTATTTATGATTTTTTTTCCTTCTAAAAACTGAGGCTTACACCTCGCCTCACTCGACCAGAATGCCTCAAATACGCCTCTCGTTTTATAAAACATTGATGGAGAATGCGAAGACCCCAATTATGTTTTTCAACTATAAGGTTCAGTGTTTAAAAAATACCTCTAGGTCCAAATAGTGACACACGTGGCATATACATCATTAACAGTAAGAGAAAAATACCTTGGCCGTTGATTCATTGGTTTTCCAACAAACACATAACGAATGCCTGCTGCACGCTTTGATACATGATAATATAGGCCTGCAGAGAAGAAGAAACGTAAGACCCCAAGTATTATAATCACTATGAACATGAAATTAATTGTTGATTGCAAAAACGATCACCTTCAAAATAAAAGAACATGAGATTAGTGCGAAGAAGCAGCTGCAAAAACTCGCGGGCAAAGGGAAGCAACTGAATGTAACATAATTTTGGAAATGTTAGCTAAAGAAAATGGAAGATTAGACAGTGAAAATGTGACAAGATGTACATATAAATAAATAAAAACATAACCAAAAAAGCTATGAAGCACAGATACTCTCCTGGAGGCCACAAATCCTTCCCGATACGTGTCCAATATGCAATACTTCCCGATACGTGAATCAAAGAGTATCAGGTTTAATTTTATTTTTTTCAATCCCGACACGTTAATCCGATACGCTGGAGGGGTCTTTTTGTAAATTTTAAAACTTAAAATGGACCAAAGTAAATAACTTAAAATATTGAAGCTTTAAATAAAAAAGAAAAGAAAAGAAAAGAAAAAGAAACTTGGTTTATTTAGTCGATTATGATTGTTAATCTCTATATATTTGGGGATGTAGTTGAAGATGTTGAAGCGGTTGATGTTGAGTCGACTTGGTGATATTGAGTCGATTGTGAATGTTATCTCTATATTCCCCCTTTTTAATAAGAAATAGAAATTTTATTGCCACTAGAGAAGGAAAACAACAAAGAAGCAACGTGAAAATAAACAGACTAGTGGAAGAGGATTCCACTAGACTAACCACAACCCAGCCTACTAGAAAGGAACACACTACACTGAGGGCTCACTTAGCCAAAGAGAACTAGCACAATCAATACTGAACAGAAAACATTCTGAAAGATGCCCTGACCCAAAATCCTATAAGAAATAAAATATGCTCCCACAAATCCTCAACTGAGCTGCTATTCCCTTCAAAAACATTTGTTTCTCTCCATCCAAACACCCCAAGCTACAGCTAGCATCGCTAATCTCCAGAGAACTCTAGCTTTGTTCTGACCCTTATTAAAGTGCCATTTCAATTCCACAAACTCTGACCACTTCCTGGGAATAGCACCAACCACCCCAAACACCTCAAATAACCCTGCCCAAATCCTCCTAGCAAACCCACAGTGAAGAAGAATTTGATCAATGTTTTCATCAAACTGTTCGCATATCACACACCAAGAGGGGTACAAACACCAAAAAGGCCTCCTCTTTTGAATCACATCACATGTGTTAACTTTCCCCTTAAGAGCAAACCAAGCGAACACTTTAGTTTTGGTAGGAACCCCATGCTTTCAGATAAAACTAGACAATGAAGCTGAAACTGACTGAGAAGATAGGGTGAGGACATTAAAAAAGGATTTACATGAAAAAACACCGGATGAATGAGCTACCCAAGATCTTTTACCAAGGTAATTATAATTCAAAGCAACACTCTGGATCAGCTCCATCATGGCTGAGAACTCAACAATCTCCCTATGATTGTTATCTCCCCTTTTTTCCTCTTATTCCATGGAACAATTTAGTCTATGCATGCTTTATGCTTTAATTATGTGGTGAGTGGTGACAATGATCATGTTGAGTATTTGGATTATTGATGCAATCTAGTTTCATTTTGTTGAATTCTTAAATTTCTATAATGTTTATTACATAATATATATATATATAAGAACGTATCCCCACATGTTGTATCCTACGTTTTGGAAAATTTGCGAATCGCGTATCATGTTGAAACGCGATTCTCGTATCGTGTCTGTGCTTCATAGCAAAAAAGAGTTAGTTGATTCTAAGAGAGCCACATGGCCAAAAGAAAACGTTAATATATTCTGTAACTTTCTGGGCACAATTCTTTTCACCAAAAAAGGGGGGAAAATAATTAAAAGTTCATTCCCCATAAACTATAAAACACTCCACTCAACATTCAATTCTCATTTCACTTCTAAAAGGGACTCCCTGTCTGGTTCAGCTGAAATATTTTTCATATAGGTAAAAAAATAAAATGGTGAAGAGCATCTTCACCAATTTCAGAATAAAAAATTTGTTAGTATAAAATAAGGAATAAAATGCACTTTATACGAATACGCAATTTTAAACAAAATTCAACACTGACTGCCAAAAAATATGTTTCACCATTTTGCTTTTGACCCTTAATGGAATCGTCCCTAAACAATTGAGATCATCAATATATGTGGAAAATCAAATGTTATCTGTGAAATCAGTATATACATACCACGGGCCATCTGCGAACGGCGTACAACCATAACCCACTAAGTTTCTCTTTCAATCTTGACAGAACTGTAAATGAATGTCCTGGGGCAGAGGAAGTTGGGGCTTCAACAACTGCAGGTGGTTGAACCTGGTTGCTTGCTAAAGCATTTTCGCCATAAAGATCATCAGACAATGAATCAGTCAGGGCAATGCCACGGGAAGCAATTCTTGAGCTGCAAACCACATGGATAAAAAAAAAAATTACCCAGGTACAAGAACCCAACACATCTAGCCAATTAAAAACTAGAAGATAATAAATAGCAGTGCTTCAAAGATGAGAAACGAGAAAAGACTGCACCTGACTCTTTCTGCAATGTAGGGAACTGCTGATTGATAGACAATAAAAAGCGCACGCCTTGCTGGTGTTGGAGGAAGTCCATATGGACCTGCAACCTGAAAAAATCAACCATTAATAGAAGGAAGTAGAAGTGGTGCATATTTTCAAAAGTAGAAAAAGTGGTGCATTTCCATAGGAAGAAGAACAAGTGGTATACTCAAATAGATGATGGCAATGTTGAAAAGGTGGTGTATAAATTGAAATAAATGTATCCAAATAACAGTAATCTAAACGTCCCTGCCTAGTTCCTTTAAGCCTCGCCTAGGCACTAGGAGTTGGTCTACCACTTAGCCTAGCTAGGCAGCCGCGTAGTCTGGCTGGATGACAATTCAGCAGGACTAATGGAGTCTTCAACTTCTTTTTGGTTTTAACTCTTTTTTTTTCATGTTTAAACTCTGTGAGATATTCATTCAACAAACTCTAAACGTACTGTTTCAAAGTAAAGTTAGCTTTTTTTAATATTAACATAAACAAACAAAAACTCAGGCCACCAAGTACCCACCTAGGTGCTAGGCCGCTCCTACTGCCTGCCTAACACCTAGCGCTTTTTAGAACATTGGATCCGAATATATTTTCCAACATTAAACAAGTCGGTATGCTTTGGATCCTAGTTTGGTTCAGATCACAAACAAACTTTCGCACATTTGTATGCAAGCAAGCAACACATTCAAGCTTGCTCTTTAAGGAGTCATGCAACATGGTCGAGCACAGTGATGATAAAAAAAGGACAAACTTAATGTTTCACATGCAGACTTAAAGTAAGCAATAAAGGATTAATGTAATTCGCTCACCCCACTTAAACGTTAAGAATGACGGGTGAAGACTGAGGAAAGTAATAATTATACACCTGAGTGATGTCACAGTATTCTTCACCCAGCGTTTGCTGTCCTGCCCCTGTTGTTAAGACATAATAAAGCATCTGCCCCAAAAGTTTTGCCTACAGAGAGAGAGAGAAAGAGAGAGTTTAGAACCCTCAAAGAGACTTAAACTATTTATACAATATGACTCAGCCGGTGAAGATGACTACGACATTGTAAAACGAGCAGTAAAAAGGGACACCTAAGTATATGTTAACTAAATCTTTTAGTAAGGACATCAATAATAGTATTTAAAGGTTGTCAAAAATCAGACACTACTGTTTACAGAGCTAGACAAATACAGAACAAGAGCACCTGTTACAAACCTGTAACACCTTCCGATTAATTCCAGAGGAACTTATAAGGACACGCACCAGACAATTAAAAGTAAAAATACGGAAGAAGTATATATCCCTGTGTCAAACTAACTCACATAAGGCTGTGTTGATACAAAGCAATGGAATAAAGTACAAAAAGTTTTATTTCTAGGCAATTGAATTCCATGTAAAAGTGCATTTAAGGATGGTCATTCATTTGTCTCCTAGGTGGAAAATATGCAGTTTTTCATCCAATGATGATGCATTTTCCAGCTTTTAGGTGTTCAATCAATGTTCAAAATATCTTTTGAAGCTTACACCTTGAGGTACACCCTAAAATGGATACACGAAAATAGCCTCGAGGCTTAAGCCTTGATGTCTTAGAGGTTTATGCAACACTCCATTGAGGCTTACGAGGCGTAAATCTCTAATTTTCTGACTTTTGACCTAAAATTATTTTATTCTCTTTATCTATTACCTTAACTTTATCTCTTTCAGCTTTACCTCTTTAGCTTTTTACAACATTGTGTTTGATTGTGCACTTTTCACCTAGAATGGAACTTTGTAGCCTTTGAGATCTTTTCCACCATACATACAATTCCAAAAACATAGAGAAAGGTACAAGCTCAATTGCCTAGAATTATACATACAATTCCAAAAACATAGAGAAAGGTACAAGCTCAATGGCCTAGAATTATGCATGACTTCCTTGCACCATGGAATTAGGTGCAATTGGAATTGCCTATAAAAGTTGAGCAATCAAAAACCACTACAAATAATGGGAAAGTACAAAATTTTCAAACTTTTGCACGGAAATCTTTTGCAACATGGCAATCAATCAATCAAATATAAATTTTTTTCAAGTTCTAAATGTGAAAATCGCTACAGTGAAAAAGTCAAGTTCATAATACTACTATAATTGAATAAAAACTATCAAATTCAAAAAAATAAATAAAATGAAGAACAGTAAAAAAAAATTGAGAATTTGGAACTAGGCTAACCTCACTCTGATAAGCAACTGAAACCCTAGTACCTGAAAGAAAGAAAGAAAGAAAGAAAGAAAGAAAGAAGGTAAAGACAGATAATCATTCAATCAAACACGTAGAGTAGATAGATATAAAACCCTAGGAGAGAGAGGAGACCGAAGAGATGGCGAAAGGCATCGCGACAGGCATCGTATACGAAGGAAGCATACTGCTCATCCTTCTCGGCTGCTCTCATTATTTCCGGTTGTGCCGCCATCGGAAACCCCATCCGCAGGCTGCTGCTGGGCCCCACCTCTTCGCCGCCGTTCTCATCAGTTCCTGAGGCAGCGGAAGAAGAGGATGATTCTCTCACCCCCATTTTCCTCCTTAGCTCTCTCTCAGCACAGAGTAAGTATATTAACTCCGGAGAGTGTAAAAAATCTATCTCAATCTACACTGGCCTTGAACTTTGTGCATCTTCAAAGTGATCAGCCTGTCAACAGATCGGATTTGGATCGGATTAGGGTGAATCCAAATTCATATTTAAAAAAAGTTTCGAATCGAATTCAGATCGGATCATGTAACGGATCATGTAACGGATCATGTAACGGATCACCAAAACATTGATCCATATTCAAATTTGTTCGGATCGGATTCGGATCGAATATTATCCGACCGGTTTAAAATTTTAATAATATAATAAACAATTTGTAAATATATAAAAAATAACAAACATACATAGAAGTTAAGCCTAACAATGGCCAAATTTCATCTATTTTTGTAAAAAAAAAAAAACTTATTTAATACTTTTTATAAATAATAAAAAGTATAGTTATTTTTTATAAGTGTATAAATAATAAAAGGGTAATTATAAATAATGATAAATTTAAGCATAAATGTGTGTCTTGGATCGGATCGGATTGACATATATCCATAACCGATTTGTTAATCAACGGCCTAACGGGTTCTGATCGGATTTGGATATAGGGATTATAAATTTCAATCCACATCCGACTAAACGGATCAGATTCAGATTCGAATTCGGGTAAAAATGAAAAATCTGATCCATTGATAGGCCTAAAAGTGATAAAGCGCGTTGTCTTGGTTCATAAGGGAAAATTGGAAGCAAAAAAAAAAAATTACATTTTCGTGTACCCGATTAATCTTTATTCGCATCTTAAACTGATAAGTGTCCCTAAAAGTTACTTTGGAGCGTTAGAGTATCTTCATTAAAGTTTCCATAGCCACACCTAAAATAATGTATTTTGCATATACACATATGACATGGTAGTTCTTTTGAGACTACATTTGAGATTTGCTTTGCTTTGTTTGATTCAAAACTTTTGGGGCTTGTTAAGTGTTAATTGACTAAAAATCAAAAGGTTAACGATTTTCTTTTCTTAGTGTTTAATTTAAACTAAATTAAGTGTTCCTTTTTTTCTGTTTTTTTGATAGGTTGATTTTGCTTTAAGAAATTAATATTGTCGCATATATAGTTAAAGCTTTATTAAAGTTATTGATATTTTGTGTACTCACTATTAAGAATGTTTCTTTGATTATCATGAACCTTTATAGCAAAAGATATTTTCAATACATTGAGAAAACCAGGGAACAAAGATAAATGTGGGATAGTAGAATGTCGGATCTTGCAGTTATTAGGAATAACAATACACTGAATTTTCTGCACTGTTTTTGTTGATTCTTGCACTGAGTTAGGTAAGGGTGTTCACGGTCCGGTTGACCGGACCTTTGATCCTAAATCTGAACCGGACCGTTGCTATCGGTCCTGTGTTTTTTGGGACGGGACCGGACCAGACCAAACATGCAATCAAGACTGGACCACTTTAAACGGTCCTGTCTCGGTCTGTCCAAACGGTCTGGGCTTTTTCAATGGGCTTATTTTGTTTGGGCTTGTTAGAAAATTTTGAATAGAAATAAACCATTATCTAAGCCAATTTTTTTTGGCTGTGGGCCTGTATATGGGCTGTGGCAGTGCATATATTCCAAGAAAATTTATAATCGTCAGTCCATATATACATGCAAAAAAATCAATTCCCAAAACCTACAGAATAAACAAAGCCATGCATATTGGCAGAAATGACTCAATAACCATACTATAATTCATAAAACAAAGACATGCAAAGTGGCAATCCATAAAATAAGATAATAATGTACAATACACAATTAATAAAGTTTAAATCAAACCAAATCCATAAAATAAGATAGCAAATAAAACATAACTAATAAAGTCCAATAAATTTCAAAACATAAAGTCCAAATAAACAATACTCAAATTTCCAGCAATCAAACAGTCAAATAATACTCAGATTTCCATCAATCAAACAACCACTAACAGCAATAATCGGTCCTAATAGATGTACATATATAAGAGATCATAGACTAGCAATTAAACTAGTCTAATCCTGATTTCTGATTTGATTAAGAAATACCGAGTGGGTCTTCAATCGGCGAGAGATTCTAGAGATCCAACAAATTAAACTAGTCTAATCCTGATTTCTGATTTGATTAAGAGATCATAGAGATCTAAAAAATCGACTGGGTCTTCAATCGGCGAGAGCAGAGAGAGAGAGAGATCGAGCAAGAGATAGATAGCGAGAGAGAGAGAGCGACGTACCTGTGGCAGACGTAGATGTAGTGGCCGATAGCGGAAGCGTACTCATGCTGGTGGAGGTGGCCTGGCCGCTGGTAGGTGGAGCCGTGGAGGCGAGTCGACGACGAGAGAGAGAGACAGATCGGAGAGCTGTGGGAAAAGGGGGTGCGGCTGTGTTGCTGGTGGAGGTGGCCGCCTGGGGGGTGGGTTGCCGTGGAGGCGAGTCGGCGAGATAGAGATAGAGAGAGATCGAGATCGGATAACTGTGGGGAAAGAGGGGGTGTGCCTTGTGCGGCTGTGTTAACGGGGGAAATGATTTTAGGCCTCGTTTGGTTCATGGATTTTAGTACTCGGGAAAGGATGAAGCATATAAATTCGGTCCAGTCTGATTTTTATGTACAATTTTTTTTTTTTTTTGGATTGTGGACGGGACTGTTTTACTTTGGTTTATTAAAATTTAGACCGAAATGGATCGGATTGTTGTACATATGAGAATCATAAAAAGCCTTATAATTTGATCCAGTTTGATTGGTTCATTCAGTTCAATCCGACTTTCCACTCCTAGCAGTTTGGGGTATTACACAAATTTTAGACAATAATACTCTTTCCTAAATACTTTTCATGGTAGTTTACCAAACACAAGAAAGGAAATTTAACATGAAATTTACTTTCCCACCTCCAGTGTTTGGTTGGAAATTGAGATAAGGTGAATCGATAATTCCAAATTGATTCACGTGAACTCAAACGAGGCCTTAGGGTAGGGTTTGATAAGTTGTATCTAGGATGAAGTACATAAATTCGGTCCAGTCTGATTTTTATGTAAATTTTTTTTTTTTGAATTGAGGACAGGACTGTTTTACTTTGGTTTATTAAAATTTAGACCAGAATGAATCGGATTGTTGTACATATGAAAATCATAAAATTTGATTTAGTTCCATCGGTCCATTCGGTCCAATATGATCTTTGCACACTCCTAGAGTTTGGGGTAGTTTTTGCTTAAAGATTCAATGTTTTAACTATCTAAATGAACTGAAAATATAAATTTTTGAGGGCTGCTTTTGGTTGAGATTTGGCTGACTTTGTGGGCTTATTTTGTACTCTATTTGCTTATCTGTTTTAAGTGATGCAGAGGTTGAATTAGTAGATTGTTGTGAAACTATTAGGAGGACTGTTTTGGAATGGTTTTTTTCTAAATCTATGGCTCTTTGTTTCCTGCCTATTTGAGACTCTATTTGGGGTTTTATTTGCTCCGTTTGATCGTAGCCTTCGGGACTTATTGAGTGTTACTTGACTAAAAATCAAAAAGTTAACGGTTTTCCTTTTTTTCTAATCTAAATTCAATGTTCTTTTTTTTTATCTGTTACTTTGATACCTTGATAATGCTTTAAGAAATTAATATTGTCACATGCATAGTTAAAGCCTTAGTAATGGTACTAGTTTGCAAATCACGCAATCGATTTATATATATACAACTATGGTAAATAATTAAATGGAAAAAATCTAAAGGGCGAATTTTGAAAATAATAGAAAGTGATAGGTTTATGGTCGATTCTTACTTTAAGAAATTTTTTTATTTTTTCTAATACACTAATTATGTCTCAACAGAAAAAAGTGATTCACACCTTAAAAAATATCTTTTAATTTTTTGTTTCAAAAGTACAATATTTGAGTTCCTTAACCCATATCTCCTTCCCCTTAAACCACCTGATTCTTATTCATCTGTATGGAAAAAAATCTCACAATTTAAATTATAAACAAATGCAATATATATTTTAAAAAGTAACATACATATAATTTTATATATCTATTTTACAGATATGCTAACCTATTTTAAAATGGAATATATTTATGATGGATTTATGCAAATAGTAAGTATAACTTTGCTTTCATTACTATATATTTTGTGAAAAAATAAAGGGAATAATCTAATTACCAATACTCATATACTCACATCTTTGGTAGTTTGTTTAAATGGAACAAAAAAGTACATTGTAATTTTTCTTTGTATATTAACTC
Organism: Lonicera japonica; assembly: GCA_021464415.1. NCBI lineage: Eukaryota > Viridiplantae > Streptophyta > Magnoliopsida > Dipsacales > Caprifoliaceae > Lonicera > Lonicera japonica. The sequence goes on from CM038464.1 coordinate 62,672,646, forward strand.
TTGCTCAAGCTAATAATAATAAAGTTGTAAAAAAAGAATTCTTTTAAAAGGTAAAATGTAAGAATTTGCAACTAACAATTATGTGAACTTAGTGCAACCATCATACATTATAAATTCATGTGCAAACATAAGTGAATGGTACCTCATACATGTAAGAATATTCAAAACTCAAAAATGAAAAAATTAATTTGGATCAAAACATCTCCCTATACTACCATAAAACCCATAAGATGTAAGAACTAAAAATTGCAAGAAAATGAAGAAAAACATGCAAATTTGAGCTTTTCATCTCCTTTATATACACATCTAGAAAACCATGTACAATAGTAACCATTCCAATCACTTTGCCAAAAAAACTTGTAAAATATGCATAAAATTCATGATATTTACAAATTCATGATACATTTCAGCAAGCTTGCCATGCTCAAGAATCTTGGTTGCTAGGATGACCTTTCGAAGTACTAAGTCTCCCACATTTAGACTCCTGTGTTTGACTTTTTTGTTGTAGCTCTTCACCGTGCTTCTTTTGTAGGCTCTTCTTTGATTCGAGCTCATTCTCTTTTTTCTTCGGGGAAGTCTAAGTTTGCTAGTAGGTCTTCATCGTTACGAGCTGGATCATGATGGTTGATTTTGTATGTGGGTACCCCAATCTCCACTGGAACAACAGCTTCAGTTCCATAGGTCCAAGAGAAAGGAGTTTCACCAGTTGGACCTCTGATAGTGGTTTGGTAGCCCCACAGAACTGACAGGAGCTCTTTAGACCAATTTCCCTTGGCATCATCGAGTCTTTTTTTCATCGAGTTCAGTAGGGTTCTGTTGGTGACCTCGGCTTGACCATTGGCTTAGGGATGGATAGGGGAGCTGTAATGGTTTCCAATCGCATGCCTTTCGCAGAAGTCCCTAAAGAGGTCACAATCGAATTGTTTCCCCTTGTCTGTGATCAATACCTTCGGCAGGCCGAAACGGTAGATAATGTTTCTCCACACAAAATTCTGAATTTTCATAGTGGTGATCATGGCCAATGCCTCTGCCTCAACCCACTTGGTGAAGTAATATATGACCACAACTGCAAACTTAGTTTGTCCTTTGCCCAGGGGGAAGGGACCAACTATGTCCATACCCCCATTGCGAGAAAGGCCAAGGGCTACTAACCGGGGTCATGAGCTCTATTGGGAGCTGTTAGATGTTAGCAAATCACTGGCACTTGTCGCATCTCTTTACCAGCTCCTTAGCGTCTTGCAAGATTGTGGGTCAGAAGTATCCATGTCTTCTAACTTTGAGGGCCAATGACCGGGCAACTGGGTGCCCTCCACACAGACCTTCATGAATTTCTGACAGTGTCGTCTGGGCCTGGTGAGGGTGTAGGCAGAGCAAAAATTGAAGGACGTACCCCATTTTGTACAACGTTTCTTCAATGATCATGTACCGGTTTGATATGTACTTTATTTTTTTGGCCATCTTCTTGTCTTTGGGAAGAGCTCCGTTCTTGAGGTAGTCCAGCATTAGATCGATCCAACACTTATAGACCTGTATCGGGGTCGTGTCGGGCTCTATAAGCTCGTCAATAGCCTTTCTTTCCAAATACTCTATATGAACACCATTCGGCACCTTTGTGGATGAGGCAAGCTTGGCCAAATAGTCTGCTTTATTGTTCTGAGCTTGGGGAACCTTAATGAAGACTAAGTTCGAATACATCCGAGCTACTGCCTTAGCCTTGGCCAGAAAGGCAGCCATGTGATCTTCTTTAGCCATGTTATGGCTAAGTATTCAGCCCACTACAACTGCAAAATCGTTGTAAATCACCATTTGTTTTGCCCTCAACTCCCCAACTATTCGTAAGCTTACTATGATGGCCTCATATTCTACCTCGTTATTCAACGCTTTGAAGAGAAACTTGAGGGTTATCTCTAACATGTTGGCTTTAAAGGTGATCAATACCAGACCAGCACCAGAACCTTGTGAATTAGAGGCCCCATTGGTGTGCAATATCTATATAAGTACTTCCGGTAAGAGGTTCATCGAGGTGGCTGGAGTCAAGGTGTTTGGGTCTGCAGGTGGTAGGAGTGTTGGCAACTCAATGACCTGTTCTTCCATGTAGGTGAACTCGGCTATGAAATCTGCCACTGCTTGTCCTTTGATCGACACCCTCAGCTTGTAGCTGATCGCAAATTGCCTGAGCTCCACAACTCAGATTGCCAATCTTCTCGACTGGTCTACTTTACCAAGGATCCTTCGCAAAGGCTGATCTGTGAACACATAAATGGCGTGGGCTTGGAAGTAAGGCTTTAGTTTCCTGGAGGTAATGAGGAGAGCATAGGCCAACATCTCTAATCTAGGATAATTGAGCTCGACGGAGTGCAGGGCTCTACTTGTGTAATAGACAGGAAGTTGTATCCCTTCTTTATTTCTCATGAGGGCCGAGCTAACCGTAGTCTGGGAAATAGCAAGGTACAGGCAAAGGATCTCAGCCTTCTTTGGAGAGCTGAGTAGCGGAGGAGCTCTAAGGTATTGCTTGAGCTGCTAAAAAGTGAGCTCGCATTCTTCTGTCCACTCGAAGGCCTTCTTTAGAGTCTTGAAGAAAAGGTGGCACTTGTTGGTGGCCTTGAAGATGAATTTGTTCAAAGTCGCGACTCGCCCTACCAAACTTTGGACCTCCTTTGGTTTAGTGGGAGATTTCATGTCAACCAGAGCTTGTATTTTCTCAGGGTTAGCCTCAATTCCCCTTTGTGTCACCATGAACCCCAAAAACTTGCCTCCCTTCACCCCGAAGGCACATTTTGCAGGGTTAAGGGACATACAATTATGTCTAAATATGGCAAAGGTTTCGTTGAGGTCAGCCACATGAGAGAAGCTTTGAGACTTTTGACGAGCATGTCATCGACATAGACCTCCATGTTTCGGCCTATCTGGTTTTTGAACAGGGAGTTCATCACCCTCTGGTAGGTAGCTCTCACATTCATCAAGCCGAAAGGCATAGCCTTGTAACAGTAGGTCCCCTCATTTGTGATGAATGAGGTCTTATCCTCGTCTTCAGGGGCTATTCTGACTTGATTATGACCGGAGTATGCATCCATGAAGCTTAGCATCTCATGCCCGATTGTGGCATCCACAAGCTGGTCAATTTTGGAAGCAAAAAACTGTCTTTGGGACAAGCCTTATTGAGGTCTTTGAAGTCCACACATATTCTCCATTTCTCATTGTGCTTCTTCACAAGTACGACATTGGAAAGCCATTTTGGGTAATGGACTTCCCGAATGAATCCGGCTCAGAGAAGTTTCTGGACTTCCTCTTTGGCAGTTATGTTTTTTTCTACCGCGAAGGCTCTCTTCTTCTGCCTGACTGGCTTGAAATCTGGTCAGCGTTCAACCTATGTACCATAACCTCCGGGTTTAGCCCCTTCATATCATCATGGGACCATGCAAATACATCAGCATTAGCTCTGAGGCATTAGGAAAGCTCTTGCCTGGTTCTTGAGCTGAGTTGGTTACTGATTTGAGTAACTTATCAGTTTATGAGGGGTCTAAGAGTAGGCCCTCCAAGTCTTCAACGAGCTCACCCCTAAGCTCTTTCTCTTCATCTCTGGGGTCTAGAGTATCAATTTTTAGCTTTCCAGAACTGGTAGGCCCTTCTGAGCTTCTCGCTTCCTCTATGGTTCTTGCTTTAAGCTCTACCATTACCTTTTAGGGCCCCAAATTGGAAATACTTAGCCTCCACTTGGTTTCCTTTAACCTCCCCGGTCCCATGAAGGGTTGAGAACCTTATGGTAAGGCTGCAGGTAGAAATTGCCGCCCTGACTTCATTGAGAGTGCCCATGCTTATGATGGCATTGAAAGGGGGGCTGAATCAAGGATCAAGAACTCTACCACGGTAGTGACCTGTTTTGGAGCTGTTCCTAGCGTGACAGAAAGTTTGATGGTGCCCAGGGACCTGGTTTTCTCTCCGAAAAATCCTACCAAGGTCGCCAATGATGGGGTTAAGTGCTCGATAGTGAGGCCCATGGCCTTGTATGAGTTATAGTATATTAGGTTAGAGGTGGCCCCTGTGTTTATAAAGATACGGTGGACGCTGTGGTTGCCCACCATGGCCATCACAACCAAAAGATCATCATGGGGATACTCTACCCCTTTCATGTCTTCATCAGTGAAGGTGATCTTCGCGGTCTCGTACTTCGCCATTTTCGCAGGTCTGAAACTGCAAAATTCGACCTCGGAGCTCGGGAGCTTAGCTTGCCTGATTAGACCTTTCTTGACCTGTTGCTATTTTCAGAGAAGGAGGAACCTCCTTCGATCATGAGAATTTTGTTGGCATGTTCCTTTCCCTTGGCTTTTGGGGGAACATCATTCTTTCTTTCTACGTATTACCGGAGCCGACCTCTTTGAATGAGCTTCTCAATCTCTTCTTTCAACTTTTAACAATTATTTGCCTCATGGCCGTGGTCTTTATGGTAGCAGCAGTACTCAGTGGTATCCTTCTTCTTTTTTAAGATCTTCATCTTCCTGGCCTCAAGGATTTGCCCTGGTTCTAGTTGGGCAAAGACTTGGCCCAGAAGAGCTATTAATGGAGTGAATTACTTGTGAGCTATGTTCTCGCTAGGCTCAAACCTACTCACTTCCTTCTTATTCTTCTTGCTCCCCTTCTCTTGGCCGTGGGACAGATTGTCTTCCCCTTAGCGCTTGGAAGTAGGCAAAAAAGCCGACATGCCTGACAGATCTCGTCCTTATAGAGTTTCTTCCATGCCGATCTGCTTGTTGACCTCATCCAGGACTCGGACATGGTCTTAGGGGCTACTCTTACCAAGGTCATGAGGTAACAAGGGGAGCTCACCCCTCCCATGAAGGCTGCCACGGCTGCCCCCTCGTTGAGGTTGGCGATCATGAGGCTTTCCTGATTGAATTGACAGGCATATTCCTTTAGACTCTCCTTTGACCTTTGCTTTACAGTGAAGAGGTGAGTGGAAAACTTGGACTATTTTCGAGTTCCCAGGAAATGTGAGATGAACTTGGTGCCGAGCTTTTGCGAGCTCTGAATCGAACCCGGGTGCAGGCTATTGCACCACATTCGGGCTGGATCTGGGACATTCTGAAGTCCCATCATGTTTTCATATTATTACCAATAATCCACGGGGTCGGTGCTTCCGTCGTGGGATTCTAGTGTTGGGAGTTTGAATTTTCCCGGGACTTGGCAGCTAAGGATGTGTTCGGCGAATGGGAATTTTGAATCTCTTACCAAGGCCGTGGCCGAGCTGCCTCCCAACTGGCCTGGCCCATCGACCTCATCATCTTGGCCACCTGAGCTCGTACTTCATTCATTAGCCTTTTTTTGACTTCTTTCGCTAGCTCTTGATGCGATATCCTATAGAATACTGACCTCCGAGCTTCGGTATTAACCTCTCGCCGAGGGACTAGGGTAGCAGGGAGCAGGGGTCGAGCTCCTCTGCTATGGCTTTGCTGCCTTGAGGCTCCCTCTGAACACCTCTCACGAATCACATGCACTTGCGGGTTCCTCCGCGGTAGGGGATAAAGCGCAATTGAGACCTCCTCATAGGAATTTTCTCTTATAGGGCTGGACTGGCCGGACTTGAGCTCATTGGTTCTGTTGCGGCTCTCCTTAGACTCTCTGCTTTGGTCTCCGAGTCTTTGTCTGACTAGTACTCGTGGCAGGACTGGGGGGACGGCTATAGTTGTGGAGGCTATGACAGATCTATCCCACGAGCTAACTGGAGGGGTTCCCCTTTGGGCTATAAGCCTCTCAATCTGAATTTGGAGAGTAGCTTGCTGCTCCTGTAGCGCCAACATAAGGTCTAGTTGGGTGTCTCTAGAAGACATGGTTATGTTCAGTAACGTATTTAGCTTTCGAAAAAGGACGTAACTTTGAGAAATTGTCATTCCCACAGACAGTGCCAAACTGTTGGTGCATAAAACTAGCTGAGGGCAGTTTAGACCATATGGTCAAATAAATGGGTTAGATGATAAAAATAATGAATGCTACAGACCAACAGAGTCGGAGATGTATAGAGAAAGTTGGCCTCGTATAAAGATACGGGTTAATCCTCCCATGTGGAATAAAGCTCGGAGCTCGAGTGGTTTTGTATTATGATGAATAGGTACGTGTTACAAGCTACCACTATCTCTTAAGGTAATCTATCACAATATTACAAGAAGAAAATAGATTGGGATATTTAGAGTTTAATCTCTCTAACTTGGGAGCTCTGAGATAGGCTACCCAGCTCTCTCTCTCTCTTGGTTGTCACTAGTTTGTACTTGATCAAACCTCTTTTTTTTTATATCCCTGAGGGAAGTAAATGTTTCCCGTATATATATGACAGAGGGGTGGCATGTGGCAGAGCTCTTAGAGCAGGTCCGAAGCCATGCCTTGAACACCACCCTCCTCTGACCTTGTTTTTCCATGGATTCCGGTGCATTAAATGCAGTTGGTTTGCATTTAATGAAGTTGAGGGAGCTTCTACAGAGTTGGTAATGTTAGCAGCAGTCGCCCATGCTGTCTGTCACCTACTCTGACATGGCTGTCTGGGAGAGAGCTCTAGAGCTCACTGAAAGAGCTCTGGTTCACGAGCTCCGTCACCTGTGGTATGAAAATAATTTTTGGGCCGGTTGTATGAACTTCCAGGAGCTTTGGAGCTCGCATGATGCTTAAAGCAAGCTCCCAGAGCCCTTTTCATCCTCGTATGCTAAGCTACTGACGTGGACTCCACTTGTCTACCTATGATTGGCGGGTCAGAATAATTCAGTTATTCTCCCATCAGTTACTAAAAAGTGTCATTACTTAACAAAATACCTGTTATCTACTTTTCAACATTGTGTCAACTCATTTCTTCTTCTTCTTTAAACTACTTCATTTATTTTTTAACACCCCCAAGTTATCTATTTTTCAACGTTTTTTCCTACTCTACTGCTTTATGATTGGCAATGTGGTTTATTTTTTTATATTGCTTTATTTTAAGTCCTTTTTTTATATACCTGCTAAACACACTTTGAGTTGGCATTGGTTCATGTGTATTGTAATACCATTAAAAATAACTAATTGGAGTTTATTTATTAAATATTTATGTATGGCAATTTTACCACGCATTATAATAGTTATCAGGCCATTTGCACTTCATAAATTAATAATGTAGTTTTACTTTAAATTAATTTAAACTGCGTAATAGATAAAGCTAACAGGGCTGGCAATATGTGATCCTATCTTAGAGCCTCACACGAACTCATATTTTTATTTAAAAAAAAAACAAAAAACAAAAAGGGAAGGTCAAAGTTTAAGTATATTTCCTTTACTACAATACTAAAAAAGATCTCCTCACCTCAGATGAAACTCGGACTTATAACATCTTTTGAGGTCGGGTGGGTACTTACCAATTACACTAGTCCACTCGAACTAGATACGTACTTACTGTAAGCATATTTGCATCAAATTTGGAGTGGACTTGACACCAAATTTAATTAAGAAGTCCTTTTTTTTACATAAACAAGTTTGTTTCTTTTTATATTATTATTTAAAACTTCAAGTTATCTACTTTTCAACATTTTTTCCACACTACTATTTTAAGGTCGGGAATGTAGTTTATTTTTTTCTATTGCTCTAGTTTAAGACTTCTTTTGTATTCATTTATTGAATAACTATTGCACGCTTATAAATTATATAAAGAACTTATTGGTATAAATTTACTAGTTAGCTCTTGAATTTAACTATTAATTTCGTATTACATAAGAGGGTTGAATTTTGGGAACATTGACAAAACTTTGACAATGGAGTTTCACTTTATAAAGAATGGATGGGTGAGCGTAACAAGATTAGTGATGTGTATGTTTGTCGGGTTAGCAAATTTTTAAAATTTGCATGAAGAAGTCTTAAAAGTGAAATCATTATATGTCCTTGCACCCATTGTAAGAATGGTGAGCGGTTTCACTTTGAAAAAATTGAGTTACACTTGATAAAGTGGGGTATGGAATACCATTACAAGTATTGGTACTTCCACGGGGAAAAGAATTTTGTGTTTGTCTTGGAACAACTACTGGTAAGAGAGACTATGCAACTAGATGATTGCCTGTCAGCAGATCTTAGATTGCACGACCTCATTGATGATGCCTATAGAGTTCATGCATTACAAGATCATCAAAATATGAATTCCAAAGGTAGTCATGATACTAATGTTGAAGTCAATTAAGATATGGAGTACATAAGGTTAAAACTAGAAGGGTCGAAACCTTTATAGCCAAATTGTAACAAAAATCATACAACTTTGTACGCCATGGTTGACTTACAAAACTTGAAGAGTCGTTTCGGTTTATCGGGCAATAGTGTGACTGAGATCCTTTTGTGGGCTAAGGATTTTCTTCCACAAGATAACACATTACCTAATAATTATACATTTATGAATAATAGCTTGAAAGGTCTAGGGATGATGGACAAGTCCATTCATACTTGCAATTATGATTGTGTTTTGTATTGCAAAGTGCACGAAAAAAAGGAGAAATGCCCAGTATATAATGAACCCCAGTATGTCTTAAAGAAATATCAAAATAGTAAAGGTGTTAAATTTTCACAAGTACTGCATAAATTTTTGAAATATCTCCCTTTAGGGCCGAGGTTAAAGAGACTTTACACTGTATTGTGGATGGCGAAGGCTTTCATTTGGCATGCTCGAGCGGAGGTAGGTGGGAATCTCATGCAACATCCCATTGATTCTATTATTTGGAAAGCTGCAGATATTGCACACCCAAAGTTTGCTAAGGAACTTCGCAATGTTCGTCTCGGATTAGCAACCGATAGATTTAATCCATTTGGTAATTTAAGCACCAATTAAAGTGTTTGGCCAGTCATCCTTGTGCCATATAACCTTACTCCATTGTGCATGCAAAAAGAGTTCTCAATGTTAACACTCTTGATTCCCGATAAAGGCTCCGAGTGATGATATTGATGTGTTTCTAGCACCCTTGGTAGATGAGTTGAATGAGTTATTAGCAACCGATGGATTTAATCCATTTGGTAATTTAAGCACCAATTAAAGTGTTTGGCCAGTCATCCTTGTGCCATATAATCTTCCTCCATTGTGCATGCAAAAAGAGTTCTTAATGCTATCACTCTTGATTCCCGGGCCGAAGGCTCCAAGTGATAATATTGATGTGTTTCTAGCACCCTTGGTAGATGAGTTGAATGAGTTGTAGGTAGATGGTGTGAAAGCGTTCTACTTAAGCAAGCAAGAGTCGTTCAATTAAAAGCTATGTTGTTATAGGCGATTTACGACTTTTCAGCTTATGGCACCTTATCCAGTTGTAATGTTCATGGTTATTTTGGATGCTTTATCTGTGCGGAGGAGACCATGTCTAAATGGCTACCTTCTAGTCACAAAGTTTGTTATCACACCCATCATATATTTCTGTCCATTGATCATAAGTTCAGCCATGATAATAATTTTCTCCCTAATAGTGTTGAAAAGAGGTTAGCTCCAAAGAGGCTCTCGGGTTCTGAAATTAAAAGGAAGGCTACAAGTGCTGGGCATACTGTAATAGGGAAACATCCTAAAATACTGGGCTTGAAACGCAAGAGTAGAGGCGATCCTAAAGATCTAAGTAAAATGATGCCATGGTCCAAAAGGTCAATACTATTTGAGTTGTTGTATTGGAAAAAACACTCAATACGACATGTAATAGATATGCGTGATGTACATAAAGAAAAATATCATAGACTATCTTATGGGTACAAGTATAGAGATAACACATTCTAAGGATGGACAAAAGGCCCGGGATAATCATCCAAATCAATACAACCCCATCAACTAATATTCAAAACAACTAAATAATTCATGAAAACAATTTCAAGTAAATCAATACAATGAAAAAAGAATAAAAAATAAGGCCTCAAAAGATTATTACAATGACCTCTCCCCAATTGATTGATACCACTCAGTTAGCAAAGAGTTTTTACAAAAATAAAATAAGAGTACCATTAATTTATGTTTCCGTTCCATCTGATAAGATAGTTGGTCAGTAAATTAGAGGGTGCATATGAATATGAATGAGAAAGGAGTAGAATACGACATAACCTTGGTAAGTGGACGTGTCGAAAGCAATGATAAATGTGTGATGTGTCAATAATGAAAAAGATGGCAGTTACACAAAAATTAATTATAGCGCCCTCCTTCTTATGCCTCTGTTTACATTGTAAAAAAAAGACTTATATCATTATGGAGTTAAAAAAAATAAAAAATGAGTGGCAAATGGTGGGCAAAGTACACAAGAAAATACTTGTTCAATGAATATATTCTTTACATGCCCTTACTTGCTCTGTTACTACATGTACTTCTCAACTCCACAAAATATGGGTCCGAATTAGGAATTTTCTCTGTTATAGTACCAAGAAATAATCTGACAAAACAAATCAAACACTTCAAAAATAGAAAACATAAGTAATTTTGAAGAACGGTTGGCCATGGTGATTGAGGTTGTGAACTGGCTGTAACAAGGGTTAAAAATTACTTCTTCAAAAATCCCATAAACTGATAAATATAGGCCATTTCTCAAGTCTTCTAGGGTAGTTTTACTTTTCACACATGACCTTTTTGTTTTTCTCCATGTTCAAAACTATCTATACATAAAAAAACAAGTAGTACACGCCATTGATCAAACTCAACTAACACCCGACTCAGAATTTAGCGGGTCAAAAGAACAGACTCTTATATATATCACTACCAATTCCTAAACTAAACATACATGTATCTTCATGCTTTCTCAATCTCTCTCCCCAAACAGTGCTATATCTCATCGACTGATACAGTCAGTGTTCACTCATTATCTGCAGGGGCAAACTAAATGCCCCTTTGGAACCTTAATCCCAAATCACACCTTTTGTCCGGACTTTTATATATATCACTACCAATTTCACATATAAAAAATTCTTTTGCAATTTAGAGGTTATAAACAAGAAATGAAACTTTGTAGGTTTTCTTCGCTAGCAGAATTGTGAACAGAAGTTACTGCCGAATAATGAAACGATGAGTCCATAAAATGAGTAAATTAATTCAATCTATTAGCTGAAAGAAGAAGGGAAAAAAATGATAAGACATGGGATAATTCTACAGCTGTAAGTTATCACTCACCACAGCCCGTAAGAAATATGCCATATGGAATGCATTCTGCACATGAAAATAAAAATAAAATTTTAAATTCCTGTACGTTTACATTTGGGACAACAATCTTTAACGTGCTAATATTCAAATAAAAACTTAAAAGGAACAGTAATACTTGTCTATCTGATGTTGAAGCTAAATGTTGAATCCTCAATAACGTTATCTTCACTTGGACCTAAAATGAAAACCAATTGTCAAAAATCCAGCGATAAATGAAAGTACAGCAAACACTACGCAGATTGCCATACAAAATTCAAAACAAAGGCCCATTTGATTGCTATAAATTAGTTCAAACCCGATTGGGCTTATGCTAAGAATTTTCATTGCCTTGTTGAATTACCAAGAAAAAAAAGTTCAATAAACCAACAATGGCACATGGCCCAAAAATTTATTTACAAGTAGTACCCACATTCCTTTAGTATGCAGGTCTTTGACAATTTTAGCCGCTGTAATTGGCGTTACAAATATGTTAGAGATTATGCTACTGTTTGATGGAAAGAAAGTAAAAGAAATTTAAAACCTTATAGGCTTGCGGCAGGTGCCAACAAACTCCCAATGCTCATGCTGTAATTGAAGCACCTCCACATCTCCTTCGTTATATGTCGTATCTTCAAGACAAACATTAATTAGTAAAAAATAGTCATAACTATATGAAATTTTAACTAATATTATATGAAAAGTAATCAGAACTATATGAAATTGTAACTAATCTTTTAGGAATTTCAATAGGAAATAGAGCACCTTAACTTTTTTAGCGGATTTAGGGAAAGCCTTAACTAATTAGGCTTATAAACCGAATGATCTTCTAGACACTGGTAGAATATGGGTCAAACAAGTAAATAACTTGGTAGTCCGCCAAGCTCTATTCCAACTTTGAAGCAAGGACACAAAATTTGCATTATTCAATGACTGTAAATAGTTATCTACATCATCAATATCTTCACAGATTAGTGTTATTAATGCTAAAATTGACTTTCAAGCATTTTCATATTTAATTTTTTGGGTGGAGGTGGTTAGCATTGACAATAAAACATGAGAATGACATGGAGAATATTATGGTAATAAGTAAATTCAGTTCTACAGTCCTTAAAACCATCTGACACACCAAACTGATTTTTTATTTTTCTAATTACAAAGCCATTTATTTTAAAGAATAAGTCCCTCTTGTTCCTGTTTAGTTTTTTTCAGGTTACCTACAACTTAAAAATGACTAGACATTTTCACAAACATGTGGTATGCATAATTGTGTATAACTTGAGGGGAAAATTTCATTCATTATCTAAGGTAAAGAAATGAGATTCCATATTGAGTAAAGAAGCTAAGGCTACCCCAATCTACTGCAATTTAATCACCGAAAAGATGCAACATTATTAATCACACATTATTGGCCGACTACGGCATCATGACCTGGTTAGTATTTTTCTGACAAAGCTTGGCAACAATGAATAGTTCTTGGCAGCCATACCAAATAATTCCATTGCCAAATATGGTATACATGGGGCAAAAACCTAAAATGTACACATTTATACAGAGAAATAGACACAAATGTAAACATACATACAAACTCACCAGCCAATTATAGCTGCATTCGTTGATTAGGGCATAATTGCAGATTGATTGAGTTCTTTTTCACCTTCAATTTGTACAGAGAATGATTTAAACGGGTGTTATGATTTGATTGGATGATTTGGATAGAATTGATCGAACAATTATTCTCGAGAGAGAGAGAGAGTGTGTGAGAGAAAAAATTGTGCATCAATGGAATAAATAAGCTGGTTTAATTTTTTTAAGAATTTGATTAATTGTTTTAGTCGCGTCTTTGGGGCTGTAACACAAAAGGTTTAAAGTACTATAAAAAAGTGACTTAAGCAATATTACTTTGAATTATTTAAGCCACAAAACTAATAAGTGACATAAAGTATGAGTTAAAAGTGATTTATATAATATTATTTCTTGTAGTGTGTTTTTCATTTGATGAGGATTAATAAATGTTTGTGCTTGCAAAAAGATCCAAATTGTGATGCATACGAAAAAAATATATCATGGACCATCTAGTAGGTACAACTCTAGAGGGAACACATTTTAAGGATGTAGAAAAGACATAGGATAATCTTCGTTTGATGAGGATTAAGAAGAGCTTGTGCTTGCAAAAAGATCTAAACACCAGAAGAAATGTCATGCCTAGTGGTGCGTTCACTTTAACTAGTGTTGAATTAAAGGAGTTTTTAAAGACATTGTTTGATTTGAAGGTCCCTACCAATTTCTCTTCTAATTTACGTAGGGTTTTCAACCACACAACACATGATTTGAAACAATGTAAGTTTCATGATTGGCATGTCATTATGCAGCTGGCCCCACTATCGCTTAAGCATTGCTTTTCCAAACACAAGGAGCTCTAAAGAGCTATTATGCAAATCAACCTATGCTTCACCTTTTTGTGTGCCAAAGTTGTTAATAAAAAGCATATCGTGGCGGCCAAAGTAACTCTTTCCGAGGCAACATGTGTTTTGGAGAAGTATTTCCCACTATCATTTTTTGATATTAATATCCACCTATTGCTCCATTTATGTGATGAAGCATTTATATGTGGCCCTGTCAGATATCAGAGGATGTACCCATTTGAGCGGCTAATGAAATTCTTTAAAGATTATATAAAGAATACTAGGTACATTGAAGGCTCAATTGTAGAGGAATATATTACAAATGAAGCTTCTTTGTTTGTAAGGGAATACATGCCTAACCCCAGTATCAGTAGTTTCAACCCTTGTTGTGAACGTTTCATTGACAAATCTGATGAGTTTGCCGATGAAGAGGCCTTAGGTAAAATGAAGAAAGTGAAACTTTCAAATCTTTGATATGAATTAGTGGCTCGTTATGTTTTTGAAACACATAAAAATCTAAATGAATGGCAAGAGTAAGTTAATGCAATTACAATTCTTTCTTAATAACATGATTTAAAAAATATAATTACATTCTACTAACTTTCTTATTACTTAAATATTTTAGGAAATATAACACCTCTTAACAAAATAAAAGGAGAAAAGGGGTTTCAAATACTAACAGCTGATAAGAATTAGAGAGAAAATAATATTATGTATATTGAGCTTGTATCTATACAAAGAATCATAATCCCTTTATATAGGGATGTGTAAGGAACTATACGTGGTAATACAGATCAAGCAAATTAAGCAAATATATATAATCCAAAAATAAGGAGGAGATCAAGGAGATAAATATTCTAGGTAAGACTAAAATATTCTAACACCCCCCTCAAGCTTATGGAGGCTTGAAGAGCATCCGGAGCTTTGATACAAGGAACCGAAATCTGGCGACTCCATGAGGTTTGGTGAACAGGTCGGCTATCTGAAGCTCGAAAGAGATGTGTGGTAGCAAGATATGCCCTTGTTGGAAGTGCTGACGAACAAAGTGGCAGTCAACTTCAATGTGCTTAGTGCGCTTATAGAAGACGTCATTGTGAGCTATTTGAATGGCACTCTTGTTGTCACGGAATAAGGGCGTGGGCTCTGAAAGGGTAATGCCCATATCTTGAAGCAGCCAGTGAAGCCAAACAATTTCAGCGGAGGTATGAGTGAGAGCGCGATATTCAACTTCGGCATTGGAACGGGCAACAACAGTCTATTTCTTGCTTTTCCACGAAATGAGCGAGTCACCAAGGAAAATGCAGTACCCAGGCGTGGAACGTCGATCAGTAATATCACCAGCCCACTCTGAGTCGGAATATCCTTGTAACAGGGGTTGAGATATAGAAGAAAGATGCAAGCCCTGATGCAGGGTCCCTTTGACCTAGCGGATAATACGAAAAACGGTAACAAAGTGAACTGAGCGTGGGGCAGACATGAACTGACTCACAATATGGACATCATGGCTGATGTCAGGTCTAGTGATAGTGAGATAGTTGAGATTTTCCACAAGCTGACGATATAAAGTGTGATTAGGAAGCATGGTGCCATCAGAAGATGAGAGTTTGACATTCATCTCAAGAGGAGTATCAGCAGTCTTGTTGTTAGTAAGGCCTGTACGTGTGATAATATCAAAGGCATACTTCAATTAGGAGAGGAAATAGCCTGTAGATGAGTGATCAACCTCAATACCAAGGAAGTAGCGGAGGACCCCCAAACCTTTCATTTCAAAACACGAGCACATATAGTCTTTGAGCCTGCATATACCATTCAGGTCATCACCAGTGATGATCATATCGTTGACATAAAGTAGGAGAATAATAATGCCATGCGAAGAAGAGCAAGTAAATATAGCGGGGTCATGAGCGCTCTGAGAAAAACCGTGCTGTAGAATAGCTGTGAAGAATTTCTTAAACCAAGCCTGAGGCACTTGTTTGAGACCATAGAGAGCTCGACTAAGTTTGCAAACCTGTCCAAGGGCATGAGGAAGCCCGGGGGGAGGTTGCATGTAGACTTTTTCCTGAAGATCGTCATGAAGAAATGCATTCTTAACATCCATCTGATGAATGGTCCAACGACGAACAGAGGCGACAAAGATAAGAGTGCGAACTGTGGTTATACGGGCAACCGGAGCAAAAGTTTCTTCATAATCGATCCCATACTCCTGAGTGTATCATTTGGCACCGAGGCGAGCTTTGTACCTATCAACAGACCCATCAGCTTTAGTTTTGATTTTGTATATCCATCTACATCCAACAACTGATTTGCCCGTGGGTAAATCCGTGAGAACCCAAGTTTTCATTTTCTGAAAGGCATCAAGTTCCTCAAACATAGCCTGCTGCCATTGAGGATCGGCAGAAGCCTCACGGTAGAAGGATGGCTCATGGAGAGATAGTAGGGCAGAGAGGTAGCATTCATAATTGAAATGCCAGACTGGTGGATGGCGGTCTCGGACTGGTCGCAGCAGAGGGTCGTTAGTGGGAGATACAGACTCAGGACATGACGTAGAGTTATCAACAGGTGGACAGTCAGTCACAGGTTCAGGGGGAGAGTTAAGTGGTGGCATAGGAGTGGCTACAGGGTGAGTGGGAGGAGAGATCATATGATCGGCTATAGGAGTAGGTGAATGAGTGACGGATGGCACAAGAGCGAACTTAGGCAGATTAGGAGACTCTGGAAATGGGTCGACAGGAATAGAGGTCATAGTATTTGAGAGGGGATCTTTGGATAAGGTATAGTATGGTTTATGTTCCCAGAAGGTAACATGGCGGGAAATGCGAAGCCGTTTGGCAGTCGGGTCATAACAGTGATACCCTTTTTATTGAATCCCATACCCCAGGAAGACACACATGACATTTTTGGAAGTGAGTTTTGTTCGTTCTCGTTTTGGGAGTAACACAAAACAAGTGGATCCAAAAGTGCGAAGCTCAGAATAATTGGGGGTGGTCCCATATAGACGCTCGAAAGAAGATGCGCCACTGGTGACTACAGATGGGATGTGATTAATAAGAAAGGTAGATGTGTGAATGGCTTTCCCCCAGAATACGGAAAGGACGGATGATGAGATGAGGAGGGTACGAGCTGTTTCAACAAGGTGTATGTGTTTTCGTTCTGCAATCCCATTTTGCTGAGGGGTATCTAGGCAAGATAGTTAGGGAAGGGTCCCTTGTGACTTTAGAAATTCAAGAAAGTGTTTGGATAAGTATTATCCCTCACAGTTGGATCTGAAAATTTTGATTTTTTTGAAAATTATGTTTTGATCATAGTAGCGAACTCGATGTAAACTTTCAAAAAATCAAACCGAGAATGAAGTAAATAAGTCTAGGTGTATCGGGAATAATCATCAATAAAGACCACATAATATTGAGCCCCACCCATAGAAACAACGGGGGCTTTTCCTCAGACATCAGAGTGCACAAGATCAAAGGGAGAGCATGAAGTAGTTGTATTATTATTAAAGGGAAGAGCTGGTTGTTTGGCCAATTTACAAGCAATACGAGAATGACATTTGTCTAAAGTAGCTGGTCCTAACAATCCTTTATTTATCATATATTAAAGGCGAGGAAAAGAAACATGATATATAAACCGTTATTAGTTATGGAGCCAATGTGGCTAGTAGTAATAGTGGAGCCATTAGCTGTATGAATCTGTGTAGATGAGCCCATAGGTCGAGATGGCTTGAAGTGGGTTGGGTCAAAGGTCATGTGGTTTGATGCCCCGGAATCAAGAAACCACGGAGAAGAGATACCCGACGAAGGTGAGAAGGCATATGCAACTGTATAATGATCTGGTGTGATCATGTTTTGAACTTCCTGAGCAGTGGGTGAGTTAAAAGAAGGACCACTCTGATGGTTGAACGTCGGACCGTCGGTTAAGGTGAATACGGCGAATGACCTGGTGGATTTTTGTAGACTGCACATGTACCGAGATGTAGAAGAAGGGCAGTACTTAACGGTATGCCCGAATTCCTTGCAGTAGTTGCATTGTACTGGGTCTTTGGACTAACGGGAGGATGCTTGTTGAGGACGCGGTGATGAAGTGGCAGTGGGTGGTTTAAAAGAGTACTGCTGTGAGCGAGGGGCCGCAATGAAGATGGATGACATGTTTGGAGCAATGCCTTTGCGGGTTTCTTCAGTGATTAGTTCGGTCAATGCTTCCTCAACAGAATGAAGAGACTTGCGGTGAAGCATAGAGGCTCTGATTTGCTTAAACTCTTCTCGGAGTGCCATAAGGAATTGAACGAGCCGTGTTTCCTCACAAAAAGTTTCCCATAAGTTTATATCAACAGTCCACTGTGGTTCCATTAGCTCAAGTTGATCCCAGATAAGGCACATGCTGGAGTGAAAATCAGAGATTGTCTGGCCGGGCTGTTGTTGAAAAGAATGAGTATCCTGTTCGAGTTTGTACTTTTTGGCAAAATTGGTTTGAACATAGCGTTGTGCCAAAAAATCCCAAGCTTTCTTTGCGGTGGTGCACCAGCCAAGTTGGATACTAATGGATGTGATGACAGTATTTGCGATCCAGGTCAAGATTTTATTATTGTTGATTTCTCATTCATCAAATTTGGCATAAGTTTCTATGGGACAAGATTCTTTACTTGTGACATACTTCCAAAGGCCTGTTTTTTTTCAAAAAATTCCGAAATAGCATAGACCAATGATTATAATTATTTTCATAAAGTTTTACAGTAATAGGAATTTCAGATGTAATCATAATGAAAAGCAAAGGAATGAAGTACATGTGACCTGAGATAGAGAAAGAATTAGAAAAATTAGAGGCCGCAGGTGTGTCCGGAGTGATGAAAAACCTTGAAAAGCACTATGGGTAGCTGAAAAATCGAGTCTGGAAAGCAAAAGAGAAATATGTTTTTTTTAATAGTAACTAACAGTGTTAGCGCAAAGCAATTAGTATTAACGGCGTTAAGGTAACCACCGTTAAAGCTGACGGCGTCTGAGGGTCAGCTCGTGAGGCACGTGCGGAGAGTGGACAACTGCGTGTGTGATCTGCGCGTGGGATCTGAGGCGAGCTGGATCTCACTCGCCTGGTGCGTGAGGGCGCGTGAGATGGAGTTTCGAGGTGAGTTTTATGGCGTCGGAATCGTCTCGTCAAGACGATGGTAGTGGTGGTGGGACACGGTGTTTTGGAGGCGGTTTGAGTAGTTTTCGAGAGTGATGAAAGGATTTGGGTAAGGGTTGGGTTGGTGTTTGGGCGGTTTGGGCAGTGGTAGATAGCGGAGAAGTAGGCAGCGAGTTGGTAGTGGTGGTGGGATGGATGAGCAAAAGTTTAAACTTGCTCTAATACCATGATATGAATTAGAGAGAAAATAATATTATTATGTATATTGAGTTTGTATCTATACAAAGAATCATAATCCTTTTATATAGGGATGAGTAATGAACTATACATGGTAATAAAAATCAAGCAAATATATACAATCCAAAAATAGGGAGGAGATCAAGGAGAGAAATATTCTAGGTAAGACTAGAATATTCTAACAACAGCGAGTTTAGGCTTTGGGTATCAAATGAGGCACTTGTTCCATTTAGTTGTTACATTATAGTAATGTTTTAGTTATACTTTATTTCCTTAATTTAGTTATTAAAAGTGAAAGATTTCGCGTCAAGGCTCGCATGTGTAGCGAAAGGTCTTGACTTTTATGCTTAAAAGTTTGGAAGATACCGTGTCAATTATTTTGTTTTCTCCAAATACGCTCGCAAGCAGCTTCTTGTTGGGAAACAAAATAGCGAAATTGTAATTAAAGCCCTTACAACTTATGTAGCTAGTTCAAAAGACAAAAATCCAAAGGAAGCAGAGATGACTTATTATGGGATTGTTCAGCATATATATGTACTAAATTACAAAAGTTTCATGAAGACTGTGTTTGACTGTGATTGGGTGTGAGTGGAGGACAAAAATGCTTGTATGGTGGACAACGCCACAAACATGGTCATGGTTGACTTGACTAAATTAAAAAACGAAAGACAATATTAATGACGAGCCTTTTGTTTGTGCCTTTCAAAGTACAAAACAAGTTTTTTACTCAAAGTACATCAACAATTGTCAATGGTCTATTGTTTACATAAACCGAAGCATTTAACAACAAAAGCAAATGCATTAGAGGCCATTACCGAGTTCCAATTTGCTCTAGATCATAATCGAAATTTGCATGCTTTTTTAGATTATTTAAATGAGTATATGTAGTTAAATGTATTGTTTTATTTTATTTTATACTTCATGGATTTGCTTGAACAGTTATTGTATTCTTATTTGTTGCATGTGCTTAAGGAAATCTACTTATTTTGGTGTTTATGTGCTTTCTTATTTTGGTTTATTTGTGAGCTTATGTTGATAATTTTTTTTTTTTTTTTTTTTTTTTGCAAAACTTTATATTTCCAACATTGCAATTTACTTAACCTCAAGTAACAAAGTTTCATTGCAATTTGTTTCGTTAATGTAGTCCCATCATTGAGAAGTAAATCAACTTCAAGAAGCCACAAGAGAGATATTGATCCTTTGCAGCCAACAGATATATATACCACCTGAAATAAGAGTTTAAATATTTTGGAAAAAATAGGAAAAATCTATGCCTATATTTTTAGCTACTCTAAATTTGTTGCACTGTTTTTGTTAATTATTGCACATAGTAAGGGGTAGTTTTTTTTTTTTATTAAAATTTAGTGTTTTAACTGTTTTAAATGAACTGAAATAATAAGATTTTGAAGGCTGCTTTTAGGGCTTATTTTGTTTTCTATTTAGGGCTATATTTTTATTGATATGTGGGTTGAATTAACAAGCTGTTGTGAGACCATTAAGAGGACCATTTTAGAGTGTTTTTTTCCCCTAAATCTTTGGGTCCTTGTTGCCTTTTTATTTGAGACTACAATTAGAGTTTTCTTTACTCTATTTGATTTGGAACTTTTGGGGCTTTTTGAGTGTTAATTGACTGAAAATTAAAAGGTTCTCGGTTCTCTTTTATTAGTAATTAATTTAAACTAATTTTGTTATAGTTTAATATAATAACTTGCTTTGTTGTTATTTGCTAGAGATAATGGCAAGTTCTAGATCTAAAGTTTCAATTTCTAATATTGTCGGGGCTCCGACCATAGAATCACAAGTTGAGAAGGGCAAGGCAGAGTTGTCCTTTGACTTATACGAAAACAACATTAATGCTTTCAACGCCAAAATAAAGACGTGTTCTTTTATCACTTACAAAATCTATTACGGGCCTTACGTACAATGACTAGAGGCATATTCCTCAGGCCCTGAAAGATGACTTGTGGAAAGTGTTGACTTGAAAGTCATTAATCTTGTTTTGATAATAATAATAATAAACTTAATCTTGTGTAATTTAACTTAGTTGATGTTTTAAGTTATAGCCACACCAATATTGATCACACGTGGACTTAACCGAATAGCCGGAATCAAGATCATTCTTCTACAAAGTATTGCCTTCAAAGTTTTACTTCTCACAACTCTTATCAATACACCTCAATGAGAATTGTTAAGTACAAGAGCCAAGGAAGAAAAGAAACGAAAAATCATACAAAGCCCTCGAAGACTCGATATTACTTATGTGAGTGAGTGCTTTAGTTTTCTTGTAAAGATTCATATTTGATCATCATAGCTCATGCAATATTCCTATATTATAAGATTGATCAAATCAAAAGTTGAATCTAGTTTTATCCTTGAAAACGTATTTTTACCGAAAACTTGTTATATTGAAAAATTCACTATAAATTTATATGAATGAATTTTGTTGCAAAAACCATGATAGAAGTCTTAGAAAATCATTTTTAAACATCCCCTATCTTCAAAATTGATTTTTGAGCTTATTTGCAAAAATATGAAAAATGGGATTATTGGTCAAAATGGCAGCAGACCAGAGGAGACCATCAGTCGACTGATGAGCATTGCTCAGTCGACTGATGGCCACTCAGTCGACTGATGAGCTTTGCTCAGTCGACTGATGGCCCAGAAACTAGCCGTTGGAGTTCTGATTTTTTACCATTTTTGGTACCAAACTTCTACCAACTCCCTCCAAACGGCCATTTGTTATCTCAGACTATATATACACCTTCTAAGACTCATTTAAACTAGCTTGAATCATTCTTACACCATTCTCTTCATCTACATTCATTCTTAAAGATTCAAGAACAATTCTTTTGATCAATCATTCTTATTTTGAGCTATATTCTATTGATCAAAGTTGATATCTCTTAGTGTGAGCTTAAGTTGTAATCTTCATACACTATAGAGCTATTGTACATTGGTGTTAGTCACCAAATCATTTCTTTCAAACATTAAGAGAGGTTTGTCTCTTAAGATAGCAAGAGAGTTTTCTTGTGTGAGTATTGAGAGAATTTCAATACTTGTAAAGAGTGTAGTGAGACAACAACACTTGTAGTGGTTTTATCTTCACCCGGAAGAAGATTGGAATTAGTGGAACTTCTCGGGGTACTAACCGAGCGCGGAGTAGGGGCTAACAAGCCGAACCGTGTGGACAAAAAGTCTTTGACTTTGATCGGTTCAATCTTTCTATCTATTTATCTCTTAAATTGCGTTATTTGTTTCTTGTGATTGGATTTATCTTTGTTCTTTGGTTGGTTGATTGATATAGACATCAAACACTTTTAAATTGATTTTAAAAATCCCTTTAAGTTTTAAAAACCCTATTCACCCCCCTCTAGGGTATTTTCCGACCTACAGAAAGAACTCTTGGTAAAGTTTAGTCTTAAATTCATGTATTAGGAGAATATAATGTCTCAAGTGTCGAAGCAATGGAAGTCATGGAAAAAAAACATCCCCAATGTTATTTTACGAAAACTAGGCAAAAGATCTTAGAGTGGAAAGATAAAGTTCTAGCAGGAGAGCAAGTCTCAATCGCTGAATGGAATGTAATTATTGAGCGTGAGGCTGCACCTCAAAAGCTTGAGCAAAGGGCTAAAGCTTGAGATAATATAGCTAAGAAGAAGTTCATATGCTCGGCGCAAAATCTTTTGCACAAGTTTTTGCCCCATGGAAGGTATATAACTTATATGTTAATTTATACTTTATAGTTTAATTCAACCACTTATTTATAGATTATTAAATTGATTCAAATATGCAGGAATGAATGGAAGGGATAGAGGATGAGGATCTTAAGCCCAACCGCCTCAATGTGTACCTTCATGCAAGCAAAAACAAAAAAACTAAGGCATTTCACCTAATTTTTGTGGACATCGCAATGATTTTCAAAACCCATATTGCCTATAAGTTCAATCTAAAATTCCACTTCAACTCTATATTCATTCATATTAAAAAAATGTGTTAAAAAAATAGTAACTATACATTGGTAGAACATTAATGCTTGAAAAATCTCTTATTTAATCTTATCGGTATTTATATCTTATAATCGGCACAAATAGTTTGGACCCTTAAGTCGCAATAATGAGGATGGACCTTCACTTTATGAATTGGTTTTTTAGGTACTATTTTTTGTGCTTGAATGCCATTTTTTTTTTGGCTGATTTGCTAGGCATAAAAATGTGTTTCATGGCATTTCAAGATTGATATTTCAAGGCCTATTTACCTCTTATGATACTGAATGTTGATTATAGGACAATGTTACATACAACCTTCAAGCCTAAGTTTTATATAGGATCTACTTAATGCTTGTGCTTTTGTTTTCCATAGGATTTATTTATATATATATATATATTTGTTAATGATGTTATATGAAATTTTACAGGCCAAAATTACCAAAATAAGAAATATTCAAGGAGAATCTACCGAAGTTGATGATATTGACACATATACATTGGCTCAAGTTTTTGGAAAGGACAAAAGAGGTCGAATTTGTGGTCTAAGTAGCACTATTTCAAGAACTAAGTTTAAAGCTATTCACCCTGCAAAATCGGAGATTGATCAAGTAAGGAATGAAATGAAGGATCAAAATAGGAAAATAGACACCAATTTTGATCTCTTACATGCTCGAAATACTCGAGATTCGACTTTTTCATCACCGGGCACACGTCAAAGTGTCGCCGCACAATCCTCCATGGCCACACAGTCATCTTCTTTGCTGCCAAGGCTAATTGAGAATTTTCCAAGTAAAGCACACAAGGATTATTATGATATAAAAGATTTAAAGAATAAAAAAAACATTGCGATGGCAAAGATTGAAGAGGTAGTTCCTGGAACTCTTGTGCATACTCGACGAATGGAAGCACCTGAAGCTAAATTGAATACTATATCTATCTACTTAAAAATGGAGAATGAGCTAGTGGATGTAGGAAAGCATGGGGTAATATTTGTATTGGGGAATTTGAAGGATCATATATTGCGTGCCTTGTGTATTTGCTAAAGGAGATAATGTAAATAATTATATTACTTTTTATGATAGGATATCCAAGCAAGTATTATGTAGGTTTATGATTAGAAGATGATGCTTTTGTTATTGTGGTTATTTTAGACAGTTAGGCTAATGATTAAAAAATGATGCTTTGTTATTGGTTTGTATTTCTTTGATTTTTGGGGTTGCTTTCTTAAGTGATATGATTGATGTGTGTTGGTGCATATATATAGGTTGAAATGCAAATAAAAATTTTAGGTGTAAGAACCTAGAGAAATAAGAGTAAATTGGTTGATTACTAGAAGGGT
Organism: Lonicera japonica; assembly: GCA_021464415.1. Lineage (NCBI taxonomy): Eukaryota > Viridiplantae > Streptophyta > Magnoliopsida > Dipsacales > Caprifoliaceae > Lonicera > Lonicera japonica. Next base: position 62,696,847 of record CM038464.1, read on the forward strand.
CACAATATTTAAGTGTAAAGTGTGACCCATAGGAGAACAATTGATATATCTCATCATCAAGGTCACGGTTTAATATCGTGCCTTCATTTGTGAGATGTCTCGTATGAGCTTTGATGGGTCATGATTATAAACCATATAAGTGTTATGAGATGTCTCATTTGAGTTATACAATGAGTCACGGTTACAATCTGTAAACTATGTTATGATGTGTCTCGGTTTTAACCCGTGACCAAAGTTATATTGTGTCACAGTTTGTAACTGCGAAAAAATAGTGAAAAAGGTTTGAAATGTCTAACTTTTGTGCTCGAAAATGATCCATGACCAAGCGATTGGGTCACGGTTCATAACTGTGAATAAGGTATGGGTCACACTCAATATGGTCACAGTGAAAAATCGTGATTTATGGCGTTGGTCATGGTTATAAACCATGTCCATTTGGCTATTTTGGTGTAGTGCACATAAGTTCAATCAACCAAACACATGATAAAACAAAAGGTTAGCATGTTATACCCACTAAATTGAAACATAGGTTTTTAAATCTATACAAAAATATTATTTTCACAAGTCATTTTCAAACACCTAGAATTGAATTAATAAATTCCATCCCTAAAAAGATAGAAAAAGTTGGATAAAAATAATATTATATATTTGTTACAAGCCTTCCAAAAAGAAGAATATATTGGCGACGTCGCATAACCTTCATTCTTTTTCATCCATATATTCACCTTTATCTTGAAACAATAATTGGAAGTAGTTTAATGTTAAATTAACACAAAAAGAATCTTTCAATCCAATTAAAAATATATATACGCACCACTACAAGAAAAATGGCCTTTTGTGACTAACATTTTTGTAACGGCTCGAAAATTGTTATTAAAGGTATTTATTTGTCACGGGTTTTAGTTCCATCACAAGTAAAATTATTTGTCACGCCTGGATACGTTCCCGTTACAAATAGGAAATTATTTGCAACGGTTAATCATAAAATTGCGACAAATAACTTTATTTGTCACAATTTAGAGAGCTGTTACCAAAAATATATACCGTTAAACAATAATACGACGCCGTTTTATTTAAAAAATATTTAAAAAAAAGAATAAAAGAATTAACTTATTAGAGAAACCTAAAAATGTTTCATTCCCAAACATTCTCCCGCTCAAACACTGTCTCTCCCGCTAAGAAACCCTTTTTCTTCATTGTCAATCCCTAATCCCCTTTTCTCCATTGCAGAATATTTTCCCCAATTTTGTTGCATTACCCTAACTCCATTAGCCCTAATCTTTCTCATTTTATCCAATTAGTTCATTCGTCCTGATTATCTGATGCAAATTTAAACGATTCAGGCACTACAAATCAATCAATTTGTACAATAAAAGGTGAAGTCAAAGAAACTCCATTCGAAGCTTCTGTTTTCTAGCATGATAGATTTTCGTTTAAGGTATATATATATATATCCGTCTTTGAATTTAAATTTATGTCATACTGTTTAAGATTTCAATTCTATAAATATTTCAATCCGTCCATTCTTTAGATTGACACCCTAGCATATTTTCGTTTAAGGTATATATATATATATCCGTCTTTGAATTTAAATTTATGTCATACTGTTTGAGATTTCAATTCTATGAATATTTCAATCCCTCCATTCTTTGGATTGAAACCCTAACATGTTATTTATATGTATTTGCTCTTTACATATCAAGGTTCGAACAATTTTGTAATATGCAAGACAATTAGATTTTACTAGATGGAGTTATTTTATGTTCATCGTTTGCTCATCTAAGTTTTGTTAGATCAAGTTAGTTGTATTCTATTTTGTATTGCATCTGTAATTTGCTTAATTCATATGTTATCTATTACATTTTTACCTTTCCAATATGGGAATGATTTGGTGATGTGCTGGAAGCACATAATATGCTCGTTAAAAGTCCTCAAAGAACTATGAAATATTGAGCTGGTCATACATTGAGTCTTTGCAATTATATAGTGGAAATTGATATTTGTTTCATGTTTAACACATTGCAAAGGCACTGAAATTGATATTTTTGTTTTCTCATTTAATTTTGTTAAGTTGTTAGCAGTTTCAAACCCCATCTTAACTACTCAGGAACCTGTAATTTGCTTTCCTAGTGCAGGAAATTTCAGTCCATAACTTAAAAATTTTAAAGTAGTCGTTACTCATTAGGCATTCAAATAACCTTAAGTTTGATATATTTGTAAAATGAAAATAAATAAGGGTCTGTTTGATAATAAGATGAAAATATATATATTTATATATATTTTATAGAAAACTTTTCTTCACCACTGCCCAATAAAAATTTTCCATGAAAAAGCCTAAAAATAAGAGAACGTTAATCACATCCCTCAACTTTTTCCAACTTCTAACACAAATATATTATTTTTCTTAATCATTTTCCATCTTGTTTCAAATGGAGCCTATGGTAAAATTTAAAGTTTATATACGTACCATGTTGTTTTGAGGTCATTTATTTAACTTGACAATTGGAACAAAATCACCAGGGAATTATGATTCTCCCAATTGGCACAAGGAAATTTGAGGAGGCAATGCAAATGGGGCCCCGAGACCAATCATCATTTAAAGGTGACTTCTTTTAACTAAAAGGCCACACCTGATAGATTACTGCAACTTAGTCATGCCTCTTTGGTATCCAAAAGTTTAACTAACTTTACTTTATTACACACCTTTAAGGATATGTTTTTAAGCAAGATCGTCACAACTGTAGCAAGGTTTATTTCCAGAATGTTTGCAATAATTTTCTTGTTTCAAGATTTGGAAGCCTATTTAATTATTTCTTCATTTATATATAATTTACGTCTGAATTAAAGGAAGCTATTAATTTTTAAATGCTAACAATTCAGTTACGGATGTCTTTGATGCATTCATATAATATTTACTCTTCTCTTAATATCTAATGCTTATCAGTAAATTTGTTATGGATGCACACAATTAGCACTCTCGCTTTTATTTCTTCGTTAGAAAAACATAATTATGTTGGTTTATCCTGTAAATTAACTTTGGTGATATTTAAATAGATGAACCCTTTTTTTAAAAAATGGTTATGTGCTCTTCCTTTTCCTTATTGCAATATCTAATTCATACTAATCCATGTATTGTGGTTTTCCCTTTCATATCAGAGGTTGGATTTTAGGGACCATATAATATGCAGTCTAAATGCTAACGGGTTAAACTTGTCACCGAATTTGGAGGTAAGCTAATCATAATTGGATGTATAATTTTTGTTGTGGAGGATGCTATGTACTTCTTTTGATATTCTCATATACCAACAAGTTTTTGTCAGGCTGGCCCTGGGTATAGGTGAGCCAGGCCACCACCTAAGACCTTTGACGTACTAGGCCCCCTAATTTTTTTAGGCCCTTATATATATATATATATATATATATATATGTATGTGCATGTTGTTGTTATTAATTAAAAGTCTTTGACGTTCAATATAATTATAATGTATAGTTTTGTTCTGGTAGAAGATACTTGGTTATAAGCTCTTTTGAGGTATTAGTCTTAAACGCTAACCCTGGCAGTGGATATATTTTGTCTCTTAAAAGCTTAGGCCTATCTTGCCACCAATTATTTTATTTTATATTCTTAAGCCTAAGTGTACTACTAATTAAAATAAACCTACACCAAGATTAAATATTTCTTTTAGTTTTTGTTTTGACTGAATTTTTTTTTTTTAATAAAACTCTATATTTTAATTATTTTTTATTTTGACTAAATTTTATATGACTAAGAAACTCTAATTACTCTTTTTGTAAATTTTCAAATATTTAAGCATATCTTTATTTTCTTTTAAATGCTCAAACTTGCCCAACCACCAATTATTTCTTTTAAATGCATGCTTAAACCTGAGTACCCAACCATTAATAAAAATAAACCTACACCAATCTTTCGTATTCACGACACTTTCTTTGATTTCTCTCTTCATATTGAGTTGATTTGAGGTTAGTTTTTTTCTTTCTTTTTTTTAATGTAAAATAAAACTCTATCTTGTAGTTTTTATTTTGACTAAATTCTATATGACTACGAAGTTAATTTTAATTAATCGTTTTATAATTTTTCAAATGTCATTGCTATATGGTTTTTTTTAATGGAAAATCATAACTTGTGCCTTTATATGTTAAAAAGTTAAAAAAAATAACGGGTCTAACCGGTCACCCAAATTTGTTAAGAGTGAATCCGGCAACCAACTCATTACCATTTTGTTTTAAATGGGTGAACCCGATAATTATCCAAATTAATTAAAGATTCACTCACTAAGTTATTAATTCGTATTCGTATGGATTTGTGTTATTGTGTAATGTGTGATCGTGTAAAGTCTATTGAGAAGTAATTACTAAACTACCACGTATTAAGTTTAGTTAAAACACTGCAAAACTATGTTTTTGGTTATTATTATGCACTTTATGTAAAATATTTCACTGTTATCTGATTGGATTTTTTGTTTTTATAGTACTTTTGGCTCCCCTTTTGGTGAGAACTGCCATTTCCTTCAATATGTCCCCGATGGCTATAAAGTTAAGGCCCATTTGTTGAATATTGGGCTAGTCCAGCCTTGAGAAATGTAGCAGCACCACCACCAACCCACATCCTAAATGGTTCCTCCTCTCTTGCTGGGAAAAGCCGCATGTGCACCTAGTACAATATTGTTGAAGCCTGCAAATTTAGAGACAAATGTCACTTTGCTCATGGTGAGTGAGAACTTGGGAAGCCCATTGCCCCATCCTACGAGGACCCTCGTGCCATAGGACTTGTTTTGGGCCGTTTTGGTGCCCATTCATAGCCACTTGCTCCCATCATTGCCAAAATAAGTGTAGATGTTTCTCTTGCAGGTACTAATTGTTGGTTTTATATTTGTGTCTTATAAGTTTATAGGTTGGGGATTATATTTTTGGGTTGTATGACATAGATAATGTAGATATTTGACAAGAATTAAAAAAATAAAAAAATAGGCCCATTAATTAAATAGTCTCATCTGAAAAATTCAACAATGAAAATAGCCTAAAAAATTAGAAGCATGCTCATGTCCCTAAAATTTACCGGGTTCCTTTTGGTTTTAGCCTAGCCGCTGCTTCAGTTTGGTTGACATGTCAGGCAAAATTGACATGGTCAATTCAGAGACATGCTTAAAACTGAAAGAACTGACCCATGAACACCCCTACTAATGTCTATAAAATTTATGTGTGTATAATCGGTTTTGTTCTTCCATTAGTGTAGTCGTTTTTAATGCGTCGACCCGTTAGTTGGCAAGGACCGATAAACCTTTACCTGATAATTGGTAATTTCATCGATTCGTGTTTCATTATTGTATCATGTCTCATTTTTCAATATCTATTTGTAGGAGCTATTATAGGGAAGGGTGAGGTGAACTCCAAGTTGATATGCTAGCAAACAGGAGTCAAATTAGCCATTCGAGACCATGAGTCCGATCTAAACCTAAAGAACATTGAGCTTGAGGGTACATTTGAGTAAATCAAGGAGGCGAGCACAATGGTAGGAGTTGATCGTGAGCATCGGTTCAACAGGAGGTCCCGCTATAACCCCTGGAATGTCGAAATGGGGTGGGCCCCCACCCTGTCCAACTTGCAACTACAAGACCAAGTTTAGATAATATAGACAATTGTTTTGTTTGTTTAGACTATATGTTGTATGCACCATTTTAAAATTTTGGATTGATATTAAGCAATATGCTATGTTCTTTGGTTGATAATACTTTTGGATATTGTATTTTGGTTTGGTTTAAATTATGGTAAATTATGTGATAAAACTTATTTAGTTGATGTTATTCAATTTTTCTTTTTTAGGTTTTTTACTGGTTTGATGGAATTCGAATTTTACCAAGAACAACTTTCTAATGTCAATTGAACTAGGCAGCAAAGCTGTGAAGTTGCTAAATGCTTTTTGTGACGGCCAATATTAGTTATCATAAATAGGTACATGTTTATCTGTAACAAGAATAAGCCGTTACAAATACAATATTTGTGATGGACAACGTTAAGTATTTGTGACAGCAATTGTCGCCACAATAACAATATAAGTAGCACTTCAAGCCGTCACAAATATTCCGTTACAATATATTGACAAAAATGACAGGTTTTTTGTAACACTGACAAAACCGTCACTAATCCGTCACAAAAGTATTTGTGACAGAATTTTGCTGTCACCAAGTTTTTGAGAGCCCCCTAACTTGTAACGCTTCAAAAACCGTCGCGAAGCCGTCACAAATACGTTTTTGTGACGGATTTTAACCTTTTGTGACGGTTTTTCTCCTGTCGTAAAAGACCCTTTTTCTTGTAGTGCATGTATAACACACTTAAAAAACAAAAAGAATGGGTAAACTAGTAACCCCAAATACATTCCTAAATTTGCCAACAAAGACAATCTATAACCCGGCCACAAAAAGGAGCAATTGAAGTTTAACTGTCCTCAAATCAAAAGTACACACTCTCTTAAGCTTTTAACGAAACAAGCATGAATCATAAAATGTGGAAAGTCCTTTTATTAAAAAATAAACAATACCCTCATAGCTAAAATGCAACTTAGATCAATTATAATTAAATATGAGACACAAAATCATTTAGCTCAAAGTACTTTTCTATCATTTAACTTAACAATTCCACACAGAAATTCCACAAGTTTATAGTTTAACAAAAAATCATAATCATAAACATGATTGTCTTCAAATCCTAACCAAATACCATAATTATTTGATTACTAAAAGTTTATGTCTAAGAAAAGTAATGATACGCTAACCTCACGACCCAAGCATTTGTCTCGTCGATCATCATTTAGGAGGTGCACGCTTACTGAAGTATGAACCTACGGGTATACAATTTTAAATCTTATTAAAGTATTAATTTAATTTTAATTAATTATCTTACAACGCAAATAAGCTTACCTGACCAATACTAAATGACCCATTTATACCCGACATTTCTCTGTCTTTCTGTAGACCTGTTAGAAGTTCGGCTCGAATAGAATCTCGAATAACAGCCAAGCTTGAGTTGAATATCACATCAAATTGTGACTGAAACTTCGTTCTAACCTCCTCATGTATCTTCATTTGCATGAGCTCTAAAGATGATCCCCCCATTACTTTATTAAAAATAGTGGTTGGGGTGGAACTTGTTCTATAAGTATGCACACGGTCATGTCCATCAGGACCAAGGACTTGGGCAAACATCTAAAAACTTTGGGTATGTTTTTCTTCTGACATAGAATTTTGTCGCTTATCCATCTCAGCCTACAATAGTATAAAAATTTGAGCATATATATTTTTAATAAAGTAAAAAACATGTTTCAACAATATTAATGATGAACTAAAAATAAGTAAGAAACACTTATTGCGTATAATAACAATAGCTGTGTCTGAATTTAGTGAGCCACCACTCTTAGGTGTGCATGTTTTTTTTAACACACTAATCAGATCAGTCTTTTCGCCTGTTTTTTTTTTCATCTAATATGTTTATGAAACAAAATGTTACAATTTCAATAATAAGAGATTGAATAAATAATGGAGTTCATTTGACATAAATTATCTAATAGAAGGAATTATGATTTAAGAAAATTGGGTTATGGACATATGAGAATTAAATTTTGCATGTAAAATAGTATCATGATAATTAAATTATGACCATGAGCAAGATATGTCATATAAACTCTAAATCCATGTTATATTTGGATGGATCACTATAATCTTTGGGCATAAATTGTTTGATGAGACCAAATTGGATATTTGGTTTTATATTATGTGCAAAGGATTATAGGGTGCTGACTATCAGATTTTACACGGCATAAATTGTTCAAGAATGAGATTATTGGCATTATAAGTATGATTTGCATTATAAACTGAGTTAACCCGATCTTTTGGATTTTTTGGCTACATTGGAGCTCCATTATATATCTTGGTTCGAATGTTATAAGGACTTGAGTGTCTTATGGCAAGCTCATGGAGACCTTATTATTATTATCTTGACATCTTCTATACAAGAGATGATCAGTGATATTCAATTACTAGGTTTCTTGGTAGAAGTTGTATTAGCTCATGGGATGACTATGAGAGTAGGAGATTTATATGAGAATTTATATGAATGGTACTTGTTGGGTGAAAATAAAGTAAGGCCGGTGCCCTTGGGTTAAAAACCCCTAAATCCCTAGGGGAGCAATGTTTGGCAACTTATAAGCCACCGGTGAGGAGACCGGGAACATAGGCATTTGCAACGTATCATGTGATTCAATCTTTTTTATGGAGTGTGGACGGGCTATCCTACTTCTTGGTTATGACAATAATATGTCATCTTGGGGCAGACAGATTCTATAATATGATCCCGGTTTGAATTCTAATCGGCAAGAATCATGACTATGTTAAACCCTTTTGGAGCGGATGGGTTATATAATATAACTTCAGCTCGAATTCTTATTGGTACGAATCATCAAGGTTTGGAAATGGGATGACACAAATGAGGTAACCTGCATATGCACGAGCATGCGTTGTTTTAAGTCAATTATCTGATAAATGTCACTTGTGGTAATTGAATTACTTCTAAGTTTTATTTACCATGAATGTGTTGGTAAGTGAAGTAATGATTTCAATTTTTTCCCTTTTACCCTCTACTGAGAGATATGTTCACCCCATTTTTCTAAAATGACGTAGGTACTCAAGCTGACGAGGATACAAAGGTTACATCGGGTTTCAGGACGCCTTAGTTGGCTCTAATATTACCTTATTTTGTACTGTAAATATAATAACGTGGCTAGCCAAGGCGAGACTCATAACGTTTAGACTAATGATGATAATTTGTTGTGTTTTGAATATTAAGTGTATAATTAACCTTTGTATAATTAATTTCTAAAATTCGTTTAATTTATAATATGCATTTAACATTTTAATTGCTTAGAAATTCTATTACCCATTTTAGTTAGTTTAAGATAGGTTAGTAACATTCATGGCCTTAATTGCAAGGGTAATAGTGTTAATTAAGGTAGGGATGTTACACGCGTCAATTTTATTTCCAGGCCCTTTTGGACCATTAATAAGCACTGAAACCTTATAAAGTATGATTTTTATGCACAATCATGGTGATAAGTTATACGGTATAAGCATAACATGCCAAGTACTATGAGCAATTGACATGGTCCTAAACATATTGAATCCATCAGATGCTAAACCAAGTCTAATATTTTTGGTGTCATGAGCAAAAATTGAATTATTCTTATCAAAGGCTTTCCAAGTAGGTAAGACAACATGATGTCGCAACACCCCATCTTTTGGGGTTCCTCTACATGCCACCTTATTAAAGAAGCGGCCTTTGAAAATATATACTATCTTTTCAACCTTATCTTTCGCATCTTCCATAAGATTAAAAAAAAATTAGTTTCTTCATGAGGTCCATTAGTACCATTCATGCTTGAAATCCCTATTACTTTTTCTGCCATTTCTACTATATTATCCCTCATATCTAAGTCTATTGAAATATTGTTTCCCTCTCTATACTATACTAAAAAATATATTTTACATGTGTTTCTAATACTTAGAAAGATTAGTTATGTCCAAAACACTTATATTTTGAGCACTTATTGAATTTTGTAAGTGTCGGGAATTATTACTGATTTTCTCTTAATAATAATTTCTCTAAGTGCTAATAGCACTTCCAAGATGTAATTAAATAATTTTTATTAATACTTACAACATGACTTTAAGCAAGTGATTTTAACACTTGGAACATCTAAGTAAATGAGGGTTTATAACAATCTAAAACATATAAGCAGCTGTTGTGAAATAGTATTCCATCCCCACATACATTACAAATATTAATATTAATATAATTAACAAAGTAAATATCCAATTTCAAGTTTTACTTAAATCCAAGCATTGAAGAGTTATAATATAGTTATATATAGAACAATATCCTATTACACCAGAAAAAAATTCAGTATTGAAATAAATTCAAAATGATATACTTCCTAATTTTTACATTTGAACATGAGAGATAGAGAGATAGAGGTCTATTAAGCGAAACCTTCAATTCTCCATTCCTATTTTTTTTTTATCATCTGTGAATACAATTAAATAGGTAATTATACAAAAGGATGAAAAAGTAACCCAAACATGGTAAATATACAAAAGCACAGAAAGATAGCAGAAGTAATTAATGTGAAATGGAAGAATTAACTAATTAATATAAAAGTGAAGGAGAACCCACTTATTGATAACCCAAACCAATGATAAAAGGATAAAAATCATTTAATAACTAAGCTCATCACGCGAACAAGCAAACACACCAAAAAAAATGTAAGAGAAATAAAATGATACAATAAAGGAGAAGAAGCAAAGACACATTGTTGCTTATGGCAATCCAAAGGAGAAGGAGAAATAATAAAAACTTGCCATATAGATTATAACAAAACATACAGAGCAATAGCCAAAATCAAGACTAAGAGATTTTTCAAAAACAATAGAAAAACATAGAGAGCAATAACTAAAATCAAGATTAAGGGCTTGCTACAAAAGCCAAATGAACAAAAAATTTACAATCTTCTCAACAATTGGTCTTATAACATGCAAAATTTCAGGGGTCTGTGCTTCTTGCATTAAAAGCAATATAAGGGGATAAATTGCATGTTTAATGCGGGTGTCATTGGCATCAAGTGAACTAAAAATTACAATTGAAAGAGGTGGAAGGACAAGATAAATATAATAGTCTAAATAAAGCATTTATGGCATTCTAAATCGTACCAAAATGAATTCGGTTAGATATTTGAGATTATCTAATGTTTTTTCAATGGGAACCACATCAAATCAAGTCATATTTTCTTTTTGGAACAAAATGTACCCAATCTCAAAAAACTAAATCTTATTCTTGACCATTCATTATGTTAAAATTTATTAATAGGAAGTACATAACAACGAGGGTTCCTTATTAAAACTTGAGAGATCATCACTTTCATTAAGCTTTTGTAATTATGATGCCTCATAAGGTCATATATTTAAACAAAAGAACATGAATTGCCCAAATGTATTTGTAAAAATGTATGTATACCTAAAGATTGCGGGAGTGCTCAGGCAAAAGGCCAAGGAGAGTAGAAAGAGTCTTCGCTATATTACAAATATCAATACTACATTAAATAAACAAATACAAATTTACAAGAGTGAAAATTTAAAGAATGGTTGGGGATGGTGGGAGTATAAAAATGCGGATAGCAAGGGCTGTGAGAGAAAGACCTCGTTGCTCTCAAAGGATATGAAATTTGTTATGCACAAATCTAAGGATTCTGCAAAAAGTTAAACTGTTGTAACAAGTCTATTCACAACTTCCATTTAAGTAAAAGGAAAATAACATAACCTCCATTACATGGCATCCACAAAGTAAACTGCTTAGCAAGGCCTTTATTATTCAGAGATATGTATTTCCCAGAGGCCACACCGTATTACAAAGGAATAGTCTAAAGATTAAAACTTATTAAACAAGATCAATGTACGTACAAATAAGTGTACCTATTTTCATATATACAACATTAAAGTTATAGATTTCATAAAATATTTTATGTAGATACACATGTGTATCTACAAAGACACGTAATATTAATTTGTGAAGTGATGAGAACAAAATAGTTGCCCAAGCAATGAGCATGAGTTCACCTTGAAGTAACGAAGAATGACAGAAAGGGAAAAAAAGTCACATAGCTCTGGAAATAATAATTTGCAAAACTAAGACATCCCACAAGCTCGTAATTCCCCAATCCAAATCTAATTATGATACAAACATGAAATATAAGATTAATACAAATCAATCTTTCTATATAATCAAAGCTCCAATAAAGCTCGTTGGGTTGTTATAATTCTCTAAGAGAAAGTAATAAACATAGCACATGACAAAGGATTTACCAATTATTTAAAGAAGAGAAAGTAATAATCATACCTAGAAAGCTTGTAAAATGGTTGATTTGAAAAGGACAATGATTCATAATTATTTAACACTATTTAAACATGGATTGAGAAATTAAGTACCGAAAATTATATTGTGATCAACTTCTGTAACCTTAGTAAAAGACTACTCCATAGTAATCGAGACAAGAATTATACAAGAAGTATTCATTTTTTTAAATCAAAGTGAACTTATAAGAGGAGAAAAGAAATTACAATGGAATGAGCTTTCACATCTTTCTTATTCTTGCTAAAAAAACTAGATAACTCAGGCTTTAAGCCAAGCCTTACAATATAAGTTAAAACAATTGCAAAAGATAAAATAAATATCTAAAAAAACTTGAACCCCAAAAAAAACCCAAAAGTAGTGTGAAAAGGCCAAAAGTCAGGGCCATGATCGATTATGGGAGTGTTCTGCCTGAGGGATTTGCTTCCATGATTAGGGGTGTGCATGGTCCGGTTGACCGAATCAAACATCATTAGACTTGACTGAATATATCGATCCTATAAATTTGTAGACCGGACAACACCGGACCGAAATGACTATTAGCATCGAACGAGACTAAACCGTTCTGATTTTGATAGGTCCATTCGGTCTGGGCTTTTTTTTTGGCCCATTTTTTTGGGCTTTTTTATAACTAAAATGAAATTATTGGTTTTATTGTGATTCGTTTATGTAATTTTCATCCCTTTAAAAGTTGTAGCCAGGATCTGACTGATTCATTTATGTAATTTTCACCATAAATAAATATATAGCAGTAGTAATAATAGTAATAATACATAAGACCCAATAAAAGAATTAATGAAAGTATTAATAATACTGAGTGATTTGACTTTAAGCATGCATTGATTTTCTTGGGGACGGAAGGGGCTAAGTTGGATCAGTCTTTGCCATTCTTGTCAAAAACTTAAAAAAGTTTACCAAAAACATAGTTAATAAAAATACAAAGTCCATACTTACTAGTTACTACAAAGTCCATACTTAATAAAAATACAAAGTCCTTCCATAATTCCATACAAAGACCATACTTAAAATTAAAGAAATGCAATAGTACAAAAAACATAACATAAGAGTACAAATAGCATCTTCAAAGTGTCAAACACTCAAACAATCTTTAAACAATCTTCATATTTACCAATTTTGAAATTTAAGACAAATAAATATTATAGATTGACATATAAACTAATAAGCAAGTAAGAATTACAACATAACAAAAATATATTAAAAAAATATTACTCGATTCAATTTTTTCGAATTATTCCACTTCGTCTAAAGCATCTTGAAGATTAATTGGGGTTGATGATTCACGAATCCAAATTTGTGTACAAATGAGATCTTCCACTATTGAAGGCAACAATGAACTAGGAATGGGTCAAGTACACGACCTCCGGTACTAAATGTCGATTTGGAAGCTACGGTGGATATCAGAACCATAAACACATCACTTGCAACACAAGAAAACTTGGATATTTTTGTAGGTAATTAGGGCAGCAAGCATGCATCACATACACAAATTTCTGCACTAATCATTAAACCCTAGGATTTATACTGTTCAATAAAATTGACAGAAGACATACCTTGTATGAGATTTTGAATTAATGTAACGAACACGGTGGATTATATCCTTCTGTTGTTGTCGTCCTAGCGTAGAAAATACGACGCCTCTAAGGTATGCACACACGAACGAGATCAGATCTTTGCTTGGTGTACTAGCACCTTTTAGGGTTCTCTCACCTATTTCATCTTTCTTGCCTTTACAACTCCCCTTGGCGGCCAAGAAGAACAATGGTTTCCTTTTAAAGGGGAACCCTAGTGAGAAACCCTAAGCAACAAAACGAATTAGGCCCAAGTCCAACTTGGTCCGTTTTTAATTCGTTTTTGATCCAACTCGTTTTAGTGTGCGACCCTGTAAGTTTATACTCTTTGGCAGTATAATTAAAAGCCCGTTTTATTATACAAATAGTAAGCGGTCTCTAGTAAAACATTACTACTACCCAAAGGGTATAAAGGTCAAAACGACACAACCTTAAATTGATATACCACATATTAACTCCCTTTGTTAACCGATATCTAGATTGAACACAAGATTAGGCAAGTGTCATTCTTGTATAGTTCAATCTTTATTTGTTGATCTCTAAGTATAATTAATCTTATACAAATGACACCTCATTTGTGCATGGCCAAGCAAATATTAGTTATACTTATCAAGGGGTCCAAAGATATCTCTCTCATTATATGAGAGCGACAAATTCCATCTTGATGAACCATATACCTCTACATAGTTTATAGTATGCTTGATCATCATCTTTATAATTACTCAGTCAAGAGCAACGTTTAATAATGCCTGACATGCTAATCCCTATGTTGGTAACCATGACGATCTCAGGTCTGAGGATAATACGATATCACTAATGGGGAACATCACTGATGACATTAGATAACACTCCTCGTAGTGTCCCCAAAGCGGGTCGGTCCAATACTTTGTTCCTTAATAAGTATCAGTGTGTTCAGCTTGATATCTCCATATCCATGACTTGTGGAACATAGTCATCAGCTAACCCATACTCTAATCATTATATCAATGTGATCCTAGATTACTGACACATGATTAGGGACATCTAAATAATATTATTCTAACATTACTAGCATTCTACAATCAAGTCACGTACTTGATGAATTAGTATTAATATATATTATTTATTAGAAAATATAAAGTAAAATGAAATAAACTTTATTAATGACAATAAGCATAAGATATCCAAGTACAAATCATAATCTATGAATAGTCCTAGGACATATCTCTTTCAATTTGTAATCGTTGTTTTTCCACCAAATTAAAACACTAAACTCTATCTTTTTCATCAACTTCAAAACTTTCCCCCAAGTACCTTTCAACCTCCGATTTAGACCCTATATTGTCCTCCTACTCCATATGCTTATTAAATTAGGAGGTTAAAATTGCCCTTCTTCATCCACCAAAATAGCACTTACTTGATTCTCCCTCTATGGGGAATATTAGGCTTATCGATATTATACCACTTATACAAATGAACCAAAGCTTCTTTGACCCTTCTAGACATACCACTTGCAACCTCAATTTTATATAACCGACCAAACCAAAATGTAACATATTTTAACTTGTATCTCGGATCAAGAACAACTGCAACAAATAACACTAAGTTTATTTTCTCAATATCCCAATATTTTTCAAATTTCTTCAACATACTTTCCGCCATTTTGGATATAAGGGAATTATTATCTCTTTTCAAAGCAAGTAACTTACTATGAATGAATACAAGTTCGTTAAAGAAAGAATTTGAAGTAACATACAAAGAACCTGAAAAACGCAACGTAGCACTATAAAAAATGTTAAGAAACTTCAATAAAATTTCAAATTCTCTCCAATCATTATTAGTGGGAGGAGTTCCTCCTTCTTCTTCTTTAAAGGCAAAAAGAAAATTAGAGTCATTTTCTTCCATTATTTCAAAAACCTTTTCAAACTTAACCGCTGTATCTAACATCAAGTATGTAGAGTTTCACCTAGTTTTACATCAAGACATAGCAAACACTTAGTCTCAATTTTCTAATGGTGTCAAAGTAAAAACCTTAATTACTTACCACCAGTAGACTTGCCATCACTTCCATCAACCACTTCCCCAATCACCGGCCATTTTTTGTTACAAAAAAGCTATATCCCGCCTTTGAAACACAACACCTCTCTCCCTATATCATTCTTCCCACCAGCAGGTAATCTTTTCCCTCTTGCCTGAAAATCACAGTAATGAAATATCCCTGATCTTATCTTTTTTTCTCCACCCCATCTTTGCCACAATATTCCCAAATATTTCCACATGAAATTAAATTGACATATCGTAATGATTTTATATCTACTCGTACAGTAAGGCTGTGAGGAGGGACTTGAATAATGAGAGAATACCTCAATTGGATAAATTCACTTATTTCACACAAGTGCAGATCTTTGTTTGTCGAATCACAGATCGATGTTCCATTTCAATAGTGGTAGGATATTTATTTATTCTGACAACACTATTTTCTTTGGAATTAGTTTCCAACACCAAACAATAAGCTAAAAATCTCTATGATGTATTCAACATCTCAATCTTCCCCATAGAAAAGAAAATAGTAAAGTTCATTATTTAAGGAATATCAAAACTAAATATAAATACAACAGATTACTACAATCGATTGAGAAGGTACATAAACAACAATGCAATCAGCTCTTGGATACCAAATTGGAGCCATATAAGTTAGCATCTTTAAAATAATTATAATGTACGCATGTAAGAAAGAAAGCGAGAGAGAGAGATTTACCAGTGGCACCTGCAGTAACTTCGGGCACGGGATCGGCGGGATCGACTGGTGTAGAAGGTAAAGCCATGATAGAGAGAGATAGTAGAGAGTAGAGATGATCGATGAGACGGTGACGGGGAGTAAGAGGGGTTTTAGTAAGGGAGAGGGAGAGGGAGAGGAGAGCGATGCTGGATGAAAGAGAGATTGAGCGGCACTGTTGAGAGAGTTTAGGCCTTTAGGGTTTAATTTTAATATTATATATTATTAATATGCATTTAAATATATATATATATATATATATATTATAATATAATACCGATCCGGTTTAGTCTGACCGAAGCTTTAAAACTCAAAGACCGAAGATCGGACCAAATTCAAATGGTTTGGCCCAAATCGGTCTATTTTTCGGTCCGGTTCATTCGGTTTGGCAGTTCAGTTGGGTTTTTGAACACCCTTATCCATGATCGATCATAGAATACCCATGATCAATCATGGGTATGGGAATTCTTTCTTTCAGCATTTGGTTGCTTATAAGCTTACTTTTGATCAATATTTTGAAAACCAAAGCGTTCCAAACCTACGAACACATAGAATAACAACAAAACACACAAACTCGAGCCATATTAAATACACAACATGCTAAGGCATTAATTGCAAGATAAATTGCTAATTCGGGAAAGTCAACATATTAAACGCGTCAAGCAATTCCGAGAAAAAGCGTATGCATGGCAATATTATACGTTTATCAAACCGTAAGGCAGTTAGTCGCTAAATTGTTTGTAGGGCATGGAATTGAGCAAAGTTTTCTTGGATGTACATTTAAGTCATAGGATAAGGCTAAACTTGATCTTAAAATAATGCCAAAATCTTGTTTTCTCTAAATTCTCATTTGTTCTAAATTATGGTAATCCATTGAAAAAGCATTTCATAAATAGCTTGAGCTTAGATTAGTTAAATTAAATACAAACTTGTTTCTTATGTGATCTTCTCATTTAACTTATTATCAAACAAGTAAAATGTCCTTTTAGGCAATTTTTCAAACACCTTGCAAACATGAAAAATTATATCAATAGTCTAATCATTGAAATTATAAATTAATGGAATATACCTCATTTTCAATCCAAATGTAGAAAAAGAATAAATAGATTACGTGCCTAAAAAACAAATATCATGATAAAAAAATGAAATTAAAAAATATAAAACATGGATTGTGCATACATATAAAAGATGAACATATGAAGAATACAAATTCATAACATAATATAGAAATAATTTGAGAAAAAACCTTCCAACTAAGCAATTTGTCTCGAACTAACGGAGCAATCAAAAGGTAATGTGGAACTTTTGACCAATCAATTTCTATGAATCATTCACATAAATATCTCAAAAATAATTTCTAAAATTGAACTTTAGACCAATCATTTCTATGAATCAGTCACCTAAAAATAACAATTATACAAAATTCTCTAAACCGAAGGGAAAAAAATTACTACATGAGACTTGCGATGCAATGATTGTGCAAGTCGTAGTTCATTATTAAAGGAAAATCACCGCTAATCTCTTGAAGACATTCAAGTCGCAAGAGGGTGCGATAAATTGCATGCATAACTAAGGTTTTCGATTGGGAAAATAAATGAACGATGAAGTTGGAGATTACGAGTATAGAGCAACAAGTCTTTCTATCTTTCTTTCTTTTATTTTGATAAAAAAAAATAGACCAGCGGTGTGATTAAAGTTAATTTATTGCAAGATTGCAACGATTGACAACGCTTGCAAATTAGTAAGTGTCCTAAACTGTCATAATACCTATTAAATTGTGATTAATTTTGTAAGTGTACAATACACTTATAAATTAATTTTTTTATATGTTATTAAAATGTCCTTTTGGTGTGTAGTGCTATCTTGGTTCTCATAAACAGAAACAAAAGTTTCTCCGTGATAAGTCCAATTCTTGTACTAACGTAAAAAACTATTTATACTCTATGTTATTTCACAATCTCTCGTGCATGTTGGTAACGGTTGACACACTTTTTACATGCACAATAAATAACCGAGTCAAAATGCTTATTAGCACAAATTCCAAAAACTTCTCAACCCCATCCATATATGCTACTGAGAACCTATTGACTAGTTCAATCCAACTTTTATCCATCACTGTTTAAAAAAAATAAAATGACAAGCACAAAGATAGCATCAATAACATAAAATAACCTAACTTAAACATGTTGTACAAAAACTAAATAGGTACTCTTAATTGAGACTATAAAAGCATATGAAAATCGAATAGCCTATACTAAAGGAAACTATAAAATTTCCCTTTAAAGTTGCTGCTTTAATTTAATTGAAAAATGAGCTAAAATTAGTCGGGGTTTCTTTAGCCAATTTTTTGAGTTCTTAATTAATCTAATTAAAAACTACATTAGCTTAAATTTAAACTATTTGAGAAAAATCAATTAAACTACATAAATGATGATTATGCAATTGGTCGATGAATAAGAAAACTTAGAACGAAAAACTAAGCGAAATTGTAAGCTACTATGTAGTTAATAAGAATATGGAGCATTTTAAAGAAGTTCTAACTCGTACTTTTGATACATAATTTGTAGCGAATTGGCAGCACTTTCGCTGCATTTTGCTAAAGCCAAAGTGGTGTTAATTCACGATTAATTTTGTAGCAGAGGTACAGTGAATTGGCATCACTTTGTGTGTAACAAATGCAGCGAATTACCTGCATTTATTGCAGCCAAAGTGGTGCTAATTCACTACAACTTATGCAGCAGAACTGCAGTGAATTTGCAGCATTTTCACTGTAGCAAATTAAGCGAAATCACTACATATGCTGTAGCCAAAGTGTGCTAATTCGACGTAGTTCTGTTTCATAATTTGTAGTAAAACCAACAATAGCATCATATACACCTCTAAACCAGTCCTAATTATTTTGACAAACTTACCGGACAAACGCCACAAATAGAACATTAACTAATAGTAATAACCTAAAAAAAAAAGATGCAACAAATCATCCCTCTAAAATATTTCTAAACAGTGTCAAAATAATCACCAAACAATAACATTTAGGCATTAATTTCCAACACAAATAAGCAATTAACACGTGCAGTGTAGTTAAATTTTGACCCCAATTAAGTCTAAGTCGAGCACTAAAATTGAGAAATAAAGCACCAATTTCCAGCCAATATAGTGTATTAAAAATAGTTTAAAATGGAGCAAATGGTACAAATATATACCCCTAAAACAGTCCTCAATGTGTAGTAATTAAACACCAATTTCCATCCAATACAATATGAATTGAGTCTCCAATTAATTAAGCATCCTAACATTTAACATAATTAAGTGAAGCATCTTTATTTTTAACTTCTTTTCATAGCAATCAAACAAAACAAACCACACTCTATATAAGTAAAGGAGAGGGGTTGTTCCAATGGTAGGCAACCTCCACCATAGCTTTAAGGTAAAGGGTTTGACTCATGGGGTTTTTAGGATAGTTTTTTTTTGTTTATATGGTTAATGGAGAGACTTAGGCCTCCCTTAATTATTGAAAAAAAAAACACCATACAAGTATGAAGTATCAATTTAGATCAACATATACATAGATACATACCAGTGTTTTGAAAAGCGTGGCGGGGCGCGTATCGAGGCGCGCATCGGTGCGCCTAGACGGGAAAAGGCATCGAGGCTCATTGAGAACTGCGATCTGCACACTATGCGCGCGCCTTTTCATCGAGGCTTACGCCTTATGCGCAATGCGTACGCCTTCTATGCATTTTCCACGAGGCTTACGCCTTTTGTGTAATTTTTTTTCCCCCAACACCAGAACGACGTTGTTTTGGGTGAAATTAAAAAAAAAAAAAAAAAACCCTAACTTGTTAAATCGATTGAAACGGGAAAAAACCCTAGAACTCAATCTGCGCCGTTCAAAGGAGAGGCGAGGGAGAGCCGAAGGGAAAGACGTAGACAGGACGAAGAAGAGACGAAGGAGAAAGAAGGTGAGTCAAAGGAGAAATAAGGAGAGACGAAGGAGCCTTGTGCTTACCAGGGGAGACGAAGGAGACGAAGTCGTCTGTCTTCACTCTTTCATTCTTCGACCTTCATCTACGGTATTACACCCTTTCTACCTTTTTTTTTTCTTCCTTTTTTGATCAGAGATTTAGAAGAGTCATAACCATTTATACCCAGCTGCCTTGTGCTCTGTAATCAACTAATCCGTAATCCCCATTTTGACGATGCCTTTTAATTTTTATATTTAATATTTTAATGACTCTAGCTTTTATTTTCCAAAAAAAAAAAAAAAACAGAAAACAAAGGTCACAAGCAGCAGTGCATCACTAAATTTTAAAAACAGATAAACTTTTATTTAGCCCATTTTGACTTTGCCTCTTGATTTTTATATTTAATATTTTAATGACTCTAGCTTTTAAATTTTTATATTTAAAAAACAGAAAAACAAAAGTCACAAGCAGCAATAATTTTTAAATTTGAATTTTTAAAAATAGATAAACTTTTACTTTATGTTGAATTGTTGATTGTAGTATGACTAGTATCTACTTTCTACTTTCTAAAGACTTTATTTTGATTGTAGTAACTACTTTTTTTTCTTAAGACTATGTTATTTGGCATTTAGACTTAATTTGTTTGCCTTATGTTAATTTTTTTTTTTTTAATATAAAATTGCTTTGCACGAAAGGCTTACGCCTCGTCGCATTGAGGCCTACGCATCGCCTTTCGACAGGTAAACGCCTAGGCTTACGCCTCCGCCTTTTAAAACACTGATACATACATATAAAATGCCTGAGAGAAGGAGAAGGAACATAGTGTAGCTAGACTCGAAGCACCGAGGACGCGCAATAAAAAGCGAGGAGTTGTTAATATAGTAAATCTCTAACTTTACAAGCACAAATGTCTGTCATTAATCTCAAACTCCACTTTTCAAATATCAAAGCCCTACGGTTAACATTCACTAAAACTTTACTAACAATGTCTACACATTTTTATAACCATATATTCCAAAAAACAAAAAACTATATGGAACTAAATCTCCAAATTTGCCTTAGGGAAAATCCACAAAAACTTTACTAACTACAATTTAGCCCAATAATTGCTTTAAATGTTCTACACATTTTTGTAATTATATATTATGAAGAAAAAAAAACTGTGTATGAAATTAAATTCCCAAATGTGCTAAATTTAGAACATTTTCACACTAAGAAAAATCAAAGAAGACTTAAAAAATGACAATAAGATCAATACACAAAATAATTATAGAAAATTTAAAGATATTTACCTTTGTAGAGTGATTTGATGTTTCCTTTTTGTCAAAAGACAAGAGGTCGATGGGTTAGGGCAAAACGAATGAGAGAGAGAGAGAGGGTCTTGGGGAAAGGTGTTTCTGGGTGAAACTAACGAGAGAGTGAAAATTTTGGAGAGATCAATAGCTTTTTCATAACTAAATGCCAATTGACACATGCAAACAATTAAAAGAACAAGTATTAAAAATAAAATCATGAAAAACTAATAACACGTACAATAATACTCTTACCTATAAATCCTAAAGACACAAACATAATCACATTATCAAGAAAGAAAAAATGAAGTAGATAATTTACAGTTGATGTGTGTAGGATAGAAAAAAGGGGACCTGCAAGGTGCTGAGGGTTGTAATGGTAGAGTTCGACTCTTGAATGCGATCGTAAGGGAGAGGACAGTTGAGAATCTTGTTCCTCAAGTAATGAGCTACTAGTTCATCATCACGAGGGAAAATATTTACCCTACAGGGAGCTTTCTCACATTCTCAATGTCTTCGTTGTTGCCATTAGCATTACCATTATTATTAACACCACCATCAGCAGTAGCAATCGCAGTCGCAATCGCAGCTTGTCGAATGTGGGGTTGAATTTCACTTATAGGTGCCGACGAATTGTATATAAGAGGAGGCTGTGGTATCCATTACTGTTGTTGATAATGGTTATCTTCTTCTTGTCTTCTTGGTTGTGGTTTTTACTGTTCATTTTCTTCTTAATGATCTGCATTATCATTATTATTGGTTTTACTCTCAGCCATTAATTGGACTCTTTCTAACAATCTACCACATTTCTCTTTCTAAGACTATGTCTCGTAGAGGGAATTTGGTCATAGAATTCTACCTGGACACGAATTCAATTTTATTTCTATCCACATTATTTATTAATTGATCCACATTTTTTTCAATTAATATATTAGTCCACATTCTCTTTTAGTTTATTATCTAGTTTATATTGGACAAACTTAAAAAAAATTAAAGAAAAATAAATTAGAAATTTTTTAAAAAAGTGAAATTAAAGAACATATGAAATTCTAAAAAAAAAAATACCCTTACTCTATTCAATTAGAACTAAATGCTATATTTTTCAAAACCTCCATCAGTAAAAAATATTTATCAAATAATCTATTATATACCAATGCTCATAAAGCTTGGTAACTAATAATATCAAAGTGTTTGATACATTGAATTAATTAAAACCAATTAGTTCTAGTTTTTATATTCTGGACTTTTGTAATTCTTTTTTAGGCACAACTAAATAAAAAAATTATAGCTCCTATATTATATGGCAGAAGTTTACATGTATGAAACATATGGCTTGAAATACAAATTGATTTATTAATAAGCACTGATTCAATTATGCTTAATATGATAACGAACTTTTGTTGGAAACTTTGAGTAATTTTTTTTTTTAAATTTTGAAGATCTTGAATGGACCATAGTTCATTTAGGTAGGTGATGGCTGGATGGAAGAGGAAGGTGAGGAGGAGTACAAATAAAATTAGGGTCTTTCATATAATAGAGAAGATGGGGATATATATTTTGGTAAGATAACATTAGATAAAATAGAATTTATATATTTTATTTGGTGGATTAACTTGCAATAGCAATTTTTTTTTATTAAAAATTAGAGGATAATTAATTTTCCTTTATTTTAGGGTGGATGAAATTACAAATAAGGTGGATAGATTTAAAAATTACCCATATGTATGTATATATATGAATAAAAAAAAGTAGTAACAAATATAATTTTAGATGGTGTGACTAATTATATATAGGAACTATTGGGGCATTGACTAGTATATGAACAATTGAAAACGGAGTAAATATTTTAAATTTCTTTTGTATATCAAACATACTACTATATATATATATGGATCAACTTTTGATCTTTTAATATTTTTGATGTAGTGAATTAAAACTTATATTTACTTATTTGATAACAATAAAATTTCTAGACAAATTTAAAATATGAATAATAACTATTTAAGAGTAATGAATAATAACTATTTAAGAGCATTGAATAATAAAAAATTATATGAAATATCATATAATTGTTAAAACTGTATTTATCATAATTAATATTTTGTGTCTTCAGATGTACAATTTAGACGGAATTTTTAATGAAATTTATGAACAATGTAATTTTTGTTTATTATGTCTTATATTAATGAAAAAATTAATATTATTTAATATTTGGGGCAATTAGGTATAAGGGCTCATTATAATAATAATAATATAATTATAAAGGACATTTAAAAATTAGCTGTGTAAATTAAGGACACTATACAAAAAAGACACTAATACCCTTTCCTTATAATATCGTCTCATTATAACACCAACAGCAACAAGAAGGTGCTAAATGCATTTAGCACCCTCTGGACAGCAACCAGAAGGTGCTAAATGCGTTTAGCATCCCCTGGACAGCAACCAGAGGGTGCTAAATGCATTTAGCACCACAACCAGAAGGTGCTAAATGCATTTAGCACCCGCTAGACATCAACAATAAGGTGCTAAATGCATTTAGCGCCACAACCAAAAGGTACTAAATGCATTTAGCACCCCCTAGAGAGCAACCAGAAGGTGCTAAATGCATTTAGCACCCTCCGGACAGCAACCAGAAGGTGCTAAATACATTAAGCACCACAACCAGAAGGTGCTAAATGCATTTAGCACCCTCTGGACAGTAACCAAAGGGTGCTACATGCATTTAGCACCATCTAGACAACAACCAGAAGGTGCTAAATGCATTTAGCACCTTCTGAACAACAACCATAAGATAACACCACTTGAACAACAAATCAGAAGGTGCTAAAATAATTTTAGCACCATTACAAAATAGAGAACAACAAAATTGATAAGATCAACATCCACTCAATTTATTTATATGTATACAGATATGGATCGACGTAGGGTTCGTAAAAAAAAAAAAAGAGTTAAAAACATATTTTTTTTTCAAATCCCGCTGGGCTGTCAAAATTGATCGATTTCGATAGCAAAACGACTTCTGATCGTCTTAATTTTTCGCGCAACAATAGTAACTTTGTCTTCCGAACAATATATCCAAAAATCAGCCAAATTCAACGATTGAATCAAAAGTTATATATGTTTTACAATTGCAGATCTAGAAAAGAAGAAGAAGAAGAAGATGATGATGATGATGATGATGATGACGACGATGATGATGAGAACGATGATCCTCTCGGAGATACGATCGGAGAGTAAGGTGGTGGTGGTGGTGGTGGTGGTGGTGAGACAACTTCTCTTTTCTCTTGTTTTTTGGTTTCTCTCTCTAAACTATGTGTATGTAAGAGAGAATAATATATTTTTTGTATAATTAGAATAAATGATATAGTAGGGTAGTTTTGTCCATCAACATTTATCATTTTCCTTAAAATAAATTAATATTATGAAAAGTGTCCTTATTGTAAAACCAAATTATGAAATTAATACTACTTCCCTTTATTAAACATGAATCCGTCCTTAGAGTTATAACACATTACGGAGCGAGACCTTATAACCCATTATCTCTTAATATTTTTACTTTTAGAGACAAAACTTTATCGTCTTTACATTATTTTAGTAAACTCATCCACCACTGGGGTGAAGTGCAAGATTTTTTAAACATTTGATGGGGGTGAGAAGAAAGTATTTTCACACTGGGGTGAGAAAATTGATTATGTGAGTGCATTTAAGAACACCCTTCTTTTAACTTATCTTCCCGACCGGTGACTTGAATTTAATACAAGCATCTATATTTTGATTCCTTCCAAAAGTATCATTTCACTATCCCTCCTCATGTACTCTCTAAAATTCATGATGTAGAATAATGGAGGAGAATTCCGTAAACTATTTTTTGGTGCAATTATATCAAACTTGAAGGTAAGATTATTGCTAAAATTCATATGGATTGCTATTTGAAGGTTATTCATATTCGTAAGATTTTCTGGAGCTTCTCTTATCATTAGTTTTGATCTTCAATTAGTATCTAAACTAAATTCATGGGAGTATTTTTTTTTCACAGATCTAAATTGCGAGCATACTTGATTTGTTAAAGTAACAAAGAAAAGATGAGTTTACTCATAAATATGATAAGTTTAACTATTTATTCCCCTAAAATTTTTGAGTTCACTTAGATAATACTATAGAATATGTTAGGTGCTTTTTAATTTGTTAATCTAGCTCAAAGTTGGGTTAAAATGAAATTTACCGTATCTTTATCTATTTCTTTTCACCAGTAAAATCATTGAGTTGATTATTGAGGAACTGAATTTGATTATTAATTAATTGATTGTTAAGGTTTGATTATGCAATTGGGATGTATTTTTTAAGCAATATGGTTAAAATCGACTAACTTTTGTTATATTTTGATAATGCCATTGGAGATGTTCTAAGGGGCAAATGATACAAAGAATACGCAACTTATTGTACAACAAAAATTTTCAACCTTAATACAATTTTAGTATTGAAAGCTCCAATTGATAGCAACATGAAAAATGAAATATGTATTTATATATATAACTAATTTAGGCGAGAAGATGTAAAATAAATTGAGGAATGCGGTGATATTTACTCTTGTTTTTTTGGGTTTTTCCATGAAATTGACACAGATAAGAAAATGAAGGGATATGATAAGAGCACAAATTATTCAAATAGAAATTGCGTGAGATATGATGGCAAATGAATCAGTCGATTAAGGAAAGGGGTTGGAATCAATATGGTAAAAACCAAAATCAATTCAAAAAAATTTGTTTTGGTTCACATATTTAAAAACCAAAAACCGAAAATGCCGAAATTGAAATTATTGACTTTCTTTGGGTTTGTTTAATTTAGTTTTAATATTTCAAAAACCGAAATATTGAACTGAAAACACTAAAACTTAGAATACCGAAAATAAGGGTAAATAATATATTTAATTCTATTACATTGATATTATTTTAAGACAATGTATACATTATTATTATATTATAGAATATCTTTGGCTTTATATACTATTTTTATAATCCTAAAGTTTATTCATAGAATGTTGCATTTGTGATGATATATACAAATTTATCTAAAGAGACACATGAGATATTATGCAACCCCTAGCTAATAATATAAACATTTTTTTTAAAATAATATCAATTTAATAGAGCTAAATATATTATTTACCCTTATTTTCGGTATTCTAAGTTTTAGTATTTTCAATTTTTGAAATATTAAAATAAAAACCAACCCAAAGAAAGTAACTATTTTCAGTTTCGGTATTTTCAGCTTTTGGTTTTCAAATATGTGAACCAAAACCAATTTTTTTCAATTGGTTTTGATTTTTACTATTTTGATTCCCACCCATTTCCTTAACCGATTGATTCATTTCCCATCATGTCTCACATAATTCATATCTGACTAATTTCATCTTTTATCATATCCCATCATTTTCTTATATTATCCTATCACTTTATTTGGCGTCCTAAATGTTGCTTTAGGGTGCATTTTTGTCGTCGTCTGAACCTAAATGCTGAATTTAAAGATTGAAGACTAGTTATGAAGTCT
Source organism: Lonicera japonica (assembly GCA_021464415.1). Taxonomy (NCBI): domain Eukaryota; kingdom Viridiplantae; phylum Streptophyta; class Magnoliopsida; order Dipsacales; family Caprifoliaceae; genus Lonicera; species Lonicera japonica. The sequence continues at coordinate 62,723,965 of CM038464.1, forward strand.
GAAAACTGAATCTAAAAAACCTATTTGTTTTGTTTTTGAATGTCATATCTGAATTGGTATTGTTTGTTTGAACATATCACATCTGAATGCTACATAAATGTTATTGTACAAATTTGCTCATATCCTCTTATTTTACAAAAATGATTATATTTAAAAGGATATGATGAAAGGTGTATTTTACTTCGTTAAAAAGTTAAAACTTTAGATCTAAGAAGGAATGTTGCCTTTAACTTTTTAAGAGGCAACTTTTTAAGAGGCAAAATAAGTGTTTAGATCTAAATTATTAAACCTACCAAATAAAATTAAAATCTCCTAAATTTGAATGGACCAAGCATTCACACTTAAGAGAATCAAATAACCTCTTAAACTCCCGAATACAGGGTTAAGTAATTAATCCCCCAAAATTTAGTTCAATACATTAGGAAAAACATTATTTTCCGATAATATATATTAACATAGGCCCACATTTACATGTTTGAAATTTGATACTTAATAATCTTTCAAATTGTGAATATGTAATTTTGAATTGTGAATATATAATGAGATTTTTATTTGGTGATAATTTAGGTGCACACTCATGAGTTTAAATTCTTCCTGTAGAGTAAACTACTCTAATGGCCCTTAAGTTATTGGCTCAATCTCATTTTACCTTTTAAACTAAAAAATGTTTCACTTAGGTGTTTAAATTATTGGCGAGTCTGACTTTGACCCTTCTGTCCAAATTTTTTGTTAAATTGGACAGAATTAGGGGCATTTTTGTCATTTGAATTTGATTTTTTTTTAAAAACACTAACTTTAATTAGATTTTTTATTTTTTTTATTATATATTACAAAAAGAAAAAAGAAAAGATAAAGAAACCCACTTCCACCTCCCCAGCATCGCCTCCAACTCCATACCACCGTCACTTTCACCATTGCTACCTCAACGTCCCTGCCACTACAACCTCCGGCCGCCTCCTACACCACCACCACCATTACCATCTCTTTCACCCTCCCCTTTTCTCTCTCACATACATACATGTATATATACCCATTGATTTTAATTTCGATTTTGGGGTTAAATCTTTGTATTGATTTTTGTGTTAAATCTTGATTTAGTTCACACGAGTTAAAATTTTGATTTTGGGGTTAAATCTTTGTTTTGTTTTGATTTAAGTTTAATCTTAATTTAGGTTTAATGATTTAAAATTTGATTTTCATTTCGACTTGAGTTTAATCTTGATTTAAGTTTAATGATATATATATATATACACCATTTATATTGATATATACAAACACACGCATATATATGGGGAGAGGTGGTGGTGGTGGTAGTGTAATGGGCGGAGATGGTGAGGGTGAGAAGGAAGGTAGAGACGGAGTTGGACGAAGGGGGCTGGCGGTGATGGTGGAGATGGAGATGGTAGAATAGTATTGTTGAGTTGGGAATGAAAAAAACCAAACTTTTTGATCCATGTTATTGATAAAAAGGATTTGAACCAATGTTAAAAAATTATTTAATTAAATTGAATTTTAAATTAAAATGAGAAAAATGTCTCTAATTTCGTCGAACTTAAGAGAAAATTTAGATGGAAAGATTAAAGTGTAACTCACTCGATAATTTAATTTATGTGTTTAAATAAAGCATTTTTCAATTTAAAAATTAAAGTAAGATTGACAAATAGTTTAGGAACAATAAAATAGTTTAATATATTTTCTTGTGTACCTGCCAAAAACAATATATTTTCTTTTTCAAAAAGCCTGTTATGCAAACGGTACATTTTTCAACTGGTCGTTGTTTGTAAAGAGGAGAGGGGGAGAGAGAGTGTGCGAGCGAGAGAGGGAGAATCGGAAAATGAGTGAGAGGATGGAGATGGGGGAAGTCGAAGGTGGCCACTTCAAGCTCAAAGCTTCTATTCGATCAGAACCTAGCTTCAGTTACTCTCTCTCTCCCTCATTTGCTTATGATAATGATGATGATGATGATGATGAATTACATACCATAGAAGATCTAATCTAATCTAATTAATTATCATCTTCTATTTCACTCTGCCTTTCTTTATTTTTTAGGTTTGATTATCTTAGCTGCCTACAATACAAAAAAAATCAAATTCCTGCTTCTGTATTTGCCTTGTAGATTTTAACTTAAAATTAATTTCTCTATGCAATTAGATCTTAGACTGGGCCTTTTTGAATTTACATTGTGGTAGATAGATGTTGTTTTCAATTTAGTGACCTTTTGATATGCTTTTATTTCTTTTTGATGATTCGGAATCTCCTCGTCATAATTTTACCACTTCAAATGACAGTGTTGATCTTTACCTGATATATATATCATTATAAACCGTCAGACTTGGCACAGCTGTGAGTTCAGCTTCGGGGTCGACCATGAGCTTCCTAAGTTGAACGCCTGCGGCTGCAAAAACATTCTGTGGCCAGCAGCGAGTATGGTCTAAGCTGCGAAGGAGGATTAGTTAGGGTGTGCGAAAGTTGGCCTGTACACCGCCATCAGGCAATGGTTTTTGAATCTCAAAAATGAATACGAGGAATAAAGACTTGTACGGTTGAGATTTATCCCTAATTTTTGAAAATGAGGCAACTTTTGAAATGAAACTCTAATATTATTTTTACTCTATTTAGGCATTCACTCGAATAATAAAATACTTTCCCAATAATGCACACATGGTGCCAGAATAAGAGCTTTCGTATGTTCTTGAAACATCTGTTAGTATATTATTATGTACTGCAGTAATTTAATTATTTTCATCTATTTCCCCCACAAAAAAGTTGGACATTTATATGATAAGGGAGAAAGGTTTTTGAATTTTAAAATGTATAAGGTGTGGGTTTTTTGGCTCACATTTGGAAAAAGTGGTGAAGTTTGGGCAGTGGACTCCATGATCGATCATGGGTTGCCCATGATCGATCATGGTCCTAGGCATTTTTCCCTTTATATGTTGTTTTGGCTCATTTGTGCACAAAAGCTTGGTTTTTTGCTTAGAGTGAGTTGAGAGCTAAATTTGAGAGAATTTTTTCTTGTGTGCTTGTAATCACTCTTTGTTCCCAATTATTAATAGAAGCTATCGTCTGTGTGGATTAGTGGCTTTTACGCCGACACCACGGTAAAACCTTGTCTTGCGCAATTGTTTCTTTATTTCCTATTTCTCTATTGTGGGTGTACTTTTTTGTGTCGGTTCTTCTTTCGGGTATACCATTTGGGCTTGTGAGATCCCTCCCAGTTGCGTCGTGCTCGGTTGTGAGCGGTTTGGCGCAACAAATTGGTATCAAAGGGTAAAACGAGAAAGGTGGGATTTGTGTCGCACGCCAAGTGTTTGATAAAATTCCTAAGTGAGATTTTTCAATCTTTGTCTCGTTGTTGGTTTGTCAAGTCCATTGGTGATTGAAGATGACTACTTCTAAGACCTCAAAGGTGTCAGTGATAAAGTTTGACGTTGAGAAATTCGATGGAAAGTTGGTAAATTTCAGCATGTGGCAATGCCAAATGCGAGATGTCTTGATCCAACAGGAGTTGCACAGGGTATTGTTGGGTGTGAAAGCTAAGCCCACGACGATGACAGATGTTGAATGGGAAGAGTATGATTTGAAGGCTTGTAGCACTATCCGGTTGCATTTAGCTCAAAATGTGATATACTACGTTATGCGTGAGAAATCCGCGGCTAGCATATGGAAGATACTGGAAGAGAAGTACATGATGAAGAGCATAGAGAATCGTCTCTATCTCAAGAAGAAGCTGTTCCGGTTTGAATATGCTAGAAGTACATCAATGAGTGAGCATGTCGATGAGTTTAACAAAATGATTTATGATTTGTTAAACTTGAACGAGGACATGAAAGATGAGGATAAAGCTATTTTGTTGCTCAATTCACTTCCGGAATCCTATGACCATTTGAGCACCACTTTGTTATATGGCAAGGATTCAGTGAAGTTTGAAGATGTTTCTTCTGCGTTATTGGGTAATGAACAACGGCAAAGGGAGAAGGGAAATTCTTCCTCGGATGCGTTGTTTACTCGAGGAAGAAATGAGGAGCGAGAACAAGGTGGTAGAAGCAACTCTCAATCTAAGTACAGACCAAGGGACTTGACTAAAGTTCGGTGCCACAAGTGCAAGGAATTGGGGCATTTCAGAAGAAATTGTCCTATGCTAGAGTTAGGAGGGAATAAGAAGAAAGCAGATGATACCGCGAATTCTGTTAGTTCAGGGGATGGTGACTTTGAGAGTCTGTTAGCGGTTACTCCTAGAGAAAGCTCGGTGGGCGAATGGATCTTAGACTCGGGTTGTTCATACCATATGTGCCCAAACAAAGACCTATTTCATACCTTGACGAAGGTGGATGGAGGAGCGGTTTTGATGGGTAATGATCATGTCTGTGAGATGATGGGTATTGGAACAGTGAGGCTGAAGATGCATGATGGAGTAGTTCGAACTCTTGATGAAGTCAGATACGTCCCGGATCTGAAGAAGAATTTGGTTTCTCTTGGTACTTTAGATTCTAGTGGGCATAAGATTGTGCTCGAGGGCGGAATGCTAAAGGTTCTCTCTGGTGCTTTGGTGGTTATGAGAGGAAAGAAGGAGGGAAACCTCTATTTCCTTCAGGGTTGCACGGTAACCGGTAGTGCTTCAGTTTCTTCAAAAACTGGTGGAGCAAGTTTGGAGTCGGATTCGACAAAACTATGGCATATGCGATTGGGACATGCCGGGGAGAAGGCGATGACAGTGTTGTGTAACCAAGGTCTGCTCAAGGGTGCAAAGAGCTGCAAGCTAGAGTTTTGTGAGCATTGTGTGCTCGGGAAACAGACTCGAGTAAAGTTTGGAACGGCTATTCATTGCACAAAGGGGTTGCTTGACTACATACACACGGATGTCTGGGGACCTTCCAAGACGAAATCCTTAGGAAGAAATCATTACTTTGTTACATTTGTAGATGATTTCTCTAGGAGGATTTGGGTATATCTCATGAAGCGCAAAGACGAGGTCTTTGGGGTGTTTCTAAGGTGGAAGAAGATGGTTGAAAATCAGCTTGGCAGGAAGATCAAGGTACTTAGATCCGATAACGGCGGAGAGTACACTAGTGATCCGTTTAAGGAGTACTGTCAAGATGAGGGAATTGTTCGCCATTTCACGGTTAGAGGTACACCACAGCAAAACGGAGTAGCTGAGAGGATGAACCGTACCTTACTTGAAAAATTGAGGTGTATGCTGTCAAATGCAAATTTGGGGAAACAGTATTGGGCGGAGGCCTTATCCTATGCTAGCTTCGTTGTGAATAGGTTGCCAAGTTCGGAGGTCGAGTATAAAACTCCGATGGAAATTTGGTCAGGATCTCATACTAGTTACGATACGTTGCACATCTTTGGGTGTCCCGCTTATTATCACATTAATGATGATAAAATTGATCCAAGTGCCTGTAATGGTTTATTCATGGGTTCTAGTAGTGGAGTCGGGGGATACAAGTTGTGGTGCCTTCGTGAGAAGAAGATGGTGACTAGTAGAGATGTGACATTCGACGAGACATCGATGCTCAAGATGTTTACAGCAATGAATGTGGATTCTTCTGAGAATAAGAAGAATGGAGTGAGCAAGGTGGTGCAGACGAAGGTGGCTACTTCGTGGAAACCGAAAGTGACTATTTCGGTGGAGTATTCTGATAGTGGTTCGGAGGATGAAGAAATTCCTGTTGAGAAATCTAGTCAACGACAGGTGCCATTTTTAGCGAGCATAAAAGAGCGGAAAGCTCTACTAGCACCTCAACGACTTAGCTACAGAGATAGTGTGGCATTTGCATTGGTGGTTTATGGCGAAGAACAGTTTCCGTATCAGGATACAATGGCGGTTAGTCATTGTGGTGAAGGAAAGACGGCCATTGGTACCCGGGATCTTTGCAAGTTGCTAGAGAAGAAAGAGTCGGTTGTGAGATGGTGCAAGTGGGTGCTCGTGGATAAAGATGAGAATAGTGATTCTGGAACGGAAGTCGTAAAGGAGAGGAAGAAGGGTAGATTGTGCCTCACACAGAGGCAATATCTAAAAGTCGTAGTTTGGTTTGGGATGCAGGATAAAGAGCCTATTTGTGTCCCATTGGCTCCGTGCTTCAAGCTCTCGGAAATGATGATTCCAAGTACAGAGGAGGTGGTGGAGTATATGGCTCAAGTGCCGGATGCGCATATAGTGGGGAACTTGATGGATGCCATGGTAAATACTCAACTGGTTATTGCTCGGGTTTTGAGCATAAAGGGTATGTTTAAAACAAATCCTTGGAAACTGCATTGGAATGCCGTTAGGTGGATTGTGTGGTACCTACAAGAATCGAGGGACATTCGAATGATCAAGTTTGAGCAGGGCTCAACTGAGGTCTATGTTTTTTCGGTGTTGAGGCCCCATTGAGGGTGGAGGCTTTTCTGAGCCGGGTGTGATGCTATAGCAGTATTGATGGAGGAACAAGTAGAGTGAGGTGTGCGATTTGCTGGACGGGATAGCTGCATGGTTCGCCAAGGTGGAGATTTGTGGGTTTTTTGGCTCACATTTGGAAAAAGTGGTGAAGTTTGGGCAGTGGACTCCATGATCGATCATGGGTTGCCCATGATCGATCATGGTCCCAGGCATTTTTCCCTTTATATGTTGTTTTGGCTCATTTGTGCACAAAAACTTGGTTTTTTGCTTAGAGTGAGTTGAGAGCTAAATTTGAGAGAATTTTTTCTTGTGTGCTTGTAATCACTCTTTGTTCCCAATTATTAATAGAAGCTATCGTCTGTGTGGATTAGTGGCTTTTACGCCGACACCACGGTAAAACCTTGTCTTGCGCAATTGTTTCTTTATTTCCTATTTCTCTATTGTGGGTGTACTTTTTTGTGTCGGTTCTTCTTTCGGGTATACCATTTGGGCTTGTGAGATCCCTCCCAGTTGCGTCGTGCTCGGTTGTGAGCGGTTTGGCGCAACATAAGGGATAGATAAATTGTTGAGATCAAAGATGCTTTTTGAAGGGTTTATAATGCCTTTGGCACGGGTCCCACCCTAGTATTGAAATGAGGGAGGACGGAACTTTGAACCCGCAGCTCCTGCATGAATAGTAAGAGCCTTGAGTAATTGCACACTTTCTCATTTTTATCTGTATCTGTAACTGAATAGTTTGGCTTACACTCTAAAGACTAAACCATACGACCTGCTCTAGTGGTAGTTACTCAATGCGTGGTTGTCAACTCGTCATTGCTTCAAAGAGTGAGGATGTTCACTGAGCTCTTGACGATTTCTTTGTCTTCTAAAGAAATGTTGCTAAATTAGTATTATTGCTGAATACATTGGTCAAATGGATAAAGAATATGTTCCTTTGATGCGTTATCTAGGCCAAGAATTTGAACGTCACCTTTATTCTTTTGCCCCTTTATCTTGGTAATGTTGGTTATTTTAATGGGAGAATGATGTGAATCAATATATCAGCATGTCTACACTTGAGATGGTATATGTAAATGCAATACATTTCCTGGTAGTCACATTGTAGTCTAATTGGACTTATCATCATAAATCAAATTAGAAGAATGTATCTGGGTTTTAAAACATTAGATCAAGTTTAATTTTACAAAAAAGTTAGTAGTCCTAAAGTTATCTCCCTTCCTAGAACCATGGTTCCGTCCCTGTTTTGTAGCATATGCATGGGAGCCTGATCACCTTCACACTCAGACTCATATATGCACTTGCTTGTATATGGATTAATCCACCTTTTGATCTGTGCATGTGTTTAGCTCCTTTTTGCATTATGCACTTTATAAATACTGCCATGTCGAGCAGGGGGTTAGCCCGAAAAACTGGTACTACTTCCGTCCCAAACTAAGAGGCCAATATTCCTTTTATTTTTACACAGAAATGGACTCTTAATTTGAGACGGAGGGAGTATTAGACATGAATACATACGACTAAACAAGAATGGGATGATGCAGGTGCATGGATCTGACCACTTTATTCTTCAACCCCCCTGGTACACAAATGGCACGGGCTACTCACTAATGACCTTTTTATGTATCGTAGATCAGGTTGATATTATTTAATGGATCTTTGCAAATCATTGAATTGTACGTGTTATATCACATACAAAGAAGTGTGTTTATTGCAATATTTTTTCTAACCTCTGAGCTGCATTTGATCTCTTGAGACAGTAATCATGCTTTTAGACTTAGACAGTCATGATTTGGTTTTGGCTTTCCAATTTCTTTGCTAACTAGTTGGTTGATACCCTAATAGCGACAAAAGAGCTAGTACATGGGCTTATCAGAAAGTAGTTGAATTCATTTAGCCGTTGACTAATTCGGTAACTAAAACATCATTTTGTGTACAAATTTTTTGTGTCATCTTTGTGTGCATAGCATTATCGATACATTTAGGCAGTTTTCTATGCGGCTGAGCTTGTTCTCCAAAACATGCATATCACGTGTTAAATAATATTGATGAGAGAAACCATAAGAACATGATTGAACATTATATTACTCGTTTCTATAAGCTATTTGTTAGTTTTATTATTGACGAGGTTTGATAATTACAGCCTAATTGCTTCGTTTTCATTGCAGGAAGAAATGGTTGATCCTGCATTAAAGGGAACCCTTAATGTTCTAGGGTCATGCAGAAAAGCTCCATCAGTTAAAAGAGTGGTCTTGATGTCTTCTAAGACTGCAGTTGCATGTAATGGTAGGCCTTGGACTCCTGATGTGGTGGTTGATGAGACCTGGGTTTCTGATTCCAATGTTTGCGAGGACCTGAAGGTTTGTAGTTATTATTCTTTCTTCAATTTTTTTTTAAATAAAATGAAACAACTACTTGGGAATGTGTAAACCACTTTAGCTTCAGTCTGGGAGAAAAATGGTTGAGGGATCCATGGGTGTTGACATCTAGTCACATGTTCTTTTATTTCAAGTCTATGTCCAAGAACTCACAATATCAACATCGGCATTGAATGGTACATCGACTTCTTATCTTTTGAATGCATTTGAATAGACTTAGCTTATTTTCGGAATTTAATCTAAAAAACTGCAGATGAAAAATCAAAATTTATGTCATTGAGTTTGTGTTGGCCTGTATATATCTTAGTGATCATTCATTTTTTTTTACTGGGGGTAATTAATGCAGGAGGGCAGATGAGATGCTATTTGTTTCGAAGTATCAGGTGTCGAAGGAGAGAGCAAAAATATTAGGTGTCGACTACATTCCCGTCAAGGAAAGCATCAAGCCATCAAGTAAACTGTTGAGAACATGAAAGACAATAAATTTTCAACGAGGTTTGTTATTTGATCTTTACTCTTTCTTTACCTTTTTTTTTTTTTTAATTAAGAATTATGGTGCCATCTGGTTTGTTGAAATACGTTTGCATTTACTATTAAGTAGAAGCTGAAGCATTTCATGCCTTGTCTTGTCCTTCAAATAGCATATGTAATAATATTATCTACTTTATTGCTCATTTAATCTAGGCTTCTGGCAGAATTTGAGAAATTCATGCCTATCTTTTGGCTTCTTTTGTTAATCTATTTCTTTGTTTCCCTTTTGCTTGGATTTATTGGGAATTACTCCCTCCATCCCTATTAAGAATTCACTATTCATTTCTGAAATCTACATCTAGATTCCACTACAGCTCTTACAGCATTTGAGATTGCTTACAAATGTTTGGTTATGACTTGGATGTATTCTTTACTAGTGTGGTGAATAACTGCTAATATATTAATATATTAATAATTTAAAAATAATATAATTAAAATCAATTACCATATTATAATACATTAATACATGTTATTTTTCTCATGATGCAAATGAAAATGTTTGGTTATTTTTCAAAAAGAGGGGTAATTTTCAGAAACAAAATATCGGGAATTCTTAGATCCTGCACCCCTTCATTTTACTTAAGAATGGAAGTAGGGGATTCTTCTTTCCTAGAATCTTGGATTCCCCTGCAAAATTCCAACCAAACGTTGGAATTTTGGATGAACTGGAATTTAGAATTTCAAGAATAATCCAAAAAACGAACCAAAGAGAACCTTAAAAAAGTATATTTATTATTCTGGGACATAATTAATGTAAAAATCTCAGGATAAAACCAACGCCAATATTTAGGATTTAGGACTAGATTCTTTGAATTTTGAATTTGAGGGACTAAAAATTTATGGCCTCTTTTTCTTCCCCTGACTTGGGGCTTCTCTGTAAAGCTTTTCTAGCATGTATCTTAGTCATGTTTGGACGATTGGTCCCTCTTCTAGTTATTTGCCACTTGATTTGGATTTTCCAAACCTTTATTTTTAATTAACAAAATACAATAGACTTCTGCTCCTAGCTAGGGTTAGCGGGTGAGCCTAAATTTTTTATGATTAATTCATGCAAAAAAGAGTAACACGAAAATTGCAGTACTGCTCGATTGTGTCACAACATACAAAGAAGATGCTAGTTTAGTTCTTGTTTTTTCAATTAATATGTTTAAGATTCGATCAAATATATATAGATAATTATGAATTCCAATAATTATAGAGATAGACTAAGTTAGATAGATTCTTTATATTTTCAAAAAAAGAAAAAATGAAAAAAAGAAAGCCAGAATTTTTTGTTCACAAGATCAATTTCGATAATTACAAATGTTTCTTTTAAATTTAAATAACCTTTTGTCTTATAAGATAAAATTAATTAAAATTAAGAAAAAGCTTAAAAATAATATATATATAGATATAACACCATTATATGATTCTTGTTCATCCAAATAACTTCCTATAATTAGCAATATGGACATCCACATAACTTTGATAATTGTCAATATGTAATAAATTTCGTTTTGAGTGCTAGGTCGGTTAGCCAATTTTCAATTTGGTTTTAGTTTTGGGCGATATATATTGATTCACTTACGAAAGCCAAAAATGATTTTAAAAAATAAAAAGTAAATAAAAATGTATAGGTTGTCAATTAGAGTCCAAATTAAGACTTTAATATTTGAAACCCATTTAATAGTAATCAAGGAAATTAAGACTTAATGTAGGGCCCATTCACTCCAGTCCGTCAAAGTACCCAAATACGCCTATGCCACACCTGAGGCCGATAATTGGAACCCCCTTAATTTTTTAAAGTAAAACTTATCGTTATATATTATAAATAGGAACTCTCCTCACACCATCAATTATAAATTGGTTTCCAAGTAGAATTCTACGAGAGAGAGAGAGAGAGAGAGAGAGAGAGAGAGAGATCAGGGGAGGAAATTGAGGAGTGTTAGAAAGAAAGAATGAGAGTCCAAGAAATGGCGGAGACTGAGAGTAATAATAATAATAATAATCAAGAAAATGAAGAAGATGAGCGAAACCCACTGCCAAGAAGACTACCCACGAAGAATAACAATAATCAACAAAGACAAGAAGAAGAAGACCAGCAGCAATGGCAACCACAGCGTCCTCTTATATACGATTCAACCTCTGCCTCTTTAAGCGAAATTCAACGAGCTACTACTGCTTCTGACAACTCTGCTGTTCTTGATCAAACTAATAATAAACATACTTCAATTATTAGTAATGCCAATGCCAGTAGTGATGTTCGTAACAACGTTACTAATGTTAATAATGTCAATTCTGGTAATGGCAACAACAAAGACAATAATGATCAGAGAAAATTTCCAATTGGGTACAGATTTCGCCCCTATGATGATGAGCTAATCAATCATTACTTGCGGAACAAGATTCTCAATCTTCCTCTATCTTGTGATGAGATTCATGAGGTCGAACTTTACAGTTACAGTCCCCAGCAGCTTGCAGGTCCCCTCTCTCTCACCTCTTTATTTTGTTAAAATTTCATTTTAATGTCCTTTTCTCTCTACTTTTTTTTTCTCTTTCTTGATATGTGTTATTGTGTTTAAGTATAATGTGATTTTGTTTCCGTTTTTAGGGTTTGTATGTATGAGTGTTATCGTACGTGTTAGTGTTTCTTGAACTTTTTTATTTCTGTTTTTGATTCTTGATTGGTCTGTGTTGATCAATTAGTTATGAACTTCTTCTTAGTTGGCAATTTATGCACAGATTTAATTTTGGGACAAGCAACTCTCATTTATATATGCTGGGGGGATATATTGGGGTGGGAATTGAGAGATGTTTTGGATTCAATTTACTCTTGAAATGAAAGAGTATCTGAATGGGAGTAGTATGTGTAGCACTGCTAGTCATCATATAATGTGGGGTGAAATGGGCAAAAAACTGAGTTTATTAATTAAAGCCCTTGAATGATCATGCGCGCTGGACTTGAACTTCTTAAGTTGAAAAGATGGTTGAAAGAATTAATATGGCCCTTTAATTTTCTTTCCTTATTTGATCCTCCAAATAACTCTGCATGAGCTAGTATTCTTATTGCCTCGTACCTACAAACCCTAATAACACACACAATAACACTCGTATTCTTATTTCCCCTGGTTTGGCATATTTGTTGAATGGGTGTGGTTATATTCATGTTATTTAGTTTGTTATACTTGATTTTTGCATGATTCCATCTATTGGCAACCTTACTTGCACAGATTCATATATCTGAATATCTGATACGATATGGATGTACTACAAACTAAAATAAAAAAAATGGAAAGTTTATTATGTGTATTTATTATGTTACCAGGAATAAGACTGATTTTACTTTTTCTATGTAAAAAAAAAGGTTGGCCAAAGTCAAAATTACCCTAATATCAAATCTCACGTTATCAAACAAGTTTGGATCCTTGCATCTTTAGAAAAGTGTCAAGTCTAACTGTATTGTTACTTTGGGATAGGAGATTATTTATCTGTTGAGGGTTAATTGCTGTTTCTCTAACCTATTGACTATTGTTAGTGACTTTTTCCTGTTTCCAATATGTAAAATTACTGCAAGCTGCAAAAGGGATTGAGATTTTTTTTTTACTTAATTGTAATATAAAATTGAGACGATTTACAAGAAGAGGCTCTGTAGTGAATTTCAGTAATGTAATGTATATGATGTAACTCAATTTTATGTCATTCACTCTGTATTATAGCTAGGATTCTATAAGAGGTGCATTTTTTTTCCCAGATGCTCTTATAGTCTTGTTAGATTCAAACTTTTATCATGCATTTGACTTTAGAACTTGCAGAGCGTTATGATATAATGGAAGAAAAAGAGATGTACTTCTTTACTCCACGGGATCGAAAGTATAAAAGAGGGGCACGACCAAATCGAGCAGCTGGTAATGGTTATTGGAAGCCCACAGGAGCTGAAAGGAAGGTAAAACATAAGGGTAAAATCATTGGCCATGTTAGAAGATTGGTTTACTATGAAGGACAATCTTGCAAAGGGGACAAGACCAATTGGAAGATGCAAGAATTTAGAGTCGAAGGCACTCCAGCTAGAGTAAAAACATCTCCCGATGACATGAGGGTAACAAAATTTACTCAGAATTAATTATCTTTTACTTTGAAACTCGAATGTCCTTCAACTTATAAAAAATGTTACAAATACTCCATTGTTATACAAAGTTTTTGTACAAAGTGATGTGGCATCAATCAAATGAATTGGTGATGCCACACATTTAAATGATGTCTATCTTTTCTTGCATTGAGTGGTGCCATGTCAGATTATATTAAAAGTTTGTAGAAATTGAATATGTTTTGGCATTGCTCTTAATTTATAATTAGTCCTTTTTATGCTTTCTTGTTTTTGCAGTTGGATGATTGGGTTCTATGCCTGATTTATGAAAGAACTGGTAAGTGGAGGAGAGCAGGAGAAAGAGATGATGATGATGACGACGGTGATGAGCCTGCTGAGAGGAACAATGATAATAACTCAGAAATGAGCAACAATCTCAATCAAATTGGGGACACAAATGTGCTAGTTAACAACCCATCGAATGAGTATATTCCACCTGATATTGATGTGGCTCTATCTCAACTTCCCCAGTTCGACGACTATCCCTCTAACATCCCGAATTTCATTGGTGCTCACATTCCTAATCATTCGGCTCAACCCATTTCATATAGTCACCGTGATCCTAATCATTTTCAACCCGCTTCATATGGTCACCCTGATCTTAATCTTCATTCAACTCAAACTGCTTCATATAGTCACCCGGATCCTAATCAGCATTTGGTTCAACCCACTGAATATAGTCACCCGGATCCAACTCATCATCCGGCTCGACCAACTTCATATAGTTACCTGGATCCTAATCATTCAGTTCGACCTGTTTATAGGCAGTCGGATCTTAATCATCTTTCTGCTCAGCCCGCTTCACATATTCACCTGTATCCTACTCATCATTCGGCTCGACCCACTTCGTATAGTTACCTGGATCCTAATCGTTCGGTTCAACCAGTTACAAATAGGGAGCCGGATCCTAATCATCCGTCGGCTCGACATGCTTCACATAGTCACCTGTATCCTAATCATTCAGTCCGACCTGTTACAAATAGGGAGCCAGATCCTAGTCATCTTTCAGCTCGACCCACTTCACATAGTCACCTGTATCCCACTCATCATTCGGCTGGACCCACTTCGTATAGTTACCTGGATCCTAATCGTTCAGTTCTACCTGTTACAAATAGGGAGCCGGATCCTAATCATCCGGCGGCTCGACATGCTTCACATAGTCACCTGTATCCTAATCGTTCAGTCTGGCCTGTTACAAATAGGGAGCCAGATCCTAGTCATCTTTCAGCTCGACCCACTTCACATAGTCACCTGTATCCTACTCATCATTCGGTTCAATATGGGCAGGAGGACATTATCAGGTCGAGGAACATAAAAGATGTTTGGTTTCCCAATGTTCAGGAGAATGTTTGGGGAATTGGTCCTAGTTACTCCTATTTTGATTATCCCAAACCCCTTATGGAATTGGATACTTTGGACAATAATGACCCAAATTTATATCCTAATTTGGTCAACAATGAAGCCCAAAATAATTTTCTAGCCCCAACAGAATATAGTTCCACAAATAATGCTCCAGACCTAGAAGATAATAACACTCGAGGTTCTCAATTTGGATCTGTATCTGAGCAAAAAGAATCCAACAACTAGAATTAGCTGGATAGTATTTTGTTAGTATGGATTACTTTTGTGGCCAACTATCTGTTGTGCGTTTTAGTTTTTTAGTTTTGTTTTGAATTTGTGGAGGAGTTTTTTCCTAAATGGGCAAAGTACAAGTTTCAGGTGTGTATCAATTGTTTACTGATGTTGTTCAAAAATTACAAGTCCCTTGTGGGCACTGGACATAGTATGTGATCCATTTATATTTGTTTTGAATTGTGGAGCTAAAGTGTAAAGGATGTGAGATTTGAATCATTTTACTTTCTGGCAGTGCAGCAGCGCTTTGGAGTGATTTCATCCTTTTGTTATAGTTTTAATTCTCTCAAAGCTACTATTGTACAAATGTACTTTTGTTTGTTGCTCCATTTGGAATTCATGGAACAAGTTCACGCGTTCAGGGATTTCTATGAGGCTAGTTCGGATGATGTGATTTCCGTTTCACCCTCAAGGGAGTCTGTTGGTTGGATTGCCCGGTTTCAGATGGTTTAAAAATTAATAGGTGACGCAGCTTTTAAATCTAGTAGAGCTGCTTTCACTTGTTTTTTGCGGGATTCTTAGGGAGTGAACTTGCAAGCTTTTGGCAATAGTTCTTCGGCTCCCTCGATTGTTGTCGCGAAGGATATGTCAGTTAGAGAAGCCTCTTTGATTTGTGTTAGAACTGGCTTGTCTTGTGTTTCGCTGGAGAATGATAATGCAGTTGTCGTTCCTTGGTGTTTTGAAGACATCCCTAATTCGACATGGTAATTCGCTATTTTGTGCTAGATTAACAAATTATAAAGTACCTAACATATCTTATAGTATTATCAAATTGAACTAAAAATTTTATGGGAGTAATTAATAGTTAAACCATTATATTTATGAGTAAACTCATCTTTTCTTAGTTAATTTAACAAACCAAGTTTACTCCCAGCTCGTATCTCAGGGAAAAAAAAAATGCTTCCATGAATTTTATTTTGAGACTAATTGAAGCTCATGCTGGCTAGAAAATCTTCTGAATATGAATCACCTTCAAATAGCAACCCTCATGAATTTTAGCAATAATCCTAGCTTCTAGTTTAATATAATTGCACCAAAAAATAGTTTATGGAATTCTCCTCAATTAGATAGACATCATGAATTTTAGATATAGCGGCTTGTATTAAATCCGAGCCACTAGTAGTTAAAATAATCTCAGTTTATTGAAATAATTATGACTTATTCACACACACACAAAACTATAAGGCCTCATTTGATTCAGGTATTAGAGTCAGTGGGATTAATAATACCAATATTAATAGTACTGAACTGTTAATCTTGGTATTAATTTAATACTAATACCTTGTTTGATTCATGCAGTATTAATACTGGGATATCTCATGTTGACGTTAATACCATGTTTGATTCTGTAACTCGTATACGGGATTATATTTTGGACTAAAAAAAAATTTTTTTTTTTGTTAAAAAAAGAAATTATTTTAAAAAAAAATTAAATTTTTTTTTTTAAAAATTAAGTTAAGATAATAATAATATAGTAGTAGTGACATTTTTGAAAATATTATAGTAGTAGTGGCATTTTTGAAAATATTATAGTAGTAATGACATTTTTGAAAATATATGATTCATTTTTCTTAATCCTGGATAAATAATACCACCTCCTCCTGGTATTAAATTATACCACAAAGAGTGGTATTAAGTTAGTACCGGTATTAGTAATCCCAACACATTTTTGCGAATCAAACAAGATATTATATAAAAAGTGGTATTAACAATTCCATTCCACTTTTTAATACCCGAATCAAACGAGGCCTAAGGGTACGTAGTTTTAAATCTACCCACCTAATTTGTAATTTCATCCATCGTCCACTAATTTTTAATAATAAAAATGCCATTGTAAGTTAGTCAGTCAAGTAAAATATATACATTCTATTTTATCAAATGTTATTTCACCAAAATATCCCCATCTTCTCATTATGAAAAGCCCTAAATTTTATTTGTACCCCTTCCTCACCTTCCTCTTTCATCCAGCCATCACCTACCCAAATACAGTGTAGTCCGTTCAAGATCTTCGAATCGAATTCTAAAAATAAATTTAATTTTTTTATTCAACGTTTCTAACAAAAGTTTATTATCGTATTAAGCATAATTGAATCGGTGCTTATTAACAATTAAATCGGTTTGCATTTCCATATATATGTTTCTTACATGTAAATTTATGCCATATATATAATATAGGAGCCGTCATTTTTTATTTACTCGTGCATAAAAATAATTACAAAAAAATCCACAACAGAAAAACTAGAACTAATTTTTTTTAGTTAATAAAATGTATCAAACACTTTGATATTATTAGTAGCCAAGCTATTTGAGCACTGGTATGTGTACATTAATTAGATTGATAGATAATTTTTACTCACGGAAGTTTTGCAAAATATAGCATTTAGTTTTGATTAAATAGAGTAAGCGTATTTTTTTTTTGAATTTCACATTTTCTTTAATTTCACATTTTAAAAAATTCTCTAATTTATTTTTCTTTAATTTTTTTAAGGTTATCAAATATATATAAATTGGATAAATTGAAAGATAATGTGGACTAATATATTAGTTAATTGAAAAATGTGGATCATCTAACAAATTAATTATGTGGATATAAATAAAATTACTTGATACACACATGGATACAAACAAATAGAGATTAATATTTTTTGATACATATAAATATATACTTAATTAGTTCCAGTAATTAATAAATAATATATAATCATAGAGATAGACCACCAAGTAGAAAGATTCTTTGTTATCAAAATAAATTTCAATAATTACAAATGCATTTTATTTTTAAATAACTTTTGTCTTATAATATAAAATTAAAATATAATAGAAAATAGTATATACTTATAATATAAAATTAAAGTATAATAGAAAATAGTATATATCAACTGTTATATATATACACGACAATTTCATCCAAATAATTTTGGATAATCACCTATATATATATCTACATATAATAAATTCAGAGTTCAACCATAACCGATTTAAATTTGGTTTCAGTTTTGAGTGAAAGTAATACGCACACTGCCCAAATAAGCACGTACAAACAAGGAGATAGATTGAGAAAGATAAATACATGTAGGGGCGGAGCCATGTGGATTTTTCATAAATTTTGAGAGAGTACATTGGTTTTTGTGTGATAGTGCAAAATTGAGGGGGTGTTTGTGTAATTAGAAAATTTAATGGGCGAGCTTTGTTTGTGCAATAATGAAATGTATTATTACAAGGGCACCGGTCTGTGATTTACTACAGGGCTAGTGTATAGAGTAAAATAGTTTGGTGGGTGGGTGGGTGGGTGGGTTTTGTGTGATAAAATGTATAAGTTTGGGAGTCGGGTTTTGTAATTTACTGTAGGGCTGGTGTACTATATAAATATAAAGTATTGTAGGTAGACTAATATATTTGTTTGTTGGTTATAGTAGGTTAAATATTGAATTGATAAAAATATTTTAAAATATATAATTAATTTTAGATATCATTTTTAACTTTTTCGAGACACCGAAACAGAATGGAGAAGTATTTTAGCAAAAAATTGGCTTGGTGTTGAAGGAAATTACACGTAGTGTGCTATCGTATAGATAGAATATGTATTAGGAATTTTATTGTGTAAATTATACATTATGGGCCATATTGGGCTTTGTTGTTAATCCTATTTACTATTGTATTTGTACCATATTTAAAGGGTTCATCTAATGAAGGGTTGGGTAGAATTATTCCCATAACACGTTATCAGCACGCTCAGAGCTAATAACCCTAACACTAAGAAAACTCTAGCCGCCGGCCGCCGTCACCATTGGTTCTCGCTCTCGTCGCTTAATCTTCAAGAAAAAACTGTGATATACATACATAATTAAGGTACTCATCTTTATCACTTTAATTATGTAAACTACTAGGATATATATATACACACACGTTTATATATATGAACTGCTCATTAATTATGTTTTTTTTTTATATATTGCGCATCTAGATTTATCAACACATCATGATTATGCATTGCTCATGTAAATATATGCCCATAGTTGAGGTGAATGTATGCGCATCTAGTTTTATATATATATATATATATGTGTGTGTGTGCAAACTGCTTGTATGTATTTGTATATAGCTGGTTGTTTCCATTTTTTTATATATCTCTATCCGCTGATGTGAAAATCTATCATTGATTAAAAATCAGTTTTTTTTTTTCATTAGCTATTCATAAAAAATAAAATAAAAAAATAATAATTAATCGAATGATTTGTGATACATGCTGCTTGAAAAATATCTCTGTCTCTCTATATATAATTATATATATTCTTTCTCTGTAAACATTAATTCATATAATCATCAATGATTAAAATAAAATATATATATATATATATATTCTTTCTCTGTCTCTCTATATATAATTATATATACACCTTTTATCTTTCAACTTTATCTATTAATAAGATTTTTAATTTCTGGTTGTATTGATATCTGAGATGTGTAATTTGGTTTCTTCCCGAATGATTATAAACCTTTCTGAATTACTTTTTGGAGACTCAATCGATAAGGCATTTTATAGGTTTTCTACGTCCTTTTAAAAACAGTTTTTTTTTTTATTTTAATAAAATTTCTGTTTTACATAAAAACAGTTTTTATTTAATCAAAATTCTGTTTTATCTTAAAAACAGTTTTTATTTTCCTTAATTTTCTGTTTTACATAAAAACAGTTTTTATTTAATTAAATTTCTGTTTTATATTAAATTTTTTTTTTATATTTAATTAAAATTCTGTTTTATCTTAAAAACAGTTTTTATTTTCCTTAATTTTCTGTTTTACATAAAAACAGTTTTTATTTAATTAAAATTCTGTTTTATCTTAAAAACAGTTTTTATTTTCCTTAATTTTCTGTTTTACATAAAAACAGTTTTTATTTAATTAAAATTCTGTTTTATCTTAAAAACAGTTTTTATTTTTCTTAAATTTCTGCTTTACTTAAAAACAGTTTTTATTTTAATTAAATGTTTTAATTAAATCAGCATGCTAAAGAAAATTTAAATATTAGTTATATAATTGTTTTACTAACAATTATTTATATTGTTAATTATTTTATTTAGTATGTTATAAATTGAAAGTGGCCATGATGATGAAAATTCATGCGCATTATAATCACTATGATAAAGTATTTTCATACAACATCGAAAATGTGACAATTACGAATTTTGGTTTTGAAATCTAATTCATATTCCTAAAGCATAATTAATATGGATGTACTCATAACTGTGTAATATTTTTTTTTTTAAGATGGCCGATCCAACTCGACCCGAATTTGACATTTTGGACTCAAAAGGACTTGAGTACCATCAGTGGGTTTCTGATGTAGAAACCGCTTTTGTGGCTAAAGAATACTCGGCTACACTTACTGACCCCAAAGACCCCACAGACAATGGACCGTCTGATAAGGTGAAAGCAAATGCATTAATGTTTTTAAGGAAACATATTGACCCCAGCTTACGTTGGGAGTACCTTCAGTTGAAGACACCTAAAGAACTATGGGATGCCCTTAAGGGACGTTTTGGGAACATTCATGACACTTTGCTCTCAGAATTGACCGTTCAGTGGAATGAAATCCGCTTGCTTGATTATAAAAGGGTTAACGATTTCAACAAGGATATGATGCGCCTAAAAGCACGTCTTAACTTCAGTGGAAAAGATCTCACAGAAGATGATATGATTCAGAAGACACTTTCCACTTTTCCTACTTCAGCACTTATACTAGCGAACCAGTATAGACTCGAGTATGATAACAAAAGAATCATAACATTCAATAAGTTGATCAATCTACTGCAAGTGGCTGAAAGGCATAATGAAGTTCTTTTGAATAACAATGTCAAGCTCGTCGGGACAAAGAAAATTCCTGATGCTAACTACGGTAAGATGAACAGTGAAAAGAATCCCAATGCAAGGGGGGTTGGACGTGTTGATCCCTACCCACGTGGCAACAAGGCACAACGTGGAAAGGGACGTGGGAGTCGTGGAGGCTCTTCCAAAGTATGGAGAAGAAATGATACTATTGGACCTAGTGGTCAGGAAAACAAGGTGAAAAATGCACCTAATAATCCTCCAGTCAAAAAGAAAAGAGTTGGCGATGAGCCATGTTATAAGTGTGGAGTTGCTGGGCATTGGTACAAGAACTGTCATGCAAGCGCTAAAGTAACAGCCAGTTACAAGAGATATCGAGAATCTAAAGAACAAGAATCTCACTTTATGAACGAAGAAGACAATGACGCTTATGTCAACTTCACAATCGCAGACATTAGTGGCAAGAAGGACTTTGCTCAGTCAATGGATGCACCTGATTTTGACTGATCTACTTTATTCACTTTATTTTTCAAAAGTAGTTGAACATGTATATTGCCTAATTTTTAATTAGACTATGGTTTTGTCTTAAAGTTTATGTTGTTTTGATGGATTAGAATTCTAAACAAGATATTTGATTGATTACTGTTAGTTTTATTTGAATTTTATTCTAAAGTAATTGAATTTGTTTGTTTTATTACTACATAGTTTGAAATTTATACTCGATTTCATTACTGTAAAAATGAATCGATGATAACTTTAATGATTGGTTGATAGTGAGAACACTATAGCCATCCAATGAAATAGACAATTAATAACCTATAATAACGATGTAATTATGATAATTAAATCATTATAAGAGAAAAGAACTGCTCAACCATTTTGTTACTAAAATGGTGTTTAAAGCCACATACGCTCTATATGCACTCAGAGGGACCCGAACTTTGTTTATGATATTCATACCAATAGTAATCATACAAAAAAAAAGTGTAAGAATGGAACAAAAATATATTTATTTTACCTCTAAACAAATGTGCAAAGAAACGCATTTGAAAGAAACTTATGAGTCATTCTAGTAGAATGTACCCTACTAAGATAAGGATTGTCAAATCCTATGATGTCACTAACAATATACCGTGGGACATAGACTCATACAGGCTTTGGCATGCTTGCCTAGTGCACCTTGATCATGATAATCCATGCGTTAAAGTATTTACACGGATATCCTTTCTTTTGAGTGACAAATAAATGGGACAAAACTTCAACACATTGCAACGTGTTGATACTAGTAATGCTCAAAAGTAATTCTTGATTTTCGAAGTATTGAAAGCCATATCCCCCTTCCCATTATACCTAATTGACCATGTTAAAGGAACGACACCCTATTTTTTCAAGCCTGCTATTTAGCAGAAAAATAAGATCGAGACCTTCTTATGCTAAAGATACAAAATAAAATATACCATTCTTACAATATAGATAAATCTATCCAGAATGTGGAACCATTCAAAGTACTTTATGGATCTGGTGGATAATTCGACATTCTGGTCACATGTCGAATAATTGTCTATAAGAAATGCTGCATTTACAAACATCTTAGCACATATTATACGCTTAAAGGGCTCACCACCCTGATTAATGTATCATGTCTATAAGACTCGATAAAGCTAGAGAGTTTACATCAAAAGTACTTGATGATCCTTGCATAAAATCGAAGTAAAGAATTCCGTTCTCCATGTGCATACGCAAAAGGTCTCATAAAAACAATCATCAAAAGGATATAGATGGTAAATAAGGCATTGGTTATGCGCACTATATTGCCTATATATGCCCGAAATTTATGCAATATTGCACGCAACTTTACTTATTTATTTCAAGGTCCAATATTAGACAACTATTATATGCGTACTAGTTGGTAACTGGATATTAGCTTGATATTTTATGCATATGTGCCGATTGCGCCCCCACAGCGCACCAAATTGGGCTCGCCAAAATAATTAAGTATTAATGTTGAATATGAATTCTCAATAATAATCCGCTATTTGGAATCCTTGTCAGGTGATCTCTTTACCGCTAAGAATTGTGGATTGTCACTTTGATGAGACAGTCTTCCCGTCGTTAGGGGGAAATAGGAAAAGAAATTTCCAAGGGAACGACGAGAATTGTTGTGGTCCCTACTCTGTCTCATCTTGATCCCCACACACATCACAATGTACAGTGAAGTGAAAAAGAATAACCGATCTTTAAAATGTAACAGATTCGATGCCTGATACATTTATTGATATCGAAAAGTGACGAGATCAAACATACTAGCTGCAATATGCCTACAAGGATAAAAATCCCCAACAAGGGGCACAGTGTCGCAGAAAGAGACGCTGCAACCACACTTAGTGGAGGTGTGGTTGAGGCCATGGCTCCTTAAAGGAATAAAGGAAAGCCATTTGGTTTGACAAACACTCACACAAAAGAAGAGGTGGAGTAAGGCACAAATTGATCAATTAATCATTAATGTAAAAGCCTCTTTTATGAGATTATCTCTGATTATACTTTTGTCTATGAATCAATACTGGGTGACGCCCCGAAATTATAATGATTCCAGAGAATAAATAAATCTCAATGGGTTAAAGGATGGCATATGAGTTAATGGATGCATTAATGATACACTGTTGCTCAAGGAATCAAAGAGCACGATGATGTCGAACCTCGCTCTGTTGTAGAATGTCAACAAAGAGTAGATTGGCCTAAATGGAAAGAAGCAATCCAGGCAGAACTAGATTCTCTGGCAAAAAGACAGGTATTTGGTCCGGTAGTGCTAACCCCACTAAGTGTAAAGCCTGTAGGACATAAATGGGTATTTGTCAGAAATCATAATGAGAAGAATGAAGTTCTAAGGTATAAGGCTCGCCTTGTAGCGCAAGGTTTCTCATAACGCCCTGGAATTGACTACGAGGAGACATACTCTCCCGTAATGGATGTTATAACATTCCGTTACTTAGTTAGCTTGGTAGTTTCTGAAAGACTAGAAATGCAGCTCATGGATGTGGTTACTGTATATCTCTATGGGGATCTTGATTCAGAGATATATATGAAAGTGTCAGATGGCCTTACATTACCCAAATCAAGTGACTCTAAACCACGAAGTGCGTTTGCAATTAGGTTCAAACGCTCACTTTACAGATTAAAATAACCCAGGCGGATGTGGTATACCCGTCTATGTAACTACTTGATTGGGAAGGGATATAAGAACGATGAATTATGCCCATGCGTATTTATAAAGAAAACAAGTTTCGGATTCGCAATTGTAGCTGTATATGTCGATGATACGAACCTAATAGGTACTCTTGATGAAATAAGAGAAACCGAAAGTTACTTGAAATCCAAATTTGAGATATAGAATCTTGGGAAAGCTCGAACACTAATCCACTAGTTTGCGTACGTTCAAAAGATAATCAGGCAATTTAACCTGGACAAAACGCATTCTACTAGCACTCCCATGGTCGGTCGAAATTTAGATCAAAGGAAAGATCGATTTCGTACAAAGTAAGATTATGAAAATATGTTGGGAGATGGGAGATGAAACTCCCTATCTAAATGCAATATGTGCATTATTGCACTTAACACAAAATACTCGACTAGACATAATATTCGCATTGAACTTGTTAGCTAGATTTAGCTCAGCGCCAACGCATCATAATTGAACACTTAAAAGGAACCATTGCCTTGGGATTGTTCTTTCCCTACAGAGAGAAAAAGTATATACGACAGCAACATCTAAAGTAAATGATTATGCTAAAATGGCCACCCCCACATTGAAATCCCAAACAAAATCTTGATTGATTTTGTTGGTGTTAGGTATCTCTCTGGCCCACACAAAGCTTTAAGGAGAGTATGGTAAACTTGTTCACCAACTCTTTTTCTAAGGCCATAATTGAAAAGCATGTGAAAAATATATGGGTGCTTAGGCTTTCCTAACTCTCATGATCGAAGTAATGATCAAGGGAATGTGTGAAATATGATGGAATTTTCACACATACGTTGTACTCTTTTCCTTAAACTAAGGTTTATTTTTCCCACTGGGTTTTGTTATTTGATAAGGTTTTTAACGAGGCAACAATATATGCATAAGCTTTTCAAATTTCTTGATTAATGTAAATATTAGAGGGAGGTATAGACTTGAGGGGGAGTCTAATATCCACACGACGTTACGTTATACTCTTTTCCTTAAACCAAGATTTATTTTTTCCACTGGGTTTTGTTACTTGGTAAGGTTTTTAACGAGGTAACGATACGTGCAAAACTCTATTGATTGAAGTAAGGATCAAATAGAAATATAGACTCAACGAATGAAGTCTAACATAATTATTATAATGTTGTTCTCTTTTTCCTTCGATCAAGGTTATTTTTCCTACAGGGTTTTTACTTGACAAGGTTTTAATGAGGCAACAAGGCATGTACCATTCTATCTCCGACTCAGCACAAGGGGGAGTGTTGAAGGAAATTACACGTAGTGTGCTATCGTATAGATATAATATGTGTTAGGGATTTTATTGTGTAAATTATACATTATGGGCCATATTGGGCTTTGTTGTTAATCCTATTTACTATTGTATTTGTACCCTATTTAAAGGGTTCATCTAATGAAGGGTTGGGTAGAATTATTCCCACAACACTTGGAAACATAATTATTGAGTTTGATTCAATATTAACTTAGAAAAAAATTGGCGCCACCTGAAAATTATTTGTGGCTCGGCCATTGAATACATGGAACCCACTGATTTAAATAAAACTCATCATATGTTATGTTATATTATAATATAAATGAAAAGAGAAAGAGAAAGAGAAAGAGAAAGAAAAAGAAAATAATAAGCTTTCCTCCACAATATTTAAATTGGTGTCCGTGTAGAATTCTACAAAAAAATTTCCCCCAAGAAGATAGAGTCCAAGAGGGATCAAGAAAGGAAATTGTGGCAGATTGTTAGAGAGATAGTCAAATTAATGGCAGAGAGAAAATACTAATAATGATAATGCAGATCGATCATCAAAAACTACAACAAAAAGAAAAAGAAGTAGAAGATAAACAGCAAAAACCATAGCCAATAAGACAAGAAGAAGATGACCATCATCAGTGGCAGCAATAAATACCATAGCCTCCTCTTATATACAATTTTTCGGCGTTTATAAGTGAAATTCAACGCCTCCTTCAACAAGCTAATGCTACTGTTGTTGCTGGTGGTGGTGATGTTGATAATAATGGTACTGCTAATGGCAACAACATTGTGAATATGAGAGATTTTCCTCCCTCATGATATGATGAACTAGTAGCTCATTATTTGAGGAACAAGATTCTCAATCGTCCTCTCTCTTGCGATCGCATTCAAGAGATCGATTGAACTCTACCGTTACAACCCTCAGCACCTCGCAGGTCCCATTTGCTCTCTCTCACACACCTCACCTGTAAATTATGTACTTGATTTTTTCTTTCTTTGATAATGTGATTATGTTTGTGTTTTTAGGGTTTATAGGTAAGAGTGTTGCTGTACGTGTTATTAGTGTTCCAGGATTTTTATTTTAATTGTTTTTTATTTGTTTGCATGTGTCGATTATCATTTAGTTGTAAAAAACTATTAACATTTGGTTAAATTTATGTTATAATTATTAATTAATACAAAAAAGTCAAGACGAGAAGAAATTAATTGCAAAGAGTTTTTAAAGCAAAATAGTCGGTATGTATATAACTCTTTTGCTTTAAAAACTCTGCAATTAACTCTTTTGCTTTAAAGCAAAGTAGAATATAAAAGAATAATTATATACATAAAATTGAAGGGGTGGACTAGTATGATACGTGGATCGTTCTATACCAGAAATATACTCATGTATATATATATATATAAATATACAACAATTTTATCCAAATAGCTTTCCATAACCACTTGTTTATATATTCACATAACTTTGGATAATTTACCAATACATATAATGAATTCAAAGTTTAACCCCCCAAGATCAATTTGGTTTTAGTTTTGCGTCATATCAATTCCTTTTTTAATTATAATTAGCAATTATCTTTTCAAAAGGATAGAGTCCAAGTAAGAGTGCAAGACTTAATACTTGAAATGCAACCCACCCTTCTCTCTCACCTAGACCCTAAACTCTTAATATTTCTTGTTCTTTCTTGATATGTATATGCATGAAAGAGATATGTCCTAGGACTATTTATAGATTATGATTTGTACTTGGATATCTTATACTTATTGTCATTAATAAATTTCATTTCATTTTACTTTATATTATCTAATAAATAATATATATTAATACTAGTTCATCAAGTACGTGACTTGATTGTGGGATGCTAGTAATGTTAGAATATTATTATTTAGATGTCCCTAATCATGTGTCAATAATCTAGGATCACATTGATATAATGATTAGAGTATGGGTCAGCTGATGACTATGTTCCACAAGTCATGGATATGGAGATATCAAGCTGAACACACTGATACTTGTCAGGGAACAAAGTATTGGACCGACCTGCTTTGGGGACACTACGAGGAGTGTTATATAATGTCATCAGTGATGTTCCCCATTAGTGATATCGTATTATCCTCAGACCTGAGATCGTCATGGTTACCAACATAGGGATTAGCATGTCAGGCATCATCAAACGTTGCTCTTGACCTAGTAATTATAAAGATGATGATCAAGCATACTATAAACTATGTAGAGGTATGTGGTTGATCAAGATGAGATTTGTCGCTCTCATATAATGCGAGAGATATCTTTGACCCCTTGATAAGTATAACTAATATTTGCATGGCCATGCACAAATGAGGTGTCATTTGTATAAGATTAATTATACTTAGAGATCAAGAAATAAAGATTGAACTATACAAGAATGACACTTGCCTAGTCTTGTGTTTAATCTAGATATCGGTTGACAAAAGGAGTTAATATGTGATATATCAATTTAAGGTTGTGTTGTTTTGACCTTTATACCCTTTAGGTAGTAGTAATGTTTTACTAGAGACCGCTTACTATTTGTATAATAAAACGAGCTTTTAATTATACTGCCAAAGAGTATAAACCTACAGGGTCGCACACCAAAACGAGTTAGATCAAAAATGAATTGAAAACAGACCAAGTTGGACTTGGGCCTAATTCGTTTTGTTGCTTAGGGTTTCTCACTAGGGTTCCCCTTTAAAAGGGAACCATTGTTCTTCTTGGTTAAAAAGGGGAGTTGTAGAGGCAAGAAAGACGAAATAAATGAGAGAACCCTAAAAGGTGCTAGTACACCAAGCAAAGATTGATCTCATTCGTGTGTGCATACCGTAGAGGCGTCGTATTTTCTACGCTAGGACGACAACAACAGAAGGATATAATCCACCGTGTTCGTTGCATTAATTCAAAATCTCATACAAGATATGTCTTCTGTCGATTTTATTGAACAGTATAGATCATAGAGTTTAATGATTAGTGCAGAAATTTGTGTATGTGATGCATGTTTGCTGCCCTAATCCCCTATAATGCATTGGTATAATGTGCTTATGTTTTTATTTTTCGGGTTTGTGGGTAAGAGTGTTATTGTACGTGCTATTAGTGTTTCATGATTTCATTTTTAATAATTGTTTTTTATTTGTTTGCACGTGTCGATCGGCATTTAGTTATAAAAAAATTATTAACATTTGGTTAAATTTATATTATAATTAACACAATGAAGTCATGACAACAAGAAATAAATTGCACAGAGCTAGCTTCTAAAGCAAAAGGGAAATACATATTGACTCTTTCATAACTTGCAGAGCGCTATGATATGATGGGAGAAACATACTGGTACTTCTTCACTCCAAGGGACCGAAAGTATAAAAACGGTAAACGGCCGAATAGAGCAGCCGGTAGTGGTTATTCGAAGGCTACAGGAGCTGATAGGGAGGTGATACATCACGGTAAAATCTTTGGATTTAGGAAACATTTAGTTTACTACGAAGGAAGACCACCCAGAGGGGACAAGACCAATTGGCTGATGCATGAGTTTTGTGTCAAAGGTGTTCCATCTAGATGACATGGGGGTAACAAAATATACTCGAATTAATTATCGTGACTTTGAGGCTTGAACATCCTTTAATTTATGGAAAATCCTAATCATACTTGATTTTTATTAAAAGTTTGTACAATATTTGAATATGTTTAGCATTGCTCTAACTTTATATATAATTGCTCCTTTTTTTTTTTTTTTTGCAGTTGGAGGATTGGGTTTTATGTAAGATTTACAGAAAAGCGGATAGGTCAAGGAAAGTTGAAGAAAGTGATGATGATGATGATGTTGAGCCTATCAAAAGGAATAAGGATAATCACGTAGAAATTAGCAACGATCTCAGTCAAATTGGTGACACAAATGTGCTAATTAACAACTCTTTTAACGTCTCGAGTTTCATTGGTACTGTGCCAACTCATATTCCTAATAATTCGGCTCAACCCATTTCATATTGTTACAGGGATCGCAATCTTCCTTTCGCCCAATCTTTTTCATATATAGTCACCCAGATCCTAATCATCATTTCGTTCGACCCGCTTCAAATAGTACGTAATCTGAGTCCTTCTCATAATTGGGTTCAACCCACTTAATTCATATAGTCACCAATATCCTGCTCATTATTTGGTTCGACCAATTTCATATCATTACCTAGATCTTAATCATTCAGTGCAATATAGACAGGACAATGTTATCAAGTCAAGGCACATAAAATAAAATGTTTGGTGCCCGAAGGTTCAATAGGCTATTTGGGGAATTGATGCTGCTTACTCCTATGTTGATTATCCCAAACCCTTTATAGAATTGAATACTCCTTTCCCCAACCCTAAATTTAACCTATTTTGCCTGATGATGCCCAATTTCAGTTTTTGGATATTATTTTCGAAAATAATGGCCTAAATTCATATAACGTTTTGGTCAATAATGAATCCCCCAATAATGCTCCAGCCTGGCAAGAAGATAATTCCCCAAATAAAGCTCCAGTCCAGTCCAAGAAGATAATAACACTCAAGGGTTTGAATCTGAATCCGTATTCGAATCAAAAGAAATCATCAATTAGAATTATATATTATTTTTTCATTTGTTTGTATGGATTATTTTTTTAGTAAACTATCCGTGGTCCATTTTATTTTTTATTTGTCTTGAATTGTTGGTGGATAAAATTATTTTATCTAAACAAAGAAAATTTAAGTTAATTTCAGGCACGTACCAATTATATATTTTGGTATTTTCATTATCTCTATCTTGTTCCATAAATTCGCCCCCTCTAGACATATTATGTGATACTTTTATAATTGGCAAAGTATTCTTTTTTAATTTGAATATTTCATTTTTTTTTGGGCAGTGAATATTTCATTTTAGAACATAAACAAATTATCATGTAGAGTTAACTATAGTACTTTCATGGCTTTTAATGCTATACAAAATTGTCACAGAGTTAGGATTGGGGATGTTGGGCATGAAGGATAATATGTATATGCATAAATTAATAGTCACACTTTTTTCACTCGCAATATTTGAAATTAGAAGCTTCTATTTTTTTTTAGCGTACATAACCGATTTATATATCAACCAGTTATACGTACCCACGTTACAGGATTATCGAAAAGTGCCCCTAAATATTGTTTTAAAGTGTTAAGAGAACTATCATTTAATATGTGTATATGCGGAATACATTATTTTAGGTGTGGCTACGGACACTTAATGAAAATACTCTTAATGCTCTAAAGTAACATTTAGGGACACTTTTCCACGTTATTTTTTGATATTTTAGTGTACCAAAAAATTGTTCTGGAGTGCCACAAGATTTTTATCGAGAGCCAATATTTACCACGCAATTTAATAATTCAATTTTTAAATTTCACGCAATTTGTTAAAGTTTTGGTATAGAGTTTTGGACACTTAATTTTCGCATTGATAAGGTTTTTTTCCCTTTTACACGAAACCTTAAATACATTTTTATTTTTTGAAAAAGCAAAACTTTACTTACCTTAATGCATAATTCAAATCTCATCTTTTTCAATCTTTCATCAGAAAAGTCTCCATTCACAAAAAAGTGTTCTCTCTTTGTAAAATATAAAATAAGAACAGATTATTAATTCATTCATTTGACATAAGTTTCGCCTTAAATTAATAGTTTAACTTTAATTTATTTTTTGTAATTTATAAGTAAATATTGATTTCAATACAAGCAATTTTGATAAATTGATTATATTCAGCGAAAATGTCACTACAAATTTTAAACATTAAAAAAAGTGAAACTATTAATTTAGTTGAATTGTGCACGTGATTGTACGTACTAGTGAGCGTACGTAACTCCAATGAGAAGGGAGAGGCTACTGTTTTTTATTTTTTCATTATTTTTTTTTTTTTAAACTTACAAAGGAAAGGCTACCTTTGAAAAATTTATACAATATAATTACTTGAGTTTTTTCAAATGGAAAAAAGTGCTGAATGTTGTAGGAATAATTCTACTCTATTCTTCATTAGATGAGCCCTTTAAATAGGGTACAAATACAATAGTAAATAGGGTTTACAAGGAAGCCCATTATGGCCCATAATACATAATTTACACAGTAAATCCCTAATACATATTCTATCTAGGCGATAGCACACTACGTGTAATTTCCTTAAACACTCCCCCTTGTGCTGAGTCGAAGATAGAATGGTACATGTCTTGTTGCCTCATTAAAACCTTGTCAAGTAACAAAAACCCTGTGGGAAAAATAACCTTGATCAAAGGGAAAAGAGTACAACATTATGACAATCCTGTTAGACTTCCTTCATTGAGTCTATATTCTCATTTGATTCTTACTTCAATCAATAGAGTCTGCACGTATCGTTACCTCGTTAAAAACCTTACCAAGTAACAAAACCCAGTGGGAGAAATAAATCTTGGTTTAAGGAAAAGAGTATAACGTAACGTCGTGTGGATGTTAGACTCCCCCTCAAGTCTATACCTCCCCCTGATATTTACATTAATCAAGAAATTTGAAAAGCTTATGCATGTATCGTTGCCTCGTTAAAAACCTTACCAAGTAACAAAACCCAGTGGGAAAAATAAACCTTGGTCTAAGGAAAAGAGTACAACGTATGTGTGAAAATTTCATCATATTTCACACATTCCCTTGATCATTACTTCGATCATGAGAGTTGGAAAAGCCTAAGCACCCTTATATTTTTCACATGCTTTTCAAATATGGCCTTAGGAAAAATTTGGTGAACTAGTTTGCTATATTCTCCTTAAAGCTTTGTATGGGCCAGAGAGATACCCAACATCAACAAAATCAATCAAGATTTTGTTTGAGATTTCAATGTAGGGGTGGCCATTTAGCATCATCATTTACTTTAGATGTTACTGTCGTATACACTTTTTCCTCTCTGTAGGGAAAGAACAATTTCAAACCAATGGTTCTTTTTAGGCGTTCAATTATGCTGCGTTGGCGCTGAGAATGTTATATCTAGTCGAATATACTGTGTTAAGTGCAATAATGCGCATATTGTACTTAGATAGGAAGTTTCATCTCCCAACACATTTTCGTAATCTTCCTTTGTACGAAATTGATCTTTCCTTTGATCTAAACTTCGACCAATCATGGGAGTGCTAGCAGAATGCGTTTTGTCCAGGTTAAATTGCCTGATTATCTTTTGAACATACGCAGACTAGTGAATTAGTATTCCACAAGCTCGATATTCTAGATTAAGATCTAAACAAAAATTCGAGCTTTCCCAAGATTCTTTATCTCAAATTTGGATTTCAAGTAACTTGCGGTTTCTCTTATTTCATCAAGAGTACCTATTATGTTCATATCATCGACATATACAGCTACAATTACGAATCCAGAACTTGTTTTCTTTATGAATACGCATGGGCATAATTCATCGTTCTTATATCCCTTCCCAATCAAGTAGTCACTTAGACGGGTATACCACATCCGTCTGAATTGTTTTAATCTGTAAAGTGAGCGTTTCAACCTAGTTGCAAACGCACTCCGTGGTTTAGAGTCACTTGACTTGGGTAATGTAAGGCCATCAGGCACTTTAGTATATATCTCTGAATCAAGATCCCCTTAGAGATATGCAGTAACCACATTCATGAGCTGCATTTTCAGTCATTCGAAAACTACCGAAGTAGCAGAATGTTATAATGTTTAAGCAATTCCAAAGCGTCTGTGTGGAACCTTGCGCCACAAGGTGAGCCTTTTACTTCAGAACTTCTTTTTTCTCATTTACGCTTTATGGCAAATAATTGTTTATGTCCTACAGGCTTTACACTTGGCGCGGTTAGCACTACCGGACCAAATACCTGTCTCGTTGCCATAGAATCTAATTTTGTATGGATTGCTTATTTTTATTTAGGCCAATTTTTCCCTTTGTTGACATTTTGCAACAGAGCGAGGTTCGACATCATCGTGCTCTTTGACTTTTTGAGCAACAGTGTATCATTAATGCATCCATTAATTCATATGCCATCCCTTAACCCATTGAGATTTATTTATTCTCTGGAATCATTATAACTTCGGGGCGTCCCCCAGTATTGATTCATGGACATAAATATAATCAGAGATAATCTCATAAAAGGGACTTTTACATTAATGATTAATTGATTAATTTGTGCCTTACTCCACCTCTTCTTTGGCGTGAGTGTTTGTCGAACCAAATGGCCTCCTTTTATTCCTTTTAAGGAGCCATGGCCTCAACCACACCTCCACTAAGTGTAGTTGCATCGTCTCTTTCTGTGACATTGTGCCCTTATTGGGGACTTATAACCTTGCAGGCATATTGCAGCTGATATATTTGATCTCGTCACTTTTCAGTATCATTAAATGTATCAGGCATCGAATCTGTTACATTTTCAAGATCGATTATTCTTTTTCACTTCACTATACATTGTGATGTGCGTGGGGATCAAGATGAGACATAGTGGAGACCACGACAATTCCTGTCGTTCCCGTGAAAATTTCTTTTCTTATCTCCCCCTAACGACGGGAAGACTGTCTCATCAAAGTGACAATCCGCAATTCTTAGCGGTAAAGAGATCACATGACAAGGATTTCAAATAGCGGATTATCGTTGAGAATTCATATCTAACGTTAATACTTAATTGTTTTAGCAAGCCCAGTTTGGTGCGCTGTGGGGGCGCAATCGGCACATATGCATAAAATATCAGGCTAATATCCAGTTACCAACTGGTATGCATATAATAGTTGTCTAATATTGGACTTTGAAACAAATAAGTAAAGCTGCATACAATATTGCATAAATCTCGGGCATACATAGGCAATACAGTGCGCATAACCAATGCCCTATCTACCATCTATATCCTTTTGATGGTTACTTTTTGTGAGACCTTTTTGCGTATGCACATGAGAAACGGGGTTCTTTACTTCGATTTTATGCAATGATCATCAAGTACTTTTGATGTAAACCCTCCAGCTTTATCGAGTCTTATAGACATGGTACAATAATCAGGGTGGTGAGCCCTTAAGCGTATAATATGTACTAAGAGGTTTGTAAATGCAGCATTTCTTGTAGACGATTATTCAACATATGACCAGAATGTCGAATTATCCACCAGATCCATAAAGTACTTTGAATGGTTCCGCACTCTGGATGGATTTATCTACAAATATATATTGTAAGAATGGTATATTTTATTTTGTATCTTTAGCATAAGAAGGTCTCGATCTTATTTTTGCTAAAGAGCAGGCTTTGAAAAAATGGAGTGTCGTTCCTTTGACATGGTCAATTAGGCATAATGGGAAGGGGGATATGGTTTTCAATACTTCGAAAATCAAGAATTACTTTGAGCATTACTAGTATCAACACATTGCAATGTGTTAAAGTTTTGTCCCATTTATTTGTCACTCAAAAGAATGGATATCCGTGTAAATACTTTAACGCACGGTTTATCATGACCAAGGTGCACTAGGCAAGCATGCCAAAGCCTGTATGAGTTTATGTCCCACGGTACATTGTTAGTGACATCATAAGATTTGACAATCCTTATCTTAGTGGGGTACATTCCACTAGAATAACTCATAAGTTTCTTTAAAATGCGTTTCTTTACACTTTTGTTTAGAAGTAAAATAAAAATATTTTTATTCCATTCTTACATTTTGTTTTTGTATGATTACTGTTGGTATAAATATCATTAACAAAGTTCGGGTTGCTCTATGTGTATATAGAGCGTATGTGACTGTAAACACCATTTTAGTAACAAAATGGTTGAGCAGTTCTTTGCTCTTATGACGATTTAATCATCATAGTCACATAGGTTTTATAGGTTATTAATTGCCTATTTTTTTGTATGGCTATAGTGTTCTCACTATCAACCAATTATTAAAGTTATCATCGATTCATTTTTACAGTAATGAAATCGAGTATAAATTCCGAACTATGTAGTAATAAAACAAACAAATTCAATTACTTTACAATAGAATTCGAATAAAACTAACAGTAATCAATTCAGTATCTTGTTTAGAAATCTAATCCATCAAATCAACATAAACTTTAAGACAAAACTATAGTCTAATTAAAAAATAGGCAATATGCCTGTTCAACTACTTCTGAAAAATAAAGTGAATAAAGTAGATCAGTCAAAATCGGGTGCATCCATTGACTGAGCAAAGTCCTTCTTGCCACTAATGTCTGCGATTGTGAAGTTGACATAAGCGTCATTGTCTTCTTCGTTCATAAAGTGAGATTCTTGTTCTTTAGATTCTCGATATCTCTTGTAATTGGCTGCTACTTTAGCGCTTGCATGGCAGTTCTTGTACCAATGCCCAGCAACTCCACACCTATAACATGGCTCGTCGCCAACTCTTTCCTTTTTGACCGGAGGATTGTTAGGTGCATTTTTCACCTTGTTTTCTTAACCACTAGGTCCAATAGTATCATTTCTTCTCCATACTTTGGAAGAGCCTCCACGACCCGCACCACGACTCCCACGTCCCTTTTCACGTTGTGCCTTATTGCCACGTGTGTAGGGATCGACACGTCCAACTCCCTTTGCATTGGGGTTCTTTCCACTGTTCATCTAACCGTAGTTGACCTCAGGAACTTTCTTTGTCCTGATGGGCCTGACATTGTATTCAAAAGAACCTCATTATGCCTTTTAGCCACTTGCAGGAGGTTGATCAGCTTATTGAATGTTGTGGTTCTTTTGTTATCATACTCGAGCTTATACTGGTTCGCTAGTATAAGTGCTGAAGTAGGAAAAATGGAAAGTGTCTTCTAGGTCATATCATCTTCTGTGAGATCCTTTCCACAGAAATTAAGACGTGCCTTTAGGCGCAGCATATCCTTGTTGAAGTCGTTAACCCTTTTATAGTCAATCAAGCGGATTTCATTCCACTGAACGGTCAATTCTGGTAACAAAGTGTCATGAATGTTCCCAAAACGTCCCTTAAGGACATCCCATAGTTCTTCAGGTGTCTTCAACTGAAAGTACTCCCAACGTAGGCTGGGGTCAATATGTTTTCTTAGAAACATTAATGCATTTGCTTTCACCTTATCAGACGGTCCATTGTCTGTGGGGTCTTTGGGGTCAGTAAGTGTAGCCGAGTATTCTTTAGCCACAAAAGCGGTTTCTACATCAGAAACCCACCGATGATACTCAAGTCCTTCTGAGTCCAAAATGTCAAATTCGGGTCGAGTTGGGTCGGCCATCTTAACGAATAATAAATAAAATTTTATACAGTTATGAGTACATCCATATTAATTATTTTTCAGGAATATGAATTAGATTTCAAAAATCAAGATCGATAATGGTCACATTTTTTGATGCTATATGAAAATACTTTATCATAGTGATTATAATGCGCATGAACTTTCATCATCATGGCAACTTGTTGAATTTATAACATGCTAAATAAAATAATTAAGAATATAGGTAATATTCTAATTTTCTAAGCAAGCTGATTTACCACAACTATAACAATTATAAATTTAATTCGTCCATCTCAATACAAAAAATAGTATTAGCTCTCTACATATAAATAATACAAAAATAATCACACTAATATTATAGCACAATAGAAGAGAAAAAAAAATTATACAGAGAATAAAATACTCACACGACCAAAATTTATATACAATACTTAATTTAGCAAGTAATAAAAATAATATAAAAAGAAACCTAATGTATTCCTCGGTCGCCATATAACTAATTAATTAAGGTATATATATCGTTAGGAACCAAAAATCAATCAAGCAGAAAAGAATGTACTCGGCAAGGAAGAAAAAAAAATATTAATAATTTTAAAACTTCATAGTACACCTCTTGGTAAAGAATTTTTTTTTTTTTTTTTTTTTATAATTTCGATAATATGCACGGCTAAAAGGAGAAAAAAAAAATCTGCTATATATCTCGACAATCGTGCACTGGAAAAGTTGTACTATGGTCAATGAATTTCTACATAACATTAATAAATTAAGTTTCAAATCTGCTATATATGTCCTTTAAAGAAAAAAAAATAAGAACGTGGTTGGCTTCTATAAATCAACATCCATTCATTGTCAGGCTAAATCACATGATGGTCAGTAACATATATGCTAATCGGATATATAGATATATATATATAGCATCACTGTATCAGAACAAAAAAAAAAATTTATAATAAGAGCAGAATAAATATACTTAATTGTAATGGTAGCCTACTAAAAATTAAAAAGTACGTGTCGATAGGATTACGCTAGGATATTTGTTCAATCAGCAGGTATATATGGACTGAACAACATGTATTAAGCATCATTCGGTAGATATATATGAATATTAATCTCCTGATTTTATATATTTATTTTAATAATTCATACATACCTTACAAAGTTGAGCGACGAGAGAGAAAACTAGCGGTGATGACGGCCGACGGCTAGAGTTTTCATAGAGTTAGGGTTATTAGCTATGAGCGTGCTGATAACGTGTTGTAGGAATAATTCTACTCTATTCTTCATTAGATGAGCCCTTTAAATAGGGTACAAATACAATAGTAAATAGGGTTTACAAGGAAGCCCATTATGGCCCATAATACATAATTTACACAGTAAATCCCTAATACATATTCTATCTAGGCGATAGCACACTACGTGTAATTTCCTTAAACACTGAATGAATATATTCCTTCGGGATCTGCATTTTTTTCAATCAAGGGCGGATTCAGGATTTTACCTTGAGGTAGGCTGATGATAAAAGGAAATTTTGAAAAAAACAAAAATTTGAGAAAATATTAATAACGATTTTTCCCCCTTTTCCAAGCATAAGAAATTTTGAAATTAATTTTGTGTTTGATTACCAAAACTGAGGCTTTGAAATATAAGCTCTTGGAAAAAAAAAAATTAAATATAAGTATTAGTCCAACTGGCAGCAATAATATTCTAATAATCTAAAAAAATTAAAATTGTATATAATATATATTAAATAAACTGAAGTACTGAACAATAAATTAAGAAATGAACAAACAATACTCTAAATCTCTAATAGTATAATAAATAGTATATATAAATTCAAGCCCCTCCCCTTCTCCTTCCCCTTCTTACTTAAGGCTTGAACATTTGGATCTATCACACGCAATAGTGCATATTAAAAAAATAAAAAATTAATAATATATACAAATTATTATGGCCTAAGTAATTGACAAAAGTCAAGTGGGCCGGACTGCTATTTAATTCATTAGTATTCTAATTATTTTATTTTTTTTAAATGGGTTAGATTGAGTTGAGTTGAGTTAGAATGAGTTGCGCTGGGCTGCTGTTTAATATTTATGGGTAGTATAACTAATTTTTTTTTTGGGGTGGGCTCCAGGCCAGCTGCCCCCCCTCTCTCTCTACGCCCTTATTTTCGATACAATTTTTTTTTAGTGTTATAGTTGTCCTACTTTAGTAAGATTTTTAGTTTCGCCCTTCCTTATACTAACACTCTAAATACACTTTTTTAGAAGGCATGATCACATTGAATGGTAAAAGTATTTCTATTAGTTTATAATTAGTACTATTTTGATAAACTTCTATTCTAGTAGTAATTATTTGACGAAAATTTAAGTTAATTATATATATATACACGCATAATATGTTAACACGTGTACATCTATATCTATATTATATAAGAGACACTTAAACAAGATAAAATATCAAATATTAATACTCAGTATTTGCTAAAAAAAATGAAATTAATATATGGTCTTCTGTTTTTAGATCTATTGTGTTAATAACTGTAGGTGGTACAAAATTTAGGCTCAACCTATGGTAATAATTTGAGAAAAAGAGTTTTGTTATGGTAACAAGAATGTGAGATTGAACAAGGGAATTTTTTGGGTACGGTAGGTTCCCCTAGTAGCGCTTATGCTAATCCGGT
This sequence comes from Lonicera japonica, assembly GCA_021464415.1. Lineage (NCBI taxonomy): Eukaryota > Viridiplantae > Streptophyta > Magnoliopsida > Dipsacales > Caprifoliaceae > Lonicera > Lonicera japonica. The sequence continues at coordinate 62,763,205 of CM038464.1, forward strand.
AGTACATCCTCCTTTTATATTTGTGTGATTGTTTTATTGAGCTTTCAAGACTGTCAATTAATGAAGGATATCGATTATAGGCTTTCTTTCTCTCTATCTTTTAAACAGAAAAAAGTGAACTAGTAATTTGCTAACAGCCAGAGTATTCTATTCTCAACAACCAACCTTTATTCTGAGCCTTCCCTCTTCCATTTATATGTATAGAATTAGGGTTACATTTGCTCATTAGGGTTAAAAGTAAAATGACCAAAGATGGTAAGATTTGGATAACGCTCCAGCCTTCTCTCCCTTATCCAAAACTAACAACTTTTGAAACAATATGTTTGTAGTGGTGTAGTGGAGGTCAGTACGATTCTACACAGGTCCGTGCGATTTTGTATGATTCTACTCATACACTTTTCACGTGTGAGGCCACGTATACCATTCTTTGTCGAAGTTGTCCCTGGCTCGGCCATCTTGGCAACCTCAGATGTTAGCAACTTGGCATGCCATGCTACTCGTTTCCTCTGCTCATGCTAGGCATGTGGGCTTGGTTCGCTGTATGGGCTTCTAAACAGATTGGGCTAGCCAAGTTTGTCTTAACCAAACTTTATGCTTGTAACACCCCGTTCTTTTGTTTCCTCGTAGTTGCCTTCGTTCGTCCGCTCATTTCACCTCGGGTGGTGAAATTATTATTCAGAGATCCTCGTAATGTTCTAGCACCCCGTATTGGTCACATTAGCCTCCTTCCACTCATGTGAGTGTTCGTTTAGTGATTCGAGTGGTTCGGATCGAAACCGAGACGATAATCGTGTATTTCGACTTTTCGCGATTCGTCAATTTTTGGCCAACTTTGAGAGGTCATAACTTCTTCATCTGATGTCCAAATGACTCTCTATTTTTTTCCACGTCTTCATTTATTTTCCCTCTACAACTTTCGTGTTTTGGTCGAGTCGAGATTCGACCGTTTCGAGGTCCGTTTCGGGCTCAGAAAATCATTTGCTGTTGCAGTGACTTCCATGATCGATCATGGAAGTGCCATGATCGATCATGGTCCTCCAGAGAGTTCCAAAACGGTTCATGATCGATCATGGGGGACCCATGATCGATCATGGTTCACCTGTAAGTCGGTTTTGAGCGTTTTTAACTCGTTTTTAAGCCATTTAACACCCCCACAACCCCATTTTCGAGCATCCAACGCAGAGAGGGACTAAGGGAGAGTCTAGAGAGCTCTAGAGAGAGAGAGAAGAGATCATACATATCTCTCATCTCCCATCCAAGATTTGAGTTCCGAATCGTTTCTTCTTCACTATTCATCATCCTTCCCGCTTTCTTCTTCCGTTGGAGCTTGCGTTGGAGCTAGGGCTGTGGCGGTATGGCTTCTACGCTTCATCAACTTGCGGATTCATCTTGTCTAAGGTGGGGACACTAGTACTAAAACTTTTTTTTCAATGTTTGATTGATGAATTAGAGTCTTGCACTCAACTTGGGGATTTTGAGCAAAATCATGTGTTGTCCACATCTCTTGGGGTTTGGGCTAGATAATTCTTAGATTAATGATAGATATTGATAGATTATCACTCCTGTAGCGTGATTGGTCATCTAGTTCCACGATTTAGCATGCGTACCTAGAGGTTCATGTGAAACCAACTCCGTGGCTATTCGTATGACTTATAAATTGTGGTTTTTAGGTCTTGTGCTTATAGATGGATAATTGTGGGTTATTAAGGATAGTTATACACATCTATACCACTAGATATGATTGAAGGGTATTAGTTATGGCATGTGTGGTGAGAACCCACTACGGTGGAGCGTTACGCCTTAACGTGCAAGTCTAGTGGCTTGTGTGGAGAGTGCTAGGCACTAGTAATGAGATTTTAATCCCGATACTCTTTAAGAATACATAGAACACCGTTGTTAGGGCACGGATTGCCCATGGTCATGAACACGAACAACTAGGCGAGTTGTATTGGTGTGCCAGATGAGCTAGAATCGTGATAACCAATACATGGCTTGATAGGATGACGTAAGTATCATCATAAAACACATAATGAGATATATGACGTTAGTAATGGATCAATTGGCCTTATTATGAGAATGATCATGTGACGATAAACATACGGAGTATACGAGTGATGAATACGCCTGTAGAAATGATTAACGATGATGTTAATGATGACAAATGGACAGTGGGCGATTGTATGATTATACATATGACGATTAGCCATATGTGCGATGTATGATTTATGATGATGATGATATTCATTGTAGGGAATGAATGAATGTGATGTATGTTACTGTGATCACACATATGGGCTGGATATGATGATATACCGAGCACCGGGTAGCTCCCTGTGACTCGAAGGAGGGCCGCTTATTGCCGCCCGTGGGTGAAAAGGCCCTAAACCGTGCACGGAGAAAATGAAGTCGGTAACTCCACCGGTGGTTTTGTGTGTCCACAAAGGAGAGCCCACTCTAGGTATCTTGTCTTCCGACAGGACTATGTGTTCTCGGTTAGACGAGTTTCCCCGGCTAGCGGAGCAGGTCCCGTGTGCCACTACCTACCCAAATGGTGAGTCCCCGGGAGGTAGTTGGGCTACTAATGGTCATCACCCTACTAGGGTATCGCCTGTTGTGGTTTCTCTAGTGTGTCGTGGAAGCTTGTATGGGCGTTCTCCTCGTTAACTATTCGGGGTGTTATTCCCGGGAAAATGTCTTGAGGGTTATCTCCGAATGACTTACCTGGAGAACCAAATCCCTGAGCCGCCACCCCACCTAGAGGAGACATGGACAAGAACTTTGGATCCTTCGGGACTCGCTGGATTCTCTGTTCTGGGCCTGGTCAGACCGCGGGGTGAAACTGAGGCACTATACTGGAGATATGATACGGATCGATATGTTGTGGATGTGTATTGTTTATATTATCATTATTATTATATTGTATCATATCTTGTATGGCATGGTTGATTATATATTGCCTCGGACGAGTGTACCTTTGGTGAGAACAATAACACAGGCACTATCGTAAATGAACATAATATATATAGGATTGTGTTGGCCACTCATAACGTACTAACACATAAAGTGGAAAGTATTAATAGCTAATGGCCATAGTAACATAATATACGAGTGTGAGAACATGGTTTGGTTATGAGGACGAGCTAGTGGTAATGCCTTGTAGGTGGCCAAGTATAGAATCCATAATGTACTATAACTAAAGAGAAAACAGTAGATACTTGGCCAATTGTCATAATTTATGGTATAGGCACTGAATAGCATAGTATAGCCTTGAGTTACATTTGAGAACGGATTCAAGTAGGTTTATACCCTTGATTCCCTAGTACTGTGAGATCGACTTAGGGTTTACCAAGGGAAATCTAAGGATGGAATAGGTTAATCGGATAGTCAGCTTCCTGATGACTAGGATGGGATTCCTAGTGGGTTTTGCACACACGGGTGTGTGAGTTGCATTACACTGCATGGTTTTCAAACTACTGCATTGATGTAAAACAACTATTTTCTATATAAAACCTATATAGTTCCCACTGAGCCCGGATTTGGCTCACCCCGTTTTCTAAACAGTTTTGCAGGTTAAACATCGGGAATTGGCGCGTGGTCTACGAGTCTAGTAGCCTCTGATGTCCTATATCTTTTGTAGTCCTTGAATTAAGGACCTGGTTGTATATGATCTTATGTTGTATTAAACTCTTTGTAATTATGTATAGACTTTACAATTATTTTGGGTAATGAACTTTGGATTTGTATAAACGGTTTTTATATATATATGTGGAGTTGAATGTGATTGTGCTTGTGTGAATGTGCCTTGTAAACCTCACGAGTTTGGTTTTTATTTAAATGAACTCCACATGCCGAGCATTTGTAAAACGGGACATTTTATTTAAGAAAAGTTTTAAAAAGTCGTGATTTTTTTTATATTCTACCCCCGCCGTCGAGCACGGCATCCGTGATTAACCGGGTCCCGGAGGTGAAAATCTCAGAACGGGATTCGGGGCATCACAATGCTCCCTCAATAACCCTAAACAAAGACACATATTTCTTTTTTTATTTTTTTTTATTGTTCTTCTGTTGAACTTAACTCGTATCATTTTAAGTATATTTTTTTTTCATAATTCTAAATAAAGAACACATATTTTTCTTGGATTATTTGATTGTATATCAATAAGTATAATTATGCATTTCATTTAAACTATTTGAACAACACAATCTTCAACTAGTCTATAGCAAACAAAAAATGTAAAAGAATGTACGGAACAACGAAAAAATCAAGAAGACTTTACGTTTTGAAATTACTAAATAAAAAGTTATGCTTAAACAAGGATATGAACTAGTGTCCTTTAAGTATAATAAATGTAAATTGTTACCACTTACCAATCACAATTAAATCTATTTATTTTATTTTAAATATATATATATATATATATATATATAATATTGCATATGTATCAAGTGGTGAATTTTCTTTCTCACTTAATATTAGGGTTTGAAGCATCTAGTCTAAAATCAATTTACAATGGATAGAGTAGCTCTTTCTTGATACCATATTAAAGCTTGTATATTTATTAATGCACTGGCCGCCACCTGCTTTTTTTGGGTGTGGATCACCAACGTTGGGAAGTGGTGACACATGTTGGAAACATAGTGGGGTGATTAAGTGGATGGCAACTTTGGGAAGTGGTTTCACACCTTAAGCATGTCATAATAGTATAACTAAGTTGGCATTAACAATCATTTAACAATTTGGGTGCGGGGACTCGTTTGGATGAGGAATGAAGAAGTTACGGCTTTTCAAAGTTCACTAAAATTTGTAAATCACGTAAAACTGAAACATGCAAATTGGATATCGTTTAACAATTTGGGTGGTCCTAATTGAAAACGATATCCAAATTGCATGTTTCAGTTTTACGTGATTTATAAATTTAGTGAATTTTAAGAAGCTGTAACTTCTTCATTCCTCATCTAAATGAGTCCTCGTCCGTGGTTATATTCTTTCTTGATCCCTTATATAAGTTCCATGTTAAACTCGCGTTAAAATAACGACATATTCGGGGTTGAAATGAAGGAAAAAGTAGTAGCAACCATTAGGCCAGAAACATGATCGATCATGTGTTTAGCATGCATGATTGATCTAGAGTGGCCAGTGCACTAAAATTTCAGACCATGTTCACCATGATCGATCATCCTTCCCCTGAAGGTCAAGCTTGACTACAGCTGACCTGATTTTTCACTTTTTTAAACACCCTACACCCCCCCATTTTGAGCATACACCTCCAAGTGGAGAGAGTGAGGCTTGGGAGCTAGTTGTAAGGGAGATTTTTGGAGCTTTTGATGTATCCATTTCAATGAATCAAGCTTTGGTTCAAAAATTGCCATCTCCATTTTCATCCTCAATCCCACACTACCATTAAAGCTTGGAGACAAATACTTAGGGTTCCAAATTCTTGGGGTAAGGCTTAATCAAACCTTCAATCCCGAAATCAAAGCTTCATAGAGGTGGGAATCTAATACTAAAATTTATTTTACAACTCATTATTGCTTGTTTATGATTTTACCATAAGTTCATACAAAAGCCTAGCTTGTTTGAATGGGTTTTGAGTATATGTTGGGATTTGTTTTGATATTGGAATTGATGATTCAAATAGATTAAATATAGTTTAAATCACATAATTCAACAAGAAATTGTGACTAATTACTTGATTTACCCACTTGGACCTTATTTTATTATTAAATATCTTTGATATGAAACTTGTACTTTTTCTTGAAGGTCCAAGTGCTAGGATTTCTTTATGAAACATTGATTAAATATTTCATTATACTTGTCGGAGTTATTTATAAAAGATTTCCTAGTTGGTTACATTATTAATATCGTATGTGATTTATGGGACTACATGTATGTGGCATAATTGTTTTTAAAGATCGACAAAGTCAGTTAAATTGTGTTGAGATTATTTGTTAGCGCTAATCTATGACCGGTCCCAAGTATGGTCTCATTGGATGGGGCCGAAAGTTGGGACAGAGACCTATGAGATAAATTATGCACGAAAACTAATAAGAGGCCCTGTTGCCGCGTGAATGAAAGGCCACTAAATGCGGACTTGGTGTACACTTAGATAGCCGTGAGGATTATCGAGATTATGGCTAGAGACCTATGAGATAAAACGGATATTAATTGTAACATAAGATTTTGTTTGACAAGAGGTACACTTACTCATGGTAAATGGAGCATTTTACATAATGATGCAAATGTTTTTTTCTCCAATAACTTAATGTACTTGAATTATCTTACGAACACACTCGAAAGGTTTCCAAATACTATTTTTATATGAAATCTATTATATAGTTCCACTGAGTCCGTTTGACTCATTCATATTATTTTTCTATATAAAAACATCTCCAAGGACTTCAGGAAAAAGAAAGAGGAAGGACGCTACTTCTTAGATTACTTCTCTACCATTAGCCAGTTAAGGGTCCTTCACAATGGAAGGACCAATGTTCTTAGTATTTTGTTTAGGAAGTTAATCATATGTATTACATTCTCACTAGAACTGATGCATGTTTTGAAGGATTATAGACTTCTATTTGGGATTTCACTAGAGGCTTGTTGATATATTATTTCATTATCTCTCATATTGTGCACAATTTATATGAAGTAGATGTAGAATTAAACTTAGCCTTGTTAAATAGATTATAAATTTTACATTATTCATAGGGATTATTATGTTGTTTACCCGCCGTTATTGTACGGCATCTATGATTAACCGAACCCCAAAGGATAAATCCTCTTGATGGGATTTGGGGAGTCACAAAAATATTTGAGTTGGTTATTTAATTTTCATAAAATTCCGATTGTAATGTGTGTTCTACATTATTTTAATCAAATTTGTAGGTTGCCCGGCCCCCTCCAAATGTCGCCCTTTTCTAGTTGGACGGCCTGAGCCATAACTTAGTCTCATTACATCCGATCCCCATACCCCGGTGCTTGGTCACATGGCTGAGCAGTAGTTCGCACTATGCTCGATCTCATACCTGGCATGGCGCCTACTCTAATACAACTTGTTACAAATCCATTCTTAGAGTTGAACTTGCGCCTGAAATCCGACTTGTAAAGGAAGGGTGCCCATTGATTTTATATACCACACCCAAATTTATTATCTTTTCCTCGTGGGACTATATATTTTGGGTTCATAACACCCCTTGTCTCATTGCTTGTAAGAAAAAAAAGAGTAATAAACATAGGTATACTACAATAACAAAGAAATCCCCAACTTTAGGTGAGACTCAAAATCAGGTGCGCGCCATTAATAATTAAGCTACCCTATGGCTCTATATTCACTGCTCTAGAGGAGCTAGATCCGAATTTCTTAACTTTTTGTTTTTTTTTTTTATATTTTTTCAATACATTTACATATATACAAAGCAATAATATCACATCATAACTTTTTCTACATAGTTATTTTTTTTTTCATACAACTATAAATCCACAATTACTATGGTGAGGGCGGACAATTACCACAATAAGAGTAGAGTTAGACAACCATACACATGCGGATCGCATGTAAGACGTCCGTATTACAAGGACAAGGAGTGTGTTTACGGACTAGAACGGCGTTGACTCAGACATTTTAATCCAAAGATAATTAATTTAGACAATTAATAAAAATAAAATAAAATAATAATCTAGATAATAAAAAAATTAATAATAATTTAAAGAGAGTGAAATTAGAGAGATTTTGTGCTAGAATTATAGGGACCATCCTCGTCAAAAGTGAAGTATAGCTAGTTAATCACCAAATCAAATTGTCTATTTTTCCTTCTTCTTCACAATTTGTATATTTGACAATTCGACCTATAAATAACATTTGTATGTTGTAGTAGAAATAATAGTTATAAGTTATATATGTAATTGCTAGACCATTTAACATTAGTATTTGGAGTTTTGGACATTAGTATCCATTCTCGTTTTTCATATGGATCGACTTTGGTACCCAATTAATATCAGCAGTTCCATTAAACTTAATTGCTAGACCATTTAACATTTTTGTTTTATATTTTAGTTTGAGTTAGATATATCTGATTAATACACGCATTTTAGTTTGAATTAGATATATCTGATCAATTCAATTAAAATCTCGTATGTTGGATCAATAGTTAATTAAATAAGACAAACTTGAACAAATTTATAAAAGTTCAACTTATTTTACTAACCAAGCTTGAACAACCCATTCTAGTGAGGGTGTACTCGACTCGTTTACAAGGGCTCATTTGGTTACATAAATTATTTTTTTTTATAGTTGTTTAATTGTAAATTAACAAATTGTAAATTTTTTCTTTTTAACAAAAAAAATTGTGTGGTGTGATTTTTTTTCAGGAATTTGTATAATAGTTATAAGTTATATATGTAATTTCAACTATTTATTTACGTTTTGTAACTTAGTATGATTTGGTATGAACTTAAGTTTATAACTTTATATACTAAGTCAACTAAACGCTCAACTATCAATTAAACCATTTTAAATTGTCTAATTCACAAATTGAAATACAACCAATCGGGATATTAATAAATAGAAGAATTAAAATATATGAAGTTTGAGGAAATTTATCAAATTACTTAAATAATTAATTATTTTGATAATTACAAATAATATAATAATTATTCTTGGAAAACATGTATTTATGTCTCTATCTCTCTCCAACAACCATGATGAAATGAATTTCAATAGGATATACCCTGACAATTAGACCAAAGATGTAAATTTCTATCATCACAACATTGGGCTATATGCAATTTGTAAATAGTTTCCTCCAATATATCATACCTCTTCAATCTGCGAGTAAATATATTAAAAAATAACATTATATTAATTTTGGAAATAGAAAATAAACTAGGCCACATACATTTCATTATAAATTGGGCTATATAAATTTATAGGTAATGAAATGCACAAAAGCAATGACCAAATAATCCTTCTGAAAACATCACTCATTGGGAATGAATTTTAATTATGCAATACTCATGTTAAAGTAGTGAAAAATTAATTAGCTTAAAAATGCAAATGAACAAATATATAAAAGTTTACGGTCATTTAATTTGTCATATGGTACTCAGTTTGTCTTTATTGGACTTTGGGTCCCAAATTTTTATGTATTTGGACTTTAGCTTCCATTCCCGTTTTTCATATGAACTTTGGTACCCAATATTGTCGGTTCCTTCAATTGACCATTAATATTGGTATACACACGTAAATATATATGTACATATTTATTTTTGGGCCACGTTAAAAGTGACTTGCGTTATAACATTGTTAATTAAAAAAAATATTTAACATGGGTCGCCCAAAATAATTTTTGTCCACATGAAGAAATATTTGAATTGGACATCCCTACAAATATTAGGTATTCCATCCCAACTTCAATTTATAAAATTAAATTTTTACATTAATTGAGGAATATTTTTAGCAATCCATTTTAAAACAATTTTGGACTCATTGCACATTCCTTTACTTTTTTCATTATCATTTTAAACATATATACAAAAAATATTGTCCATGCAAATGATTAATTTAAAACATCTTGCGTAAATAATTTAGAAGTGATCGGTGAAGCCATGATTATTTTGCACGTCCTTCTTATACGGGACCAATTTCAAAACAAGTTGGGCTTCATGAACCAGTTTTTTTTGCGAACTAAATCAAACGTAAAAATGGGACGGTAAAAAATATTTATCTACAGAAAGTAATAATTTGGAAAAATCAATTGAAGATGCTAAATGAAATAAGAGAAATTTAAATAGTGGCTTTGTCCACGATAAAATCATACAGCTCCAGTTTGTAATTATTATTGTTAGTGCTTGGAAGTTATAAACAATAAAACTGATTAAGAATTTACTTAATGTGACTCTAAACTTTTGCATCTCTATATAAACCTCAGAGCATCTGTAACAGTAGTATATATTTTGGTTTTGTATAAAATTTGCACAATTTGTAAAAGTTTAGGTCTCCATTCATCTTTTAAATTTGACTTTTGTGTAAAAACACGCAAAGTTTACTCTGCCAAGTTAACTCTCTCTCTTCAAATTTTTTTTAAACTTTTAGATGTAATAACTTTTAATACAAAATATAGACTTTAATAAAACTTATATATATATATATATATATATCTAAAATCTACTCATTAAGACTAATAATCAAAATCCATTATCATTATAAGATTATGTATACAAAAATTCAAGAGAAAATAATAAAAAAGTTCACAAAATTACATCCAACGTGTGTTGATATATTATTATTATTATTAATTTTTTTTGGGAAGATTGATATCTTATTAGTTTATTCAAATTTTACACAAGTACTATTGGAGCATATCTTTTTAAAAATTCAATCTTGGTATAAAAGTGACACGACAGTTAAGATTTACAGAATAATTTTTAAATAATAGTTCGAGATGATCATAATTTTAACTTGTTGCCTGTTATATATAACCAGTCTATTTGTTAATAATTTGTATGATAAGTAAATGTGATTCGAATTTTCGATAATGAAACTGAAACGCTATTGATTCTAGGTCGAAAGAAAGGATAAAGACAATTATTTTTTAAATGAAAAAAAAATAATATTTTGTCCTCTCTATATTTGAGGAGGAGATCCGAATACATTTCAGCTAAAAACGATAATTATCATAATAAAAGCGTAGACAAATTCAATAAAATAATATAACAATTGACAATCTATGGAACCAATTTCAAAATAAGTTGGGCCTTCATCAACCATTTTTTATTCTTTTGTGTGAACTAAATTAAATGAAAAAAAAAAGGGACGGTGAAAAAATATATTTACTTACAAAAAGTAATAATTTAGAAAAATCAATTGAAGATGCTAAACGAAAAAAGAGAAATTTAAATAATGGCTTTTGTCCATGACAAAATCATACAGCTCTTTGATCATATATGTTGGTTGGATAAGCCTCAAACCAAAAAAAAAATGAATTCTTCGGATATCTAACATCTATTTGAATCTCAAATATTATAAGAGAACTTTTACCATTTGATCTATAGCCCAAGTTTTTCATAGAAATTAGTATTTATATTACAAGACATAACCTTGATTATAAAAAAGATTGGCCAGATAATGAAAGTAATTCTGATTATCGTCACTGAAATGTACATATTTAAAATATACAGTACAACTTGTCAAAATAATATTAACTATACTCTGGCAAAGATAATTTATTTGACAATATAATTATCCGTAAAAGATTAGAACAACATGAATAAATTATATATAAGAGTGCATTAACAAAGAGTTGCGTCTCAATCTATTGTCATAATAGTTTCAAATATTAGGGCCCGCAATAGTTCTCCATAATTACAAATGTAATTGGTTAGAAAGCAATAGCATAAACTAAAAAACTAACAACTTTTAGTTCGATCAGATGCTACTGTACCTCTTTCACACTGTCGGGCAGGATTCGAACCTTGCAAAAGACAGCTATATAATAAATCCTTAGAGGATGGTAAAATAAAAACTTTTAAACCTATTCTCTTGCTGGTAAATTTATTATTTTGCCCAAAGAAAGAGACTTCTAGATCTTACTTTCAAAATAAATTAATAAAATAACATATATAGAAAATGTTACTCCGAAGGCAAATTAATATACATAATCTAATTAATATTCCGTTTGATAGTAATGAGGAAAATGATACCAAAAACAACTAGCTTAACTTGTGTGAAAAGTTGAAAAATAAGTTAAGGCATGTGGTGAGATTCTCTCCGTCTCATACTCATTTAATGAGTATGTATCTTCCATAATTCTTTATTTATTGTGGAAATTTTTTCTTCTCACCCCAAAGAAATATTTTTCGTGAAAAAGCTAAAAAAATTGAGTTAATCCCACCATATATTCTTATCAAACGGAGCCTAGTAGAATATTTATCTCACATACATACACCAATAATAGAAAGCGATGGAATGAAAAGTAAAGATGATGAATGGATCTCGGGCATAAAACTTTATTCCAACATTAAAATGCAATAACTTTAAATACAAATTATAAATTTAATAAAGTTTACATATTTGAAATCTACTCATCAAGACTTATAAATCAAGATCCATTTTAATTATAAGATATATTATATATAGAAAATTCAAGAAAAAAAATAATAAATTGTATAAAAATGACATCTAACATGTGTTGATATATTATTAGCTTTTCCAAATTTTACATAAGAGTTTACAAATTTGGGTTCATATTTTTTTTTTAGATTTCAAGTTTTGTGTAAAATTTGGTTGACACATATGATTTTCACTTCAATTTTTACATAACCATTAGACATGCTCTGACAAGTCTATTTTCAATAGTTTTGAATGATAAGTAAATGGGATTCAAATTTTTACAATTTGAAAATAGTATATAAAAAAAAGTAATTATTTTACCAAAAAAAAGTCAACACATTGTTGGAACTGCAACTTATTTAATTATTTTTTATAAATTCACAATTTAGGCTTCCTCAATCGTAATTTTATTTTAAATAACTAAATTTGTAGGATCAAATCAAATTAGTCCTATTGAAAAATCAAAACTAAAAACCTTTTTCAATAATCAAATGAAGGAACTGATTCTATTGGTCAAAAGAAATGATAAAAATAAGTCATTTTATATTTTATATTTAGATAATCTTTCAATTTCAATTTTTATTTAAAATTTAAAGCTATTTAATTCATAACCAATCAAAATAATGCGCTTACAATTCTTATTGAAAAAAATAACTATTGTGGACTATATCATTATTATTACTAATAACACATTAAATGAATAATTAAATACTCACTTCATTATCTAATTTCTGTTATATACAAAAATTTAAAGTACGATATTGTACCATTGAAATCTAGTTCAAATAGGCCTGTATAATGACCAAGCTACTGGAGTATAAGCTTGTTTATGAGATTTATATTTGTTAAAAAAAGGAACTAAATTTGAACATTTGTATCAATAGTTACATTAGATTAGATAAACTTGAACAAATCTATAAAAGTTCAGCTTATTTTATAAACTAAGCTTAAACAAGGGGACTCGACTCGTTTACAACCCTAAGTAAATAGAACAATTAAAACATGTGAAAATTGCGGAAATTTATTAAATTAGTTAAATGTAATAATTATTTTGATAATTACAAATAATATAATAATTAATTTTAAAAAAACATGTATTTATCTTTAATTATGGAAAAGGAAAAAAATTCTCTATCCTATTTATATCTTGTTTAAATTTAATATCTTAATTCAAAAATAATTCTGACATTTCTCTTATCTCTCTCCAACAAATAATCTCTCCAACAAAGAAGCGAGAATTCATGGAGAAAGAAGAAGAAAACAAAGGGAATGAATTTCCAATAGGATATAGATTCTGTCCTCATGATCATGAGTTGCTGATACATTATTTGAAGAGCAGAATCTTTAACCGCTCTCTTCCTCACAATAAGATAAAAGATGTAAATCTTTATTGTCATAACCCTAAAGAACTGGCTGGTAGTTACTTTCTCCCTACTCATTATTTTTCTTGTTTATTTTTTCCATTAAAATTATATTAAATATGTATGTACAGGTGCATGGAATGATTAAGCTTAAGTGTTTAATTAAGTTAGTGTTTATTACAATGAGTTTTACTTTTTAAGTTTGATTAATTGCTACAACTTTTAATTCTTATTCTGGAAACTTATTTTATTTTTCTAGGGTTTTGAGTTTTTTTCATTGTTTCTGATCGTCAGGATAGTTTGAATTATATATATATATATTTTGGTATTCTTCGATTTCGATTTCTAAAACTTGGAATTGATTTCCAAAATTTTGGTTGATTATTTCAATACAGTACTTGTTTTCTAAGCCGGGTATGTATAATGTCTCTTATTTTTATTTTTATTTATAATGTTGTTTCCCAAGTTTTAATCTTTGCAACTTGTTTTTGGGTTATCAAAGCCTTTTTCTAGGGTTTTGTAGATAAATCCGCTTTGAAAATGAGTCCTTCTCTTCTTTATATACCATAGCTTTTTCTCGAAATATTTGAGCATGCCTTCAGTTCAAGAGCAAGAGGCCGGTTTCATAATTGCAAAAATCAAAATAAATAAGTATGATGAGAAAAACAATATAAAGAGCTGTAATTATTGGTATATAATTGTAGGGTTTTCTAATCCTAATATTTTGTTGTGTGCAGTTCTTTAATTCTATTGATTTCTCTTTAAAGAAAAAAGATATATAGTTGTACTTCTTATAGTCCCTTTCTTCAGTTCCTTAAATTTACAACTATGTGTTAGTTTGATTAAAAATTCATGAAATGATTATATAATTTTTTTTAATATACATTTTTTTTTCTCCTTGCCCTTTGCTAGCTTTAATTAATTAATTTCATTGCTAGCTAGATTAATTAATTAATTTGATTCTATTCAATTTGCTCCCTGCTCTTTACAAAGTTAATATTGTTTTTTTTCCTCCCTGCCGTTTGCTAGCTTTAATTAATTAATTTCATTGCTAGCTAGATTAATTAATTAATTCGATTCTATTCAATTTTCCCCTGCTCTTTACGCCATTTGAAATGTAGAAGTGGATATTAATTAGCTTTAATATTAATTAGCTCTTTACAAATTAGCTTTGTAGTATTTAAAAAGTAAATAAATTAAATCTAACATTTTAAAGTAGGGGTTGGCAGTCTAAATGGACAAGAAATAATGTCAGGGTCATCTTTATATACCACCATTTGAATTGTAGAAGTGGAAAAGGTTTGGATAAAAATATAAGGTATGAGAAATAAATTTGTAGATTAATTACAAGTTGGATAAATTTGACACGTTTAATGGTCAAAATAAACAATTTTTGCCCCTATGTTAAACTCCCTCAGTATTTCTTTGAGCTTATTATATAGATTTAAAAAAAATTGCATTATATATTTTTAATATTTCTGTTGGATAAATTTGTTGGATAAATTTGACACGTCATTTTCAAAAAGTATTTTAATGGTCAAAATAAACAATTTTTGCCACTATGTTAAACTCCCTCGCTATTTCTTTGAGCTTATTATATAGATTTTAAAAAAATTGCATTATATATTTTTAATATTTCTGCTGGAGAAAATGAGTTAAGCTATGTGATGATATGTCTCCATCTCATGCTCATCTTTATTTTCCTTTTCCATGTTGTTATCAAACCGAGCCTAAAGTAAGTAAATGAAGACATAAAATTAACTGTAATGTTCGAGTAAAGTTTACTATGATAGAGGTGTACTTTGTGTTTGCGGGTCGTGTCGAGACACAATACTAAAGTAATTGTGTCAACCTGAACACCAACTGATTAATTAATTGTTTCATTTATCTTAACTCGACACAACATATTTAGTACACGACACCCGCTTATTGTGCTTAATAAACATGATTAACCTATTAACTTGATAATAATCATTGTCACCACCACCACTACTACTTTTTATGGTATCAGACGCTTACATGAATACGAAGATTCAAGCCAGCACAAAGCCTGTTGTATATGCTTCATGTTTTAGTAAACTACTAATCTATTTTTTTCTAAGGATAATTGAATTGACTTTCTCCTTATAAAATAAGTTCTTTTTTTGTTGTTTTTGCAAGAAAAATTATGTCATGATATAAACTAATCACCCTTTCTAATTCCGTACATAGCAGAAACTAATGTATTTACATGATGTCCAATATTTAATTCTTGCCCTCTATGTTTGATCTGTGGCCTAACTGACTTTTTGAAATATACATGTAATTCGGAAATTGGTCTATTAATTGTGCTCCAAATTAGTATTAATGGAACAACATTTTACTTTTATCCAAGTTGGTTTGTGATTTTTCTTAAAATTTGTTCTTTGGTCTTTGGCAGGAAGTATCACCATAACCGCATTGAGATATGATTAATTACCCTGCTGATTGTCCCTGGCCACAAGTGGTTTTTATCACAAATTAAACTTTTGTTTTTACGAGTTACACTACAGTGCCTTTGGCACGGGCTACCCCTAGTATATTAACATGGAAGATATATTTTATGCTTCGTTAATTGATAATTCATAATATATATGTTGATTTTTTATTATTTTATTTCGTCGTCTATGTTAATTCATTTATATATAATACATGTTTGATATCGGGTACGTACTCGATCAATAGTGAAGCTTCATGCAGGTACCACATTATCCACGATCACCTAGAAATGAGTGGTGGGGATTCATCTCGAACTACAGGAGAATCAAAATTTGGACTAGTTTCCAATCCTTATGACTACAACAACTATGTCCATTCTTTCGAACAGACGCTATCTCAAATTCCCAAACTCGACAATTATCCAAATTACTACCCCCAAAATATTGCTAATCCTCTCCATCGTCTTCCACCAATTGTATATCAAGAGGTTCGGCCCATGTCGTACGGTACAACTGATGAAAGTTGCATCTGGAGTTCCAAATATGTAGTAACAGGAGCAGCAGGAGTAGCTACTTCTCCTCAAGACAATCATTTTCTCTTCCCAGAACAACTCGACCATATTCATTCCCAATTTGGCAAACCGGCCCTCCGTGATTAATGATATGGCCATGAGCCAAAAATTCAATCTTATGGCTAGATTTAGTAGGTTTTGAGTCGAAGAAAAATTTCATAGGATTCTAGTGATCGCATTTAGGAATTTATGTTACTAAATAGCTTTGAATCATGCATGTTTAGGCGTTTGCTTTCGTAGATAAATGTACTCGATCAGACATTTTTATTAGCTTTTTCAGCACTTAGTAAATGTGTTTTTTTTCGCCAATTATTTAATTTTTCTTCTTATTACTATTATTTACTTCGTTCATATATTTATGTATATAAAGTGACAAGAATTACTTACATATGATAACTGTAATTGTATTACTAGTATGTTTTCAAATAAATATTTATAAATTCAATTTATTAAGATATTTGAAAATGGAGCTTCTTTAAGAAAGTTTTATAAAAAAGAACCCGGGAATGAAATTTTTGTAAATTAAGGGCATATTTTTTACCAAACTCTAAAAGGAGTGCAAGATTTTCAAATTGTAATATTTGATGGTATTGTGCAGGCCTTTTTTTTTTTTTTTTTAACAAAAAAGTTAAATAGAAAATTGAAAAGTAATTCGATGGTAAGCGATTATAATAACAGACAGGGCTCAAGTCTCAGGACTTAAAATAGATCTTTTGCCAAAAAAACGCAAGATTATATAAAGGTTAAAATTTTCACAATCACAACAGTTTAGCTATTCCTAATTCTTTTGTCTTTTGAACATTATTTTCACGACTGATCGACCCCTCTTTTTCATTTTGATTTCGCCTATGGAGACATAGAGATCAACGGTTTGAACTTTGAAGGGTGGTACCAACAACATAATTTTCATGCAATATAGATATAGATATATACTGTGGCGGAGCCAGGAATAATTTTCAAGTGGGGCTAAATTTTTTTTAAGCCAAATTAAACTCAATAATTATGTTTCTAGGCTAAAGTTTTACTAAAATACTTCTCCATTATGTTTCAATATTTTGGAAAAGTTAAAAATGATATACTAAAATTAATTATATATTTTGAAATATCTTTCTCAACTTAGTATTCAACCTACTATAACCAACAAACAAATATATTACTAAACCAATCTAAGAAGCAAATCAACATTAAAACACCTAAATCTTAATATTCAAAATAAATAAAAAAAATAGTATAAAATTATAAAAATGGAAATATAACCTAAGAGGCTAAGAGCCGAAAAAAGAAGAAGAATGAAGCGGAGTGTGTTGGTGCAGTGGTGTTGGTGTTGCATCTACGCTTCAAACAAATAAAAGGAGCGACTAAAATAAATTAAACCACCTGCTATATTTTTTGTTAATACACAATCCCTATAATAAATTACAAAATTCAGCCCCCAAACTTATACCTTTTGACACACAAAACCCATTTGTGTATACCAAATTATAACCAGGATCGGAATGTTGGAGTAGAACCAAAATCTTATTTAAATTTTATTTAATTCAAACTTAGTATTACAAGCAAAAGGAAAATTACAACACACACACAGAGAGAGAGAGAGAGAGAGAGCAAAAGAAAAAAACAAAGGAAAAGATGATCCCCTCCACTAAACAGACCTATATATCTATTTAAAGAGGCAATTACGTATAAGGGCTCATTCTAATAATAATATAATTATAAATGATAATTAAAAATTAGCCATGTAAATTAAAGACACTGTACAAAAAAGACATAAATACTCCTTCCTTATAATCTCGTCTCATTATGACACTAGCAACAACCAGAAGGTGCTAAATGCATTTAGCACCCCCTGGACAGCAACTAGAAGGGCTAAATGCATTTAACACCATAACCAGAAGGTGCTAAATACATTAAGTACACCCTGGACAGCAACCAGAAGGTGCTAAATGCATTTAGTACCCCCTGGACAGCAACCAGAAAGGCTAAATGCATTTAGCACCATAACCAGAAGGTGCTAAATACATTTAGCGCGCACCCCCTGGACAACAACCTGCAGAAGGTACTAAATGCATTTAGCACAGCAATCAGAAGGTGCTAAATGTATTTAGCACCCCCTAGACAGCAATCAGAAGGTGCTAAATACATTTAGCACCCCCTTGGACAGCAACCAGAAGGTGCTAAATACATTTAGCACCACAACCAGAAGGTAGCACAATTTGGACAATAAACCAGAAGGTGCTAAAATGATTTTAGCACCATTACAAAACAGAGAACAACAAAAATTGATGAGATCAACATCTACTTAATTTATTTATATGTATATATATATGGATCGACGTAGGGTTCGTAAAAAAAAAGTTATGATTATATTTTTTTCAAATTCCGCTGGGCTGTCAAAATTGGTCAATTTCGATAGCAAAACGACCTCTGATCGTCTTAATTTTTTGCGAAATTATAGTAACTTTGTCTTCCGAACAATATATGCAAAAATAAGCCAAATCTAACGGTTCAATCAAAAGTTATATATGTTCTACGATTGCATATCCAGAAAAGAAGAAGAAGAAGAAGAAGAAGAAGAAGAAGAAGAAGAAGAAGAAGAAGAAGAAAAAAGAAGAAAAAGATGAGAATGGCGCCCGCTCCTCTCGGCGATACGATCGGAGAGTCAGGTGGTGGTGGTGGTGATGGTGGTGGAAAATGTGAGATTATTGGTGAGACAACTTCTCTTTTCCTTTGTTCTCTGTTTTCTCTCTCTAAACTATGTGTAAATATGTCTTTTGTATAATTAGAATAAATGATGTAGTAAGGTATTTTTGTCCATCAACGTTTATCATTTTCCTTAAAATAAATTAATATTATGAAAAGTGTCCTTATTGTAAAACCAAATTATGAAATTAGTACTACTTCCCTTTATTAAACATGAGTCCGTCCTTTGAGTTATAAAATATTATGGAGCGAGGCTTTATAACTTATTATCTCTTATTTAAAGGGGGAAAAGCAAACTTAAACAATGCTTAAATAGTACAAAGCTAAATTATTACAAACTTAAAGTAAAAGACAAAATAATTGCCCGTGGGCCCCTTGGGTTGCGTGTGCTAGAATAGCACCTTGAAATGCGCTGGTGCAGCCGGATGTCCACAAGAAGCCAAAACTTTAATAAATTTATTGATACTTTAATAAAGTAACTAGAATCTTCATAATTAATAATTATGTCTTACTCCACTTGTTTCTTTCCTTCGTCTTCTTGTTTGGCAGGTGGAGTACTGTCTGCGTCCTCATAGAGACGGATGAGCCATCTACTCATGTGGGTAGTTATATCTTCATTTGGCTCCGCATAATCATCTTCTTTATTAATATCAATGAACATATTATTCAATTCAGATTTAACTGAACGGACCTCAGATTTTGAATCTTTAGATATAGACATTATATCCTCATACATATCTAGCTGAGATGCTAAGGCTTGGAGGATTTTTGCTTTAAGCTTTTTAATTGGGGTATTGAAAAAATTCTCTTTTAGAGAAGCCAATGATGGAGCTTTAAACTCGGATTTTCAATATTTTGCTTCTTTAAGAAGGCATCATCATCGGCAGCATGGTTATTGAATTCGATAAATTCAAAGAGGTCTTTTTTTATTTGAACTATAAGTTCTGTGGTTTTAATTTTTTTTCACCATTTATAATAATAATCACGGACCAAAAGGAATAAGCCGTTATTAGGAGTAGTAGTATTAAAATTCTACTGAAAGATTCAGGGAATATGGTATTTAGTAAAAAAGTGTAATAACTCAAAATTTTTAATAAGATATTGCTCCTTAATAAGAAGCCTAGGATTATTCTTGTTATAAGCAATAAATAGTTCATATAAATTATTGGGAAGAACATCTTCCTCTGGCCTATTAAGCATGAACCATTGGAAAAACCAATGAGGGAGAATTTTCAAATTATTGTCTAGACCTTCACCTTTAAGGCTATCAATATAAAAAAATCAGGTATGAGTATTATACTGGTTTTGATAAAGAAATGCCTTCTTCCAAGCATCAATGTAATCCAAATAGTTATATGTATATGGTCCTGATTCTGAGTAATAATTCCGTAAGTTTTGCTCTTTATTGGGATTTAATCCCCATTTCTCAGTATTTACTATCTCTTTGATAAATGCCTTATTGAAAGCAATTTCTGGATTATGGGATCCTACATTTCTGTTCATGTGAGTGAATTGTACACTTTTAGTGTCGATAAGAATAGCCTCATAATAATCTCTAGTTTTTTCATTAATAAGTGGAAATTCCATTTTATTTTCAAAATACCTTTGGGCAATAGTCCCAGGGTTAAGAGCAAATCTTTTATCACTCTCTTGCAAATATAAAACGAAATCCTATTGCGGCTTCTTTAAAGCCACCTGAATTTCCTCTTTAAGAGCTTCTTTGAATGTCATAGGAAACGGTGGTTTAACCTGAGAAGAGCTTGCTTGGGATTTAATCCCAGAGGTACCAATATTGATTTGAGGACTGCGACCTTGAGGTTGTCCTCTCTCTCTGCCTCCACGTCCTTTATAAGAGGATGAGGAACCTGGTGGTCTACTCATGAGACCGAACCCTGCAAGAATTCTCTAGTTAAGAAATCGGGAAGATAATTTGATTCTCTTTTTATAAATTCTATTTTAAAATCGAACAAAGATAATATAGCCTGCCATCTTACAAATATTTGTTTAGAAGCAATATTCTTTACATCTTCTTTAAGCACATCTTTAGCAGCTTGGCAATCAATAAAAGAAATTCTTGATTTAATAAATCTTCTTGGAAATCAGAGATACATTCAACAATAGATAATATTTCCTTTTTAATAGTAGAGTAATTTTTCTGAGCATCATTCCATTTCCCAGAAGTAAATATAGATAAGATTTCTTTATCAGAGTTTTTAAACTTTTGTTTAAGAATACCACCATAGCCAATATCCGAGGCATCAGTCTCAACAATTTTAAAAGAATGTGGAGAAACAAGAGCGAGACAAGGTAATTATTTAACCTTAGATTTAATAATTTTAACAGCCTTAGTATGCTTTTCAGTCCAAGGAGGAGGATTCTTCCTTAGCCTTTTATACAAGGGAATACAATATGTAGCGAGATTTTGATAATAATCACGAATATAATTCAAAGAACCCAAAAACCTTTATAGTTGGGTTTTATTTCTAATCTCATCAAGGAATTTATTAGCAAATTCAATAGCTCTATTAATAGGGATAATACTTCCTTTAGTAATTTCATGACCTAGAAATCTGATTTTAGTCTTAAAAATGCTTATCTTTTTAGCTAAGACTATTAATCCTGCAGTCTTCATAATCTTAATGAAAATTTGGATATGTTTAATATGTTGATCAATACTTTGTGAAAAGATGAGAATATCATCGATATAAACAATAGAGAAAGTACTATAAGGAGTAAAAATATCATTCATAATATTCTGAAATTCAGAAGGGGCATTTTTAAGCCAAATGGCATAACATTCCACTTATAATGTCCGAACGGAACAATAAAGGCAGTTTTATATTTATCAACTTCAGCAATTTGAATATGCCAATATCCTGATTTTAAATCAAATTTGAAAATATAGTAGTAGCTTGTAGGCGAGCTAATAAATCCATTTTATTAAGAAGGGGATATTTAATCCATTTTAAAACTTTATTTAAAGGTTTATAATTTATAGCTAACCTGGGAGCTCCTCTTTCAATTTTGGAAGCTTTATTAACATAAAAAGCAGTATAGCTCCAAGGAGAATAACTTTTTCTAATAAGGTTTTTCTCTATAAGAGAAGTAATCTCAGTTTTGCAATATTCTAATAAAACTGAATTCATGTGGGCAGGTCTAGTTTTGGTAGAAATATTTTTCTCATCAAAATCTTTCTCATAAGGAAGAGGGACTATATGCTTTTTTCTATCCAAAAGGCTGTAGGTAAGTCACTACAAATTTTGCGAATAATTTGCTCCTGAAATTTTTTAATAAAAAGCTTAGTTTTAGGAGCATTAATTTGTAGATTTATGTTCATGATTTTAAAATCCTCTTGTAAATAATTAAGAAGTTTTTCTTTAAAAACAAGTTTATCTTTAACTTCATTAATTTCTTTAACTTGAGGTTTTGTGACAAATCTAAAAATAATTTCTTTATCTTTTAGCTTAGTAATAATACCTTCTGGAGTTTTAGAGAAAGACTCAATAAGACTTAAAAGGGGAGTTCCAAGGATAATACGTTGGGACAAATCCTTAATCATAATAAAAGTTCCTTTAATACAAATACCATCATTGCAAATATAAGCATTAGATAACTTAAACTTGATTTTCAGTTTAATTCTTCTTGCACTAGTCATGGTTTGGGAGGTTTTATCAAAATATTTAGTAAGAACAAGACCTTCTCTAATGCAATTCATATCAGCCCCACTATCAATTAAAGCAATATCTTTAAGGACAAAATCTTTGTCTATAACTATAGTTATATTAACATACCATGTTTGATAGGCCCAATCTTATCTATAAGAATAAGAAAATTATCACTAGTATTTACAGGAACAATCTCCTGTGAAGCAGAAGAATTTTTGGTCTTAATAGGGGTTTCTTCAATAGTAGAAAGGCGAAGTTTAATCTCTTTAATCTCAATTTTTAGACCATTAATTTTCATTTTTAAATCAGAAATAGTGGCTTCTTTCTCAGGAGTTTTATAAAAACTTTTAAGTATATTATGCAATGAATAAGGTTTTATACTAGGCAAAATAGTTTTTTCAGTTTTAAAAGTGGTTAAATATTGTTCTGTAAGTTTACGTTTTACATTATCATCAGTAACTTGGTCTATAAGATCTAAAATCGATTGTTCTTCTTTAGTAAGAACATTAATACTAAGACCGTTAGTCTCAAGAATAGCTTTATAATAATCAGTCTGAGCCTTACACTTGCAATCAGACTCTGACCCCGAATTACTATTAGAGGAACTTGGGGAGGGTGATTGAATTTCGTTGATAAACTCATCCTCTTCATTACTAGGGTTTAATAAAACAGCCATGAGTTGCCTTTTAAGGCATTCGTCAGCTATTTCATTAAGCTTTTGTTTAGTCCAACATTTATTAGCATAGTGGCCGGCTTTGCCACATTTTATACAAATAACCTGACTCATATTATTGGGCCTTTTTGGTGGCCCAGACTTCCTATAAGGAATTTTAAAGGTGGAAGCACTAGGGGCTTTCTTATGGGACTTTTTACGTTTCTTGTTATACTTTCTAGTTCTATTGGAACTATCAGTAGTTTTCTTAGTCCTAGAATAAGGAATACTAAGATCATAGGAAAACTGATCGCATAATTCACCTATTTCTCTGCGACCGGTTAAATTCTGGGCTTTAAGCTAGGCTTTAAGTTTAATATCATTGCATAAAGATAGTCCTTCAGCAATACATTCACTAATAAGGTAGCCATAAGTATAATCCTTATAAGGGATGGAAGTTCCGCCATGCTTTTTACTTATACGGTCCTTAACCTTTTGGGCAAATAAAGTTGGTAATCCAGCTATAAACTTTTCTTTCCAGAAATCGGCATTAGCATTTTCTCTGGTCATAACCTTGGATAGGAAAACATCCTTGTAACACCTAAAATGGGTTAAGGTGGGACACTTAAGGTTAATAAGAAGATCCTTACTTCTATCTAATATAGTAGGATGAAGTCCAATAAAATGGTGTACTATAGCAGTTAGCAAAGAATATACTGCATTTTCCTCAGCTTTAGGCTGAACCTGGGTAACATCTTGCCCTTGTTCATTCTTGGTAGTAACATTAATATTAATTATTTTAACTGAGTTCTTAATACTTTTCTGACTTTCAGTCAAAATATTATCCCACCAGCCTCTCAATTGGCCGGAAAATCCTGTTATCATGAACTCAGCAACACTCTTGTCACTACTACCACTAGCTTTACAAGCGGTACCGTATATAGTCATTCTATATAATTGAGTTAATATTTGGTATTCTGACATACCATCAATATACCATTCATAAATGGTCTTAGCACTAAAAGTAGCTACTTGATTAAAAGCAGCTTCTTCCTCAAATAGCATATCTTAAGGGGTAGGACGAGGATAATAGGTCCTAGTGGGGGTTGTGGAGGTTAATGTATGATTTTTTCCAAAAGTGATCTTATTAAGATCTCCCTCCATGGCTAATAACTCATTTTTGAACTAGGTAGTATTAGAAAATTTAATCTCACATTCAGAGACATCCTCAGTTTGGGTAATAGGAAGAATATTTTTTCCATTGAATAAACAAAGTTTTTCTAACTTATCAGTGAGGGCTTCAACTATTTCCTTATTTTTATCACTAGACTTAAATTTCTCAGTGATCTCGATAGTAGGTTTAATATAAGAGGTTTCTACCTTAGGTTTCTCCATTATATGAACATGCTTTTTCTCTTTTAAAACTTGTACCTTATCTAGGGTTTCCTCAATACAAGTTAATTGACTCACTACGGTCTGCATATGAAGGTTGGTATAGTTGTTTTGTTTAATGACTTTATTGAGGTCATCAGGTCCTATATAGGACGAGGTTAACCTAATATTGGTAGAGAAACCATTGGTTTCAAGGGCTTGGCTGCCTTCAACCTCACTTTTTAAGGTTTCAGTAGGGGGATGGAGCGATTGAATAGAATCCCTACAATAAATTACAAAATTCAGCCCCCAAACTTATACCTTTCGACACACAAAACCCATTCGTTTATACACTAGTCCTTTAGTAAATTGCAAGACCTGCCCCCGAACTTATACACTTTACAGCACAAAAACCCCTCACCATTTTCAATTACACATACACCCCTCATCTTTGTCCTCTCACACAAAACCCCACATACTTGGTCAAACTTTATAAAAAGTTCAAGTGGGGCGACCCTACATGGCTCTGCCCATGGATATGTAGCATGCATATAAGGTCATATGAGCTGGAACATATATTATTTGATAATCTTGCTAAGTTTAAGTTGCAGTTGAAATTTGAAGTATGAATAACCTACTCCTTTACATACCTAACTTCAAGTTAAATCGGATGAAAATAGAACAATTAAAATATGTACAATTTCAAAAAAATTACGCTAATTTTTTTATTTTATTTTTTGTAAAAAGAGAATTAATTAGCATGCAATTAACCAAAATTGATATATACAACCCGATAAAATGATCATAAATCCTCTCACTAGCTAGTTAACCAAAATCAAATACAATCATTAATATCATAATAACCCTTATTCAAAGAATTACTATTTATTTTTTACTATCCAAAAAAAATATTGGGAGCATTGCCAATAACTCTTCCAGATGAGGAAACTCCTAAGGACAATGCACAGAGTGTAAGTGTCCATTTCTTATGTTTTTTGTTACATATGTTTTGATAAAGAAATAACCTGATACTAAACTTTTAATCTAAAAAATAAATACTTATAGATTTTTTCTATCTAATTGCAGCTATCGTCTTCCAGATACAAACCCTGTTTAGGCAATAGTAAGTTTATGGAAAAAGTATAAGAATGAAAGAGAGTTGCATTACAATTTAGAAATAGTTTCCTCCAATATATCATACCTGTTCAATTTAAGAGTAAATATAAAGAAAAATAACATTACATTAATTTTTAAGATAAAAGTAAATTGGGCTATATACATTTATAGATAATGAAATGCACAAAAGCAATGACCAAACAATCCTAATGAATACAACATCACTCGTTGGGAATGAATTTTTATTATGCAATACTCATGTTAAAGTAATTAAAAATTAATGAGCTTAAAAATGCAAATGAACAAATATATAAAAGTTTAGGGTCATTTGTCATATGGTACTCAAAGTTTGTCTTAATTGGACCTCGGGTCCCAGAGTTTTATGTATTTTGACTTTAGTTTCGATTCCCCGGCCTTTTTCATATATATGAACTTTGGTACCTGGTATTGATGGTTCCATTAATTGACCAAATATTCACATACACAAATACATATATATGTACACATTTATTTTTGGGTCATGTTAAAAATAACTAGTATTATAACATTGTTAATTAAAAAAAATTATTTAAAATGGGTCGCACCAAATAAATTTTGTTTAAGTGAAGAAATATTTGAACTGGACATCCCTACAATTATTAGGCATTACATCCCAACTTCAATTTATAAAATTAAATTTTTACATTAATTGGGGAATATTTTAAGCAATCCATTTTAAAATAATTTTGGACTCATTGCACATTCCTTTACTTTTTTCATTAACATTTTAAACAGAAGAAAAATATTGTCTGTAGGAATGATTAATTTAAAGAGTAAATAGTCTAAATGCCCACATGGCTACTAAACTTTCTATTTAGTACCATTTTGGCCATTAAACTTTAAAATGAACCACTTTTAACATCCGACTTTGGAGAAAGTATCGCTTTGGTCATTTCCTCCAATTTGATTGTTAAATTGGATGGAATGAGAGCATGTGCAAGGCATATGACTTTATTTAAATGCATTTTGATTATTTTAATGACCGGTGAAGCCAAGATTATTTTACATGTCCTTATACTGGAACAATTTTAAAATAAGTTGGGGCTTCATCAACCACTTTTTATTCTTTTGTGTGAACTTAATCAAATGTAAAAATGGGACAGTGAAAAAATATTTATCTACAGAAAGTAATAATTTAGAAAAACAATTGAAGATGCTAAACGAAATAAGAGAAATTTAAATAGTGGCTTTGTCCACGATAAAATCATATAGCTCTTTGATCATATATATCATGATTGGAAGAACCTCAAGCCAAGAACAAAAAAATGAATTCTTTGGATATCGAACATCTATTAGAATAGCAAATATTATAGTAAAACTTTTATATATTACCATTTGATCTATGGCCCACGTTATTTTTTTTTTATAGAAATTTGTATATTATAAGACATAACCTTGATTATCAAAAAAAAATTGGCAATATTATCAACGTAATTATGGTTGTCATAGAAACATACATATTTAAAGCATATAGCACAATTTTTCAGGAAAAAAAAAATGCTCTGAAAAAGAGATAATTTATTTGGCAATATAGTTACCTATAAAAAATTAGAGCAACATGAATAAAGTACACATCAGTGTGCATTAACTCAGAGTTGTGCATCAACCAATTGTCTTAATAGTTTTAAATTATAGGGCCTCCAATAGTTTTCCATAATTACAAATGAAATTGGTCAAAAAGTAATAGCATACTCAAAAAAACTAACGACCTTTAGCTCAGACGCTATTGTACTTCTTTTACACTTGTGGGTAGTATTCAAACTTTGTAAGAGACAGCTATATAATAAATCATTTAGTGGATGGTAAAATAAACACTTTTAAACCTTATTTTTTCGGTAAAGTTATTATTTTATCCAAAGAAAACCAATAAATTAATAAAATATATATAGAAAAATGTTGCTGCCAAGGCAAACACGCACTATGGGTGGACCAACACTTTTTATATCTTATTTTTTCTGGGAAAGTTACTATTTTGCCCGAAGAAAACCAATAAATTAATAAAATAATATATGTAGAAAAATGTTACTCCCAAGGCAAACATACTACATGTGGACCAACAAAGCTTTCGACAATCACATCCATGTGGGTCAAACCTAGGACCTCCTTATTACAATGCCAAAAAAGATGCCAATAGATTACAAGATTATTGGCTATTAAGTATTAACTTTTAACAATTGGTAGGGTCTCTTCATGATGTTATATCACTTCAGCCGAAAAAAGAGTCCTTCAAGCGGCCAGGGAGCCGCTTCACTTTCTTTCCTCCCATTTCAAAGTTATGCTGTTGGTCCATGGTCTGTTCCCTCCTCTGTTCCCCTGTGCCTTTCGATCAGGATTTGCCACTGTTCTAACTTAGCCGGTTCTAACTTAGCCGGACCCGGAACCATTGCTCTCTGAAGAGAAGCCTCTACTGGAAAATTCG
Source organism: Lonicera japonica (assembly GCA_021464415.1). Lineage (NCBI taxonomy): Eukaryota > Viridiplantae > Streptophyta > Magnoliopsida > Dipsacales > Caprifoliaceae > Lonicera > Lonicera japonica. The sequence continues at coordinate 62,791,660 of CM038464.1, forward strand.
GCTTCTTCCAAATACCCCGTTTTTCTTCTTTTTCCTCCAAAGAATTGGAATGTAATTCCGGCATTCAACAACTCGCCCAAGTATTATATTCAGTTATTTACTAAAATCGCCAGTCCCTCTCCTCTGGTCAGGTAGTGAAACAAAAGAACTGTTAGCTCCATTTCTCCTCCATGTGCATACATTCTCCATTGAAGACTTTTTAAGCTCTCCATTATAAACTTTCATGCAATCCATTATAGACTTTCATGCATTACTTTTGACATTTGTAACATTTGTAAATCCTCTAAAGATTTGGTCTTCTATTTCCCCTTAATTCTCTCCTTAATATACTCTCCAAAATCATGTATAAATAGGCTCCTTAACATTGTATGATACACACAAGAAATATATACATTCCTATTTCATTCTATCTTTCTCACTTTTAATATTTCTCTCTCATTTTACATGGTATCAGAGGAGGTTACCAAATCCAACTCTCTACCCAGATAACCGCCAGCATTCTTGCTAAAACCACCAGCCTCATTGTCAAAATACAGAGCACAGCAACCCACATCAACAAGCCAGAAAACCTAAAACCTTCGTTCATTCTGTACAAGCATCATAACCAACCAAACAATACACTAAACTGATCACGTCGAAGAAACGATCCAAACGCCGTTTAAATCACACAATTTCACCAAGCCACGCGCCCTCACGCGCCGTCTAAAAGTCACTGAACATTCACCGTCACAATCAAGCGCTCTCACGCACCCTCATGCACCACCACTGCAAAATAGGGCCACGTCAGCACCCAGTCAGCATCGAGTCAACGCCACATCAGCGCCACATCAGCGCCACGTCAGCATCCAGTCAGCGTTGACCGTTGACCTTTAACGATTTCCGAAGCTGTTAGTTTTGCTGTTAGAATTAACGGAATATTCCCTCCGCCGTTAAATCTAACGGAATATTCCTAACGCCGTTAAATCTAACGGAATATTCCTAACGCCGTTAATAAAGAAACAGCTTCCAACTTGTACAAATCAATACTTGTTTCCAAGGTTTTTCAGCATTCCGGACTCAACCGCGGCCTCAGTTTTTGCTAATTCGATCTCTAAATTTCAGGATCAGGTTCCACATCCTTTTATTCTCTTTTCTTTTCTTGTGAGATCTTCATTTTCTACTATCCAATTTCATCATGTCCTCTAATTCTGAAATTCCTATTACTATTAAACTTGATGGAAGTAATTATAGTCATTGGTCAATACTATTTTGTAATTTTCTAAAAGGCAAAGGTCTATGGAATTATGTAACTGGTAAGGAAAAATGTCCTAAAGAAACTGATCCCAAGTTTACAGAATGGGATATCAATAATAATAAAATCTTGACATGGATTGCCAACACTGTCATACCATCGGTCAGTATACAGCTCGAGAAATGTGATACGGCAAAGAAGGCTTGGGACTTTTTGGCCAATCGTTATGTTTAAACAAATTTTGCCAAAAAGTACAAACTTGAACAAGATATCCGGGCTCTACAGCAACAGGCTGGGCAATCAGTCTCAGATTTTCACTCAAGCATGTCAATTATCTGGGACCAGTTAGAACTCATGGAACCTCAATGGACCACTGATATGCAATTATGGAAAAATTTTGGTGAAGAGACTCGTCTAGTTCAATTTCTTATGGCTCTCAGGGACGAATATGAATCAATATGGGCTGCCATGCTTCACCGTAAACCTCTTCCTACCGTTGAAGTGGCTCTCACGGAACTAATTACTGAAGAAACTCGCAGAGGTATCTCCTCAACTATGTCCTCGCCCACTGCAACAATCTTATAGACCATCAAACAACCATCCCTCACCACGTCCTCAGCATACACCCACACATCACCAATTTACCACAAACCGGCCAACCAGAGGTTTATCACAAGTTCAATGTAACTACTGCAAAGAATTTGGCCACACCGTCAAGTACTGCCCATCTTTTACTTCCCGCTACATGAGAAGCCTCCAAAAATCCTCCCACTCTGCCGCTGCCTTTGCACCATCAAATATCAACTCTCCATCTACATTCTGCCCAACTAGCATACCTGAGATACACACTAACCCACCTCAAGGCAATCATACTGTCGCATCTGTATTCTCTCCACCTACTAGGACACCAACTGCTCCATGGTTTCTAGATTCTGGCGCATCAAATCATATGACTTTTGATCCCACCAACTTTGCATCCTCCAGTCAGATACAATCCTCTCCCCCGATTCATACAGCTAATGGGTCTACCATCTCTGCTAGCCACATTGGCTCTGTCAACAACAATGGTTTGTCTGTTCCTGATGTTCTTCTCGTTCCTCAACTGTCTATGCAACTTTTATCTGTTGGTCAATTGTGTGATCTTGGGCTAATCATTTCGTTTGATTCTTCTGGCTTTATTGTGCAGGACCGTTCGACGGGAACATCAATTGGGACAGGCCATAGAGCTGGTCGTCTATATGTGACAGACAGATTACAAATCCCTTCTCTCACTGGTTTATCATTTGCAACAATTACCATCAATCACTCCCCTTTTATTCCCTGGCACTCCAGATTAGGCCATGTTTCTTTTTCCCGTCTTTAATTTATAGTTACCAAGGGGTTGTTAGGACAAACCACTTTAGACAAAAATCCTTCATGTGTCGCCTGTAAGCTGGCCAAACAACCGGCACTCCCTTTCAATAATAGTAATACTATTTCAGTTTCTCCATTTGATCTTGTACATTCAGATATCTGGGGTAAAGCTCCCGTTACATCTATGGCTGGGGCCTTATATTATGTTGTGTTCATTGATGATTATTCCCGTTACACTTGGACTTACTTACTTCGTTCACGATCGGATTTCTTAAAAGTGTACATTGAATTTGCCAATATGATTAAAACTCAAATTTCTAAAACCATCAAAGTCTTCCGATCTGACTCAGGCGGTAAATATTTGTCTACCTCATTTCTTAATTTTCTTAAGTCCCAATGTACCATTCCTCAACTATCTTGCCCAGATACGCCCCAAAAAAATGGGGTTACGGAACGAAAACACAGACATCTTGTTGAAACAGCCCGTACTCTACTTATATCCTCCGATGGCCCTTCAAATTTTTGGGGAGAAGCCATCCATACATCCACTTTCATTATTAATCGCATTCCTTCCGTAGTTACCAGTAGCATTTCCCCTTATGAACGTCTATTCGGTGTCAAACTTGATTATTCATATCTTCGTGTTTTTGGGTCCACCTGTTTTGTACTTCTTCCAAAACGAGAACGTACAAAACTTACACCTAAAACAGCTATGTGCGTCTTCTTAGGATATGGCATTCAGCAAAAGGGTTATCGTTGTTACGATCCAATTGCCCAAAGGCTTCGTATCTCTAGACATGTCACCTTTTCGGAAAATACACCGTATTATACCTTGTCTAAAGATTTCGTACTTTTTCCCGAGTCACCACTGTCAGTTGATCCATTCCCTAACTCTGAATTAACTCATCCTCCATCCCTTCCCGTTCCCAAACCACCATTTGTCCCTCCCCCTACCACAGAAGTTGTCTCTCGCTGTCCACATCCTGATGCCTCTACGACATGTCCTGACGCTATTTGTTCCATCGACGGTTCTGCTTCACGCCCGACTCGTGATCGTCGCCCACCAGCTAAACTATCAGATTATCACTGTTTTTTGGCTGCCATGCTGTCTCTTCATGAACCCACATCCTATAAGAATGCTTGCCTAGATCATCAATGGCAACAAGCTATGGATACTGAACTTGCTGCTCTTCAGCAAACCAATACTTGGGATCTCACTACTTTACCTGCAGGACAATCAGTTGTTGGGTGTAAATGGATCTACAAAATAAAAACTAAAGCTGATGGCTCGGTTGATAGATACAAAGCTCGTCTTGTTGCAAAGGGCTTTACGCAAGAATATGACATTGATTATGAGGAAACTTTTGCACCAGTCGCTCGTATGACGACAATCCGCACTTTAATCTCGGTTGCTTCTATTAGACAATGGATCATTCATCAGATGGATGTCAAAAACGCTTTTCTACATGGTGACCTCTCTGAAGAAGTTTAAATGCAACTTCCCCCTGGCCTTCCTCATTCTCCCGGGAAAGTTTGCAAACTAAGGCGTGCAATATATGATCTTAAACAAGCACCTCGAGCTTGGTTTGAAAAATTCTCCACGGCTATTCTCACCCATGGCTTCCATCATAGTGCTCATGATTCCGCTATGTTCACATCTTCCTCATCACAGGGTATTGTTATTCTTCTAATATATGTTGATGATATGATTATAACTGGGGATGATTTCAATGGTATCCTTCGTCTCAAAGCCTATCTGAGTTCGTGTTTTGAAATGAAAGATCTGGGTAATCTTCGATATTTTTTGGGCATTGAGGTAGACCATTCGTCTACAGGGTACTTCCTCTCTCAAGTAAAATATTCTTATGATATTATCACTTGTGCAGGCCTAACAGACAACAAAATTGCAGAAACTCCTCTAGAAATGAATGTTAAGTTTTCTCCCTCAGATGGTAATCCTCTGGCCAATCCGACAATATACAGGCAACTTGTGGGCAGTCTCAACTATCTTACCATAACTAGACCAGATATTAGCCATGCCGTCCACATTGTGAGTCAATTCATGTCTGCACCACGATCAGTTCACTTTATTGTCGTTCTTCGTATCATTCGCTACATCAAATGAACGATACACAAAGGCCTATATTTCTCATCGGCTTCTAATCTTACACTACAAGGGTACTCTGACTCTGATTGGGCATGTGATATTACTGATCGCAGATCCACCACCGACTTCTGCATTTTTCTAGGTGATTCTCTCATCTCATGGAAAAGTAAGAAGCAAACAGTCGTTGCTCGTTCCAGTGCTGAGGCAGAATATCGTGCTCTAGTTCATACTACCTCAGAAGTTATTTGGCTCCGCTGGCTCCTCCAAGATATGGGTGTTACTCTTTCGGATCCAACACCACTCTTTTGTGACAATCAAAGTGCTATTCAAATAGCCCGCAATGATGTTTTTCACGAACGCACTAAGCATATTGAAGTTGATTGTCACTTTACTCGTCATCATCTCTCCCAAGGCAATATTCAGTTACCACACATCTCTTCTGCTGTTCAACCCGCTGATCTTTTCACAAAATCACAAGTGACTGCTCGTTTTTCCTTTCTCGTATCCAAGCTCGGCATGCTTTCCAAACCATCCTGAGCTTCCGGGGGGGGGGGGGGGGGTGTTAGCTCCATTTCTCCTCCATGTGCATACATTCTCCATTAAAGACTTTCTAAGCTCTCCATTATAGACTTTCATGCAATCCATTATAGACTTTCATGCATTACTTTTGACATTTGTAACATTTGTAAATCCTCTAAAGATTTGGTCTTCTATTTCCCCTTAATTCTCTCCTTAATATACTCTCCAAAATCATGTATAAATAGGCTCCTTAACATTGTATGATACACACAAGAAATATATACATTTCTATTTCATTCTATCTCTCTCACTTTTAATATTTCTCTCATTTTACAAGAACAACCCCATCAATGGAGTTCTATTCTTCCAATTCCTCTAATTCAAGAGTAGAAGACTATGCGATGACCTCTCTTAACGCTTTCTCTTTCTACACTCCTTCAAGATTGCTTTTGCTTTCTTTTCCTCTGGCTACTAAGATGTCCTTGAGTGAAAACATGAAACCAGGTTCTTTCGCCTACGTTTCAAATTTTATGGGACGAAATTAATTGACAATTATAAAAAAAAAAAAATTATTGTATTATAATTTATACTATTAATTAAATACATTGAAAGTTTTTAATGTTTTTATTATATTACTTAATTACCCTTTATATGTTAGAAAACAAATAATACGTACCACTTTGGGATTAAAACTCATGCCTTTAAGTATAATAAAAGCATCATTTTTCACTTGGGAAAATCCAGTCACATGTGTTACAAATATTTATTTCATATAATATTACACACATACTGCTTGTGCTCCGATTTGAAGTTATTATTGTTATATTAATTACCTATGAAAATTATTATTGAATATATGTTTGAAAGATATAATTAAACAATAAAATTGATTGACATTTGACTTAACGTGACTATAAACTTTTACACCTCAACACAAATGCTTAAAGCGTCTCTAACAGTGTATACTTTTGTTTTGTATAAAATTTACAAAATTTATAAAAGTTTAAGTTTCCATCAATTTTTAAAATTTGACTTTTGTATAAAATGGATATGTAAAATACACGCTAATTTACATTGCCACACCAACTCTCTCTCTCTCTCTCTCTCTATATATATATATATATATATCTCTTTACTTTTTTTTATAAAACTTTAAGATGTAATAACTTATAATACAAAATATAGAATTTTATTTCAAATTATATATATATTTGAAATCTATTAATCAAATCCAATAATCAAAATCCATTATCATTTTAAGATTATGTATACAAAATTCAAGAAAAAATAATAAAAAGTTTGACAAAATTACTTCAATTCCAACATGTGTTGATATGTTCTTAGTTTATTCAAATTTTATACAAAAATATGCACCCAAATACTATTGGAGCATATCTAAAAGTAAATTTTAACTTGTTGCACATAATATATAACGAGAATATTTTTCATTAATTTTGTATGCTCATAAATTTTTTTTTCTTTTTAAAGAAATGATTAATTCATTATATTGTTGGGACTGCAAATTATTTAATTATTTTTTCAATATAAGGGATACTCACTAAGGGGGTACAATTTGAATTTGATAAGAAATTAATTTCGTGTAAAAGACTTGGGCAAAAAATTATTTTTCTTATTGGTAATCCCTTTTCTTTTACACTATTTGACAGACACTATTGGAACACAAATTTTTTTTTAATATAATCTTTTGAAACGCTTAAATATACTATTAGAGCATTGATCTCGCTAGCTAGTTCAAATAAGCCTCTTATAACATGAAGCAAGCTGATTGATGGAGTAGATGCTCAATTTTTAAAATTTATTTGTGAAACAAATGAAACATGTTTAAACTTTTTTTGGAGCTTGATTCAATAAGCTGAAACACTGTGAAACTCTGTTTATGAAAATCAAGTTACGCGCGACTCTATTAAAATCTTATTTCTTGATCCGATTAATAGCTAGACCAGACGACAAATTTAACCAAATTTATAAGTTCGACTTATTTTACGAATCAAGCTTGAACAATCCATCATTAAGATGGCTAGACTCGTTTACAACCTAAGTCGAACTCAAAACTATTAACATATTTCTCAATTACTTAAATAGAATAGGGTTTAAACCCATTTAAAATTAATAATAAGCAAGTCGGTAATTTTAACCAAAGTAGATATAAAATAATCATAAATGTCTACTTAACCTAGATAATCATATGATTTTGATAATTCTAAATAATATAGTAACTATTTTTAATAAAACTTGTGTTTATCTCTCATTATTAAAATGAAAAAAAATACTCTCCTCTCCATTTATAAGTAAATCTAAGCATTCAAAATTTGATCAATCTCATTCCAACAAACTAAAAAATATATGGTAATTAATGTCAACAAAAAAAAATAAGAAAGAAAAATAGGCGAGAGTAATAAAAATAAAGAGTATAACTCGGGTTCTACAAAAAAAAAAATAAGAAAGAAACACGGGTGAGAGTAGTAAAAGTAGAGAAATAAACAGTTTCCTCCGGTATATCATTTGTGTTCAATTTACGAGTAAATATAAACAAGCACAAACATTACAATTTATAAAATAGAAAACAAATTCAGATATATACAACATCAAATATATACTCATTCCAATGAATTTTAATTATAAAGTACTCATGTTAAAGTAATAAAAAATTAATGAAACTAAAAATGCAAGTAAAAAATAAAGGAATATAAAAAAGTTTAGGGTCATTTGCTATACGCTAATCAAAATTTATCTTAATTGGACTTAAGGACGCAAAGTTTTATATATTTGGACTTTAATATCCATTCCTGTTTTTCATGTGGACTTTGATACCCAATATTGACGGTTCCATCAAACGACGGTTAATGGTTATATTTAAAACATATACATGTACATATATATGCCTTAGGAGACAACTAATTAATAAATCCCTTTTTGGAGATGGTGAATTAATGAATATATTTAAAACATATTTAAACCTTTGTGGTAAAGTTATTATTTTGCTCAAAGAAAAAAAAAATTAGACTTTTTTTTGTTCAAAAGAAATTTAATAGCGTAACATAAATAGACAATTGTTGTTCCTAAGGCAAATATATGTAGAATCTAACAGAATATTTATCACACACAATACACCGAAAGATTGGATATTTATGGAACACAAATACACCAAAAGAAAGAAAAGGAACGGAAAGTAAAGATGATCAATGAATGAATGAATCACCATAATTCATAAAATCTTATTCCAACTATTTTATATTTTTAACGACTATTCTCTTGGGTCTCTTTTTGACATATCAAGAATTTCTATGTATAATATTCAAATTTTATGGGACGAAATTGATTGATAATTATAAAACAAAATTATTGGATTATTATGTTGCTGTTAATTAACCCATTAGCGTTCTTATTATATTACTAAATTGACCTTCGTATATTAATTTATTTTTTTTTATCAATTTAAAATTTAAACTCATGACTTTGAGTACTATAATAAAAATCTTTTACTGTTTGGAAAAACAAAATCGCATGTGATAAAAATATTTATCAAAGATGACTCTAATTTTTATTTATTATTATTCTTATTATACTAATAAAAATTATAATTCAATATATGTTTGAAAGATATAAACAACAATAAAAACATAGTAACAATTGACTTACGCCCATTCTCGCGCTAAACTCTTACAACTCTAGGCAAATGCTTTGTTTCAATTTGTAATGTGTAATATATATGTGCATCTCCAACAATAGTATATATTTTTATTTTGTGTGAAATTTACAGAAACTTGTAAAATTTTTAATCTAATAGGACTTTGTAAAATGTGTTAAACATACTGCCATTTTACTATGCTACATCAGTTTTCTCTCTCCTCATGGTTTTTAATAAAAACATTAAAATGCAATAACTTTAAATACAAATTGTGGATTCTAATAAAATTTATTATTTGAAAAATCTACTCAACAAAACCTATAAATCAACTCATTTTAGTTATAAGATATGTTATCGGCTTTTCCAAGTTTCACACAAGAGTTTACAAAACTATCATTGAAGCATACTTTTTTAGATTTCAAATTTGAAAATGGTATACAAAAAAGTAATTTCTTTTCCTAAATAAGTCAATACATTGTTGGAACTGCAACCTTTTTTTTTTTTTGATATAAGAACATCTCTAGTGAAATAATTAAAATTGAATAATTAAAATAACTTTTGATTATCTATTTAGGAAATTGTTTGAGTTAACAATATAAGTTTTCTCAATGGTTATTTTCTGCAAGTAACCAAATTTGTAGGGTCTATTATATTGATTTGCCACAAATTAATCTAAATTGAATTATACTTCCCTCATTTTGATTATTAAAGAAGGTTGTTAAGTATATATCATCAATGGCATAATTAAAATAACAAGATAATAATTTTAATAATATTGAGAAAAAAATGTACCAAATTATAATTAAATCTTAATGATCTGTTAGCCTATTTGTTGAATAATCACAACTAAAAACCTTTTTCAATAATCAAAATGAAAGGTTTCTGATTCTATTGGTCGAAAGAAAGGATAAAGATATTTATTTTTGAAATAAAAAAAAATAAAAATGTGTCCTCTCTATATTTAAGTAAATCTAAGCAAAAAAAAAATATATATAAGAATGATAATAATACACTTTGTAAATAGTTTCCTCCAATATATCATTTGTGTTCAATCTACGAGTAAATAGAAGCAAGTACGATATTACAATTTATAAAATAGAAAATAAATTTGGATATACACATTTATAGGAAATAAAATGCACAAAAGCAATGAGTAACCAAACCTTCTAAATACAACATCTAACATACACTTATTTGAATGAATTTTAAGCATCTAATACTCATGTTAAAGTAATGAAAAATTAATGAACTTAAAAAGGCAAATAAATAAGGGACAATTAAAAAAAAGGTCTTATTAGAAAAAGATTTTCACACTAAAGCCAAGGAATAATTTTTTCGTAAATAAAGGGCCTATTTTTTATTTTATTAATAATATGACATGTGTCTTTTTTTTTCATTGTAAAATGACATCCCAACCCTTAAAAATACCAATATGCATTAAAATATGGACTGCAATATGAAATTTGCAGTCTATATTTCACTGCAATATGAACTTTGCAGTCCATATTTTACTGCAATATAAACTTTGCAGTCCATATTTTACTGGTGCAAAGTTCATATTACAGTCCATATTTTACTGCAATGTGAACTTTGCAGTCCATATTTCACTGCAATATGAACTTTGCAGTTCATATTTTACTGCAATATAAACTTTGCAGTCCATATTTTTTGTGCAAATTTCATAAAGAGGGGTAATTTAGGTAATATATAACATGTTTTTATTAATTAAATAATATTTAAATTTATTTAAATACCTTCATTTAAAATATAAAACAAAATAGGCCTCTTACACTAATTACCAATTAAAAATAAGCCCTTCATTTAAAAAAATATTATTCATTGGATTTTTGGTAAAAATTAATGTGTAATAAGACATTCTACCTAATTTCTAGAATAAATAAATATATAAAAGTTTAGGGTCATTTGCCATATGGTACTCAAAGTTTGTCTTAATTATACATTTGGACATTGGTATACATTTCCCCTTTTTCATGCGGACTTTGGTACCCAATATTGACGGTACCATCAATCGACGGTTAAATAGATGAACAAAGTGATCTCTGATTCTTTCTCTTCTTTCTTATCCCACGTATATTCACATACACACGTACATATATATATATATATATATATATGCACACATTTATTTTTAGGCTGCGTTAAAATGACTGGCATTATAACATTATTAAATGAAAAAATATTTGTCTATGTAAAAAAGTATTTGCACTGGACATCCCTAAAAATATTAGGCAACCATCCCTACTTCAATTTCTAAAATTAAAATTTACGCATTGAGAAATATTTTTAGCAATCCATTTCAAAAACAGTTTTGGACTCATTCACATTTATTTATTGTTTAGGTAAACATTTGCAACATAAAAGAATAAACTATCATTGAAGCATACTTTTTTTAGATTTCAAATTTTTACTATTTGAAAATAGTATACAAAAAAATAATTCTTTTTCCAAAACAAGTCAATACATTGTTGGAACTGCAACTTATTTAATTATTTTTTTGATATAAGAACATCTCCAATGAAATAATTAAAATTGAATAATCAAAATGACTTTTGATTATCTATTTAGTAAATTGTTTTAGGGTTAATAATGTACGTTTTCTCAATGGTTATTTTCTGTAATATATTAATTTCTACAAATTAATTAATTTGAATTAAAAAAATAGGAGGAAAGATGGTCTAAATTTTAAAAGATTCTCTTTTAACTAATAGAATTATGGTTCCCTCATTTTGTTTATTGAAGAAGGTTGTATCTCCAATGGCATAATTAAAATAAAAAGATAACTAATTTTAATAATATTGCGTAATTTTTTTTACCTAAAATATAATTAAATCTTAATTATCTGTTAGCCAATTATTAAATTTGGCTGTTGAATAATCCAAAACTAAAAACCTTTTTCAATAATCAAAATTAAACGCTTTGATTCTATTGGTCGAAAGAAATGACAAAGACAAGTTATTTTTGAAATGAAAAAAAATAAAAATATATCCTCCCTATATTTAACTAAATCTAACCTAAAAAAAAATATGTTGGAAGAATTGCTATTGAGGATTTTATTATTTAAAAATTCGAAATAAATACTATTATTAATAGTACTAATACAAATAATAATTGATATATCATGGTACAAAAAAGAAGGATAACATTCTACTTTGTAAATAGTTTCCTCCAATATATCATTTGTGTTCAATCTACGAGTAAATAGGAGCAAGCACCACATAACAATTTATAAAATAGAAAATAAATTTGGATATACACATTTATAGGAAATAAAATGCACAAAAGCAATGAGTAACCCAACCTCTAAATACAACATATAACATAAACATGTACTTATTTGAATGAATTTTAAGCATTTAATGCTCATGTTAAAGTAATGAAAAATTAATGAACTTAAAAAGGCAAATAAATAAATATATAAAAGTTTAGGGTCATTTGCCATATGGTACTCAAAGTTTGTCTTAATTATACATTGGGACTTTGGTATAGATTCCCCTTTTTCATGTGGACTGTGGTACCCAATATTGACAGTACAGTACCGTCAATACACACGTACATATATATACACACATTTATTTTTATACCACGTTAAAATAACTGGCGTTATAACATTATTAAATGAAAAAATATTTGTCTATGTGAAAAAGTATTTGCACTGGACATCCCTAACAATATTAGGCGACCATCCCTACATCAATTTCTAAAATTAAATTTTATGCATCGAGAAATATTTTTAGCAATCCATTCCACTACACCTCGACTAATCGTGGCTGCCGCTGGCCAAGCATTATTTTGACAATTTTATCGACCCAAGATTGTCCCGCAGATAACTGGGCCAAGAGGCTTGGTTTTAGCAATCCAGTTCAAAAACAATTTTGGACTCATTCACATTTATTTATTGTTTAGGTAAACATTTGCAACATAAAAGAAAGTTGTCTATGCGAATTAAACCACTATTATTTTACACATCCTTTCTATATGCGATGGATTTCAAAATAATCTGAGCCTTATGAATCATTTTTTATTATTTTACGCGAACTTTCTCAAACGTATAAAAAAAGGGGATGGTGAAAAAAAAAATCTAAAAAAAATATTAATTTAGAAAAATCAATACACCTTAACGAAATTTGAGAGGATAAATTTAAATATTGCTGCTAGATATATAGTGGCTTTATCCACGACAAAATCATACACATAGCATCTTTGATCATATCTTGTTTGGATTAAACTCTCAAGCCAAAATTAAATGGATTCTCTAGATATATATATATATATATATATATAACATCTATTAGAATAGCAAATGTTCCTGAGTAGGAAATTATTTACCACTTAATCTATAAGCCAAATTCGTAGAAAATAATATACTGTAAGACATAACCTTCATTAGTTATAAGAAATTTGAGGAACATGAAATAAAGTATATATAAGATCGAGTGCATTACATGGAGTTGTGCATCAACCTATTGTCACAATAATTTCAAATAATAGGGGCTACAATAGTTCTCCATAATTACAAAATATAATTGGTCAAAAAGCAATAGCATGCGCACGCTCAAAATTATCACTGTACATTTTTTTCACATTGGTGTGCCGAGCAGGATTCGAACCTTGCAAGAGATAGCTAATTAATAAATCTTTTAGGAGATGGTGAAATGAATACTTTTAAATCTTTGTGGAAGAGTTATAAAAAAATGGACTTTTTTTTTTCAAAACAAATTTAATAACATAACATAAATAGACAAATGTTATTCCTAAGGCAAATATGTATAAACTAAAAGAATATTTATTTGCATACAAATACATCCAAAGATAGAATAGTTATCGCACAAAAATACACCAAAAGAAAGAACAGGAAGGGAAAGTAAAGATGATGAATGAATTACCCAAATTCATAAAACGTTATTCCAACTATTTTAATTATATTTTTAACAACTATTCTCTAGGGTCTCTTTTTGACCTATATATATGATGAATTTCAATGTATACTTTTCAAATTTTATGGAACGAAATTGATCGATAATTATAAAAAAAAAATTGCTGTATTATTATGTACACAAGGAAATGCTTTGTTTCAATTTGTTTTGTGTGATATATAAAAGCATCACTAACATTATTATATATTTTCATTATGTTTGAAATTTACACAATTTGTATAAATTTTAATCTAAAAAGATGGTGTATAATACACTCTCATTTTATAATGTCACATTAGTTTTCTCTCTCCTCGAGTTTTTTAATAAAACATTAAAATGCAATAACTTTAAATACAAATTATATATTCTAATAAAATTTACATATTTGAAATCTACTCATCATGTCAAGATCTATAAATCAAGATCCATATTATAATATATATTATATATTGAAAATTCAGGAAAAAAAATTGCATAAAAATGACATCTGATATCTTATTGGCTTTTCCAAATTTTACATAAGAGTTTACAAAACATGGATCATTTTTATTTTTTTAAATTTCAAGTTTTGTATAAAATTTAGTTGACAAATAGGATTTACGCTTCAACTTTAACACAACCATTGGAGATGCTCTAACAAGTCTATTCTCAATAGTTTTGTATGATAAGTAAATGGGAGTCAAATTTTTACTATTTGAAAATCGTATAAAAAAAAGTAAGTTTTTTATTAAAAAAAAAGTCAATACATTGTTGGAACTTCAACTTACTTATTCAATTATTTTGTTGATATAAGAGCATCTCCAATGTAATATTTAAAATGACTTTTGATTATCAATTTTGTAATTTGTTAAAGTTAACCATGTAGGCTTCCTTAGTGATAATTTGTTTTAAATAAACAAATTTGTAGGATCGATTACATTAATTGTCACATATTATTTGAATTTATCTTTTTAAAACGATAGGAGGGAAAGATTCTCTTTTAACTTAGTAGGTCCCTAATTTTTATTATTGAAAAATGTTGTTAACTTTAATTATAATAGTATATATCAGTATATGTCTCCAATGGAATAATTAAAATAACAAGATAACCGATTTTAACAATATTGCTTAAAAAAATATACCCAATTACCATGTGTTAGTTGATCAATAATCAAATCTGACTCCTGAATTATCAAAACTAAAAACCTTTTTCAATAATCAAAATGCAAGGCCACTTATTCTGTTGGTAAAAAAGGATAAACATAGTTATTTTATATTTTATATTTAGATAATTTTTCAATTTCAATTTTTATTTTTATTTAAAATTTAAATCTAATTAAGTCATAACTAATCAAAATAATGGGTCCACAATTTAAGTTATTAAAAAAAATATTATGGAGTATATCATTACTAATACTAATAACATGTTAAATGAATAATCAAATACTCATTTGACTACTAATTTTGAGTATTTTATTAGAGATAGCTCCAATGGCCGAGTGAATTTGGTTATTGACCCGGAGTGAATTTTGTTATTGGTTAAAGGGTTAGGGTGGCTAAAATTTGATTATATTATTGGGATAATGTTTTTAGCCTATTGATATATACTTTATGGTCCTTTCTCTTACACATAAAATTGAAAAATTACCGTGGAATTACAGTTTGAAGTTGATAAGAAATTAATTTCATCTAAAAGAGTTGGGCTAAAAAATAATTCTCATGGTAATCCTTTTTCTTTTACACAAAAAATTGAAAGACACTATTGAAACACAAATCGGTTTTTTTTTTTCAATATAATCTTAAGTAAAATTAATTCAATTTATCTTATGTAAAAAAAAATTAAAGTATGATATTGGACCATTGAAATCTAGTTCAAATAGGGCTGTAATATATTTATTATTAAACAAGCAAACCAAATTTAAACATTTTTTAGATAGTTTTTCAGGCCTCCCTTTTACTTGAAGTCAGTTCAGTTAAAATATCATATCTCGGATCAATAAGACAAAATTGAACAAATTTATAAAAATTCAACTTATTTTATGAACCAAACTTGAACAACCCATTATAATTAAGGTGTACTCGACTCATTTACAAAATAAAACAATTAAAATATGTGAAATTTGAGGAAATTTATCAAATTACTTAACTGTATTAATTATTTTGATAATTACAAATAATATAATAATTATTCTTAGAAAAACATGTATTTATCTCTAAAGAAAAAATTAACCTCTATTTTCTCTATATCTTGTTCAAATTTAATATCTGTATTCAAAAACAACTCTGACATCTCTTTATCTCTCTGTCTCTCTAACCAGTTATGGAGAAACGAGAAGAACAAGTATCGTTTGAAGATTCTGAAAAAGTATCCGTCGTCGTTAGTAACACAAATAGTGGTGGTAGTGGTGATAATAAGAAGAAAATGAAAGAAAAAGGAGGGATTAATAAGGTGAATGAGTTCCCAGTAGGATACAGATTCTGCCCTCATGATCATGAGTTGCTTATATACTATTTGAAGAATAGAGTCTTCAACCTTTCCCTTCCTCACAATAAAATCAAAGATGTAAATCTTTATCGTCATAACCCTAAAGAACTCGCGGGTATGTAGTTTATTAGAATGGGTTTTACTTTTTAAGTTTGATTAATTGCTACAACTTTTACTTCTTCTTCTTGTAACTTATTTTATTTTTCTAGGGTTTTGAGTTTAATTCATTGTTTCTACTATTTTTTCTATACTTAATTTTTAAAGGAAAAATAAAATTTAAGGTTGAGTTATTTTTAGCTTGTTAAGTAAATTCCAAGTTTCTGATCGTTGGGATTGTTTGAATTGTATATATATATATATTTTGGTATTCTTCAGTTTCGATTTCTGAAACTTGGAAATAAAATTAATGAAACACTTTTCTATTTATATTGTTGTTTCCCAAGTTTTAATCTAAATTAATTAACTATAAAAACTTACTTTTGCAATTGTTTTTGGGTTATCAATGCCTTTTTATGTCATAAAATATATGTATGCATGTATATATATTCGTGATGTTATAAATTTCTAGGGTTTTGTTGATAAATCCGCTTTGAAAAATGAGTCCTTCTCTTCTTTATATACCATACCTTTTTCTCGAATTATTTGAGCATGCCTTCAGTTCAAGAGCAAGAGGCCGGTTTCATAATTGCAAAAATCAAAATAAATAAGTATGATGAGAAAAACAATATAAAGAGCTGTAATTATTGGTATATAATTGAAGGGTTTTCTAATCCTAATATTTTGTTGTGTGCAGTTTCTTTAATTCTATTGATTTCTCTTTAAAGAGAAAAGATATATAGTTGTACTTCTTATAGTCCCTTTCTTCAGTTCCTTAAATTTACAACTATGTGTTACTTTGATTAAAAATTCATGAAATGATAATATAATTTTTTAATATACATTTTATTTTATTGACAGAAAAGTACGACGTTTTGGGTGAAAAAGAATGGTTCTTTTTCACACCAAGGGATCGAAAGTATAAAAATGGAACTCGACCAAACCGAGCAGCTGGCAATGGTTACTGGAAGGCCACGGGTGCAGACAAGACCATCAGATATAATGGCAATGTTGTTGGGCACAAAAGGTCTTTGGTTTTCTACGAAGGAAAACCGCCCAAGGGCGACAAGACTAATTGGATCATGCACGAATATAGGATTAGTGACCCTCCGGTTCACACCAGAAGGAACGCAAATGACATGAGGGTAAACAAAAAAAAATTCTATTCATTACTTCAATTTTATTATTACATCTTTTATGCATGCTTCTTTGATAATCCACAATATATATGTTGATTTTTTATTATTTTATTTTGTCCTCTATGTTAATTCATTCATATATAATACATGTTTGATATCGGGTATGTACTCGATCAATAGTGAAGCTTCATGCACGTACCACATTATCTTTTTATATCTAATCTATCTTTCTTCTTTTTTTCTATTCTTGCAGTTAGATGATTGGGTTTTGTGTAGGATGTATAAGAAAAATGGCAAGGGCAAATCCAAGAAAGAAGGTGATGACAGAGAAAAAACCGAGCTGGTCGGATTATCAGTTGAAGTAGTAGAGCCAATAGCAATGATGCACAATCACGATCACCTAGAAATGAGTGGTGGGGATTCATCTCGAACTACAGGAGAATCAAAATTTGGACTAGTTTCCAATCCTTATGACTACAACAATTATGTCCATTCTTTAGAACAGACACTATCTCAAATTCCCAAACTCGACAATTATCCACACTACCACCCCCAAAATATTGCTAATCCTCTCTATCCTCTTCCACCAATTGTATGTCAAGAGGTTCGGCCTATGTCGTACGGTATAACTGATGAAAGCAGCATTTGGAGTTCCAAATATCTTGTAAGAGGAGCAGGAGGAGGAGTTACTTCTCCTCAAGACGATCATTTTCTGTTCCCAGAACAACTGGACCATATTCATTCCCAATTCGGCAAACCGGCCCTGCGCGATTTATGATATGGCCATGGATAGCATTTTCCAAACAAATGGCCCTGATGTCCAACAAAATAAAAAAGGAGGATCTTTTGGTTATATTTAGTAGGGTTTTAGTCGAAGAAAAATTTCTATAGGATTCTAGTGATCGCATTTAGGAATTTATGTTACCAAATAGCTTTGAATCATGCATGTTTATGCGTTTGCTTTCGTAGATAAATGTACTCGACCAGACATTTTTATTAGCTTTTCAGTACTTAGTAAATGTGTTTTTCTGCGCCAATTATTTAATTCTTCTTATTGTTATATTATACTATTATTTACTTTGTTGATATATGTATATATATTACTGTAATTGTATTGAGTAATGCTCGTAAAAGAATATATGTGGCGAAACAAATATTTTATGTCCATGGTTGAGTACGTTTTCAAAGAAAATATCTATAATTTCAATTTATCGGGATATGTGAAAATGGAGCCTTTTTAAGAAAGTTTTATATAAAAGAACACGAGAATAATAATTTTGTAAATTAAAGTTACATTTTTGACCAAACTTTAAAAAGAGTGTAAAATTTTCAAAATGTAATATTTTATGGTATTGTGCAGAATTTATTTTGCATTGAATGTTTTTTAGTTGTATGTTATGTCTAAATAGTATGTCTATGTGTTTAATTGATTTAGTTTTAGAGTTATTTTAATAAATTACAAATTTAAACCTCTTTATTATAAAACAAACATGATAATTTTTTGGGGTTATGTAAAGTTTGCACTCCTGCTTTTCTAATACATTACTATGTACGTAGTGGGGTTTATTTGACATTACTTTAGAGTTACTTGAGTGACACATGCAAAAAATAAATAAATTATTTCCTAAATATTTTACGAAAAACATTGTCACACAAGACTTTTGCCCCATTTTCAATTTTTTTTATCTTGTTATTTTGGCAAACATGATCATATTTTTTATTTGAGGAGTATATAGCATTAGATGTGTTATTAGTATTCTCATGTTTTGAGTATGTTTTTAAATAGAATATCTATAAATTCGATTTATTGATTTGTTTCAGTCTGTTATTATTTATTTCTACTTTTTGAAGATCATGTTATTTTTGCAAACGTGATATATATATTTTTTATTTAAGGAGTATCATATTTTAAATGCATTAGATGATGTCCTATCACGAGCTAGTATTAATTGTATGTGTTATTAGTATTCTCAATTTGACTTTAAAAAACATTAAAAATACTAATTTCAATTTGATTAGTATTCGCAATTTTCTTTCCAATCGAATTCTTTTTGTCATTTTGGCTGTGCCTAGCTATGGAGACATAGAGATCAAAGGGTTTGAACTTTTAAGGTTGATACTAACAACATAATTTTCATGAAAATATATATATATATTTTTGTGTTTTCAATTTTTGTTATATATTAAAAGCATGAGAAAAAAAATTCGTTAGCGAAGCACAACTTATAAATATGGACACATAGCATGGGTAAGGTCATATGAGCTGGATTCAAAAAATAACGACCAATTTTTTTTCAAAAAAAAAACTATTAATTAACATACAATTAACCAAAATTAATATATACAACCAGATAAAATAATCATAAAACCTCTAACCAATTAACCAAAATCAAATACAATCATTGATATCAATAACTATTATTCAAAAAATTAGTATTTATATTTTACTATTCAAAAAATGTTTAACTCTCGCACATCATGAGAAAACTGCTAAGATAACCTTGTCCAACTTAAAGAATATAGACGGTGCACAGAGTGTAAATATAAATTGTATATTTGTTACACAAGTTTTGAGAAAGAAATAATCTGATACTAAACTTACAATCTACAAATTAAATGCAAGTAAATTGCAGGTATCGTCTTCCAAATGCAAACCCTCCTTTAGCAATGGTAAGAAATAATGCGATACTAAACTTACAATCTACAAATAAAATGCTTATAAGTTGTAGCTATCGTCTTCCAAATGCAAACCCTCTTTTAGCAATGAGAGATACATTATAATTTATAAATAATTTCCTCCAATATATCATTCCCGTTAAATCTATGAGTAAATGTAAAGAAGAACAACATTGCATTTAGTTTTAAATTAAAAAATAAATTGGGCTATATAGATTTATAGGTAATGAAATGCACGAAAGCAATGACCAAGCAATCCTTCTCAACGCAACATCACTCGTTGGGAATGAATTTTAATTATCCAATACTCATGTTAAAGTAATGAAAAATTAACGAGCTTAATTAAAAATGCAAATGAACAAATATATTATAAAAGTTTAAGGTCATTTGTCATACGGTAATCAAAGTTTATCTTAATTGGACTTCAGGTCCTAGAGTTTTATGTATTTGCACTTTAGTTTCCATTCCCCTTTTTCATATGAACTTTGGTATCCACTATTGACGGTTCCATCAATCAACCGTTAAATACTCACATTCACACATATAGGGAGCCGTTCACTTACGAACCGGCCAAAATGAATTCGCACGAATTCATGATTTTTCCGCGTGGGACCCACCATTAATTCTAGCATCTCTTACAACAAAACTATTTCTTTCTCCATCCGCGGGACCCACCTAAAGCAAACTTTCCGAAAAAAACTAACAAAAGGCTTGAATTAAAAATAAGTAAATTTACTTTCTCTCCAAGGGTCCCACCATTAATTAAACAAAACTCTTACATTAAAAGCAATAAAAGACTCTCAAATACTCTCTCAGCCAGCAAAACACACAATGAGCAACTCTCAGCACATGGGTGCGGTAAAGTGGGCCAAGCACATGATAAAAGAAATTGCCCGGCACTTACGAATCTGTAAGTAATGATTAATTTATTATTTTTATATATGTATATAATTTATTTATTTTTTTCATTCTAAGATGAGTCTTGATTTTTATTTTTTATTTTCTATATAGGTGTTCTCCATTAGAGGAAAATGCAAATTTGGAAAAAAGGAACGAGTCGTCAACGGAAGATGATGATGATGATGATATAAGTCTAGCTTGAAAACAAGTTGCGTTTGTTATTTTTGAGTATTTGAATGAAGGAGCTTGTGTTTGCTCTATTTTAATTGACTATTTGAATTAATTGACTTGTTCTTTTAATTGAAAAAGATTCTATATTTTTTTGTTTATGATTGACTGTGTGATTGGTGCCAAATTTTTTAATTCCATTATAAAAATGCATTCTTGTAATATGGAGAGAATACTGAGAAGAAAATTATTGAGAGAAGAATGAGGAAGGGAAATTGGATTTTTTGGCTGAGAGTGTTTTTGGCTGAGAGTTGCTTAGAGTTGTTTTTGGCTGAGAGTTGCTCACTGTGTGTTTTGCTGGCTGAGAGAGTATTTGAGAGTCTTTTATTGCTTTTAATGTAAGAGTTTTGTTTAATTAATGGTGGGACCCTTGGAGAGAAAGTAAATTTACTTATTTTTAATTCAAGCCTTTTGTTAGTTTTTTTCGGAAAGTTTGCTTTAGGTGGGTCCCGCGGATGGAGAAAGAAATAGTTTTGTTGTAAGAGATGCTAGAATTAATGGCGGGTCCCACGCGGAAAAATCATGAATTCGTGCGAATTCATTTTGGCCAGTTCGTAAGTGAACGGCTCCCCACACATATATATTTATGTATACATTTATTTTTGGGCCACGTTAAAAATGACTAGCACTATAACATTATTAATTAAAAAAAAATAATTTAAAATCGATTGCACAAAATCAATTTTGTCTGCATGAAGAAATATTTGGAATTGGACATCCTACAAATATTAGGCACCCCATTCCAACATCAATTTGTAAAATTTAATTTTTACATTAATTGAGGAATATTTTTAGCAATCCATTTTAAAACAATTTTGGGCTCATTGCACATTCCTTTACTTTTTTCATTAACATTTTAAACATAAGAAAAATATTGTCTTCGCGAATGAATTTAAAACATATCGCGTAAATAAGAGTTTTCGACACTTTAGTCCCTTGAAGTTTGACCCGATTGTCACTTTAGTCCCTAAACTTCATTTTTCGATTTTTCGCACCCCAATGTTTTCACATCCCGTCAATATAGTCCTTCGCTCCACTTTCCGTCCATCAAGTGGACGGAGCACGTTATGTTAGAAGGGTATTTTAGTCAATCAAATATACTTTTTCCCTCCAAAATTAATGTCTGCTCTGTATATTCCCTCCAAACATTTCTTTCTACAAAAAAACAAAGCAAGAGAGAGAGAGACTATTTACAAAAACAGAGCAAGAGAGAGAAAGACTATTTACAAAAACAGAGCAAGAGAGAGAGAGCAAGAGATCAACAAGAGAGAGACGGATCAACAAGAGAGACATAAATGTATTGCTATTGCCCTATACCAACTATTGTGAGGACATCATGGACAGACAACAACCCAGGAAGGAGATTTCGAGCTTGTGAGGTAAATTAGTTTCATGTACATTAGTTTTATAAATTTCTTATTTTTATTCGTTTGTTTTGGGTTTGAACCTCATTATTTTAATTAATTACAGCAAGGAGTTTGTGGATACTTTAGTTGGGTTGATCCACCAATGTGTAAGAGATCAAAAGAAATCATACCTGGATTGTTGAGGAAGAAAAACCAGCTCGAAGATGAAGTGATGAAGTACAAAGCAAGGGATAGATTCTTGATTGTTTTACTATTAATCTCATGGTTTTGTATAGCACTGTTGTTCATTTCTTACCCCGAAAATGTTTGAATCAAATGTAATGAACAATTTCACTTTAGTAATGAAAGTTGTTGGCTTTGGTTATATTATTTCTCAGTTCTTTACTACCAATTTGTCTCATATGTAGTACAATATTACAAGACTCTAAAAACAGAGAAAACAAAAGCTTAAAATTGACCAAATCATTGACATTTTTCATTAATAATTTAGCAAAAAGGATCATAATTGACCATAAAGTTTCAAAAGTGATTAAATCACAACAAAAAAAAGGTCTATCCTTTAAAAGTGATGAAATCACAATAAAAAAGAAAACAAAGACATCATTCACAAGTGATCGAATCACACCAACAAAAAGGTTTAGAGAAAATAAAGTTCTTTATGTCTTCTTTTGCTTAGTTAAAGTTGCAAGTGAAACAAACTTTTTGCTTCCATGTAGTATTGGTGGTGCCTCCCTTGTGCTTTTGGTCATAGCAGATGGACCAGACATGAATAATGCTGGTTTGATGATATTTACTCCTTGTTGACTCATGAACTGAGGTTATGTCCTCGTAGCACTGTCACATTGACTGACTTTTCTTTTACCCTACAAGTAAATAAAACACATGAAGTAAATGCACTTACAACTACTTATTCTATTTGAAGTAGATTTGAGTAATTAACATGAAAGCACTTACAGATGCGTTTTTGTTTAACTGTTGTGGTGGTTGACTAGTTGATCCACTAGCTCCAGTCATTTCTCTATCATTTACTGCACTTGGTTCACCATTCTTCTTACATTTCCTTTTATTATGGCCTACATTTCCACACTTGATGCACCTTAAACTGCCCTGATTCCTCTTGCCCAGCTTCTGAACATTGCCTTCATTTGGTGCCTTTTTCTCATGTGCCCCCTGCTTCCTTTTAGTTTTTTTCCGCCCAGGCAGTTCATGGATAATGGGAGGTAAGACTGGAGTGCACGCACTTTTAGGCCACATACTGCATCCATTCATTGGATGTATAATTGGACTATAGATTTTTTTGTATGTCTCCACCTTATAGCAATCATGTACATAGTCCTCCGGCTCCTCATTTCTGAAGTACATAGCAGAGATCGCATGTGGACAAGGTATTCCACTCAAGTCCCATTTCCCACAACTGCAAGTTTGGTTATGAAGGTCCATGCTATACTGCTCTCCTTGCATACATTTCACTTCAAACTTCTTCTCACCTGCAAAAGTTGCTATACAATTTCCAGCCTCAACCTTGTACTTCTCAATTACTTTCTGAATTTTTGGGCAAATAGGTCCAATCCAATGACTTGATTTCTCTCTGCATTGTTGCATCCTCAACATCATATATACCCTGACACTCTCTAGCAAACCCAAGATTGGTTTTTCCCTTGCATCAAGTATGCATTTATTAAAATTTTCACAAATATTATTTAGTAGCATATCACATTTAGGAAATGAACTAAAATATGACCTTGACCAGTGTTGTGGAGGCTTATCCTTGAACCAATCAAATGCTTCTCTGCTAGTGTCATTCATCTTCTTCATTGCAGCCTCGAATTGGGGTTTATTTGATGCACATGCTGCATTCCACAACAGCTCCTTATAGGTTTTAGTCCTATAGCCAGCAGTTTTAAAATTGGCATGCAAGTGCATTACACAAAACTGAAATGAGGAACCACAGTGGTAAATATACATGAAATGAGGAACCACAGTGGTAAATATACATGAAATGAGGAACCAGTTTTAAAATTAGAGATCTACCTGTGATGAACCAAAGGCATGACTTCTTCAAATGCATGAATTAAGCCTTTCTGCTTATCAGACATGAATGTCCAACCATGTTGATTAATAACACCCACATCTTCTTTCAATAACTCCAAAAACCATGACCAAGAAAACTTTGTTTCCCTACAAAAAGAAGCCATGGACAACCATCCCTACAAACTGCTCTAATCCTACTAGACTCATTCTTCTTGAACTTAATTTCCTTACCATGTTTAATAGAATATACCTTTATAGCCTCCTTCACCTCCTTGTGATCTTTAAAAATCATCCCCAATTTAAAAACTGGATCAGACATATCATTTTTGGTATTAAAAACAGGGTAAGTTGGGTTCTCACCACCTTCATCATCTGAATCACACAAACTTCTTAATTCATCACTATTATTCTCACTATTTTCTTCTCTACCCCCCCCCCCCCAACAGTAGTATCAATTCCCTCATCATTTTTTCCCTCCTAATAACATCATCAACACTCTCATCATTTTCTTCCCTCCTAATAGCATCATCAACACCCTCATCATTTTCTTCCCTCCTAACAGCATCATCAACACCCTCATCATTTTCTTCCCTCCTAACAGCATCATCAACACCCTCATCATTTTCTTAATTTCTCTACATCATGATCAACATTGGCATCAAACAACAAATCACCAATGTCATGATCACTATCAAACTCACTATCGTACATGCTTTCATAACCAGAGGATGATCCACTATCAGTTTCAATTTCGAACCCCCTATTTTCATTTCCAGTATCAAACCCCCTATTTTCATTTCCAGTTTCACACCCCTTATTTTCATTTCCAGATTTAATAAGCAAATGTGAAGTAGATTCCTCTAGGCTACTGCAGATATGCTGTATACATTCCAAGTAGAGGTCTACTTCTTTTTCTTCATTTAAAAGGTGTTTAAGTAAAAGCACCGACTCATCATTCTCAATCAAGACAAACCTCCCAATATCAGTACTAAAATAGTGATTCAAGGCCCCACAATACCCTAATTCTCCAGCCACACTATTTAACTCTAACAGAGAAATCTTATCAAAGTCACAATAATCAAAAAATGCTACTTTCTCCGAGGTGTATTTTGCAAAAAGAAACCTTTTCATAAACTCACCACCATGGTGCATTTTTATCGTAAAGAAATCTGAGTTTGGACCTATATATATGCAAATAAACATTATATTAGTATGGGACCACACAATACACATGCATTCAAACACAAGAATCCAAAGAAAAAGTCATTCATCTTATAATATATATATATATATATATAATTCTTATCCCAAACCCCATAAAGGTAAAGAAAACATCAATGCACGCAAGAATCCAAAGAAAAAGCATTAATCTTATAATATATAATATATAATATATAATATTATTATCCCAAACCCTATAAAGAAGAAAACATCAATACACAACAATTTAAAAAGAAAAATAGTTAACTTATTACCATAAAGTGGAGTTCCATAATCTTCTGCTCCTTCACCCCTCAAAACCCAACTCATTGTCTCAATCAAATGTAGAATCCCACTTTAAATTCTTCAAAAGCTCGAATCTCACTATAGAATCTCGTGCATTTTTTTGCTTTTTGATCGTTGCACTAATTTGGGGATTATTTAGTTCTTTGCAAACATATCCCTAAATTCATTTGATTGACTAAAATACCCTTCTAACATAACGTGCTCCGTCCACTTGATGGACGGAAAGTGGAGCGAAGGACTATATTGACGAGATGTGAAAACATTGGGGTGCGAAAAATCGAAAAATGAAGTTTAGGGACTAAAGTGACAATCAGGTCAAACTTCAAGGGACTAAAGTGTCGAAAACTCCGTAAATAATTTACAAGTGACCGGCCCGTGAAGCCACGATTATTTTACACGTCCTTATATACAGGGCCAATTTCAAAATAAGTTGACCCTATATCAACCATTTATTATTGTTTTATGCAAACTAAATTAAATGTAAAAAAGGGACAGTAAAAAAAATATTTATCTACAAAAAGTAATAATTTAGAAAATCAATTGAAGATGCTAAACGAAAAAGGAGATATTTAAATAGTGGCATTGTCCACGACAAAATCATACAGCTCTATGATCATATTAAAGAATTGGACAATATACATAATTGTCCGGTCGGTCCTACGCTTGTCCTAAGGCTTGTTCTAGCAGTATCTTAGCACAACATATATATGTTGGTTAGATAAACCTCAAACCAAAAAAAAATTAAAAAAAAAAAAGTGGATTTTTTGGATATCTAACATCTATTAAAATCGTAAATATTATAAGAGAACTTTTACCATTTGATCTATAATCCAAGTTTTTCATAGAAATTAGTATATTATAAGACATAACATTGATTATAATATTTTTTGTTGTAGTCATACTAATTACAGCCAATGGCTATTCAAGAGTACCGTTGGGTCAAACGAGGTTCCAAATACATTGCCGAATTGCTAGTCCAGTGGAAATGACATGAGGTTCCAAGTGTAATTGTATTGAGTAATGCTTGTAATTAGAATATATTTGGTGAACGAAATATTTGATGGCCATGTTTGAGTATGTTTTCAAATAAAATATCTATAAATTCAATTTATCAGGATATTTGAAAATGGGGCATCGTTAAGAAAGTTTTCTATAAAAGAACCGGTAAATAATATAGGGAGTCCAATATTAATGTTGCAGGAGATTTTCGAATTGTAATATTTTATGGTATCGTGCATAATTAGGTTTGCCCTGCATGTTTTTTAGTCGAATACTATGTCTAAGTGTTTAATTGATTTAGTTTTAGAGTTATTTTAACAACTTACAAATTTAAACCCCTTTATTAATAAAACCCACATGATAATTTTTTTGGGTTATGCAAAGTTAAATTTGCATTCCTAGTTTTATAATATATTACTATATATTGGGGTTTATTTGACATTACTTTAGAGTTACCTGAGTGACACATGAAATTAAATATACTAGATAAAAAACATAAACACGTCATGCAAAGCAAATTTGAATTAAATTTTTTGAATTGCAAAGTTAAGTTTGCACAAAACACAATTTTGTGCAAAGATAGGTTTGCACAAAATACAATTTTGATCAAAACCCTTATTTTAAAACACAATTAATAAATAAGTCATTATTTTAAAAAAAATTAAAAAGCATGCCCTTATTTCAAAAAAATATTATTCCCTAAATTGTTTGCCCCATTTTCAATTTATTTATTTGTTTCAGTCAGTTGTTTATTTCTGCTTTTTGATGATCTTGTTATTTTGGCAAACATTATCATTTTTTTTATTTGAGTAGTATCATAGTTTTACTGTATTAGATGATGTCCTATCACGAGGTAGTATATATTAATTGTATGTGTTATTAATATTCTCATTTTTAATTTTTTAAGAAAATAAAATACTAATTTTAATATAATCAATTGTTAATGAAATAATTTTCTTTCCAGTGATAAATGTTGTACATGCATTCGTTAGTATACTTTTTTTTGTGTAAAGTCTACTTACGGACGGTAATATTTGATACGACTTGTAACAATTCGACGAAATTAGCTGATTTGAATCAAGTATAAACAATAAGTTTAGGTCAAGTTCGAGTCATATACGTTTAATTTGCAAATTAAAGATATCATATTTTGGGTTAACTCGCTAACTTGAAATTGACCAGCAATTGAAACAATTTCTGGTCAATTTCAGGATAAGAATTATTATTTTTTAATTGGGTCGTGTTTCCACATAAGATTTATTATTATTATTATTATTATTATTATTATTATTATTATTATTATTATTATTA
Organism: Lonicera japonica; assembly: GCA_021464415.1. Classification (NCBI taxonomy): domain Eukaryota; kingdom Viridiplantae; phylum Streptophyta; class Magnoliopsida; order Dipsacales; family Caprifoliaceae; genus Lonicera; species Lonicera japonica. The sequence continues at coordinate 62,820,170 of CM038464.1, forward strand.
TTATTATTATATATAGGATAATCGTGTCGTGTAGTGATACTTATTTAATTAACATGACCCATTTATTTAATAGGTTAGGCAAGTGTCATATCGTGTAACCTGTTACGAAGAGGTCGTGTTCGAGTTAAAAGAAATAATACAACTAATTAATCGAGTCGTATTTCGAGTTGACACTATTAGTTTAGTATGATATATGTCTCGACGCCACCCACAGACATAGTTATAATTTGATTCGACCAGTCTGGTATTTATTTCTACTTTTTGAAGATCATGGCCAATCAAAATTTGATTATACTATTAGCGAAGTATTTTTAGTCAACATTGTTAAAATTAATTATAATTGTTATTTTGGTTATACCATTGGAGATACTAGATGATGTCCTATCACGAGCTAGTATTTTATTTTATTTTTTGGATCTAGCCATGGCGTGTTTGGACCGGTTTACGTGTATCTCGACTAATTTCCACTTGTGGATCTAAGCCTGCTGCTAGCCACAATTGTTTTGAATGCTGTCGAGAATTGATTTGGCGAGCTCCGAGTCACCCTAACCACTGGGCCACAACTTGTAGTTACGAGTTTGTATTAATTGTATGTATTACTAGTAGTCTCATTTTGACTTTTTTAAGAAAATAAAATTCTAGTTTCAATTTGAGGTCAATGATGCAATTTTCTTTCCAATGGTAAATGTTATACATGCATTTTTTTAATTTTTTTCTGTGTAAAGTCTACTCTATTGTGATGGACGACTATGTTAATTATTGATCAATATAACTATATATGATGCATCACTATTTCTTTGGTATATGTTAATTATTGATCAATATAACTATGATGCATCACTGTGTTAATTATTGTAAAGTCTACTCTATAGTTATATTGATCAATATAATTATTGATCAATATAACTATGATGCATCCCATTTATGTATTACTAACGTCTGTTTCCATATACGGAAGTAGTGATTACACATAGAGAATGGGCTACATTCTATTAAGAAAAAACAAAAAAAAAATTGATAGAAAATTGAAAAGTAATTCGATGCTAAACAATTATAATAGATAGGGCTCAAGTCTCCTTACTTAATAGATTTTTCGCCAAAAACACAAGATTAATTATATAAAGGTCAATTTTTTCACAATTACGATGGTTTAGCTATACTTAATTCTTTTATCTTTTTAACATTATTTAATTTCCCGACTGATTGAACCCTTCTTATCATTTTAGTTGTGCCTATGGAGACATAGAGATCAAGGGTTTCAAGGTTGGTACTAACAACAAAATTTTCATGCAAAGAAATTAAATATTTGTATTCTTCAATTTTTGTTACAAATTAAAAGTAAGAGGGACAGAAAAAAACCAACATTCCAGCAGAACTCAAGTTATAAATATGGATGTATAGCATGCATAAGGTCAAATGAACAACCTACTCCTTTATAGAGAGCAGATCCTATACGCACCAGTGCGTACGCACTGGGCGATTTCTGCGAGTGGGAGTCAAAAAAGTTTTTTTTTTTTTTTCTTTTCACCTTAATACACACTCTCTCTCTCTCTCAAAGCCACACCATACCCCACCTACCACCTGCTCCGTCTCTCTCTCTCTCTCTAAAAGCCACACCACACCTGCGACCACAAACTCTCCTCTCCAAACCCACCTCCGAATCATAGCTCTTCGACCAAACCAACAAAGCCACACCACCTGTTGTCTATCTCTCTCTCAAAGCCACACCTGCGACGAGCTTATCCACTTGCTCTGTCTCGCTCGCTCTCTTTCAAAAAACCCTCAAACTCTCACCGCGCGAGCTCTTCGGCTGATAAGTGTACGACCCATTTCACTCTTCTTCTATTGCAATTTCGAAAATTTGGAGAGTATCTCTCAATCGATTGATGATAGACTGGTTTGCCGAAATGATGTTAGTATATTTCAGTCTTCTTCTATTGCAATTTCGAAATTTCGATTCTGAGTTGGTTTGAGTGCGCGAAATATAGTTAGTATATTTCACGGGAATTTTTTTGTCTGCTGGTTTAGTGTTGTTTGGTCGAAGAGCAATTTCGGAGGTGGGTTTGGAGAGGGGGGTTTTTGGTCGCAGAGTGTGGTGTGGCTTTGAGAGAGAGAGACGGAGAGAGAGAGATGGAGGTGCAGGTGAGTGGAATTTTTTTCCCCATCGAGGTGTGGCTTTGAGAGAGTGAGAGTGAGAGAGTATTAAGAGTGAAAAGAAAAAAAAAAAACCCTTTCCCATCCTGCTGACTCCCATGCGCGCCTCGCGGAAAATCGTGGGCTAGTGCGTACGCACTGATGCGCATATGAACGGGATCTGCTTTATATACCTAACTTAAGTTAGGTATATAATTAGGAGGAGGGCAGATCCTATACGCACTGGGCGATTTTTACCAAAATTCCAATGAATAATACTTTTTTGAGTGAAGGGCCTATTTTTAATTGGTCAAAGTGTAAAGGCCTATTTTATTTTTTTTTTGAAGGTTTTTAAATTTTTCTTTTCACCTTAATACACTCTCTCTCTCAAAGCCACACCATACCACACCACCTGCTCCGTCTCTCTCTCTCAAAGCCACACCACACCTGCGACCAAAAACCCCCCTCTCCAAACCCACCTCCGAAATTGCTCTTCGACCAAACAACACTAAACCAGCAGACAAAAAAATTGTGAAATATACTAACTATATTTCATCAAACCAACTCAAAATCGAAATTTCGAAATTGCAATAGAAGAAGACTTGCACCAAAAATATACTAACATCATTTCGGCAAACCAGTCTATCATCAATCGATTGAGAGATACTCTCCAAATTTTCGAAATTACAATAGAAGAAGAGTGAAATGGGTCGTACACTTATCAGCCGAAGAGCTCGTGCGGTGAGAGGAGGGAGAGAGCGAGCGAGACAGAGCAAGTGGATAAGCTCGTCGCAGGTGTGGCTTTGAGAGAGAGATAGACAACAGGTGGTGTGGCTTTGTTGGTTTGGTCGAAGAGCAATTCGGAGGTGGGTTTGGAGAGGAGAGTTTGTGGTCGCAGGTGTGGTGTGGCTTTTAGAGAGAGAGAGAGAGAGAGACGGAGCAGGTGGTAGGTGGGGTATGGTGTGGCTTTGAGAGAGAGAGAGAGTGTGTGTATTAAGGTGAAAAGAAAAAAAAAAAAAAAACTGTTTTGACTCCCACTCGCAGAAATCGCCCGGTGCGTACGCACTGGTGCGTATAGGATCTGCTCTCCCTAACTTAAAGTCAAAACGGTAAATATAATATCCAAAAACAAAAAAAAAATATGGTTTTCTATTGGATGAAAATAGAACAATTAAAGTACGTAAAATTTGAAGAAAATGAAACTCTTTTTAAAACCAACCCTATTAATTAACATGAAATTAGGTAAGTAAACCCAAATAGATATATACAACCAGATAAAAGAGTCATAAGCCCTCTAATTAACAAAAATCAAATATAATCATTAATATCATCTAAAATTAGATAATTACAAATAATATAATAATAATTCTTAAAAAATTGTATTTATCTCTTGTTATTTAAATTTGTAAAACTTGATAATTACAAATAATAATAATAATAATAATTCTTAAAAAAAAACTTGTATTTATCTCTTATTATTTTAATTTTGAAAAAAAAACACACTATCCAAAATCGGATATAAGAATGAATTGAACTCATCTACCTCCATCTCTCCAACGAACAAAAAAAGAAAGAAAGAAAGAAAGAAAATTTCAATAATGGCAGAAGAAGAATTACTTCTACTACACTACTTGAGACACAAAGTGTTGAACCACCCTCTCCCTCCCAGTCTAAATATCCATGATGTCAATCTCTATCTTCATAACCCCCAGGACCTTGTTGGTACGTATGTAAAATTATTTTACCTAGCTAGCTTATATATATATAAGCTTTTAATTTTGGTGTTTATTAATGCAATATGTGTTTGATTTTGATAGAGAAGTATGATGATTTGGGCGAAAACAAATGGTATTTCTTCACACCAAGGGATCGGAAGTATAAATTCGGAACTCGACCAAACCGAGCAGCTGGCAACGGTTACTGGAAAGCCTCGAGCATAGGCCGTTGCATCAAATATATGGGCCAAACTGTTGGCTACAAAAAGACTTTGGTTTTCTATGAAGGAAAATCGCCCAAGGGCGTAAAAACCAATTGGATCATGCAAGAGTATAGGATTAATGACGCTCCGGCTCACGTCAGAAGTAGTGCAGATGACTTGAGGGTAAATTATTTTTTCTATAATTTACCAATTACGCTAGTTATTATTCCCGTTACATACCTATATATATATAGGTATCTGTATTTATGTTGCTATACCTAACCGTTTTTCTTGTTTTGTTTGTTCGTTCTTGCAGTTAGATGATTGCGTTTTATGTATAATTTTTTATAAAAAGCTGGCAAGTGGCGAGGATAAATCCGTGAAAGAAGAAGACAAAGATGAAGCGGAGCTAGTCGGATCATCATATAAAGGAACAGAGCTAATCGGATCATCAAAAAAGGACGAACGTGTAGATAATTGTTAATTAGGGCAAGATTTTCTAGGGTTTTAGTCGAAGCATAATTTCATAGGGTTCTAGTGATGGGTGGCATTTACGAATTTTAGATTGTAGAAATATTGCTTCTTATTTTATTTTTTTGAACAAGATTGTGGAATTGCTTTGAATCTTGCATATTTAAGGCATTTGTTTTCACGGAAAAATGAATCCAAATAAAAATATTATTAGCGTTTTAGTACTTGGCAAACGTGTTCTTTTACATCAATTATTTAATTAAAATACTAATTAACTCTAGTTTAATGAATCGTTAATGAAGTAAATTTTTTCATCAAATTAGTAAATGGCCCAGAATTTTTGTATGTCATTTGAGTAATTAGTGAACAACCCATATTTTTGTTTTTGGCCTAAATGACTTAATAGTTTTAATTCTATATCTTTATTATTATTTTGTTGTGAAAGGCATGTTTGCCCTTTCTTGGTTTTTAGGGTTTCACCCATTTGATAGTTACAAAAGTAAATTTTTCATCATTTATCTTGGTAACCGCCATTACGATATATATCCATTCAAGCAAGAGTTTATGTTGGCATCTTTATCATTCTATTAGAAACTCCTATATTATTGCCGATATATATATATAATATTTTACTTTTGCAGTTCATTTTATCTATGAGCTTTTTGTCTGCTTGTTCTTATCCTACATTCACGGGAGGTTGTTCAATTATACGTTACAGGTAATTATATTTTAGCATCTTGTAATCTTAGATTTGCATCGTAGTCCAATTATATGAATCCATGTAATGTAGTTGGTTGTAAATTATCTTTTCAAAATTATATGAATCCATGTAATGTAGTTGGTTGTAAATTATCTTTTCAAAATTGTTCTGTCATGTTATATTATGTGGTGAATGCATTAATCTTGACAATATTTTTCTAGTTGTGTTTATTTTTTTAAAAAGTCGTGGTTATTTTTGTAAAAAATATCAGTTAATTTTCATTTTTTTCCAACTTGTGTAGTTTGTAAAACACAATCTAACTCATTTTTTTTGCGGTCATATTTATATTATCATAGATTTATTAGTTGTATTCTAATCCATTTTATGACTTTAACTTAATATAGTCATGCTTATCATAATAAAACTGCTCCACCTTTAGGCGTATATGACTATATATTATGTAAAATGACTACATGACATTATCCTGATTGTATTCTGACTATAACTGAGGAATACTAGTCATATTATTACTATAATCATGTAATTGACTTTATTGTAATATTAATGCCATAGCAGTTTGTTTATGGAATTAGATGAACTAATTATATCCCCTCACTTGGTAGTAGCTATGTTTACACAACATATACATATTTGCAAATCTTCGCGTGAAAAGTAGCTCAATAACTTTAACAAGAAAAATAACTCTACTCCACAGAATCTCTGTTTGTTTGAATTTTAGATTTTGTTCGTTTGAATTTTAAAAATTGTGTAATCATAATAACTAACAAAATCTGATTTTGGTTATTTCAATTTTACAATTAATATTGGGAGGAAAAAAACAAAAAGGGCAAGAATGGAAATTCAATAAACGAATTTATAATATCTAAATTTATTAAATTAAAAAAAATCATAATTATCCAATAAATTGGGCCAATGACTAATTTCCAAAATCTAGTGTGTTAAATGCAAAACAATTCAAAAAAACTGAGTTAAATACAAAAAGAGCCTTTTTTTCATAGTGGTAAAATGTGGAACATTATGTATGTCCATGAAGGAAATGAGATTATTAGTTGTTGAGACAAAACAAATTGAATCAAAACAAATTAATTTTTGAAAACTTAAATTGAATCGAATAAATAGCTAAACAATTAGAGTAATTGAAATAAAAGTTGTTATTTCTGCACAACTTACAGTTGAGAACAATGTCCAATTTATTTATTTTTTTGCCATAGTTATTTCTAGTCTAGATGTGTTCTGATTGTTGTGATTAAAGGCTTTCGAGACTATTCCTTATTTTTAAGGGTGCATATATTGGTCGCCCTAAAAACACTTGGTAACACTCCCACTATCATTCAGTCATTCGCAACAAATGTACGTTACTCGGTTCTTGAGGACCAAGTATAAACTTATATACTCGGTCTTTGACAACCGAGTAAGGCATTGTCATGTTCATACTCGATACTTCGCAACCGAGTAACGTACACCTTATTCGGAATGTTTCCAATTTGCTTTTTCTTGTGCAGTTTGTATTTAATTGAATCTTCTCCCCTTTTTTCTCATTATTTGCTTATTTTTTGAATCTATGACTGTTTACTGGCAAATTCGAAAATTGTTAATAAAACAATATACTCTATAAAAAGTAGGAAATGAAATAAATGAAATTCCCCTTTCCTGAGAGTTGCTCGTATATTTTTTAGTTAGCCCCATTGACCTTCGACTAGAGGAGAAGCACCTCGTGATTTATTATAATTAAGATTCGAACATCTAATTTCAAAATTAATTGAAATAGTCCCTAATCTTTATATATTGTCTTGCAAAGTTTTAATTTTTCCAATGTAATATTTATAAATTAACACATGAGCTAATTATATTAGATGACGAAGCGCCTGATGTGAACATTGGGCCAAATACCTCAGACCAACAGATGTTATCCAGTGAGCTACTTGATTGCCATATATTGGGAAAAGGAGAAGGCCAAGCGATGAGAATGTGCCATGAATTCGATATCAAAAATAATAATAGCTATCTCCCGAACCAACATCTTCAAGAGCAGCATAACAAAATAAGAGAATGAGAGTCACCTCTCCATGAGAAAGTTACTACCTCGCCATCGAACAGGCCATGGGAGCATGCTTCCCGAACAGCCTCACACATTAATTAAGGGCTTGTTTGGTTCGAGTTTTGAGAATAGAATAGGCATACTAAATTCCTAGAAAGTTTTTCTCCTACCAACTACGATATCTTGCCAATGTTTGGTTCGATCGGACATGAATTCTTCTATCTTGGAATGTTGAATTATCTCTATATTTGATTCAAATGAGAATAAGAATGAAATATGTGTGAATTATCAAAAGGTTTTTCATTTATAAAATTAAAAAAAAAAATCTTAACAATTACAAAGGTAAAAATTAAAAAATTGTATTGTTCCAAATTGTGAAAAGCCGTTGCATGTATTTAATAATAATAAATAATAGTAAAAAGAAAAGGTTTAATAAGATTTTTTTTTCTTTTAAAAATAATATAAATGAAAAAACAAAAGTTGTCTTAGTAAGTAGAAGGGTTATTTTGGTCCTAAAAGGAAATTTTGGGAGAATATTTAGAGTAATCCTCTATTTCCTTCCATTTAAGATAGAGAACATTGAAGAATACTCTATTCCTAGAATGATACATTTCTAGCCCAAAACTTGAACCAAACATCGGAATCTTTCTAGAATGGAATGTAACATTCCGAGAATAATTTAAAACTTGAACCAAACAAACGTTAAAAGAGACGAGACCGAAGATTTAAAAGCAAATCCGTGGAATACACAAGTTCAAGTCTCACCATCTACGTTTAACAGCATCCTTTCTTAATTATCAATCCATTTAAATCAACAGTCAGATTGGGCATGTTAGTTTTGGTTGGATTTTGAGTGGTGTCCACTTTCTTATCAATTTTGATCATCCCCCTCCCCCGGGAATGCTCTCTTCAGTGGGTCCATTAATTCATTCTTCTTTGAATATGAAAGTGGAATTCCTTGCACTGCTATGTACAAATAATTCAATAAACAAACAGCTCTATTGCTGAGTATTTTTTCGACAGCATTTTACTGGCCATATTGGCTTGCCTGGTCTCATGCATTATCGGCCTTTGTTTGGGTGGATGTGTTCAACATTTGCACATGTTGCTGCATGTAGATGTTGTTTCCACTTTTAACACATATTGCCTTTATTTTACAAAATTGAGCTACGTTTTTGGGCATGCATGCATAGTTCAAGTACAAAAAGAGCAATTTATTTGAATACTTAGGCTCCGTTTGATAGCAACATGGAAAATGAAAATAAAAACAACTAATTTAGGTGAGAAGATGAAAAATAAGTTGAAGCATATGGTGAGATCCTCTCCATCTCATACTCATTTTTGTGAGTATATGTCTTCCATCCTCTTTTAATATTTTGTGGAAAAATTTTCTCCACAATCACTTAAAGAAAATTTTGTCGTGGAAAAAAGCAAAAAGCAAGAGTTAATCTCATCACATCTCTCAACTTATTTTCCATCTTCTCACCTAAATTAGTTATTTTTCTTTTCATTTTCCATGTTCCTATCAAACGAAGCCTTAAAGTAAGTATTTTCGAGCAAATGATCGACATATTATGATAGGCAAATTTATATTGAAAAATGTACATTATGCTATTCAACAAAGACATTAGTGACCAGCCTAATTAGACTCTTTTATGATATTTTATACATTAATTATGTTCTAGAAACAAATGAGACTCTTAATTTCATACAGGTTAAAAAGGAAAGTGGAACTCTTAATTAATTAGGGACGGAAGAACTCTCTCCTTCCAAACTTAAGAATTTAGTTGGACTTTCACTCTCCTTTAAAAAAATGCTAATTTGAAGATTGAGAGCAAAACTTATGTCATATTATGAAATGTGATACATTAATTATGTATGGAAAAAAAATTCAACTTCTAATTTCAAACATCCTAAAAAAATAGCTAACTTTTAATTAGGGAGGGAAGAGTATAAGTTAATCCTACAAATACAAGCTGGAAAAAGAACTACTCACCCTGCATACCCACTTAACAAGATGAAGCTCCAAAAAACCACACTAACTCTTTCTTTTATGCAAATTCGCTTATTCCTTTTTCTGTGATATATCTTTCTTTTTATGTAAACGTGGTTCAGCCTGTGCTCACTCATCAAACAAAACTGTCCAACTTGCCCTCCTAGAGTCCAAGTATCAAATATCGAACGGTCCGCATGTTATAATATTTTTTTAACTAGAGTTGTTAACGGGTTATATGAGTTCGTGTTAAATGGGTTGACACGTCTATTTTAAAAATATTATACGGGTTATTTTCAAATTACTTAGTTTGAAACTAACCCAATTTTTTTTTTTTATCGTGTTAACTGGGTTGATCAAATTTTGGCACTAACCCATTTAAGCTCAATCATAATCCTCTAATTTTGTATTGGGTTCGAATCACATTATCATGACGTATCACAAATTGGCACCCTAAATATATATAAGAGATATAATGTATTAATGTGGGTCTCAAGTATTTATATATATAACCAAAACAAAAAAACAAAAACAATAGGTACATCAAATAATATTATTTATGAAAATCAAATAATATTGTCCCCGAACTACTAACAGTATTTTAAAATTTTGAATTTTTTAAGAATGATTTTATAGATAAGATAACAATTTCATATAAGGAGCGATTACCCAACTTTTCTTGAGTGGCGAAAACACTTGGGTAATGGCCATTGGAGTTCCCCCCCAGTATCTTTTGTACGAGTAATGTAAATCTTAAACCTTCTCCCATAATTTGTCTATGAACCCTTTTTATCATATATCTCTAAGTTATTTTTCGTATCGTGCATATTTAGTTCGGCTTTAATTATTTTTATATTCATAAACAACATAAAAAGTAGAAAAATCTCTCAAATTAATCAAACGACTCTTGACTCTTCCACCTTAAATTACACACAATTCACACGCTATACTCTTCCAAATTACTTTTCCTCTCATCAATTATGTTTAAAATTTTCAAATGCCATAACTTTAAATCTATAACTCATATTTTAATAAATATATATATATATATATATAATTGAAACTTATTAATCAAGATCAATAAAATACGATCCATTATTATTATCAAATTATATATGTTCAATTTTTTTGTTTTAGAAAAACTATTGAATGTCATATTTAGAGACATACTTTATATGTATGTTATTGGTCATTTCAAATGGTACAGAAGAATTGGTTTGATTCATAGCAAAGTAGAAACGTAGAAAATCTCAGTCTACCCTATCTACATGTGTGCGCGGTCTAATTGGTCCAGGTTTTGAAATTTTTCTTTGAGTATAATACGGGCCAAAAAGCCAAAAAAGACTTGCAAACACTAAACACTTTCCTATCAATTTTGGCCCTCCCATTTTTCTACTCAAATGCAGAAAAATTTTAGCTCAACAACTGGAATACAATAGTTACCACTCATTAATCAAAAAAAAATTAGGTCAATAAATGGACTACAATAGTTACCACTCATCAGTTCAGATTGACTTGAAATACACGTTATATCATTTTGAGTAATATAATATTACACAAAATGCATTTGATTGGTAAAGGACCAAAGCCTCCTAAATAGTTTAAAGTAATTTAGCTGTTGACCATTCCACGTCATTTCGTGTACTATAAAAGTTAGTGACCATTTCATCCAAAAGTTTAAACCGACAATTAATAGGCTAATAACGTATATCATATAATCCAGCACTAACGTTTTCCGTGTATAGCATTATTGTTATATTTTAGCCCTATAAATACCAAATGCTGCAACTAGGACTACTACTCATCCTGAAAAATCCACTTACAAAAATGAAGCTCCAAAACACCACCCCAAAGCAAATTCATTCTTCAACACTACATTCATTTGCTCTTTTTTCTATTATCTTTCTTTTGTGCCAACATAGTTTGGCCAGGGCTGACTTGGCGAACCAAACCAACCAACTCGCCCTCCTTGAATTCAAGCATCAAATAGCCAACAACCCAGTCTTCGATTTGTGGAACACTTCTCTCCACTTTTGCCAATGGAAAGGTGTTCAATGCGGACACCGACACCGCAATAGAGTTATAGGGTTGAATCTAACCGGCCAAAACATATTTGGAACTATTTCACCTCACATAGGAAATCTCAGTTTCCTAAGGTTCATCAACTTACAGAACAATCACTTCCACGGCGAAATTCCCCAACCAATTGGCCGTCTGTACCGGCTAAGACTTCTCAACCTGACAAATAACGCATTCGGAGGACCACTCCCAGTTAACTTGAGCAGCTGCTTGGATCTCAGGTTTGTAGGTTTAAGAAGTAACCACCTAGTGGGGACGATTCCTGTAGAACTCGGCTCTTTAAAGAAGCTTGCTAGACTTAATTTGGCTACAAATAACTTCAGTGGATTCATTCCACGCTCCTTTGGTAACCTCTCATCCCTCGAACAAATTTCTCTAGAAAGAAACAACATTGAGGGAACTATACCAAGTGAGCTCAGCCAATTAACAAACTTAGCTTTCATTTCAGTCATTGTCAATAATCTGACCGGTAAGATCCCTTCCTCTCTTTATAATATCTCGACTATTACTCAATTTTGGACGACGAGTAATCAGCTCACTGGAACTCTCCCAGCTAACATAGGCTTCACTTTACCAAATCTGCAAAAATTTGGTTTTGGAGATAATAACTTTCACGGAGAAATTCCGGGTTCATTTTCGAATGCTTCTCAGCTTCAACTTCTTGAACCCGCTGACAACAAGTTCACTGGACAAGTTCCTGACAATCTAGGATCTCTGCAAAATCTTCAGTGGCTTAATATCGAGGGTAATCTTCTTGGTAGTAAAGTAACTAACGACTTGAGTTTTATTACATCTTTGTCAAACTGTACCAACTTACACCTATTAGACCTGGCTGATAACAATTTTGGAGGTGAAATACCAAACTCGATAGGGAACCTCTCGTTTCAACTCAAACTATTGGATCTAGGATATAATTATATATCCGGAATAATCCCATCAGTAATTGAAAATCTCTCTAGATTGTTCGTTCTACAGCTCGAGAACAACCTTTTATCAGGCCCCATTCCTAGTCCATTGGGTAAATTACGAAATTTGCAAGGGTTGCTACTATATGGAAACAAATTGTGGGGAAAAATCCCATCCTCTCTAGGAAACATCACGCAGATATATGAACTCGATTTAGCAGATAACAAGTTAGAAGGCAATATACCAGCAAGTATAGGGAATTGCGAAAAACTGAACCAACTGGATTTGTCGCAAAATAATTTAATCGGCCCCATACCCGAAAATGTCATAAGCATTTTCTCTCTGTCTGTTGTTTTAAACTTGTCAAGAAACATGTTTACTGGTTCCTTACCTGTAGAGGTAGGTAGATTGAAAAACATCAACGCATTAGACGTCTCCAATAACAAATTGACTGGAAATATTCCAGAGACAATTGCGGAATGTTTGAGCCTTGAATACTTATATATCCAAGGAAATTCTTTCCAAGGAATCATTCCACCAGCTTTGGCTGCTCTTAAGGGAATTCGTGAACTAGATCATTCACGAAACAACTTGTCTGGAGAAATCCCAGAGGATATGGAAAAACTCCGTTATTTGCAGTATCTGAACCTCTCTTTCAATCAACTGGAAGGCGAGGTACCGAAAAAAGGAGCTTTTGGAAATGCAAGCGCGTTATCAATTCTTGGAAATAGTAAACTTTGTGGGGGCATTAAAGAATTAAAGCTACCATCATGCCAAATCAAAGTAAAGAAGCGAAGAAGACCTCTAGCATTCAAGGTAGTGATCATAGCTTCTGGTTTAGTTCTGTTTTTCGTTTTAATCATCATCTCCATTTTCCTGCATTGGAGAAGAAGAAGAAGAAGAAGAAGAAGAAGAAAAGCAATAAAGGACCTGGCTTCCTTAGATTCAACAATCGGAAGGCTTTTAAGGATTTCTTACCACGAACTCTATCGAGCAACTGCAGGTTTCTCTCCACAAAATTTGATTGGGTCGGGAAGTTTCGGGTCTATATACAAATGCAAGCTGAATCAACAAGAAGAGAAGTTAATTGCTGTGAAAGTACTTAACCTTCAAAAGACTGGAGCTTCTAAAAGCTTTGTGGCCGAATGCAGAGCTTTAAGAAACATTCGTCACCGAAATCTAGTTAAGATTTTGACTTATTGCTCCAGCATCGATTTTAAAGGGAACCAATTCAAGGCCCTAGTTTACGAGTTTATGGCAAACGGAAGCTTAGATATGTGGTTGCATCCGCAAGTTCCCGAAAGCTCAGCAACGCTAAAGCTTATTCAGAGACTGAATATTGCAATTGACGTGGCTTCTGCGATTCATTATCTTCACGACCTTCATGAACCGCCAATTATTCATTGCGATTTGAAGCCAAGCAACATTCTCCTTGATAATGACTTTAACTGCTCATGTTGGTGATTTTGGATTAGCAAGGCTCCTTTCAAAGTCTGCAAATACTTTTGCACAAGCACAGAGTAGCTCAATGGGGATACAGGGATCTATTGGTTATGCAGCTCCAGGTAACCATTTTATGTTTTTTTTTTTTTTTTTACTATAGTTTGCATGAAATATTCATACTTCTCAACTAGCTATTAAAGAAATACAGATAGTAGACCAAATATTAGATGCACCACACACAAAAGCACTCATACAACACGAGCAAGGCAGTAATCTCAAGTAATGGATTATCATTTATCACCTTTATGTTACTGATCTACAAGTATTTTCTCTGTAAATATGCATTGTTCTTCTATAAAAAAAATACCCTCCTTCCAACAAAATCATCAAATCGAATGTGTAATGTGTAATGTGAATAATGGATGGGTTGTAAAAGACAAACTTGTATTAATAACTTCTATCTACATCATAAGAAAAATAAATATATAGAAATATATCTACATCATTGCTTTTAATATGAAGCACATATCATTTCTTCTCCTTTTTCTGAATAAATATAGGCAATCTACCAGTAATAACCATAACTTCTATTAAAAAGATCAATTAAGTTCTATCATGGCAAAAATAATTGGAAATATATTATTTGCAGAGTATGGGATGGGTGGGGCGGCATCAAAATGTGGAGATATATACAGCTATGGGGTCCTCTTATTGGAGATGTTCACAGGAAGGAGACCAACAGATGATATGTTCAAAGATGGTCTAAATCTCCATAACTACATTAAGACGGCATTGCAAGAACAAGTTATGCAGATTGTGGATCAAGTACTTCTCGCAACAGGAGAAACAAAAGCTACAACTGTAGAGGAAGAAAGATATCAAGTACTTCTCGCAACAGGACAAACAGAAGCTACAACTGTAGAGGAAGAAAGAGAAGGTGTTGATGAAATAGAGGCGGAACAATACACCATAAACACGGGAAGGTTGTTCAGTGGAAAAGCTAAGTTGAAAAAATGCATTGTTGCTGTCCTTGAAATCGGACTTGCATGCTCAGCAGAATCCCCCAAGGAGCGGATGGGTATGAATGATGTCCATAGGAAACTGCACCATATTAAGACTGCATTTCTTGGTGATGGAATCATTAGAAACTGATCATAGAGTCCAATTAAAAGGTACCGAGCATAACTCTCATGGTTTGATGCTACTAAATACATTTATAAATATTTGAAGAATAGGGTTCCTCAATGTTTGTGTCAGATAGGATTTTGTCTCTGAATCACAAGAACTTGAAAAATATGGTCTAGAGCTTAAGCTCAATTTGTTAATGTTTGCACATGGCTGTCAAAGATCCTGTTTGTTTGTATTATTTATTATTGTTTCATGTAACTGGATTATATCTAGAGTTCAAAATTATCCCACAAGAAACTCATGTTTACTTAAACTGCAGGGGCGTAGAGGTTTTGATTTCGAGCGAAATGTGCGTATGGTGGAAGAATCCATCTGATCAAAATTTTCTTGAATACTTTCCTTCAGGTGAGTCCTGGCATGAAAGTCTAGTATATATACATATACACACAATATCAACCTTGTATTCATATCTATTGAGATTAGCAGTTAGTATTATATATATATACTCATTTATGTTGTCATGTTATGTATAACAGTGAAATGAATTTTGAATAAGGAACAAGCAATATGTTACATAAATGTTTCTACGGAGACAGTAATAACAGACGATTACCTTTTTACAACCGTTGCTCCTTTTTTTTTTCTTGCTTAATTTCTAGTAGCTCTTCCTCATTTTTGTTACTTTTACCTATCAAAACAAAAAGAAACGGGTTAATAGACTTGTAAACAGATTTGCTACTATCTAGTATTGGTAATGTTAGAGCATCTCCAATAGTAGAAAAGGACCGATTTGCTAAACTTTTGTGGAGCCAGATGATCTTTTTTTGCTCCAACAAATTCCTCGAAACCACTCAACAAATTGAAGAGCAACTTTTGCCTCTTCAAGTAGGAAGATCAAGTTAAGTTGACTTTTCACCCTAGTTGAGAAATGTGAGAAATATTTTATGCCTCTCAAGCATCTACATCATCTCTCTCTGCCAACCTTTGAAACTACAAAAAAAATACAAAAATTTGAGGAGTCGATCTCTTACATAGTTCAATTTGGAGTGGTAATTTTCTGCATAGCAAAAAACTCTTTCACTTTATTTTTACACTAATGTGAAGAAGTACGTAGACAATTGAGGGTCCATATTGTTAATAAAATGTCACAACATTGGTGATTTTTTATTAGCGAGTCTCAGTTCAAAAACAACCAACAATTAAGGTAGAAGAACAGAGTGGATGAGCAGTCCACTGGAAGAAACAGAATAACAATCAAGAGTTTCTTCTTTCTTTTCTCCTTTCCTTTTTAACTTTCAATGTTTATAATTTAATAGAACCCAACACACAAGGCCTAATCCCCTAATCGCATACCAAACACATACAAGTAAACATTTACTAGAAATATCCTGCCCAAGTTTTATGTAATGTATATGCTAATTATTTGCAAGCACTGTTGAAGTAATTGTGGAATACATGTTGCATTCTATAGAAACTAGCAAGCGGAAATGCGGGACTGATTTACCAAAACCCTCTATCTCATTCTTCCAGAAAAATGTTGAGGTAGGATTGGTTGCCAACTTCTTACAATTGAATTTAGAGCTTGTTTGGTTTGAGTTTTTGTTCGTGCCTGGATTCAAAAATGATATTTTCAAGTTGAAAGTTTGACAGCAACTTATGATTCAACCTTTTGACATTAACTATAAGTTGTTTGTATGAAGTTATGGCCACAATTTTATGTAGATCGATACCAAATGTGAATCACTCAATGCTCCATTTTTGTGGAAATTAATCTTTTATTCTTCTTTTGCCTTCCTATTAATCTCTCTCAATTGCGCTCAAAATTTGTGAACAACTTCAGCATTACTCATTCAAAATATTCCAGAGATTAAAAACAAACCAACATGGAGATCACCTGCAGCTTTACATCGAATGTGGATTGGGAAGACAAATATAGATAGTGTGTAACCTGAGAGATGAAAAGATACTATAGAATTGAGTCGTCGTTGCATATGAATAAGAGACAAATACTGAGACTAATATAAGGTGAGACAAGATACAATGAGTCAATATCTACTAAAATCATATCTTTTAAAAATAAAAATAAAACCCCAAAATGGACATATGAAATTAGACCTGGCAATGGGTTGTTTCAGATCTTGTTCGTGCCGGTTTTTATCCTATTTCGGGTGTTATCAATTCGACTCTAAATGAGTGAATTTTTTATCTGGTGAAAAAATCATCTTCAAACCCGAGTGGTTATCATAACGGATTACCCGACATGACCTGTTATTACTCATTAAGTACAGATATAATAAACATTATTCAACTAACAAACACCACTCCATATAGCATAGGGAATGGCGTTAAGTTCTTGCTTGAGCTTTTAGTTTCTCCTAATAAGATGAGTTGTCATGTGGTGATTGGTTGTGGTATGCCACGTGTTGCACTACGAGCACTCAATATTTCCTCCATGTATAGTTTCTTTTCTGTAGTGCATTGGTATATGGTTGTATAATTGTATTTGGTATTTTC
Organism: Lonicera japonica; assembly: GCA_021464415.1. Lineage (NCBI taxonomy): Eukaryota > Viridiplantae > Streptophyta > Magnoliopsida > Dipsacales > Caprifoliaceae > Lonicera > Lonicera japonica. The sequence goes on from CM038464.1 coordinate 62,837,514, forward strand.
TAATGCAATATTTATATACGAAAATATTATATTATCTTAGAACGCGTTAAAAAAACATATGCACGTTATGTTTTTCCCTCCCCCCCCCCTCTCTCCGCTTCTCTTTCTCTTAATTACATTACTGGCTCTGCCCCTAGTCAGTATACTAGTTTTTGTGTGAAGTTTACATGATCGTGATAGACTCAGCTGATCACTGACTAATATAGCAGCGATACAAGCATCATTGTTCCCTTTGTCTATGGATCCCTAACATGTGCTCCCATATATATGTTGCGATAAATATCAAACCTATTTTTCTTATATAAAACGTGTACGCTTAGGGTGCAGAAAGGTTGAAAAAGAGGACGCGCTCAATGACTAGGTTACTTCTAAGCATTTCATTTCAAATTTATACATGTAAATAAACATCCATTCTAAACATTCACTCACCTCTGCTTTAGCGCTTTTAATTTAAGCCAGTACTCCAAAGAACCGATACTCCGTATGTGACGCCCCGAATCCCGTTATGAGATTTTCACCTCTGGGACCCGGTTCATGTTTTATTCAAGAAAAGTTTTTAAAAGTTGTAATTTTATATTTTTAAACCCACCATCGTACACGGCATCACCTCCGGGATTTGGGGCGTCACACCGTAGGGGGTCACCATACCCATATTTGATACGTATACTGCACTGATACGAGATATATATCGGAATACCACTCCATATTTTGATTTTTCCAAAACACCTTGGATATGGCTAGAATACGCCACTAATACAACTAAGATGCACCACCTTTTCAACAAGGATATGACATAGGATATCTCAATGTATATAGAAGTAAAATAACAGGGGCTACTTCTACAATTATAAAATTCCTTGTGAAAAACGTTCCAATTACATTCTAGTATTTTTCTCATTCACAATCTCTGTTCAGTCATTCACCTGTATATCTCACCTCACATCGGGTCACACTACTATTTATAGATTCAAGAGTTTCGTGTTTTAGTTTCGTGTATATTGATAGTATTATTCATATATTTTGTTAAGAGTGTGACTTCTATATGCATAAATTATTATACATTGTAATTTTATGTGAGTAATGTGCCTTACCATTTCCGTATCATATCCTGAATTTTTAGATATTTGCCGTATCCCTATGTCAGCGTAGTATCCTATCAGATACCCGGATCCGTATTCATGCTTCCTAGAGACAATCTACATAGTTACCTATTTCGGATGAAAATCAAAGTCAATGTAGTTTGCAGATTCCAAGATTTAAAATCTCAAGACGGTCTGTTGTTGACGTTTTAGTTTGCAGAGTGACTTAACATAATTTTCATTCAAAAAGAAATAAAGATTTGTGTCCTTCAATTTGCCACAAAAGTAAGAGAAGAGGGAACAAAAAACTCATAAAAACTGAAGAGATAAAGATGGATACCATAGCATAAGGTCAAATCAGTAGGAACATTTTGTTTTATAATCTGAGTAAGTTGCAAATGTTAAATTTGATCTTACATTGGTGGGAAAAAGGCTCAAAGGTATAAAAAAAAAAAATTAATAATAATTACTCTTAAGAAATGAAATTAAAATCTATATGTTACATTCGTACCTGTCCCCCATCTGTAGATATAATATTTGTAACATTTCATAGACCGTATCAATACGAGCACGTAGCTGATCACCTGATAAAAATGAATGCATACAATCTCCAACTTCAATCCAACTGCGTCCCGAAATTTTTTCAACTCCTCTAGCTTCCATCATCCCCTTAACTTCAATTGCTTCAAACCACCTAGCACTGTCTGCATACAAGTTTGAAAGCGATACATTGTTTGAAGAATTCAAAGCTTTGGCTTTTTGGGAAATGCGCCTAGCCATAAACAGATTCCCTTGTAATTTGCAAGCTCCCAATAAAGCAGTCCACATTACAACATCAGGCTTAATGGGTAAGGCTAGCATAACTGCCTCAGCCTCCTCTAATTGCCCAGCTCGTGCTAATAAATCGACCATACACGTATAGTGCTCTTTTTTGGGCGTGATCTTATGGTTCAAAATCATGTCGTTGAAGTAATTATTTCCCTCTTTCCACTAAACCCACATGACTACATGCACTTAGCACACCAACAAAGGTGATATCATTTGGGACGATAATGGGGTTGAAAAGAATTAACTCTTCATATAGTTTCAATGCGTTGATAACTTCATCACTTTGAGAGAATCCGCAAATAATTGCGTTCCAGGAAGCAATATCTCTCTCGGGCATGCTTCGAAAGAACTTTAATGCGTCATTCATTTCACCGCCTTTTGAGTACATGTCCACAATTGCACTTCCTACGATCACATCATTCTCCATGTTGATTTTGAAAACAAAACCATGTAGTTGTTTCCCCCTTTGAAATGCACCAAAGCTAGCGCAAGCACTCAACAAACCACTTAAAGTGTAAGAATTTGGTTCCACTTGTGTTAAACGCATTTTGTGGAACAACCACAATGCCTCCTTAAAATGCCCACTTTGTGAGGACCCGGATATAATTACCGTCCAAGAAACAACATCGTGGTATGGCATCTCTTGAAACAATAGAAAAGCTGAGCCAATGAACCCACATTTAGCATACAAGTTCAGCAATGATTTGGTAATAAAACAATCTGAAAACAACCCACATCGTACAATCAACGAGTGCACTTGCCTGGCTTCGAAAACTTGCGAGCGAGAAACAAATTCATTCAAAACAATAGCATACGTATACCCATCCGAAACAATACCTTCTCTACCCATTCTACAGAACAAATCCACAGACGCATCACCCATCCCACACTTGGAATAACACGAAATCAGAGCATTCCACATAACCGAATCTCTCACAGTCATTTCATCAAACACCTTCCCTGCACCCTCGATATCGCCATTATCCGCATACATTCTAACCAAATTGGTGCCAAGAAACACATCCAAACCCGAACAAATCTTAACAAGCTCAGCATGAACTTGTTGCCCAAAACCCAAATCACAAGAAGGTAGCACAATTGAGTAAGTAAATTCATCAGGCCTAACCAAACTACCCCTCATTCTCACAAAATGGGCCAAGGCAAGATCCAATCTCTGGTTCTTTACACAACCAGAGATGGCTATATTCCATGAATGGCAGTCCTTTTGGAGTGATGAATTGAAGAATTTGAGTGCTTGTGAGACTAAGTTTGATCTGAAAAACCCAGATAAAATAGTGTTGAAAGAGACAACATTGGTGTGAGGTAAGAATTTAAGAAGGTTGTGAGCATGAAATAAGGATCCAGAGTTGATGTAAGATTGAAGGAGGAGGTTGCATTGATAGACATTGAAGAAAATACCATTTTTGACAAGGTGGGCATGAAGAATTTGTGCTTTGTACATGTGAAAGAACTGGTTCAAAATTGGGACTATGGTTAAAAGGCGGAAGGTGGGTAGTTAAAAGTTAGTTGACCCAAAAGCTACAATTTCTAGGATATTATTTTTTTCTTTTCAATACATATATATTTTTATTGGTTCAAGATGTGTTAGTCTCACAATATTCGGTCGGTCGTTCAGCGAAGGGAGCTTACAGAGATTGCTCTCAAAAGGCATTGCCCGGTCTTATCCCACCTCTTTTTTGCAGATGACTCTATCTTGTTTGCCTCTGTTTCGGAGTCGAACGTACGATGCTTACTCTTTGTTCTTCAAAAGTTCAGTTTGGCGTCGGGCCAATTGGTTAACTTTGCTAAATCTAGTGTTTTCTTATATGCTAACGCGTCAGAGGGTGATTAACAAATGGTTTGTTCTCGGTTGGGGGTCTCTAAAATGGTGTCTGAATCCAAATATTTGGGTTTGCCTTCCTTGTGGGGCAAGTCGAAATCGCAAGCTCTTAACTTTATTATTGATAAGGCTTCTAACAAACTAAGTGGATGGAAACATAAGTTTTTATCTCAAGCAGGTAGGGAGGTTTTGATTAAGGCAGTTGTTCAGGCAATCCCTTCATTTCCCATGGCGTGTTTTGCCCTTCCGGATTATGTTTGCAGGAAATTAACCTCCCTGGTTCGCAATTTTTGGTGGGGAGGAAATGGTGAAAGTTCTAAAATTAATTGGAAGAGATGGGAAGTCTGCACTGAATCTAAACTTGAGGGAGGATTGGGTTTTCGAGATTTCAAATGTTTCAATTTGGCTTTATTGGCTAAACAAGGTTGGAGGAAGTTAAAGAATCCGAATGCTTACTAGGCTCGGTTTGTCAAGGCGCTTTATTTCCCTAATTGTTCTTTTTTTGAAGCTAAGAAGGGTAATTCGTTTTCTTGGTTCTGGTCCAGCTTATTGAAAGGCAGGGGTGTGCTTAAATTAGGAGCTCGTCTCAACGTTATGAACGGCTCCTCCATTCGAGTTTGGAAAGACCCGTGGCTCCCCATCAATTACAATTATTATGAGACTTCTCCTTCTATTTCAGGAGGTAATGATTTGAGGGTTGCTGATTTCATTGATTCGGCTTCTAATTCTAGGAATACTTATTTACTCAGATCTTCTTTGAGGCCGGAGGAATGTGAGGTGATTAAAAATATTGCAGTTAGCTGTCATGGTGGGGACGACGTTTGGGTGTGGCATTTTGTCAAGTCTGGTCATTTTAGTGTGAGATCGGCTTACTTGGTTGCTTTAAAAAAATTTTCTCTTAATCTCATTTTAACTTGGCCTCCTCTTTTTTTACCCCATCTAGCAAGCTTTGGAAAGTTGTATGGAGCCTCCGAGTTCTTCCAAAAGTTCGTTATTTCTGGTGGAGGTTATGTTCTAATGCTTTAACTACTAAAGATAATCTCTGGAGGCGTCGATGTGGTTCTTCCCTGCTTTGTCTTTGGTGTAAGACATAATTAGAAAATGGAGAGCACTTGTTTTTTAGGTGTGTGTTTGCAGTTGAAGTCTGGAAGAATTGTCATAATTTTGTGTCGGTTCAACCGGGAGATATAGTTTCAGTTCTTAAATGGGCAGATTTGGTGGTTTGTGAAAGTGATTCGTTAAATAGTGCCTCGTTTGTTCTTGAGTAAAGTTGCTTTTGTTTATTGGGCTATATGGAAGGCCAGAAATGCTCTTGTTTTTAATAATGTTAAGAGTACCAGTCAGAGAATTATTGGTTCGGCTAAGATTTGGTTCGAAGAATATTGTGAAGTAGTTGCCGCTCCTTCTGTTGTTTCTAACTCAATGCCGTCTTATTTTCTTATGCCCCAGGCTGAAGATAAGTTTCATGTGTTTTGTGACAGCTCCTATTCCATTTCTTCGAAGAAGGGTGCGGTGGGTTATGCTTTGTTTAATCCTACTTCTGTGTTATTTGACAGAGTGGGTTCAAAGGTTAATGCGTCGTTTCCTTTAATGGTTGAAGCTTTGGCTGCCCTCTCTGTGTGCAAGCTGTTGGTTCGAAGGGAGTTGAATGATGTTGGTATTCATAGTTATTGCAAGGTTCTTATTTCTATTATCTCTTCGAATCTAGAACCCCCTTGGGAAATTGCTGCTGTTATTGCAGAAATCCTCTTTCTTACTCAGGCGAAGGATTGGAAATGAGTTTATATTCCTAGGGATTTCACCGTGTGGCTCATTGGGTGGCCAAGTCGGTGATCTTGGGTTTTCTTCCTCCTAATTGGGTTGCTAATCCCTCTAGAGAGTTAGTCAGTATGTTGCCTTGTTAGGCTTCTGTTTTCTTGATGTCTAAAAAAAAAAACTACTCGTCAAATGTCTAGAACAAATAATTTTATTTTTTACTTTTACTTTCGTTACGTAACATTTGTTTCTCTTAAAAATTTACGAAATGTTAGTTGCATGAACACAAAAATTAGAGTATGGAAATGTTAGTTGCTAGTACAATTAATGAATCCTTTTATCCCTTAATACTAGAAAAATTATAATTTAGATTTTAGAATATATGGCAAGTTAGACTGGCTTAAATTAAAACTATTTAAAAGTAACATAGTCACTGAGTTACGCGCATCTTTCTTTTTAAACTTAGCTGCACCCCGAATGTACACGTTTATGCAAAAAAAATAGGTATGAGTAGAAAATAGGTTCCTGCAAAGTTTATCGCTAGTTACATACACGGGAACTCATGTTAGGGACCCGTATCCAAAGGGAACGATGATGCTTGTAGAGCTGCAATATTGATCAGTAATCAACCGAGTCCATCACGATGGAGTAGACTTTACATACACACGAAAAGAGAATCAAGTAATTTACATTGCTGCACGATTTGCATATGAGAAAACAAGAATAATAAAATATACGTATAAAACATTATATTATAGGTTCCAATTATTTAAAATGTATTTCTTTCTTAAATTAGCTAGAACTTTTTCTTATAAGCGGCAGCAAGGATGCCAATTTTCTTTTTTAAAAACGCCATCTTCTTCTTCAAAGACAATGTAGAGCCTTCCCCTCCCCCTTTTTCTCCGCCACTCCACCCACTCAACAACTCCGGCAATGCCACTCCATTTATGCCTCCGCTCCACTGCAAGCAAAGATCCACCGGTAATGCCCTAATTTCTGATATTTCCTCTAAATATTGACCTACCTAATTTGGTTGTTTTGTTCTCTTGCTTTTGGTTTATAACTAGCGTACATGTATAGTGTGGTTGGCTAAGTATGTTTAAACTATGAAATAAAAGTCCACTATTAATCTTGTACACATTTTTTTTCAAGGGGAAAAAGAATAAAAAGTTTATATATAAATCTAGTACGAATCATTGTTGTTTTCACTGAGGTTAAGGTTGACTATAATTTCTGAACCCTAATTTAAAAATAATCTTCTACTCGGAGCAAATGTGAGAACATTCTTGTTCATTGAGGCGGTTTTCTACAACAAATTCACTGGAAGCGTGAGAGATCGAGACTGAGATGACTTCTTTTGATATGCTGGAGGCACTGGTGTGTTGCGTAGGTTTGGGAAGTAAGATTTCTTGTTGTATGTGTATCTGTACTTAAAAATAAAATTTAGTGGATAGGTTGTAAGGTTGGGAGCCTCCGTGGGTTTTTCTCTCCCCCTATTGGAAGAGTACCACATAAAAAAAAGTTTATTATTCTTGGTGTGTGATTGTTTATTTCGCTCAGATATAAGGTTAACAACTTTGTTAATCTTGTTACTGCTATATTCTAATATACAACAATTTTTTCTAAGTGACAAATTTGGTATTCAAACGCTTTGTTTGATCTATAACAAATTATTTCAGAAGACGTAGACAATTGTTTTTCAAATGGTATCAGATGGTTCACTTTCTTCAAAAGATTTCAAAGTCTTAAGTGATTAAATACTATTTTCTGAAAATCTTAATTAATAACAATGGATTTTTCTAAAGGTAGCATCACTACACGCATAGCCTTTGATGGAAATATTTTATAGTATTGGAAAGTACGTATGGCTCTTTGGTGGAGTATTGCTGAAAAAATTGCCTCCCAATTCAATAGTAATATGAAGAATGCCATTTTTATGGTTGTAAGGAAAACTGAGTTTAAGCATATCTAAACCTATAAGACTTCCGAGGAAGCATAGGATACCCTTGTTAAGGGCACATGAAAGGGATGAGAAAGTTAAAAGTTCTAAATTGCAAATGTTGCTTAATCAGTATAATGCACTTGTTATTAAAGAATCTGAAGAAGTTTAAGGACTTCTATTAGAAGTTAACGGATATAATTAATACGTTAGCATTAATTGGAGTTAAATATTCTAATTCTGAAATTGTTATGAATGCTCGAGAAGAATTACAACAAGAGATTACAAGGATGTTTTATTCTGCGGGCTTGCCATTTCACTTTGCAAGAAATCCTTACAATGGTGGCTAACAGCAATCTTGGTGGTTTTTTGCCCCCGGATACAATTCCTTAAGGACTAATTTACTAAAGAAAGAGAGGGAAAATGTTAAAAGGTTATTAGAACCAATAAAACAGCAATGGACAAACAAAGGGGTTATTATTGTCAATGATGGACGGAGTGACCCTCAAAGAAGGCCTTTGATCAATTTTATAGCAGTGAATAAAGCTGGACCAATGTTTTTGAAGGCTGTTAATTGTCAAGGTAAATATAAAGACCGATTCTTTATTGCTAACTTGATAAAAGAAACAATCATGAAAGTTAGACCCAATTTCGTAATGCAAGTGATAATGGATAATGCTCCGGTGTGTCATGCGGCGAGAATTCTTGTTGAGCATATATATCCAGAAGTCTTTTGGACACCATGTGTTGTATACACTTTTAATCTTGCTTTAAAAAACATTTGTGCGGTGAAGGACATTGAAGCAAATGCCATTGCGTATAGTGAATGTAGTTGGATCACAGAAATTGCAATGGATACAATGGTCATCAAGGTTTTCATCACAACTCATTCAATGAGGCTTCACTTGTATAATCAATTTGTGAAATTGAAAATGCTTGTTATTGTGGATACCCGTTTTACTTCGGTGATCATTATGCTAAAGAGGTTTAAGCTTGTAAAATAAGGCCCTTCAAAGGTTGGTCATTTCAGATAAATGGACTGTGTATAGAGAAGACAATCCCGGGAAGGACCCGGTTTATAAAGGAGAAAGTATTGAATGACTTGTGGTGGGATAAACTTGATTATATCATGTCCTTTACCGAGTCAATTTATGAGATACTAATGATTACCGATACGAATGAGTCTTGTCTTCACTTAGTGTATGATTTGTGGGATTGTATGATTGTGAAAAGTAAAGATGGCTATATATCGACAAGAAATAAAGCTAGACAATAAGGAGTCAAGCTTTTATGAGGTTGTGCAAGCCATTTTGGTCAGTCGATGGTCTAAAAGCAACACACAACTACACTGTTTGGCCCATTCGTTGAACCCTAGGTACATCATTAATTATTTACATGTTTATTTATATTTATATATAGTTTTACTTGTAGGTATTATAGCCACCAATGGCTTAATGCAAGGTCACAATCGAATTGGACCTAATAAGGATTTAGAAATTTCAATAGAAAGAAAGAAGTGCATACTTAAATTGTTCCTAAATGCCAGGGAGCATAGAATGGTTAATATTGAATTTGGAAGGTTTTCATCCGTTAATGGATCGTTTAACAACCATGATTCTATATATGATAAAAGGGTTCTTGAACCAAAGTTATAGTGGGCCATCCATGGACCCGATACTTCCATATTTCTCCAAGCCTTAGCAACAAAGCTATTTCGCCAGCCTTTCTTCTTCATCGTATTCAGAGAGAAATTGGAGTACATATTCTTTTATAAATTATGTGAAGAGAAACAAGTTGACTCCAAAATGAGCTGAGGACTTAGTTTACATGCATAACAATCTTCGACTTCTTTTCTAGGAGCTCTAATCATTACAAAGATGGACATAGAAAGATATGGGATGTGGGGGGGTGATGCATTTGATTACTTGATGGTGCTGGGATACTAGAGATCGAAAATTTGTCACTTGACGAACCCGATTTAGATGAAATGTTTTTAGGAGAGAAGAAGATGTTGGAGAAGCTAGAGACAGTTTCCTGTGATTGAGAAACAATAATGGTTAACAATATCTAGGTTTCATCATTTTAAACAGAATGGTTCCAAACAAATTTTTCCGAAAAAGACAAAAGCTATTTGGGTTATAAAGGATGAGCTTAGGCCTCAATTGAAGATGTAATGTTGTTCTAACAATATTAAAGCTGTAGAACATTCATCTCAATGGTATTTGGACAGTGGATTGTTCCTGACACATGAGTGGCGACAAAATAATCTTTACCTAATTCGAAATTTTTTCAATGAGGTAATGTAACTTTATGGTGATGGTAATGCATCAAAAATTATTGAGAAAGGCATTGTACAAGCACCTGGACTACCAGTTTTAGACATTGTTCTTTTAGTTAAAGGTCTTAAAGTTAATTTGTTAAGTATTAATGAATTTTATTATACTAATCATAATATCTTGTTTTCTAAAGAAAATTGTAAAATTTTGAGCTCTAAAGAACAATGTATACTAACTGGAAATGGAAAAATGGATAATTGCTATACAGTTATAATTGATGTCACTTTTCAGTCATGTAAATTGACTTAACCTAATACTACTAATCTTTAGCATCAAAGATTAATGACACATTAACTATAAGGACCTCAATCATATTACTTTTAAGGAACTAATAAAAAGTGTGCCTAAATTAGGAAGAGTTAGGGATGTAATTTAAGAACCTTGATAAGTTGGAAAATAGACAAACGCACAACACAAAAAGATATCAAGATATCATGACTTCATAACCCCTAAAACTGAACCACATAGAGGTAAATGAGTACCTTCTAAAATTGTGAGTTTATATGGAAAATCTTATTTTCTTGTTTTGGTAAATGACTATATATTCAAGGTTTACTTGGATATCTTTTCTCAACGAAAAATCTGAAGCTCTTTTACATTTTCATCAAATATTTCTGAGAATTCAAAATGAAAAAGATTCAGCAATTATAAATATTCATATTGATAAGGGTAGTGAATTCAAAGATACTAATGTTATTGAGTATTGTGCTGTAATGAATAAAACATGAGTTTTCTGCATCAACCCCCCCTCCCAATAGAATGGTGTTATATAGAGAGAAAATATAATCATTCAAAATATGGCAGGGTTATGTTACTTGCTAAACATTTTTCTAAACAATTCTCGGTTAAAGCTGTTAGAACAGCTTGTCATATAATAAACAGAGTTTATAATCGACCCAATACTGATCAAACTGCTTATGAGCTTGGATATGGAAAAATGCCAAATCTGAAGTATTTACGTGTGTTTGGAAGTCTTGCTAAGTATGTAGGGACAGGGAGCAGCTTGATAAGTTTGATACTCGATATGATAAAGCAATATTCTTGGGCTACTCTACAAATAGTAAAGCGTATAGCGTATATAATTTAAGGACTAAGGTAATCATGGAATCTACAAATGTAGTGGTAAATGATACTTCTATTTTTGATATGTTTTATCTTGGAATTTTTGGTGACGCATTTTTCAAATTTTCTAAACCATGTCTGTTGATCTTGAAGGATCTTAATCTTACTTTGATAATAAAAATAACTTAATCATGTGTAGTTTAACATATTTCTTGAATTAAGTTTGTAGTTCATTATCTTACATATTTAAAAAAAGCATGGTTTTACAAAAAAAAAAAGCATGCCACATTATAACAATCATTGAAACTCTATCCGATCAAGTCAACAATGCATTGGCCAAGACTATGAAGATCCATCTCATCACATATGCTATCAATGCAATTCATGACGATCAAGATCAAAGTCAAAGAACAAGTAAAGAACCGAAGAAACGAGCTAAGCACTCAAAGACTTATTAAATATTTATGTGAGTGAGTGTTTAAGTTTTAATGTAAAGTTTCTTGGTTTATCACTCATATAGCTCATACATATTCATATAGCATTGAAAGATTGATCCAAAATAAGTTTGAATTGAAAAAGCCTTTGAAAACATCATTCTACAAAAATCAGTTTTCAAAATAAATTCATATTAAATTCACACGAGCATATTTTGAGCTCTCTCGAAAATAGGTATCTTAGGAACATGTTTTTTTCATATCCCAATCATTAAAATTGATTTTGGAGCTAAATTGCAAAAGTCCAAATTTTGGAATTTTTGCCTATTGGACAATGCCCATCAATTGACTAATGAACTTTGATCAATCGACTGATAAGATTTGCTCAGTCGACTGATGCCTCAAAATATAGCCGTTGGATTTCTGATTTTTTACCATTTTTGGTATCAAACCTCTCAAATGGCTATATACTTTTTAGGACTATATATATGACTTTTAAAACACATTTGAACCAATTTTGAATCATTCTTACTTCTATTATTCATCAATCTTCATTATCAAAAGATTCAAGTAATTTGTTTTGATTAATCATTCTTCATTGAGCTATAAATCTTAATTAAACTTGATAACTCTAGTGTGAGCTTTATTTGTAATCTTCAAATACACTTGAGAGTTATTGTATCATTAATGTGCATCACCAAATCATTTATATTATCAAATTGTGAAAGGTTTATCTTATAGATTAGTAAAAGAGTTTCTTGTGTTTAGTGTGGTGAGAAAAATCAAACTTTAGACTGTTGTGAGAAGAATAACGCTTGTAGAGTGTAGTGAGAAAGATTACACTTATAAAGGTTTGATTTTCACCCGTAAGAAAATCGATTAGTGGAACTTCTCAGGGGAACTACTCGGGCATGGACGTATGGTCTAAACAACCGAATCGCAAGAACAAAACGCCGTTGGCTCTATTGGTTCAATTCAATCTTTCTAACCCAAGCTCCTTATTTACTTGCACTCTTATTTGTTAATTGTTCTTGAGTTTGCTTGATTGTATTGCCATTTGCTTGATATAGACTTATCCAAAGTTTTATTCTTAAAACTTTCCTTAAAACTTTTTAATTCCGCATATAGTTTCAAAAACCCTATTCATCCCCCCCCCTCCCGCCTCTCTCTAGGGTTGCTTTCCAACCCACAATGTCTATACGTTGAAAAAGGCCTTATATGGTCTAAAGCAAGCTCCTAAGGGTTGGTATGACAGGTTAACTTCTTTCTTGATCGCTAAAAGTTTAAAATTGAAAATACTATTATTACTATTGTACAACTTTATGTTGATGATATAGTGTTTGGTCAACTTTTTATTACATGCTAAAAATTTTGCTAACCTTATGCAAAGTGAGTTTGAGATGTCTATGATGGGTGAACTGAGTTTTTTCTTAGGTTTACAAGTAAAACAGTTTGAATATGGAATTTTTATTTCTTAAACTAAATATGCTAAAGATTTGGTGAAAAATTTTGGACTTGAGAAATCAAAGTTTGTTTCTACTCCTTTGAGTTAAACTGCTAAACTTGAAAAAGATACAACAAGAAAAAGTGTAAATGCTATTTTGTATAAAAGTATGATTAGTAGTTTTTAACGTCTTACTGTAAATAGACCTGATATTATGTATAGTGTATGTGTTTGTGCAAGCTATAAGTCTGAACCTAACTCATTTTACAACTGTGAAAAGGATAATTCGATATGTTATGGAACTTTGGGTTTGGGTATTTAGCATCCATGTAACACTAGCAGTAGTGTTGTGGGCTATTGTGATGCTGATTAGGCAGGCTGTTCTGATGACAGGAAAAGTACCTCTGGTTGTTATTATATTGGGAATAATGTAATTGGTTAGTCTTCTAGAAAGCAGGATTGCATATCTCTTTCAATAGCTAAAGCTGAATACATAGTTGTAGGTAATTGTTGTGCTCAGTTAATTTGGATGAAGCATACTCTTTCTAATTATAATATTGAGCATGGCCCTATGACTGTGTTATGTGATAATATGAATGCAATTAATAGTACGAAAAATCCAGTACAACATTCACGGACAAAGCACATTGATATTAGTCATCATTTTATATGTGCTTTAATTGAAAGAAAAGTGATTCAATTAAGTATTTATTTACCAAAAAGAAGCTTGCAGATTTATTTACTAAACCTTTAGATGCTGCAAGGTTTCAACAACTCCGTAAAGCTATTGGAGTTTGTTCTCTTGAATAAATTCTTAATAGTACCCCACATCCATTTAAGACAAAATAGGGGAGATTAAACTGTGAACTAATTGTCTTTTCTTGTATGTGCAGGAGTTGGGTTTAGATATTCAGTGGTTATAATCTAGTGAAAATGTATTTAGATCAAGTTCTGTAATTTTTTTCCTTTTAGGTCATATGGGTTAGATAGTGCATGTTTCTGATAGGATAAGGCAAATATTTTTGCTTGAGGGTTCCCACTTTTAAGGATTCTCATATGTAAAAGTTTTGTCTCAAAATGACCAATGGGGGAGATAGAAAATCCCAATGGTACCGAGTCTGGTTTTTGATGTATTGTCCATTTTGAGACATTGCAGTGTCTAATTGGCAACTCCAATTCTAGTCCAACTTAGAGTTCTAATGCACCAGAGGTTTTGGAAGCAGCTGTTCATTGGCTTTACATGTCTTGGTGTGCTGGTAAATCAAATTCTCAAATTTATGATCCGAAAAATCATTTTCATTATTTTAGTTTATTTTCAATTATATAAAAATTATTTTCATTATTATATTTTATTTTCAATTATGTTTTTATCAAATATTTTCTACAAGGTTTTTAATATATATTAGTATCGGTCTGGTTATTAGAGTGCCGATAGGTCCATATTTAGTGGATATTGTCCAGTCACTTACAGTTTGTTTTGTGTGATCCATGTTACCTGTTAATGATGGTTTGATCTCAGTCGTTCCTAGATTAGTTGATCTTATTCGTTGATTTGAAAATATATATATATATATATATATATGTATGTATAGGGTGAGTCCCTATCCTATACGGATTACTATTCACGGACCATCCGTACGGATTGGTCCGTTTGGCACGCTTCCCGATGGAATTTTTTGATGAAATTTTGTGGGAATGTTCTTCATCGTGTGTAGAACATCTCCACCAAATTTCATCAAAAAATTCAATCTGGAAGTAGGTTAACTACATGATTGAAAAAAACTGGTCCAGAAATAGATATATAAAATCCAATATTTTTCAATCATGTAGTTAACCTACTTCCCGGTTGAATTTTTTGATGAAATTTGGTGGAGATGTTCTATACACGATGAAGAACATCCCCACAAAATTTCATCAAAAAAATCCATCGGTAAGCGTGCCAAACGGACCAATCCGTACGGATGGTCCGTGAACAGTAATCCGCACCTGAAAATTCCCCTGTATAGGGTTATTGGTTTTATTTTGGCAGTAGCTTTTATTCAGAAAATTAGGTTCGCTTATTTCTCTCTAATCTTTTATGAGTTCTCTCTAGTCTTTTCTGAGTGCTTCGAATATTTTCATCTTTTGAGAAAACTTTCTTTAAATCGAAAAACACTAGATGCTTGTGATTTTTGAATGTTTCGTGTTAGTGAGATAATCAATTTAAATTGATTATGAGTATTCTAGATTAAAGAGTTTTTTAAAAATTTGTTTTTACTCGGATCATACATGAGAACATTCTTGTTTGTCAAGGCGATTATCTACACCAGATTCAATAGAAGCGTCAGAGATCAAGACTGAGATGACTTCTTTTAATATGCTAAAAGCACTGGTGGTGTTGTGTAGGTTTGGGAAGTAAGATCTCTTGTTGTCTCTGTATATCTCTATACTTTATTTTTATTTTTTTAATGAATAAGTTGTGAGGTTGGGAGCCTTTGTGGGTTTTTCTCTTCCCCTTGTTGGAAAAGTTTTTACCGCGTCAAAAACGTTTGGTGTTCTTGGTGTGTGATTGTTTATTTCTCTCAAACACAGGGTTAACAACTTTGTTAATCTTGTTACTGCTATACACCAATATATAACAATTTTTCGTAAGTGACAAATTGGTATTCAAATACTTTGTTTGATTTAAAACAAATTATTTCATAAAACGTAAATGATTTTTTTCCAAAAACAACTCCATAGAATGAGTTGGTCCCCCTAATGTGGAAGCAACAGCCTTTTGTTAGAATAAATGGCAATACTACTACTATATTCTCTTTGACAAGTTTTGGTTTGAAATGTATGATGATGACTGGAGGGTGGTTGCATCCATTGGATGAGCCAATCGATAAAGATGGTCTTTTGATAGACAGTTAAACTCAAATTAGTCTTCAATGGGCAATGGACTACGGCCTCCACCAACCAACTCAGTTTGAATGGGTAACCAATGCAAATGGATCTTTGCATGAACACAACCCCGAGAATTTGTTAAATATTGTGTTCTAAACTACCATATGGAGAGCAAGGGCCTTAAACATAGGAATTGAATCCAATCCTAAAGATATTGCCACAACTCTAGATGGGCATTTACAGATGATCAGTGATTAAAATTATGAGATGGCGAGTTTAGTTCACCTTTAATGATTTTGTTCTTTTGTGTTTTTTTATGTTGTCTTATGTGTTGTTTTTAGTGTGTAATTTTGTTGTCTTATGATTTTTTAGCATTCATCTATTTCAAATTCATCCGATGGATTTACATATTTTTTCGTCAAATGCATAAGATTGATAAGTTTATGTTAATTTTCAATTTTATGTAATGCTTTTGTCTTAATGTGTTATTTATTGAAACTACTTTTTTATGATTTATTTTGGTTTTTGTTATTGATAAATATGTAATGAATTTTTATTTATTTATTTGAAAAAAAAATATGAGCTTCTTCCTATTAAACAATTTAAGAAAGATAAAATACAAAATAAAATATGTGAGAAAAGAAGAGAACATAATAAAGGAAAGAGCATATTAAAAAAAAAGTTTGCAAAAAGGAAAATGTTTTTCTCACCTAAAATTTTTACCGCTTATTACCGGGTGCATCAAATGGATTGTATCTTTATTGTATCTTGTGAAGGTAAAACCCATATAATGCATACCGAGAAGAATAGGTGGTAAAAATACCCAGTAAGACCATCTCCATTGTGTATGTTAATATTATAGGCTAAAAAGACAATTTTACCATACACTACTGATAAGCATCTGCAACGCATAGGGAGAAATTGGATCCATTTAGCCACACGATGGACATTGTGTCGTGTGGCTTGCCTAGTCACAATGTTCCTCACGACACAATGAACATCGTGGGGATGCTCCAACGGCTCTTTGTATAATTAACGATAGGATTTTAAAATGTATTTATACTTCTCTCCCCCCATTTTAACTATATCACAAATATATTATTTCTCTCACTCCTCATATATATACACTTAATTTCATTAATCATTCTCCCCCAATTTCGAGGCAAACCAGTTTTTTTGAAGATAACCAAGGTATTATTTAATTTTTGTAATGTTTTGATTTATTATATATAAATTTATTTGTTTGTTTCATATTTTTTATTATTTTAATTTTAATAATTACATGTTTAAAATATAATGTCAACTTATCTATAATATCACAATAAATAGTTATTTTGATAATGGTACACTAAAAAAAATCTACCAATAACATGTTGTAGCATAATTTATGTCTAAAATCAAATTACTCACACCATAAGTTTATTCTTGTTCACAAAATCTCCAGATGATTTATGAAATAATCATACACACAACCATACACATTACCACACACTTCAATATAATAAGATTTATTTTCTTCAAATGTAATTTTTAAATAAAACTCATATTTAGTATTTATTTAAATAAAGGTTTATATAAACTTTTTATTTTAAATAAAGGTTTATATAAACTTTTTTGTTTTACAAAAAATGTTTATATAAAATTAAAAATCCATTATGTGCTAACAAGTCATAGTTGTACAATAATATTTGCGCGTCATATATAAACTTTATTTGCATTTTATGTAATCATGTTATATAATTATTTATTGTCAGCATAATGAAAAGAATTCAAAGATATTTCGGGAGATCTAGTGTCTCAAATCCTCCCGAAGAAGTCGGTTCTAGTACACAAGCTGCTAAACCTAGCTCTGCAAGACAACGATCGATCGAACGTCGTTCAGAACCTGAAAATGAAGGAGGTTCTAGTACACAAGCTGCTAGGCCTAGCACTGCAAGAAGGAGATCATCCGAACGTCGTTCAGACACCGAAACTGAAGGAGGTCCTAGTAATAATCAAGGTGCAAGTTCATCTTCCCCTTTTGCTAATTATAAAAGGGTTGTTGACGATAGTGATCATATTTCTAAAATGAAAAGAACACCTGAAGGTAGTTTATTCTACATAAGGTCAACTTGGCATACTGCACGAAATCTATATAAGGACTTAATAGTTAATCCAGAGGTACAAATGTTACTTGATAATACTGGATTGTGTGATTTGTTTAAACGACAAATACCGAATTCGGATCGTACTGTTGTTGAAGCATGTTGTCGACGCTGGTGGGACACCACCCATACATTCCACCTGCATACGTGCGAGTGTAGTATTGCTCTTGCAAAAAAGGTTAAAACTCTTAAAAAAGAAGATAGTTTTCAAAAGAAATACAAATTATTAATAACAATTAAATAAATAAATTATGCCCTTAAAACTAAAATGTAAATAATAAATTAAATAAGATAATTTATAAGAGCATCCATACTGGGTATAGTAAATGGGCAAATTAACCATACCCAGTTCCACAGCATAAGAAACTTAATGGACAAATTTACTCTCATGTGACAGTGGATGGATAAACTTAGAATACACCTAAATTTTACTCATACGGGTGAGTTACTCGTATAGGTCAAAAGGGTTTCTGTTACTCTTATGAGAAAAAAAATTATAAAGGTGTGCAAAAAAATGGTAAGGGTGTCCTTTACTCGTATAAGTCATGTATGACCCGTATGACTAACACACACTCGTGTGGCCCTTTTTAATTTGTTTTTCATGCTGCTTCGTAAATCCGTTTGTTCTAATGGTAGTATGGCTTATACGAGTATATGCTACTCGTGTAAACCATTTTTTTTAAGTTTATAAACCATACGAACTTGGCACACCTGTATGACTATTTTTTATTTTTTTTTATCATACCCTGTTCTAGCCTCTCAAGACAATTAGTACTATAATTGTAAATTTGGTGTTAAGGTTTTGTTGCACGTTGTAGATGCTCTAAGGACAAGTATGATAAATAAATAAATAAAAACAAACTGGTATTCAAATTGAGATTTTTTTTAATCTGTTGCTTAGATTTAATGTTGCCTAGTTTGGTGGGTGTTTTTTTGTGCTCAAAAACAAAAAACAAAGTAAGAAAGAAAGTGCATGGGAAATAACATTTTTATTTTAACAAGTGTGCTGAATTTCTATTAATTTTGGTAAACTTAAAAACATTAATAGCCATGCGGTTTTTAACACTGAAAACATCAATAGCTTTGCAAGGCTGGTATTTATTTATTTTTTAATAAATTTAAAAGGTTACTTCTTAAAACGGCAACATTGTTGCCCTTTTTGCCCCTAAAAACGTCATCCTTAATTCCACTTTTAGGGCTCGTTTGGTTCGAGTTTTGGAAATGGAATGGGCATTGAATGGGAATACTTGATTCCTGGAAAGTTATTTTCCTGGCATCTAGGATGCCATGCCAATGTTTGGTTCAACCGGGAATAGGAATGGAATAAAGTATCAATTACAAAAATACCCTTCTTTTTAAAAGATGAGAAAATATCACCTACTAATTTTTCAAAAGAGACAATTGCTATAATAAATTACAAAAATTACACATGCCTAGCTAATAACTATCCTACAAAAATTACAATTATTTTTAATTAAAAAAAATTACAACAAGAAAAAAGAAAAAAAAAAGTTCCAAATAATTTTTTTTTTCATTTTTGTGCAGCAGTGTAATTAAAAAAAAAGTTTCAAACAATATTTTCATACACTGATGGAAAAAGAATTATTTATTCATAAGGAAGAGTGTTATTTTAGTCCTAACATGAAAAAATTAAAAAAGATGCCCATTGGTAATGGTTTATTCCTTATGATTTAAATGTGAGAACTTTGGGGGAAATGTTTGTTCCTGGAATCATTTATTCCGAACTTAAAACTTGAACCAAACGCGGGAATTGTTTTGGAATGGAATGTAGCATTCCTGGAATGGTTTAAATCTTGAACCAAACGAGCCATTAATGTTTAAGTTTTTGTTTTTATTGTCAATTTTAAAAACACATTATATTAAGATAAAAGAATAATCCAACAAAGATTTGTTGGGTTATTCTCGCGATCACTATGATAACATATTGGATACTCGTAATTCACTTTAACTCCACCATTATCCTCATTGCTACCACTCATTATTGGAGATGGTTCTTCTGATTTGACATTCTTTTTTTTGACTTGTTGGTGACGGATATATAGTAGATGAGTTCGATTTGAATTCGGATACCAAATTCGTAGGCACCGTGCAAAACTAAAAAAGATACACTTATAAATAGATAAATTATTAAAAAATAATTTTATTTTAATGATAAAAATTTAACTAGCACAATAAAAAAAAACACCACATTACAATTGTAGAAAATTCTATAAAATACTTTACAATTAAATATCAAATTATCTCTTATTATTTTAAAATTAATAAGAATAAAAGAAAAATTATTGGTACCTCTTTAATTCTATCCAGTAGCATGAGAAAATTGAGATTAAATATGGGAAAAAAGATCGGAGGAAAATTAAAGAACTGTTTTCTTACCCTCGATTAGAACTTTGAAATTCTAAATTTTTTTTCTTAAAAAGTTTCGTTATTCTACTCTATCTATTTAGATTAGCTATATAGCGGATAACAAAATAATATTATTTTCTTCAAATTTCACATACTTTTAATTGTTCTATTTCCCTTCAAAAGAAATTGAAAATTATGTTTAGGGTATGTTTGAATTTTTTATTTTAGATTGGATTTGGATGTAAAATTTGTATTTGGAACCTCAAAACTAAATATTCTATTTGGCTAAAAGATAAGACATGTCCAAATTTTAAGATTTGATGGTTAGAAGTCAAATTTCAAATCTTAGGGGGAGGGTGATTATTTCAAAATCCTAAGTTGGAGTAATGTGATAGCTGATTAATTATCTTCCTAATTGGAGTTGTAATTAATGTGATCCCTGACTCTCTTACTATTATTATAATTATTATTCTCATTGTAAATTCTTGTAATTCAAATATATGATTTTTGAATCTTAAATTCATGAATTTCATAGCCAATTTTAACCAATTATCACAACGCATCCTTACCGATTTGACTTGGACGTAGGGCTGTAAACAAATCGAGTGTAGCACAGCTAGGGATCACAGTTCTAAACCGTGATTATTCACTAAGTTGGGGATACGATGATAAATTGTTATCGTATTTTTAGAAGAAAAATGTTATTTTTAAAATATTTTATTGTCCAAAAACTTTAGCTCAAGTGGCATCAACTCTCACCACCTCACATACCATCTCATCCGGTCATTTTCACAAAATTTATGGAATTTTCAAAAGAAGAAACTTTAGATTTTATTTTTTTTTAAATATAGATTTTTCTTTTTATTATTAAAAAAATAAATTATACTCATCGCGGTTTGGGTTCGTCGGTAACTTATTAATTTTCTTCTTTTAATAATTGGAAATTCAGGATTGAGAAATTATTTCTTAACAGTTAAAACTTAAGATAAGCATGACAACATAACTGTTTAAAATCAAATTTAAATTATTCAGGTTGTTGTTAAATGGATATGAACTCAAGATTTTCAAAAGTGTATTTAAATTGTCATCTTAGGCCTCGTTTGGTTCACGGATTCAAGGATTCAGGAAAGGAAAGTCCTTCCTTTCTTTTGTTTGGTAAGCACAAATTCTGGAAACACTTTCCCGATAGAGGGGAAAGTAGGGAGTAAAACTATTTTTCTCAAAACACATGAAATTGATTTTTCTAGAAATTAGGTAGAAGGGCTTAAAAGTTATTTTTACCAAAAACACAATGAATAATATTTTTTTGAAAAGGGCACTATTTTTACAAACTCGTGTACAGGGATGATATTCAAATTATTATTGAAAAAAAAATTATGTAATAATAAAAAAATTGAATAAAATTACAAATCCATGTAAAATATAGCCTTAACTATACAATAAAATTTCACTGCAATTAATTCAAATAATAAAAACAGTGAAAGCTCAAAATAACGCGAGTAAAATGGACTGCAAAGTTTTTGCTATAATAAAATAATGCAAATAATAATGAATAATAATAATAATCGGTTCATGCTTAAAAGATAATTTGCAAAAAATAAAAATAAAAATAGAAACATTAAAGAGTACAATAAATAGGCAATTGTTCCTTCCATTATACTAATATATGGACTAAGTATAGATGTCATTTTGCATGAAAAATGAAAATTTTAAAAAAGTAAGTAAATAAATGTTTCATAATAAAAATTATTCCTTGGCTTTTTATCACTAAATAGCCCTTTATTTTACAATTCCTAGATTTTACTATGAATAATACATTATTATTATAATAATAATAATAAATAATATAGCCCTTTATTACAAAAAAATTATGGCAATTATTATAGTGTGAAATCTTTCTTAATAAGCCCTTTTTTTAAGTGCCCCTTATTTTTAAATGTGTTATTTTCAACTGCATTAATTATAATAAATTTTGAGACAAAGATAATACCTACATGATTTTCCTTTACGGAGGAAGTAGATTTATTATCAAACACAAGAAATCTTGGATTATTATCCATGCGGATAATTTAGTGACAGAGGAAGAAGAAGCCAGTTGAAATTCAGATGTTTTTCTTCTTCCTTTTGAGAAGTGAGAGAGGGCAGTAATTAAACGAAAATTAAATAAAAGAGAGAAGACTTATTACAGAGGACTTTCTCGGTAATATTATAATAGTATCATATATGGGTTGAAACTCTTACTAAAGGTATTAATATAATAATGTAAAGTCACTTTTGAATATTTGGAAATGTTTCCCAGATATAATGGTTTATGGACATGTACGATTCAATATGATGTGGCATTTGAATATTCGTACACGTTTTCATATTTAAGATTGTGATGTCACGTAGGTTGAATATAAGTAGTCCTATTATTAAAATAATATTTTTTATTAAATTATAAAATAATTTTAAAAAGTTATATTATATATTTTTAAAATTATGTATTAATAAAAATAATTGTTTTAACAATAATTAATGCCATCTTTAAATATTTATATTTAACATTTTATAACATTGTTCGGGTTTAATATATATTGTAGATATATTCAGCGGTTGTGCAAATTGCAATGCAAAGAAATATAAAATTTGTTTTCTTCTCCGGTAATAATTAATGTGACCTCTCATTCTAATTAACTAATACATTAAGGTTTCGTTTGATTCAGGTATTAGGGTCAGTGAGATTAATAATATCAGTATTAATAGTACTGGATTATTAATCATGGTATTAATTTAATACTAATACCCTATTTGATTCATGCAGTATTAATATTGGAATATTCACGGGATTATATTTTGGAATAACAAAAAAAATATTATAATAATGACAATAGTAGTAGTAGTAGTAGTAGTAGTAGTAGTAGTAGTAGTAGTAGGTAGTGGGGTGGGGGTGGGTGGTGGGGGGTGGTGGTAGACTGGTAGTGGCATTTTTGAAAATATTATAATAGTAATAGCATTTTTGAAAATATATGGTTCTTTTTTCTTAATCCTGGATAAATAATACCATCTCCCCCTGGTATTAAATTACACCACAAAGAGTGGTATTAAGTTAGTCCCGGTATTAGTAATCCCAACACATTTGTGCAAACCAAATAAGGTATTATAAAAAAAGTGGTATTAATAATATCATCTCACTTTTTAATACCCGAATCAAACGAAACATAAAGTAATAAATGAATATGATTCGTTGTGGTCCCTACTATTTACTATTGACATGTATTCATATATAAACTATCAAGTGTGTCTCGGTGGTCACAACACTAAGATTAACTGTGGGTTCGACTGGAAACTCTTTCGATCAAATTCTGCAAAAAAAATTGATGGCCAACGGCGTGTGCTTTATCACAAGTAGAAATTAGTCGAGGTGCCGAGTGCATAAAGGCTGGCCCGGAGACTTGAGCCAAAAAAAATGATGGGCTCTATAAAACTTTAATTAATGTTTTGACATGCATAACGTTACGAAGTAATTTCATTGCCATTATTAATTTACAAAATAATAATAATAATAATAATAATAATAATAATAATTAATATAAATTAATTTTAGTGATAAAAATTCAAATGGTGAGTACATGAATTATTATATATATATATATATATATTGTATAAAAAATTGACATATTAATGTATCAATTATTCATTAATTATAATAGATTGTGAAAAGATTTTTTAATCAATACACAGTTGCCACATTTAATATGTTCGTTTTTTGTCAAATATGTATGACTGTCTAGAATTTTTGATAAAATAAGGGACAATAGTCATGTTAACTACAATTGCATAGGGGTGCACGTACATGGTTCGAATTGGATCAGTTTACTACTTAAACCTAAATCTAACCAATCTAATCTGTTTTAAAAAATTTGCACCCAATCCAAACCAATTATATGGAAACCTAAACATAACCTAACCAATCTTGAATTTTGATTAGGATTAATCACTTATATATAATTTTAGCGTTTGTAATATATTTATGGTGTAGGATATATATTTGTAATCTAATCTGTTTTAAAAAATTTGCACCCAATCCAAACCAATTATATGGAAACCTAAACATAACCTAACCAATCTTGAATTTTGATTAGGATTAATCACTTATATATAATTTTAGCGTTTGTAATATATTTATGGTGTAGGATATATATTTGTGCACAAGTTGACCAATAATATTAAACACCACAAATGTACATACATATACTAAATATAATATATATATATATATATATATATTATCAGTTTCGGATTGTTTGTTTAATCCAAAGGTTAAACCCAAAACCGAACCAATCCAATCAATTTTAAAAAAATTAATTCAAACCAATCCAATTGATTTTATAAGTATAACCAAACCAATTCAATAAGGCCGGATTGATTCGGTTTTTCTACTGCATACCCCAATTTCAGATAATTTACGAAACTAACCTCAATGCTTTGATGTTCACAATAAGGACCCTGTAAAAATAGTATACTGACCCTGAAGTTCCTTAAATCTAGGTTTTAATAAAAAAAATATAAGCAATATGTTTTTAAGGATTTTCAAAAAGTATTAAACGCGAAGACAAGTGTAACGGTATATGAAAAATATATAAAATTAGCGCTTAATCCAATTTGCATGAGCGTCAATTTTTAATAAATTAAACTTTTTTTTCAAAGTGACCATGACCCATTAATTCTCCAAGAATCTAGCCAAGTGGCTTTAATTTGCTCTTAACATTTTATTCGAAAGATGTACTGTGGGTTTTATCCCCGTCCCTACCTTTTTTTGCTTGTAAATTAGGTTATAAATAAGTCAATTTGAACAAACAATAATTTGTTCAAGCTTATTTCGTGAATAAAACATTAAAAAATTAAATAAATTTGCTCAAATTTCACTTGTTCATCTTTAATTCAAGCCAAGTTCAAATAACTCTTTTTGAGTGAACAAAATTTTAATAACTTGAGTTTTAACATAGTTTTTCAATATTTTTTAGATCATCAAGTCAATCAAAATAAAATAAAATGGCGAGTTCCATAAATATTCGAACTTAGTTCATTTATTTCATAAAACGATTCTCGACGAGCACGAATCGAGTTCGAGTAGCTAAAATCATTTTACATTTTGTAGTCATCAACAAAGAGACTTGTTCAAAAAAACAAGAGAACTCTAAACGAGAGAGAGAGAGAGAGAGAGAGAGAGAGAGAGAGGAGTACTCAATAATGATATCATAAAATGGAAAGTTGGCACCAAAACCAATTTTAGCTGATAGGCCCAATAATAGCAAGTGTTTTGTTCATCTACATTTCTGACCATCCAAATAACCTCTTTTTTAAGCTATACTGCTAAAGGACCCATTTTGGACTACTTCACAAGCAATGGGTCTATTTCCATACATCTGTTTTTATTCATTTGGAATTTTTCAAAAAGTAAATTTCTCATGATATTCTTACCCATTTTATCAACTGAATAATTATACTAAATATATTAATATATAATTTGTATATTCCAAAAGGGTCGTTATTATTTCACTAGCAATAGGTCTATTTTCATACATCTGTTTTTATTCATTTGGACTTTTCCAAAAAGTAATTTTTTTATGATTTTTTTACTGATTTTATCAACCGAATAATTAGAATGATTATACTGAATGCATTAATATATAATTTGGATATTCCAAAAGGGTACATTAACCCATTACCATATGTACTATGATTAAACAATTAATAAAGTCGGTAAGCGTAAC
The DNA here is from genome assembly GCA_021464415.1 of Lonicera japonica. Lineage (NCBI taxonomy): Eukaryota > Viridiplantae > Streptophyta > Magnoliopsida > Dipsacales > Caprifoliaceae > Lonicera > Lonicera japonica. Next base: position 62,863,366 of record CM038464.1, read on the forward strand.
ATTGTTATTTTTTGTTCTTTAAAAGTCATGTAAAATCAAATACTTGCCTAAAAATGTGTATATTTGGACACTTAATCAATAAAGTACATATTTTGGATTCTTGACAAAATGATTGTACATGTTGCTTAAAAAGTAGTACATGTGGGGATGAGAAAAAAATTTGAGTTATTACGTTCTTAACAATTATATTAGTCTAGCTTGTGCGATTGCCCACCTTGCACGCCAAATACGATTAGAGCTGGGCCCCGGAGTCTATGGTACGGTTTTTGGAAGTATCCACGATCCAAACACTGCCCCAGCCAGGGGCCTTTATAGAAAATTGCTGTGCGTTTAAAGGAATCAGCTACTTTGGATTATTATGTATAGGTCTGTTTGTAGCCTATGTGTGTATGTATGCATATATATATATATTCTGATTCTTTTTTTGTACTATAGGAATGGGAGGAGTGTATACACTTTCATGTTAATGGGTCAGAAAAATCTACGATCTTGATTTGTTTTCCCATTAATGGAAAGATGCTGTCATCAGGGCTTTCTTTTGTTGTTGTTATTCAGGTGAACCCCAGGTCAGTACTTTTAGTTAATTAAGATCTACAAGATGGTTTGTATTCTGGTGAAATAATGGTGGGTCCATAAATTTTTAATTTTTTTTTGAAAGAATGGGCTAATGTGGAATTTTTTTTTATTTATTTTTTTTTTTTTTTTTTAAAAATTAAGGGAGGTCTAAGTCTCTCCCTTAATCCTAACAAATAAAGAAAAACCCTCCCCTCCCACCCCATGAGTCGAACCCTTGACCTCAAGGCAAGGGTGGAGGTTGCCTACCACTAGACCTCAAGGCAAGAATGGGCTAATGTGGATTTATAAACTTTATTAGACTATGTTGGACTAGACCGGAACGGAACGAAAAACTGAATATATTACAATACTGAATAAAAAAATTCCAAATATGGGGTTTTAGAAAAATAAAAACATAATTTAGAAGGAAAAAATCAATGCTAATTATGTACATATGGGGATTCTTGCAAGTACGATATAAGATGGTGAAAAACATTTCACTTATTTTGGGGGAAAAAAATTTAATACTACTTTAGAAGGAAGTATAGTGCATAAATGCACCAAAATATGTTAAATTAAAATGCATTTATTCATAACTATATAAAAGAAGAGATTTACACCAAAATATGTTAAAAGATGCTTTCATCTTCAATTTTAACCTACAAAAAATATTCAGATGCCTTTTTTTCTGGTACAAAAAAATGGATAAATGGGGCGGCCCTTTATATATCTGTGAGAGAGTATTGGACCTTATCTAACACGGTGAGTTATTTTATTTATTCTTTTATGTGAATATAATGAAAGAATAAACTCGGCCCAACAAAAAATAATTTCTCTTATAACCATGTAGATGCGTCTTTTAACTCTAATATCACTAAATGCCTTGAAATGAGTTTGAATTAAGAAACAACCTCTCTAAATAAAAATATTTTATTCAAAACTAAATGGGCCCCAAAGGTTACCGCGTGTATAAATTTCTGCATGCAGTTTCATGACTCTACCACAAACCAACAGAGAGAGAGAGAGAGAGATTTCTTAATTGGAAGAAAAAGCAGCATACAAGAAGGTAAGTTACTTATCTAGCTAAGCTTTAATTAATTCTTAAATTAGATATTACACTGTTGAGATGCTCTCTTTGTGTATATATATAATTCATTAATTTGGATGGCATACTATAAAATCATTCATTCCAAAACCATCTATAGATTTCCTTTTTACTCTCAATTAACTTATCATATCTATACTATATCTAAAGCATGACGGATTGATTTTAGTCGATGTGTAAAATTATAAAAAAAAAAAATTTTTTTTATTTAAAAATTTATTATAAAATAATATTAAAATAGGGACTTGAACTCATAACGCTAAGAATAAAACGTATATTTAATTGTCACTTGACCAAACATCATTTATCTTTAACGTGCGAAATTAATAAGTACCATATTAAACACCAGTAAAACGTGCTTAATTCTTCCTAGTAAGGCCTCAAAGGTCAAATGTTAAATCTGGGCGGCTAGTGTGTAATTAGCCTAGTGGTAAAAGACGCCCATTTAGATTCGGAAGATTTTGAGTTCCAAGTTTCATTTGAAACGGAAAAGGTTCTTATTATTTTAAGTAAAAGAAAGAGTTTCCCTTTTTAAAAAATAAAAATAAAATAGCCAAGTGCTAAAAATGTAAGGGTTCATAAATGTTTTACCCTACCATGTACCATCACTTCAAACAATATATGTTCACCGAAGCCACCCAATTGTGGACATGTATATATATATGGAAAATTTTCCTTAAATTTGGTTCCTATGATATATATATATATATATATTATTAGCTGATGAATAATTATTTTTGTCACACAAAATAAATCTATCAAAATTTTAAATTTCAATATAACATATTACAACGTAGATAATAAAAATAAGGGCTGTCAATCCAAGGAGGTAGTTAAGAATCAATTACATAAAATGGAAAAGTCACTAGACATGGGATAAAATATTTTTGAAGTGAAAAGAAGAACAAAAAATTAAATTGAAAAAAAAAATATACGATGCGAGGTTTTCAATGTTCAAGAATTCCTCATAAAATATTTATTGAGTCAGAAAATCATACTGCTGAAAATAGATACCCAATATATATATTTTATTACTCCGTAGTAATTAACAAAAGCATTTCTTTTCACAATTTTTAATATCTTCTTTTGGAAAATAATGATACAGGATTCTCACATAAGCTAGCTATCTTAACGATTGCAATATAGAAGATTTTGGAAAGTACATTCAACTTATAAAAATCTTAAGGTATGTGATTCATTTCTTAAGCTAAATATGTAGACCTACTTTGAATCACCTTTAGAGTAGTGAAATCCGAAAGCCTCTTGGCCTAATGGTACAAGGCTGGAACTAAGACAATCTTGAGTCGACTTGGAACTCCCAACGTCGAATCCCGGCGTTGTCAAAATAATACTTGACCAGCAGCAGTTACGAACCGTGAGCGGGAATTAGTTGAAGTGCTCGAAAGTAAGCCCGGACACCCCGTGGGAAACAAAAAAAAATCCGAAATCATTAAAAAAAATTATAAATGGATACAATAGTGCAATAATAAAATGACTAAATCATAAATAAAAGTACGAGGTCCCATCTCCAAATTAAATAGATCTCCAATAACAAGTGACAGAATTAATAACATTCTTGCGCCATAATTTTCCGGGAATTTGAGCTATTTTTTATTTTAAAAAAAAAAAGTGACGGAATTAATATAAAGAGACCTTAATTACTCGTAAAAATTCCACTCTCCCACAGTACATATATATCTCTCGCGACTCTTTTAACATATTAAAAATTCTAATCGGATAAATAGAAAATAATGCAAGAAAATAAAAACGGAGTTGGCTCGAACGCGGCCCTCGCGCGCCACCAAGAACACTGCCTAACCGCTCGGTCGAACCGGCCCTAATTGTTACGCTTTTGTTGTGTTTTTCTCTTTTCTCTTTTGCTGAATTATGATGAATATATATAGTGTAAATGAGAGATCGATGGAGGAAATGGATGATGGAAGGGAATGAAGATGGAGGAATAGTGTTTTTGACTTAGAGGGGGCTTGGAGTGAAGTGTTGCGTACGTTTCATTGTTGGATAATGTCACAAGAGGATTGGAAAATGAGAAAGGAAGGAAAAATGGAGTGAGAGAATTTCAATAATCACAGTGAGATATAAATATTTGATGTAAAAAGTGATATATTAAATGTGGTCATTATATATTAGTTAAAAAATAAAGAAAGTTATTACAACTATTATAACAAATACGTAATTGATAGATTTATATGTTAAATTTTTATATCAGATATTTATGTTCCTGTATAAGTACTCATAAAATTTAGTACATAGAGTGGATATTTTGGGCTATAATTTCATGCGGCGGCTGTATTTTTGTTCACTATTTTAGTATTTTGGTTGTTTTGGTCTGCTGTTATCTTGAGAACCATTTGGACTTATATCAAACTATTTAGTGTGATTTTTTATTTTTAGTTTTGTAACACTTACAATTGTTATAAAAACATAAAATATAATAAAAGTATTGTGCGCATTATAAAATGGGTCTGGCAAGTATAAATTTGGTGTAAAAATATAATCACAAATATGAATCGTTAATATTGTTGTTGTTAATAATGTTAATATACTTTTTTTTCTTTAACTAAAATGTCCTTATCGTTTTTCGCGTATGTTTTTAGTTCCTATTTGAATATATTTGCATGTTAAACATTTTTTTTGAAAAACTAACGAGATGTTTTTATTGTCATAAATGTCCTCGTCATTTTCCTCGTATGTTTATAGTTCCTATTTGAATATATTTGCATGTTAAACATTTTTTTTGAAAAACTAACGAGATGTTTTTATTGTCATCTTTTAGTGATGGGTTTGATGATGTACCACATTAAATTTTTGTACAATTAGTCTCTTCGTTTTACTATAATAACAAATAACCCCCACCCCGATCTGGGTGTTTAGTATGATAATATTAAATTATGATAATATTTAATACATTAATTTTGTCTATAAAAAATTAGAACTCTTAATTTCAAAACTAGTACAGAAATTCTAATTGATGCAAACTTTTCTTTTGTTTCAGCAATTTGAAGGCATGGACGAGGGTCACAGCAGCACCTTGAATATTTCGGGTAACTTATTTTTGCTTCAATTTCAATATCAAAGCTCGGAATTACGTTCCCAAAAACACAATTTTTGCTCCAAGATTTCAGTATCAAAGCTCGGAATTGGATTCCAAAACCAGAAGAATTTTCATAAAATGTTCAGATATCTCCTCTTTCGTTATTTTAAATGTTGATAGGCCATAATATTTATTTGACGCTGTGCTATATTTTGATTTTCCCAATTATGATCCTACAATCTTTCTTCCTACAAAAACAAAACGAAAATAAATAGGTAACAAGTCTTGAACTCTTGACCCGATCATAATAACCCACCTAGCCATTATATTCAAACAAGTTTATCACATTGGCAAGCATACTTAAACCACCTAGCCACTATAATCATACAAGTTCTATCACATTGGCGCACTCAGTATTATTTCTAAGGAATCAAGAAGTGTATGACTATGTTCAATGAGAAAGAAGCAATTTGCAACCGGACTATGAGCTCGTGTGGGATGCCTGTTCTAGCAGCTTTATGTAGCATTTGGGGAAATTAAAGAACGTAATTTTATCCGTTAACATATACAGCGTTTTCAGGTCCGAAGGGAGACGAGTACGAGAAACTGCAGAAACAGCACGAGGAAAAAATGGGGAAGATTGAAGAGCTAAAGAAACAGAAAGAAGAGGTCAAATGTCGTCTGGAGAAAAACAAGGACAAAATCGAAGGTTTCAAGAATTTGAGCCAACAATATAACAGCCTCAGAAATGAGTACAATGCACTCTTGGCCGAAAAGTCATTTCAACAACCACCCAAGGAGTAACAACAGTTTGTTTTTCTCCCTGCTGCTAGTCTTTTTAAGTGCACTATTGAGACTTTGCCTTATCTAATAGGACTATTAATTGTACTTTTAACCATGTCTAGTATGCTTCTGCTAGTATCATCAACTAAACCAAGAGGGTATGAGCTCAATATATTTTTGGCACAACCCAGCCATTGCCATGGGCCAACATGAGATAGCAAAATCTGTTTCAGAATAATATACAATATATATATATATATATTATGTTATAGAGCATATCTACCAAGTTTCATGAAAAAATTTAACCATTTACCCCTCTAAATGGATGGTCATTTTTCTTAAGGAGATGACCGTCTTCTTTAAAGTGGGTCTGCTCTAAAGAGGACATGGTTTGTATATGTGTATATCTATTACTTTACTATATAGTAAAATGGAGGAAGTAACACAATTAATGCAATATTTAATAACTTCTTTACGAATATTAATTTAACTTCTTCCCTCTAGATTTTTCTTATGTTCTTGGCCCTTTGGTTTTCTTTTCTCTTTATTATTGTAACATCACTCGTTCATAATGGTGATGGTAATTTATATATATATACCTTTTGACTTTTATAATCCCATCCCATCATTTTGCTCTCAATTTGGTATATGAGCTCTTTTGCATTAATTCGAAAGTCTATTTATCTATACCAAATTGTATTTGTATTTTATATAATTAGGTTGTTGCATAGTTCTTATTTGTATTTTTGTTTAACTTTATGTATTTGTAGGTCTGCCACTTTCTTCTCTATTCTTGAAGTGAACAATTTTACATTATAAGATATGTATTAGAGTTACAATTTTTGCAATTAAATTATTTTTATTTACCGTTTAATTTTCTTAAGTCCATCTCTAGCTTCTCTAATTTTCAAGTGAGCAAACGGTAAGTTTTGTATTAAAACTTAAATCTTGAATTTCATTTATTTTCTTTACTTTTGAGTTTTAATTGCAAGTCCCTATATCATATGAATAACATAATATAAAGGGATATACAAAAACTTATTTTATGATTCTTTTAAAATTTTGACTTTGATTCTTGTGAAAAATTTTAAATATTGTTAAATTTTGATCAACACTATCTTTCATCCTAATGCATACTAATTTATTTATTTATTTTAACTTTTTGAAAGAAAATAATCAATCATTCAACAATGGCCAAGTAATTACAATTTTTAATATATTTTTTTTGACAAGTACAATTTCAATATCTCAATTTTACAAAGTTTGTAAGAAAAAGTGTTACCAAGTTCATTATTTTCAAGGTAACGTTAGACGTATATAATAATTTTTTTGAATAGACTGCAATACTATTCGAAGTATTAACATATTCTATTAATTGAATCGTCCACGTATAGCGTGGGTTATATACCTTTATATGCATATATTATGTTACATTTCGACGATGTGCCAAGTAAATCACAATTTTGGATCATACTCCCAGAAAAGGGGAATACCACCCGTGGCCTCCCGCCCTTGAGGCGAGTCAGGGTGGCCACCTCAACTAAACAAAGAGGTTGCTGTTCAAAAAAAAAAAACTAAACAAAGAGGTTTGACTAATTTAACCTTAATAGCATTTTCCATGTACAACAGCCAGTCAAGTGAAAACAGCTGCAGAGTTAATTATGCCTACATATAGTGTGAACACAAACATGATCTCGCTGAAACTGAAACAAAGATTTCTGCTCAAGTTAACTCGACAAATTAAACGCACAATTTGACAACTTCGACATAAACACTACACGAAAATTGAAAATGAAAATGGATGTTTCTAGACAAACAGGAAGGAAGCTGGCAGCCAATAATCCTAAGCCGCTCAGCGCCATACTCTTAAGAGTCTCCAACACTATTTTCAGAAAGTTAAAAAAAAAATGGAAAGCAACCAAAGCACAGGAGAAAATCGGATACGAGATCCTTCCAAAATAAGTTACAAAAAGACAGCCAAAAATCCTATCTTCAGATGTTACCGAAAAGTAACATCAAAAACAAGGATAGAGAGAATCGCAAATGAAGTGAGTGTGGTTACTCGCTTTTGCCATTCTGCTGGGCAGCAACATAATTGCGAATTATTTCCATGGCCAATTGGTGAGCATTCTTGTTTTGTAGCCTCGCAAGTTCATCCATGGCTTCGTATGTGTCTTTGTCAGCGAATAGCTTCAAGTTGTATCGAGCTGATGATTGTGGCACACCATCCCATTTGTCAACCAACTGTTGAAGTTTCTCAAATCCCTGAACAGAACAGAACAGAATAGAATCAAAACCATCAGTTACCAAGAAAATATTTTCCGTTTTAGGTTATTATTTGTACTTCACTTTCAAGTCTTAATGTTTGACATTTTGTAAATATTTTGTGTGGTTATCGTTTCCATATTTCTCTCTTGATCATATCGTATGCATTTTTTGAAAGTTATTTTTTTTTTAAATGGATAAAAACATCCTTTTGTTGTTTTCCAAATGGCCTTTGTTTATTATAAAACACTTTCAAATAATAGAAAACAAAAAAGACCTATCCAAACACAAGTTCAAGACAAAACAGGAAACAGAATGTTTCAAAAGATATACCAAGCAACATTGCTTCCTCAATTTCTCTAAACCCCCCAGACTGACAACATATTTTGGGCACAGATCCCAAGAGAAAATAAGTTTTGTAGTCTTGACTCTTACAAGACCAGTTAATTGCTCACCAGGCGATTTGTGAAGCAGCCAAATGATTCTTTAGATTCCCGATTCCGTCTCCAGTAGTAGAACAAAGGTTCAAAAACTTTTTCAAGTTCCTGAATCTTGACCTTATTCATGAATGTTCTTGCCAAGGAATTTTGATTTGGTGTTCCCCCAAGCCAGATCTAATTCGACAACCCAAAAAACAGTCATTCACTTGGTTTGATCTTATACAGTGAAAGAGCAATAAAAATTCCTAAGAATCTAGGATGCAGTAATAGACTAATAGCAACACTAATAGCATTAATTAATTTTAAAAAAGCCCATGTTTAAGCCTTGGGATACCTGGTAGCTATTGGGACCATCACCGACTAAACCAAGTTCAGCCATGTAGGGTCGAGCACAGCCATTAGGGCAGCCAGTTATCCTCACTACTATAGATTCACTGTACTTGAGCCCAACCTGATATCAGAAAAAGTTCAAGCCTACTATAAGAATCATTATCCCAGACAAAAAAAAAAGGAATTGAAGTAATTCTTTAACATCACCAAGCTCCAATAATATACCTTTTCAAATACAGCCCGAATGCGCTTAAGGATGCCAGGTATTCCACGCTCTGCTTCTGTTATTGCCAGGGGGCAAAGTGGCATAGCTGGGCAAGCCATTGCGGTTAAGTTGAGTGGGTCAACAAGCCTAGGTTGCTGTCAATAGTAAAAATTGGAAAATATTAAGCATTGGCCTTTTTTTTTCATCGACCGAAATGGATACAACTACAAAATAAAAAAGCCTATTAAAACAAGTAAATAATAACTTAACTCTTGAATAACACAACCTGAACTAGCTACTCAAGGGAGCAACTTGATAAAAGGATGGAAAAATTTAGATCAAGTAGCAAAAGGATTACCGATCACCACCCTATTGGCACCGGAAGCTAATGCTATTGAGAAATTAACAAGGGAGAGTTTCTCATTGACCACCATCCTATTGTCACCGACAAATGGGTATGTAATATATCACATGCAATTTGAAAAGAAGATGAACTTCAGGCAAACAATATTTTCACGTGCATCAATACTTGAGTTATTTGGTGGCCAACAAACCCTATACTCTTTTTTTTCTTTTTCCCTATTTTTTTAAGGGGATCTCTACAATAGAAAGAGACACCTCCAAAAATAGGCATATGTTTAATACTTTTACTTCATTGCTAGTCAAATCAGCATCCTTTTTTTCAAATTATTTCGAATCAAAGCAACAGCATTGTCATACTCACCCCCCCAAACCAGTATCTATTCTTCATAGGAAGCCACAGATCACACCTATGTGCGCAAGGTTTTGCTTTATTTACACCAATTGAACAAGATAGTCATTTTGACATAGTATCTTAATTCAAACAAGCATTCCAAAACAGGTTCAAAAAGTTTATTTAACGCTAATCTCAACATTCATATGGATGCTTAAAGCAAACATAAAATGTCTCACCAGGAGACCACCCTGTGCAAGAGCTGTAGTGATGGGGCGCTTCCATGCACGGCGAACGTCACACAAGATAAGGTTCTGGTTTGGTGTGATACGGACATTCAAGTTATACTTCTCAATTATCTCCCTTAATGTGGTCTTCATGACCCCTTTGATACGACCACTATCAACATGGAGACCACAATATAAATGGCCATCACCCTGCACAAAATATTTCAGCACAAAATTACAGACATAAGTTGGAGCAAATGACTTAAACTATTAAAGTATTGGTATAGACATTTTTTTAAGACTAGAACTAAATTAACATCTTAGCTGCAGATCTAGGTCAATAGAACTGACCTGTTCGTGCCAACCCAAATAACTTTTAAATTCCCACTCTGGTAACTCCCTGCAAGGTTCAAATTTCCTTCCATAGTACTGTTCAACAACAGTTCTAAACTTTTCAATCCCCCATGAGCTGATTAAGTATTTCATTCTACTATACCTCCGCTCATCTCTTCTCCCGTTTTCTCGTTGTGTAACAACAATAGCTTTTACTGCATACAATATATCCTCTTTTGGGACATAACCTAAAGGCTCCGCCAAACGAGGGAAAGTGGTTGCGATCCGATGTGTTCTTCCCATACCACCACCAACCTGCAACAGAAAAACCAAATAAGAACGGTATTCCCCGAAAAATGAAAGAACCAAAAGTAGGTTAGCAAAACAAATTGACATCTTACATATAAATTGAAACCCTGAGGCTCTCCCTCATCATCACAAACAACAACAACACCAACATCATTTGTTAGAATATCCACAGAGTTATCAGTTGGTACAGTAACAGCAACTTTGAACTTCCTGGGCAAGAACTGAGTTCCATAAATAGGCTCAGCCGAATCAGGGAAATTAGTCCCATGCGAATTGTCATTGCGAGCCTTGACAACTTCAGGAGGCTCTGCTGACATAATTCTCTCTCCATCTACCCACATATCATAATAAAAACCAGATTGAGGAGTTAAAAGTGCAGCAATATTATCCGCAGTTTGTTGGGCAAACAGGTAATCTTTTCTCACAATAGGAGCAGCAGGGGCTAGCACATTTCTGTTCAGATCACCACACGCACCAAGGGTTGAACCCATGTTTCTAATGATTGTACTCATCACTGTCTTGAGGTCTTTCTTCAACACACCATGGAGCTGAAATGTCTGTCGGGTAGTTAAACGAAGTGTGCCAATTCCAAACTGATCAGCAAGATCATCCATGGCCAAGTAAAGTTGGTTCGAAACCTTTCCACAAGGGTTCTTGGTACGAAGCATAAATGAGTAAGACTTGGTGCCACGTTCATCTCTGTTCGTTTGTTGGTAGCTTCCATGGAACTTAATCAATTGTGTTGCAGCCTCATTTACATTTGGAGCATCTGTCAACAGCTCCTCATTAAGAGGGTACCTTATGAAGTTACTTTGTTCTTTAAATATTTCAACCTTGCTTCGCTTAGGCTCAGCAGAGGTGTCTGGCTTCACTGGCTGCAAAGAGGTTGCAGAGATTATTAGATATAAAGAAATGAAAATGATGATGAAAAATAATCTATGTAACAAAAATATTTTGAAACACACTTTTTTTAATCCCTCAAAAAGTTCTCAACCTACACGTATTCCAAGAGAAATGATATAAAATAATGTATGTAACAAAATAAATTGTTGCATGTATTATAGAGATTGATAACAAGGAATGTTTGTATCGCTGCCAATGGAGTCTCCCTCCTTCTCTTGTCGCACAACTCACACACACTCTTTTGAACCCCCCTCCCCCCCCTTTTTCTAAAAAAGGTGTCAATCTACAGACAATTCAAAGAAAATGTATGTAGATGGATAGGTTTATGAACTAAGTGGTCATCTTTAAAGTATATAGAAAAATTTGTAGGGCATGTTACAAGCACATGCATGGGGTGTGTGTAACGTGCGGAAAGCCCTCTTTGCTACTTCTAAAAATTTCAAATGGCAGTGTCAAGGTTTCTTATTAGTGGATTTTACATTTTTACACAATGCCCTCTTTGCTGTTTCATAAAAATCTCAAATGTTATATAACTATTCAACCAAAGCCTCGGATTTTAATAAAACTACTAATAAAATCTATAACATGTAATGCCATCCTGCGCATGTCTATTTTTCACTAGGACAGGACATTCAAATTTCACTAATAATTTTGGAAAGGAACCACTAGGGCAGTTTAAACACAATTTAGACATAGATTTACAAAAAAGTTACACACTTTCCTCGCAAATTCTGTAATAAGGAAACATTTATTTAAGATAATAAAGACACCATTTCCATTTTATTCCGATTCCATATACAAATCAACAACTGAAACAGATCACTACAACACAATGTTGCAGCCTAATAACAATCAATTCACAATTACTAAAAATTTAAAATCGAAAGGTGGTATTTGCTTTTCCCCTCCTAACGTCGAATGGAACACTAAAAGGTAGAAATGGTGCTTGCTTCCTCACCTCTTAACACTGCTTAAGATTCAGCGTTAAGCTGTAAGTACTCCGCTGCATACTTAATTTAATTCTAACGAAATTTTATCTCCCCACCCCCACACAAAAAAACTCTTTTCATTCATTAGATACTGAGGGTAAAATTTCATGTATCAAACACATTTTCCAGAGCAAATTGAGCGAACAATTAATTCAAAATTACTAATTTGAAAAAGGGGGAAGAAGAAAAGATTTTTTTTTTACCGTTGAAACAGCTCTAATGACTGAACTGGAATTGGAAGCAGAAACTGAAAAAACGTGAGTGCGTTTGTTGAAGAGAATCGAGTGAGAAGAATTCTTCAATCCATTAAACCTGTGGATTTGAATTTTCGGATCCTTGGCGACAGCCGTGTTCGATGCCCCAATCGCCGTCGTCATTCGCCGTAGTATATGCGAATGTAGAGAAAGAAAGAGAGAATTTTTAAACTTTTAGAGAGAGATGTGTACCTTTAAATGTACAGGAGAGCTAGGGTTTTAGATTATTTGATTAAGGGAGGGGGAAATAGAGGGGAATTTGAGTGTGAGAGATATTGGGTGGGTGGTGGTGATGAAGTGAAAAAAAAAATTGATTCTTGCTAATTTGCGCCGTCACGTGCCTGCCACAAGACCTAGAAAAGCATTTGTCTTTTATTGGATTACACTGCACGTCCACGCGCTCTTACTCCACTCGCTCTCGTTGTCTATTTTTTCGTTTGCTTCAAGTGGCCCTAGAGGAACTCCAAGGGTCACCACCTGTGATTTGATGTCGCAGAATGTTTCATATGACAAAGTAATATGCGTAAAAATTAGATTACTTTTATCTTATATTTTAGTTTAACTAGACATATCTTAGTAGTATATGTTGCGTGTATATGTGATATAGTATATATACATAGATTTGATGTTTGATCTTAATGAAGAGAAAAAAAAAATGGTATAAGCACTAAACACTGCAATTTTTAGTATTATTAATTATGGCATTCATATTGAAACACTTCAAATTTAAGCATTGATCATGTATCTCGTTGCTCAACTTACATTTGGTTTAGCTAATGGTTGTCGAGTTTATCATCCATTGTTAATAATTTGTTTAATTTTATGGTAAGATGGGTATGAGGCTAGCCTTAAGCATAGATTAATCTTATAAAATGTCATCATCATCATAAGAAATGGATCGCGGTGTCATGAGAATAAAAAATATGTTACAAATCCGTTAACTTTTAGCTTCTTAGCAATTGTTACCAACACATGAAAAAGAGAAAATAAAATACTAATTCAATTAAAAATCAATATAATATTACAATGTTCCAACAGCTTAAAAAGTTGGTACACAGATTTATATACTATTTATGCATTGGTCACCATTAAATTATGTAAATTAGAAACAATGTGAAATATTAATGTTTAAGTCTCCCTTTTCTAGTGACATAAAGCATATTAGTACATTACACATTAATTGTAACAAGTCTTAAAATGTAGGGACCAAAAAAATATAAAATAATTATTACTATCCAAAAATGAGAAGACGGGAAAATGATAGATTATTTATTTTTTAAATTATTCAGTTCGTTCTTTTAAAAAAAATCCGTCAACTTTTCATCATTTATTCGTGTAACACAGTTAATTAATCAGTTCGATCACCGTGCACATGATAAATTTTAACTCTTTTATATATAACTATGAGTTGTGTTATCTTATTGCGCCTAATTTCTCATTTTTTATTTTAGAAAATAAGATAATTAAATAATTTTCAGAATGAAGAATTATTATTTTTTTTTGCAATATTGAAAGTACATTTCATAGTAAAAACATCTACAGCGTCTTTATAAAACATAAGACTAAATTTATAAATATATCACTAAGTTATTTTACAAGTTACAACGGATATAATATAAAATTAAATATACGAATTTGGTACACTCGTACGGTACATAAGTTAAAGAAGAAACAAAATTTATAAGAGTAAAATTTATTCGTATTTTATTTTTATTTATAAATAAGTGAAACTTATTCATATAAAAGAAATTAAAAAAATTGTTACACGAATATATTACTCGTATAACTCATGCAAGTAAGAATGAAACTCTTAGTTTTGAACCAATTTAAGGATGGTGAAGCGCGTGGAACTAGTTTAAGACGCCAAAGCAAATTTGGCTTGTGGGTGGGGACAGTACATTGAACCTGGACAAAATGCAAATCGCTATCTACAATGGTCAAATGAAGGCGTATTGATTAAACTTAAAAAAGCATAATTAATAATTAATTAATTAAGAGGAGAAACACAGATTCGAATTCGATGGCTGCCTCCAGATTTTCCTAAGAAATCCTAGGTGCCCCCGGGTGCTAGCGCGGATGAACAAGGGGGTCGGTCTTAAATCTTTGTCGGATGGTCTGACATTTTCGGGCCTTGGATGTTAGCCCAATCCAAAAACAAAAGGAGAACTCAAAGCACGGCCCTTAGGAAGAATGAGTCACAACGAAATAAATCTTACATTAATAGATTCAGCATGTTAAACAACGAAGTTTCTGATATAATGTCAGATAAAGGAAAGAGAAAATTAGGGGGTGCAACTAAGGAAGGGGAACAAAGCCCTGTAGTTAGTCCAAATGCAACCACAATGTCAAATCCTAGTTCCAAACCAAGTACCTCTTACACCGAGACCAACCTCTTGAATATGAAAAAGGTACTCAGCAGTGCACATAGGGAAGAGGGAAGCAGTCAGCAACCTACTCACGCAAGGGAAAGTAGCGAAATTAGTGCTGACAGAGAAGATGTGCAACAACGGGACACCTCGAGATCCCAAACTAGGAAAGAGAACTCCTACCAGGAGCATGTTAACCAAGGTAACTTCACACTAGATCACTCCAAGTCTTTATCTGTCATTCCGGCTCTTGATACAAACCCTACACTATACTCAAACCACCACCAAATAGCAACTGCTACCGGGCCACCGGATCCAACTAATGGCAGAAATAATTATTCATGCTCTGAGGAAGAGCGCAGTGTGGCTCTCATTAGAAGCAATCGAAGAGGAACTTCAACTAGTGGAGGTACACTGGACAATCAGTCAGGTTCGTCTCAATCTCGAACCGGAACAGTTTCGAGACGAAGGACCAAAGGCTCATGCACTACAAATGGCAGCGACAACATCGACGCTAGAGACGCAACAACGGGTGAAGCTGATAACAGCGTGGCCGTCTAACAAGAGGCTCCCACTCCTTCCTCATACTTCTTCCATGAAGATACTTTTCTGGAATTGCCGCGGAGCCGGCAATGAAAATTTTAGGAACACGTTAAAAGATATGCACAAGGATCACTGCTTTGATGTGATTATTTTACTCGAAACTAAAGTGTGTTTCTACCAGGTGGAGGAGACCTTTCGCCAGTATAATTTCTTAGACTCTATCACAGTGGACCCAGTAGGCAGAGTGGGTGGAATATGGATGGTTTGGAATCCGGCCAACGTGAGCATCAAGCCATACCACACTTCGAATCAGTGCATTCATGCTATGGTCACCAAAAGCAATTATGAGGAGTGGCTCTTAACTGCGGTCTATGCTAGCCCAAACCACCGCCTGAGAGACAAATTGTGGAGTAACCTTGCAGTGGTGGCTGAGTTCTATAATGTTCCTTGGCTGGTTGCTGGGGATTTCAATGATCATGCTGACAGCAGTGAAAAACGGAGCTTTGGAGAAACACCAGAGAACAGTCGAACGCACAAATTTTTGACGAACATCAATAGATGCAACCTCATCGATCTTGGATGCAACGGTCCTCGACTAACTTGGACAAATAATAGAGGGGGGCGAGCTAACACACTGGTTCGCCTTGATAGGGCTTTGGCGAATGAGGGATGGCGTATTCTCTTTCCGGAAGCCTCTGTTTCAAATCTACCACGCACTTCCTCTGACCACTGCCCGATGATCGTCAATACTGAAGGTAATCTTAATACTATTATAAATCATAGAGCCCGTCCGTTTAGGTTCCTAGCTAGTTGGTTCACTCACCCCAACTTTGATTCTGTTATTGATAACAGCTGGAAAAATGACCGTTCCCTTACTGAGAACTTGAGTCAGTATACTAAAAGTGTTTTAATTTGGAACAAAAACATCTTTGGTAATATTTTCCAAAACAAGAAGAGAATCAAAGCTAGGCTGAGGGGTATACAAATGGCACAAGAGATTCATTTCTCACACAGCCTGGACCAACTAGAAAGGAATTTAAAACAGGACCTGGCTATTATTTTAAGGCAAGAGGAATTATTATGGTTTCAAAAATCTAGAGCCAATTGGATCGTCCAAGGGGATAGAAATACTAGGTACTTCCATTTATCTACCATCATTAGACGTAAGAGAAATAGAATTGATAGAATCATGATCGATGGGGACTGGTGTGATAACACGGAGCGTATAAAAGATCATATCTCCAATCACTTTAATAGCTTATTTGGGGCTCCCACAAGTCAGCATTTAGATACTGAGGATTTCCCCCCCTCCCCTTACTTAACTGACAGAGACAGGAACATGTTAAGAGTTCCTATCTCCTATGTCGAAGTGGAGAAAGCTGTGTTTAGCATGCAGCCCTATAAGGCCCCGGGGCCGGATGGTTTTCAACCAAAATTCTACCAATTTTATTGGAAAAAAATAGGACAATCTGTTGGTGATTTTGTTAGAAACTGCTTTCAAAATTGGGAGTTCCCGAGTGACCTGAATAACTGTTATATAACTCTCATTCCGAAAATTGAAAACCCGGAGAGTATAAATCAATTCAGGCCGATTACTCTGTGCAACGTTTCCTATAAAATTGTCACTAAGATTATTGTGAACAGAATCAGGCCTCTTTTAAATAAAATGATTGGTCCTGCCCAGGCTAGCTTCCTCCCGGGCAGACAAACTTCTGATAATATCATAATATCCCAAGAAATTGTTCATACTTTGGAAGGGAAGAAAAGCAAATGTGGAGGTCTCATTTTCAAAATTGATCTCGAAAAGGCTTATGATAAACTTTCATGGGATTTCATTGCTAGGGTCTTAAAAAATTTTGGATTTGACCATAATTGGATAAAACTCATCATGAGCTGCATTACGGGAGGTAAAACCTCGATTATATGGAATGGTGAGCCTTTGCAACCGATTAAGATGGGTAGAGGTTTAAGGCAAGGAGACCCCATGTCGCCCTACATTTTTGTTTTGTGTATTGAGTACCTATCCAATATTATTAATAAGGCAGTTAATGATCAAACTTGGATGGGCATTAAAGCTTCCAAGAATGGTCCTGCCATATCTCATTTATTTTTTGCGGACGATTTGATGCTATTTTGCAAAGCCACTGAGAGCAATAGTAGGGTGGTTTTGGACACTCTTGCTGAATTTTGCAACGTTTCTGGTCTCAAAATAAATTTTAATAAATCGAAATTGTATGCTTCTCCGAATGTCCCGGGGAGGGACGTTAACGTTTTTAAAGCAATGAGTGGTATGACCATGACAAAGGACCTAGGGTTATACCTTGGAAGTCCTATCATTCATGGTAAGGTTAGAAAGGACAATTTCAAATTTATTGTGGATAAGGTGCAAAAGAAACTGGCTGGTTGGAAAGCTAGAAGCCTAACCTTTGGGGGAAGGGCCACGCTTATACAATCAGTGAGCTCCACATTACCGAATTACAATATGAACACATCTCTTCTCCCTATTTCTATATGTGAAGAGGTTGACAGGCTGAACAGAAATTTCCTCTGGGGAGATACGGAGGAAAAAAAGAAAGTCCATCTTGTTAAATGGAAAAACGTTTGTAAACCCAAAAAATACGGGGGTTTGGGGCTACGGGAATGCAGGGTGAATAATCTTGCTACCCTAGCCAAAGTGGGGTGGAACCTCACTTTGGAGAGCCAGAGCCTTTGGGCTAGGGTGTTGAGGAAAAAATACAAAATTACACGGAACCCAAAAGATTGGAAAATTGGTAAGAGAATATCCCATGTGTGGAAGGGTGTTCTTAAAACCAAAAATATTCTGCATGAAGGAACCCGATGGAACATTGGCAATGGTAAGGATGTGTCTATATGGGATGATTGGTGGTGTGGCTTTAAAAGCTTCAAGAGAAGAGGTTGTAATGGCATAGCCCGTACGGAGGAGAAAAATGTTAACACTCTCATAGATGACAGGGGGGACTGGGATAAGGGAAAAATTGCAGAGTTAGTCCCTATAGACCTACGTGAGGAAATCTACAATACCCCGCTCCCTATGGAGGAAGAAAGGCACGACAAGCCGTGCTGGCTTGGGAAAGGATCAGGAAAATTTTCTATCAAATCCTGCTATTATAACTTGCTTCTGGGAAGAGATAGTCCTGATACGAATGATGATGATTGGGCTTGGCTATGGAAACTGAAAATTCCGTACAAAATTACCTGTTTCATCTGGACTTTGAGGCACGATAAAATTCTGTCCGGAGAAAACTGTGTTATGAGAGGTATATCAAATGACTCAAGGTGCAAAATGTGTGGTCATAGCGAAAGTAGTATACACATATTCAAAGAGTGTAAGAAGGCCAAGGAGGTGTGGAACATCCTCGGTATGAACAACACAGTTGATGAAAGAAGCATAACCATCAAAAGCTGGCTGGACGCAAACCTCAAGTTTGAAGCTATACATCAGGGAGTCTCTGTTCCTTGGAATACTTTATTTGCTTTGACCATTTGGTGTCTATGGATAAATAGAAATGAAAATGTTTTTCGCACTAAAGATTCCCTTTCAAACGCTATTGCTATGAAAAGCTTCAAAATGGCAAGAGAGACGTTTGAAGCCTTTCATAGCAAGACAGAATGTGATAGTAACACTTACGAAAACCTTATTCATTGGAATTTCCCAAATGCAGGGTTGATCAAGATAAATACGGATGGGAGCAAACAGCAAAATTCATGCTATGCTAGCTATGGCGGGTTGGCACGTACTGATGAGGGACGTTGGATTGAGGGCTTCTGTGGCCGCGTTGGGGCTACTGTACTCGGAGCAGAATTATGGGGCCTGAGACAAGGCCTGAAGCTGGCAAAAGAAAGAGGATGGGAAGGCGTTGAAATTGAAAGCGACTCAAAGACCGGAGTGGACATCATAAACAGCAACGAGAATGTTGAGAACCACCCTGAGCGTAACATTATTGAAGATTGCAGGAGCCTAAAAAGACAAGTCAAGGCTAGAGTATGGCATATTTTGCGGGAAGCGAATCGGTGTGCTGATGGAATGGCAAAGCTGGGAGCTAACCAGCGTGAACAGCATGTTAGGGTCCTTATCCCCCCGGATGAAGTTGCGGAGAGCTTAATGGCAGACTTAGTCGGAGTGGCCTACCCCAGGGGGTACTAGCCTCTCTGTGTGTTGTTTGGCTGTTGGGTTTGTTGTTTTTTTTTTTCTTTCCTTGTATCCACCAAAAAAAAAGTAAGTCTTGATTTAATTATCGGCAAGCTTGGGTGTGTTTGTCGGGGCAAGCTTTACTCGGTTGTCTTAGGTATAAGTGTAGTCTAGAAGTAAAAAAGTTCATAAAAAAAATTATAGGTAGACACAACCAAGCATATGGGATATGTTAATTGGATTGAATTAAGGGTGCAGTGATAAATTTGAAAATCGAATAAAGAAATCAAGCTGATTTAAATTGGTTTGATAAAAAAAATACCGAAACAAAGAAAACAAATTGGAACCTGAACCAAAATAAGTTTGGTTTGAGTTTGGGGTACCCCAATGCAAAACTAAACCGAAACATTACATATACGACTTAAAAATAATATTACTTCACTATATGAAATTTTATATTACTAAAATTTACAAATTCTTGTGAGAACACAACTCTTTAAGTTATCATGAATATATGAGTTATATCGAGATATTGGAAAATAGGGTTATCTAAAAAAGAAAAAAAAGTTTTCTGCAAAGGAATTAGAGAATAATATTTATTTAAATTAAGGCCATATTTTTTACCAAACTCTAAAGTGAGTGCAACGTTGACTTTGCATTAGATTTTAGAATTGTAATATTTTATGATATTGTGCAAAATTAAATTTGCATTACATATTATTTAACATATTACTATGTTTAAGTGTTCAAATGGCACACACACATTACAACTCGATGTGGGACTGTAATACTACATTTGTTACACTCTGAACGACTCACAAAGTTAGATTACACATCCACACATCACTCACGCGGAAATAGGCACGAAGCCCTTATTTTCCTTTTGATAGATCATAACACACACACATACACATTGAAGGTTGTTATGCTCGGTCAATGTGTATGTGTGTGTGTGTTATGATCTATTAAAAGTGTTCAAATGGCAGTGATTTAAAATTATTTCAAAAACTTACAAATTTAAACCACTTTTTTAACTTTGCACAAAACACAAATTTGTGCAAAGATAAGTTTGCACAAAACATGATTTTTGTCAAAACCCTCATTTTAGAACACAATTCATAAACAACCCCTTATTTCGACCTTACACACATGTGTAATATGACTAAAGTGACTTGCGAGGAGAGTTTGTCCCACCAAAATCTAGCCGGAACTAAAAATAATTACACAAATCAAAAATTAAGCTTAAACGAGATTAATGAACCGGATTAATGCAATAAATAGGAACGGGGTATTACAAAAAACCATTGTGATATAAACTATTTTGAAATGAGTTTAGCTTTAAACCATATTTTTAATTAAGTTCAATTTAAATTTAGAATCCATCTTAATTTTCAATAATGCTCTTAGTTATACACAAAATTATATGTAAACAAAGCTCTCATTGGATTGTTTTAAACCTTCTTGTCCAATGATTTCGCAAGTTGTAATTAAACCTCTACTGGCAAAACTAAACTCGTTTAGTGTTTTGACTAGTCGAAATCATAAGGAAAAAATGTAACACATGATATTCTCATTTCCTTAAAAGGGCAATTTAGTCCAATATCTCTATAAAATATTAAAATGGATTATTTCAAAATATTTGCAATTTGTTGGGCCTAATTAAAAAATGCGCACAAAGTTTGGCTACATTGAAAATAAGTTCCAACACAGGGAGTCCAGCTTGAATTTCTAATAAATTTCCCTATCATACATACCTTTTACTATATACACCATTGTGGATGCTATTAGCTAAGTACTCCATCGACCTTGCAGAGAATATTGAGGAAAGCAATATATGAAAAAAAATAAGGAGGGAACTTTGACTTTGTGTTCTTTTAATAATAAACTAAGATACTTAGCTTGTTTAAAATAAAAAAAAATAAGTTTGAAAAAGTTGACAAGCTAAATTTATGTGTTGTCAAAGCAATTATGCTTTTGCCATAAAACAGTATTACTTTTAAATGTTGGCCATGTAAAGTCCAAATTTATAAACATTTAGTTTAGATTGGCTTGATTCCAATGCCAAAAGAGTTGTTATAGTTTAGAGTCGCTTATCTCAAGTGAAGATGCGATTTTGCGAAGAAAAGTCGAATTGAAGAACCAAGCTTCCGAAACTTCAATAATCAAATTCAGAGCATGAATGGGATTAAGGTAAGTTAGGTAAGAATTTCATTTGGTTTAATTTAAATTCTAAGTGGTGGTTGAGCATTTAAAACGAAAACAAAAGCCTTTTGAGTGAAACTAGATTTTAAATATTTTTATCGACTTTTGCCAATATTTGAGAAGTTTCGTTGACACAAAGTGATAAGAAAATTTTTGAATTATGTTCATAACATTTTCTAAGAGTAGCTACAAAAATTTGGGATGAATCAGAGCTCAAACGGACTTAAAACAGTGAAAAACGAGTAAAAACGACTAATAGTGGCAAACCATAAAATTGCCACTAAAGCCCAAATTTTAGCCACTAAAGGCGCATCGATCCAGCTCTGCTAACCTAGATCAATGTAGCACTAAAAAAGTTTTAGAATTGAGTTTTCAACTTTAGATCGATCCGGAAATGTTTGGATTGATCTGGCTATACTTTTTGGGCAAAAATTTATCGCAAAAATGCGTTTCTAAGTGTTTTTTAGCCCTTTTCAAACGAGATTTTTATTATATGTTTTCCTATAAAAATACCTAAGTTTAGGGTGTTTTACTACAAGTTTTGAGAGAGTTTTCTAAGCCAATTAGATAAATCAAAACCTCAAAACATCTTTGAGAAAAATCTACCATTAGGGTTTGTTTTCATGCTATTTCTTCTTTGTTTCTAAGAGCAAAAGATATCACAATCAAGTTTATTCAAACATATACCGAAGGAGTAAAGTGGCCAACATATTAGTGTGATACTTAGGCAAGTGATTCGCTGTGTGATCTTGATCATGTGATTCTAGAAGGAGGCTTTGAACAACGGATGTGGGATTGCAATTGGACTACTGCTTGTGCGACTCAAATTTTATAAGTCAGTCTTTAGTTTATCGAGTTTGTAAACTCTTATTGTTCATAGTGGAATTTTGTCGATTGGTCCTGAAGATTATTCATACGCAAGGATCGTATCGTATTCAATGAAAGAAAGAGAATAAAGAATAAAATAATGAATTTTGAAGCATGCATTGTTGTATTAAATTGAGATCCAAAGGTTTTTTCTTAACCTAACTATAAGGCTAAGGTTTTCTAATATGTAAAGAAAAAATGAATAACCTATTAAAGAAAATATAATAGAAATTACTAGTCTTAGAATCAAGTTGGACCAAAATCCAAATTTTCTTTTTTTGAGTGATCGTGTAATAACTTTTTTCTTCTCACTCATTCAAGATATTATGTGAATGAACCTATTACGGAATCTAATGAGTTCAAATTCAAGTCAAAATGTGATTTTTATAAGGTTACTATTCATTCTAAAATAAAAAAAGATGCCATACAATTCAAAAATCAAAGAACTGATCAAAATAGAAATGATTTTCTAATTTTATTTCCTAATGATTCAAAAAGTGTTTCATTTTTGAATGAAGTTACACAACCCAGCTCTTTTTATTAGTTTCTAAGTTTAGTTTACCCAAGAGTTGCTCAATGAATTTGTTGATTGGAGTCGCGGGAGGGGTAGATGTCGCAGATGATGAATCAATTTCTTTTTATACACCTGCCACCTTTATCTTTGTTAGTGCTGTCTATAATGATAGAGGCATCAAAAACTTTCAATTGAACTTATTCTTTGTATTGGTATTTTTGCTTATCTCTTATTTTGCAAAAATGGAAACTTAGGTAAGTGCTTTTTAATAAAGATATGTATAAAAAATAATATATTTTATTTAGCTTCTCCGTGCCTACTATAATTAGTTAGTTTAGTTTTCTACTAGCGGCTTAAACTATAGCCTCGGTTCTATTTTTTGGTATAAGCAAGATACGGCTTATTTTGATTTGGCCAATGTTTTTTATTCTTTAATGAGTTTAAAGAAGCTTGTTATGAATCCATTCTTGAGAATAACTGTGTTAAAGAGGTTTGATCATTTGAGTGATGCATTGTCTTGTAGCAATAGTTTAAATTGTTGCTCATCCATTAGCTTGAATGACCATGAGTTATTACATTTCATGGAGCTAACCGCAAATCTCATAAAGTGCACTCTTGGCACGGATGAGATTGTGTTTATTTGTTATGTTTTGAGGGCTGTAGGTAAACAAGTTGTAGCAGAGGAATTTAATAGCATGGTAGCCATAGAGAGTGAAAATAATATGGAGATTATTTACAAAGAAGAGCCCTAAGGCGGCCATAGAAATGAGGAAGATAATTACAAAGGGAAGAAAAAAGATTCAAGCAACAGAACTAGAGCAGAAAGTTGATGAAGTGGAGCATGTAGACTTCATTGGAGCGGACAAGTACAATTTTCATTCGAATCATCATCTGGGAAGTTTCTTTAATGAATTACGGAGGATCGAGTTGAAACATGGTCTCAAGTTCAAAAAATTATGTTTGTCAAAGAAGGCCAAGCAACGGAAGTATAACATTCTTCTCAATTCATGCCTTGAAGGATCTCCATCCAGGTTTCGATAGAGGCAAAGACTCAAGTATATGTTTTACCATTAAGAAGATTTTCAAGTATCGAAATATTATTCAAATGCAGAAATTGGTAGATGCTGGTTGAATTAAACAATGCTTAAATAAGATTCGAGAATGAATCTTCTTGAAGATGAGGGGTATGATGTGATCCAGCCTAACCCTCCGTTCAATTCAACCCAGTAGTATTATGAGTTCCTAAATGAATGCTTGAATAAGCTTAAATTCAAGAATAGAGCATGTAATTTTAAAAGAAAAGCTATAAAATTGTTTAATCCAAGAGCTACAAAGAGATTCCAAGCTAATAAATCATTCCATGGAGTTCCTAAAGATTGGGCATAGAAGTTTAAGGTGAAAATATGTTTGAAGGTAGCCAATGAAGTTCCAAATCATGCTCTTAAGTTGTACAAAGCTTAGATATTAATTAGAGGTGTTAAAGAGTACGTTCAAGGTTAGAATATCATGCTAGAGGCTTCATTTGGTTTGTTGATGAGTTATTTAAGCCCCGTGACTTATAGATAATTGTTTCTTAAAGTTGTTATTATTTTAGGATTGTTTTGGATTTATTTTAGAGTGTGTATTAATTTCTTTATTGCATTAGGATTATTCTAGACATTAATTTCCTTTTCAAAATAGGAATAGTTTTCATATTGTTTTAGGAAACTAATTAGTTGTTTTATCTCCTATTTAAATGAGTTTTTTTCATTGTATTAGCAAGAAGTTATAATTAATCAAATTGAGTATTTTATGCTTGAAGTTCTTGCTAGAACTTGTTAAATTGTTTGAATTAATCATTCAAGCTATTATTGACTTATCAATCAATTCTCCACCAATTGATTGTAGCTTATTTGACTTATACCGAGGTTCAATTCTTGCATTTAAGTGTTAGGTTTAGTTTTTGCATTCCATATCTTCGACAAATTTCCAAGATTCTTGCACTTTCGTAGTTCAAGGGTTGAGGATTCATTAATCTGATTAGGAAAAACAATCCGAAATCACATCATTACTATCAGAGCATTGATTGGTTTATTACTTTATCGTGCTTGCATGCTATAAAAGATTAACACGTTTTCAGAAATAACTAAACCAATCTAGACTTAGGGTTTATTGTTTCATCAATATTAAAACTTTGTTTTTGCAAACAACCATCGAATAACAAACTTAGGGTTAATTTGTTAATTAATTTGATTACACACGCGCACGCTCTAACATTTTTAGGCCATAATTACTGTCAAAGCAATAAGGCTATATTATATATTGTTAACAATTTACCATAATTACTTTGGTAAAAGCATCACCCATTAGTAAAATATTTTTTTAATGTTATATATTTTATATAATCATTGAAAGTGGTAAATCTCTTACATATAAGATATCTCAACTGTCACTTGAGATTGTGTGTTACGACATCCTTTTTTTTTTGCTTTTTTATTTTAAAATCACTTATATAATAATAATGTTATATATGACTATTATAAATTATGTGTGAATTCTTGTTTAAGGCAAAATTCTATAATTTTCTACAAATTAATACCTCACAATAATTTTTTCAAATCGACTCAAAGAACCGATTAAAAGACTTAAAAAAACTATACCTCTTAGTTCCCATAACTCTTCCTCAGCATTATACCAAGGGAGAAAAATTGGTCACATTAGAGCGTTTTTGCAACTGAATTCATTTTGAATTTAATAAATGCATTGCTTGTGAAGTATGTGTTCGCGTATCTCTCAAAAAGAAGGAAAAGCGCATAAAGTGATTAAAGTTGTGCTTCCAATAGGAGACCCAGCACCTTTAAGCTTCTATCCCCTATGTTACTAATTGCGAAAAATAAACGAGTTTCTTATAGTAAAAACTACATTAAAAGCTCTATATTCATTATTGTTTTTAGGATATGGATCCAATATTCATTCAATGGAAACTATTGTTGGATATTCTCCAAATAAAAGTTAAAATACAACCAGAATATAGGGCACACATTGCAGAGGAGCAGGATCCAAAGCGATGGCTGCTACAAGAATGGAATATTCCAAAGCATTTGCTTCTTAAAGAGTTTGAACTAAGAAAGTTTCAAATTTTAAAGCTTGTTCATTCAAACCATATAAACTAACACCAAGAACTCTTACGTAAAAATGGGAGCTTACTTTTGAAAATTTATACCGGGATGCACTTTGTCTGCATAGTGCCACACAAAAAAGTTACGGCAAAGTGTAAACAGAGGCTGATGTTATTAAATGTGCTAACCTTGGTATGAAAGTTAATAATAATCTAAATCCTAAATAAATAGAATTTCTAAAAAAAATTACAAAAACCTTGTTCTTGTAATTATTGTTTGCCATGAAAAAGATTATAATGCGAAGAAGAAGAGTCTATCACAATTCCTCTCACAGAAACCAACTATAAAGAGGGCAAGCTACCGAGCATTGCATCAAAGCAAGTAAAGGTGCTGGGCCATCATGCTAGCATGAGCAAAGTCGATCAAATGGTTCAATGAAACCCGAGGATTCCACTAATAATCTCTTTTGAGCTTTACATTTCTTCTCAGAAACCCAAAGATTACGGTCACTCTAAACACACAATGTTTGAACAATGAAAAAGCGAAAATGTTAGCCACCATTCAAAGAAGAAACCTAAATTGCCCCATCAAAGAACTTAAAATATTAAATCCGGTCCTACACCGAGAGACTAATGAAAAGATTTGCAATTTAATACATTTTTTTAATAGACTCACATGATTATAATAAAGCAATTTTGCTTCATTTGCAAATTCCAAAGGATATGGGATAAGTAGATTACCCCCATCAATATTTAATTATTATCATTGCATCAATTTAGTCTATAAAGTAGGAAATGTGCCGATTAGGTTCCTAAACTATTAAAACCCAAACCGCCTAAGCACTTATGTCTAACTTTAGCCAAATTTCTAATAAAAAGTCCCATGTGAAAGGCACATGCCTTTGTTTTAAGGACATAATTGAAACCGACATTATTTTTCTTTCCTCCAATATTTTGGTGCCAATGAGAGGTAATATAATCATACTAGATCGTAACATGTGCCAAAGGCACGCACTATCAATTATTCAAAAAGTATTTTAAATCTCAATCACACAATTCTTTATCCTTTATACATTTTAAAGATTCAAAATCATTGCCCTTTATTTATATATATATATATATATATATATGCATATGCAACAATAACAACAACAACAACAATATGGTTTGAAATACACAATGTATGATATTTTGCACAAGACAATGAAAATGGATTCAAAAATAAAATAAAACAGATTAATATATATATATATATATGTGTGTCATTATCATGAAATTGGTTATCCATAGGATCATTAAACACATAGGAATGCTCCCTCTTCAAATCAACGTAGAGGGAAAAAGAGAGGTTAAATTAATTTCGTTAATTAAGTTTCATTTGGTTAAAATGTCATACTTGTTTTAATCATATAACAATTGGAGTGAATAGTGGAGATGAAAAACAATGTTGGTTTTTGTTTATATGCTTAAAGCAAAAAGGCATCTGCCTCTCACATGGGGTTTTTTGTTATAAATTGGGTAGAAGTTTTATGAAAAAACTTGGGTGGTTTGAGTTAAATACTTTAGAAGTTTAATCAACACATTTTATAATTCAAGGACTAAATCAATGCAATGGCAGTAGTTTAGGCGTTGATAAATTATTTATTGAATATAAATTTTCTCTTTGATAATGGGCCTCACATGTTACAATATGAAGTAAACTATACAAAAAGCCCCAAAATTTATGGTAAGTTTCGCTTTGATTCCTCAAATTTAAAAAGCGCCATTTAATCTTTTAAATTTGGTTTAACTACTAAAAATTAACATGTCCCCTCCATTAAAGAGGGAAAAAAAATGAAGAAAAAGCAACAAAAATTTAAAATTTTATGGATATTTTGGTATAAACCAGAGGTTTGCATTTTTTTTCCTCAAATGTGGTTTTACTTCTTTTCTTGTAGAGGGAAACGCTAGCTTTTAGTGGTTAAACAAAATACCTTTACAAACGATCACACGTGGTTTACTATTCAAATAATCATTTTTTGTTAACTTTGATAGTCAAAGTGAAACTCAATTAGTAATATATTAAACAATAGTTTTTAGAGTAAATACCATCAATGGCCACTGAACTATTGAAAAATTCTACCATTAGCCACTATACTTCATTTTGTTACAATTAGATCATTAAACTTTTAAAACATATCACCAGTAGTCACTTCGTTAAATCCCACCATTAGTTTTTAACAACAGTTAGGTCATGTGCCTATCACATGACCCAATTAAAGGTATTTTAGTCAAATACCTATTAATTATCAAAATATTAAACCCAAAAATCGTTTTTCACAAGAACCCTAACCCCTAAATCACCTTAATTCCTTTGATTCAAAGCTAAATTGTACAAAAAAACAATAAAATCCACCAAATCAATGTCTTGAATTAATTAAATCAAATGAAAATTTCTCAAACAAGGAAGAAAATCTGAGAGGAATGGAAGAAGAAAAGAAGAATTCGAAAAAAGAAGAAGTTCAATTAGGAACATCGAAGAAGAATTAGAATCGGAATCGAAGAAGAAGAAAAAGAAAAATCAGAATCGAAGAAGAAGAAAAATCAGAATCGAAGAAGAAGAAAAATCAGAATCGAAGAAGAAGAATAATCATAATCGAAGAATAAAAAGAAGATCTTAGAATTGAAGAAGAAAGAAGAAGTTCGGAGGAATGGATAGATAAATTCTGAAAATCAAAATCAACCACAACTTTTGCTAGATAAATGCACAATGGCTGCTTTCCCATCCTATTAATGCCTTTGTTATCCACGTTTTGGACCTGTTGGGTTATGATCATAGCTCGTTTTTTGGTAAATAATTTTGATTTACATTCCCTTCGTAGGGGTAGGGATGGAGGACTGTGAATGGTGAAAGAGGAAGAAGAAGAATAGCGGAAAAAAAAGAACTAAAAAGGAAAAACACAGCCTCAAAGAAATGAAAGAAGAAGAAGAAAGAAGAAAAAGAAGTTCGGAGGAAGAAGGAGAAGGAAAAAAAAAGGAAAAAAGAGAAATAAAAAAAAAGAAGAAAAAAGACTTAAATGCCCATTCCATAACGCATGACAATCAAGTGACATATATTCCACCAAAAACTAACGGTTGAATTTAACGGAATGGCCACTGGTGGTATGTTTTAAAAGTTTAAGGTGGTGTTTGGTTAATGTTTTTAGGCAAATATTCTAGATAAGTTTTTAAAAATTTGGTGTTTGGTTGAATGTTTTGAGTTAGAGTTTTTATATTTAAAAGTGAATTTGGTTTTGTTTGACTTTTTTCAATCAATGAAAAAAAAGCATAAAAAATTTCAAAAAATAGTGACAATGGATCTTATTTTATAGATCTCGATAAGTATGTTTCAAATATATATTTTTTATTATTTTTTGATTTTTGGGTTTAAAGTTATGGCGTTTTAAAAAAAAATTAGAAAGAGAAAGTATAGTGAAATAGATTTTGGGAAGTATGAAAGTAGAGTTGGTTTTGAGTTGAGTTTTTAAAATTTTGGAAAAAAAAATAAAATAGTGAGCAACCAAAAACAACCTAATAGTCCAATTGTAATAAAATAAAGTATAACGGCTACCGATAAAATTTGCTAATAGTTCAATGACCATGGATGGTATTTACTATAACTTTTAAAATTAAAGGGGCCAAAATTAAACTGTCCCCATAATTTAAGGACCATTTGTGTAATTAACTCTAAAGTTTCTCAATTATTCCTGGCAACAAAAGTTTTAGCAAAGCAAAGCAAATCAAAAAAAAGGATCGATGAAGAAAGCAGGAGGAGGAGGAGGAGCAGAGAAGAAGAGGGTTCGCCGATCTTCCGCTGCTTCTTTACAAAACGGTTATTCCAGCAGCAGCAACACCGATACTCCTCCTAGGGTTTCTCTCGCTTTCTCTCTCCACTTTCTCTCTCTACATTTTCTTAACCTATTTTTATGCGTCTTCGTATCTCTACTGCTGTTAATTCTGAATTTCTTTATTGTAATCTGTGGAGTACTATTTTTACTTGCTTGTGGAATTTTTTTGTTATGTTGATTCGTATATGTTTAATAAAGAACTTTTAGTTGCTGCAAAAGTAGAAATATTATGAATTTTGGGAGATTGAAGTGGTATAATTAGGGCACCTTTTGTATTTAAGAATGGCCTTATGTTTGCGTACATTATTAATTCTGTTGCCTTTTAGAATGATCTATGTTACATTGAAAATTAAAATAAAATTCAACTTGCATACATTGTTAGGTGAAGGGGTTTAGCAAAGGGAAACCTTTACTACAAGCATTTAAGGGTGGACCCAATATTTCAGTCGAGGGGTGCGAAAATTAGGAATGCTGAATTTTTTTTCTAGGCTTCAAAAATTGACAAAAATAATTACTTGTAGCAAGATTTTAACGCTGGTATGACAACAAATTACTCTCTTAGTTAACCACAAGAGCATCATTACTTGTTATTAAACCTGTTCTTCGCAAATTATATTTGTATGTAGGACACGGCTAATGCATTGGATGTACAATTAATCTACTATCATAAATACATAAATCCCAAAATTTCACGGGCCCTCGGCCCTACATAGGTCTGCCCCTGTGAGAAGCAGCTTTATTTATTTATTTTTTCCTTTTGTGTACCGATTAATTGCTCATTTCTTATCATTTTTGTCACTATTCCTTTCTCCTTACACATTTTTTTTTCAACCCTCCATTCAAAACCCATTGTGTCTTATTATATAGATAGATACTCTGAAGCCTCAACTCATAGAACTCTAAAGATTACATGTGTTCAAGCATGATGGTATTTTGTAGGATTAACCAGCCATTTATTAGAAGTCTATATATAGGCGAAACCTAGACCAATTTTCTTCGAATTTTTTCATAAAAGGCCAATTTCAAGAACAGCAGTTAATCCCATTGTAGACCATGCCTGATCCATTCATGTTGTTGAGTTATTTACTTGATTGCAAACATTTTCTTAGATGTTCCTAATTAAAACATTTTAACAGTTGAAAGATTTGTATAAACATTTGTCTAGAGCATTTCTCTCTTTTCCAAGGAAATGTTCCGTAAGACAACACTGGCTGCTTTTAGCTTATTAAGCTCGAGTGATTTCTGATTTTCTCATGCCAGTCAAGGGGGAGTTTAGGTTTCATATCTTCTAGGGATTGGATATATGTATATTGATAGAAAACATTATTCTATAAATGTTGTAAATACTGAGGAGAAGATTATTATTGCCTATCGGCTGTAGTACTGGCTTTGCGTTGATCGTGCACCTGTCCTAGGTGAAACATACCTCTTATTCTTCTTGTTTAATACTATCATGTAGTGTCTATAGTGCTGCTCTATTTTACTATCATAGCTTCTGCTAATGCTTGATATGTGTCGTCAAATATATTATAGTTTATCTCATAATATTTTATTTTATGATTTTTGTATGATATTTTTTTTTAATATTAAATTTCAGAAAAATGCTGCAAAGAAGGATGTGTTTCAGTTGTTTGCTGAGAAGGTAAGGGATCATAAAAATTTGGTGTCAAGATGGGCTGTTTTACAGGAGACACGCGTTGAATATTTCAAAGGAAAAGATTTTGTTAGCTTTTTGAGAAATCATTCAGAGGTCAAAGACGTACTAGATTCAGATAGGAATCTAGAAGTAGAAGATATTGCCAATGTCCTACTGAGTAAGAATCTTTTAGTGCGCTGTGATCGAGTGGTGAAAACTGTTCGGCCCGGGAAGAGAAAATTGTCTACTTGGCCAGCACATTTAGAGATATTTCCTGTAAGTTCTCTTTTTGAATTCAAATAAGATTCTCGGAATGTTCAGATTTTATTGCTTCTTCACGAGTCAATTGAGGTATACGAGTTTCTGTTTATCCTGCTTACATTAGTGATGACAGTATGAGCATTTGTATTCTTATCTTCTATGAAGCACAGACACGGGTACGGGTGTCGTACCTGGTACCGGTACGAGGTACGGGTACGGTAAATCTTAAAAAACTTGGACACGGGTACGGCGAGGGACACATTTAATAAATAAATAAATATATTTATATAATAATATGCATTATGTAAACTCATATCCAAAGAACACTACAAACAAATAAAATTTAACATCACTTAAAATAAACAAGTGATAGCCACAAGAGAAAGGATTGCATCAAATAGAAGGTCCACGACGAGCCCAGGCCGTGAATGAGAAGAGTAGAAGACTGACGAAGTAGAGTCGAACCGCCGTGAGTGATATTTGGGAGATCTCATCTCTTAATAACTTAATATACTATTTATAAAATTAATTAAACAAAACCCACAAAGTTCATTGCATATTGTAAATTGACCCCTTAATTTTTATTTTTTCATCATAACCGTACCCGTACCCGTACCCACACCCGTTTTAGCCGTGTCCAACAAAATTTAATATTATTTTTATTGGACACGCCACGTGGCGTACCCGAGCCGTGTCCCACCCGTACCCGTACCTGAGCCGTGTCCAAACGGGTACCCAAAAAAAAAATGAAGTACCCGTGCTTCACAGCTTATCTTGCATGAACTTGGGATTGGTAGGATTTTGTTATAAGCAGAAGTAGCATTCTATAATAGAAGATATGCCTACTTAGATAACTCTTATATCTTGCTGAACTAACTTATATGCTTATATTTGCTTTTATCAGCAATAATTTCTTTTGTTGTTGTAGTAGTCATTGGATTCTTTTTAGGCGCATAAGTAATCTCTATTATAGCTAGATATAGAATGTAAAATTTGTAATTGAAGTTTTCGCTCCTATAAATTCATGCACATCTGTCTTTAAATCTTTATACTTGAAACATATACCTGTAATACAATATCCTTGTTACCTTATTGCTCCTTTTCTTTTCTGTTCTTTGATAATTGCAAGGATATTAAGAAATGCAAAAGGAAGTAGAGATACATTCACAGAAGTTTTCAACACCCCTTCTCGCCTCTGCTTCCTCACTTGGGGTGGTTCCATTGATGACCAAACTCCTAATGTTTTTTGCTTTGCAGTGCGAATTAGATACCTGATGAAGGACTACATTACTCTTATACCTTCCTTCAGCTGTAGAGCTCTTGAATTTTGCTCCTACAAACCTCTTCTTCTAAGCATTTAGACCCCACTTCCGCTTTTTAATTCTTCCCTTTTGACCCTTTCCTCTTGTGAGGAGGTATGCGTGTATTCATATACATGGATCATATACTTCATGTCCTTCACTATTATATATGTCCATATAATTTCACCGTAAAGAACTGGGAAAAAGTGAGTACATTATATTTCCCTTAAAGTAACACTGTACATGTGGATCCTAATTCTGATCTGCATATGTTTGAGTGTCTTATTGTGGCTGAGTTGCATGCTTCTTAAATCATGCTGGTGTTTCAATTGTTTGTGTTAAATCAATTTAGTGTTTAGTTGTTAAATTTTTTGGCTGTGTGCTGCAGGATCAAGTGTTTTCTGACAACGATGCATTTTTTGCATGGACGTTTGTGAAAAGAAGGCCGCTGTGGCAAACACTTCTCTCATTTTTCTGGCCTGTGCTGACTCTTGCAATCTGCTTGTTTCCTGTATATCCTCACCGGTGCAAGCTACTCATACTATACTCGTGTGCTGGGCTCCTCCTCCTTATCCTTTGCCTTCTTTCATGTAAGTATTCTACTTCATATTGTTCTTCAAGTCATGGTCTTTAATGTTGCTCCTTAGAGCATCTCTTCTTTATATATATATAAGAAACAAGTCTTTTAGCACTTCTCAAATGGAATAATTAAAATTGGATAATCAAAAGAGGGTTTGATTCTTATTTTTTTTAAAAGGGAGGTATAAGTCTCTCCCTTTAATTACAAACACTAAAACCTACCCCAAATCCCCTTGGAGAGACTTGAACATGGGATCTCTCCCAAGTCTGAGTGGGTGCCTCCCCAACTAGGCTAGCCCATTTGCTCAGGTTAATAAATGCTATATTTCATAGTGGTTATTTTTTCTCAATAATCAAAATTGTGGGGCCCATGGTTTTGATTGGCCCAAATTTAGTTTTGAAATTTCCACAAAAATAAAGTGAAAAATTATCGAAATATAAATATCTTTTCTTTTAACCAATAGAATAAGTGGCTCACCATTTTGATTATTGAAAAGGTCAAGTTGATAAAGGTCTAGATGATTGATAAAATTTGATTATGCCATTAGAGTGGATTTTTCAATTAACCTTGTTAAAATGTATTATATATGGTATCTTGAGTATACCATTGGATATTCTCTTATCCTTTGTTCCCACCATCACTCTTCAGTAGTACCATGCACAATATATCTGTTGTAGCTCTCAGTTTGACTGATAATCAGGCATGTTTCACGACCAATATTTGTGTTATTCATTCTTGGTTGGCTTTGCCTTTTGTCTCCATGTTGAGCTCTGCTCCATTGGCAGCCCCCTTTTTTTTGTGTGAATTATATCGATGGGAATTGAACCCTTGACCCCTCCCATTTCGAACCCTAATGCCAGCCAGCACTACCACTGGATACAAGGCTATTGGCATTGGCAGTAGTAGCCTTGTGCACTGTCAGTAACGCCTGGTCCTGGGCCTTTTGGTATGCCAGCATTTGACTCGCAATTCATTTTTGTTTTGCGATACCATATTGGACATGTTTTATTCATAAATCATATAAAGAAGAATAATTTTGAGAGCAAAAGGAGTAAAAAAAGCCCCACCAATTCTGCCTAAAGCTACCCCGGGGGCAGGCTGGCTGCCCACTCCCTAGGCGGAGAGTTTTAGAACACCTGCTAGAATTGTATAATTTCTCCTTTTCTCACTTGACACATGGGTGGTGGAGGATCTTGTGTTTTTGATAATCGCACCAGCAACCTATAAACATTTTACATGTTTGGGCCTTTCAGCCAAATCCTAATAATACTTGCTGTTTTGGTAGTCTTTTTTAGTTCACTTTTATCAGATAGTATATAAAGGAAGGGAGCTGCTATTGACACACACCTATTTACTCTGTAACACTCCCTTAAAAAAAAAAGCTTAACTATTATATTGACACACACTATTTTTTTATTTTTAATTAATAATTAACACATTAATCACTCCCTTAAACAACTTCTTCATCATCATCACCACCACCATTGCCGCCTCTTCTTCTTCTTCTTCTTCTTCTTCTTCATCATCATCATCATCATCATCACCACCACCACCACCACCTCCATTGCCGCCACCACCTTCATCATTGTTGCTCCCACCACCATCCAAATCACCATCCATCTCCAAAAGAAGTAGGATAGTTATATTCTTGTTATTCTTTTATATTTTCTTTCATTTCTAAATCATTGGATACAAAAAAAAAAAAAAAAAAAAACACAGAAATAAAACACGAAGAATGTTTACTCGGTCCCTAGGAACCGAGTGTTGTACATCTTACTCGGTCCTAAGGAACCGAGTAAAGTACAGCTTACTCGGTCCTAAGGAACCGAGTTAGGCTTTGGGTTATTTTTTCAATTCCACTCGGTTCCTTAGGACCGAGTGACTTGTGCTTTACTCGGTTCCTTACGGCCGAGTATGATGTAAAACACTCGGTTCCTAAGAACCGAGTAAACCTTCATCCATGGCAGAATTTTCTTTTAATATGGTGTGTGCATCGATTAATTTTTTTTTAACTAATAACGAAAAAGTTCAAGAGAAAAAGAGTGGAACGACTAGATTGTCAAAGAAAAAGTTAGAAGAAGAAGATTGAAGATGAGATTTGTAGAGTGAGTGGTGTGATTTGTTTTTTTTTGAATTTTAGGGAGAATGGAATGCTTAATTCCAACTAGAATTTCGAAAAATTGCTTAATGGAAATGGGTTGATTTGTGAAAGAAGAAGATTGAAGATGAAGGAGAGTGGAGTGGTAGAGAGTAAGAGTGGAGTGTTTTTTAGATGAACGTTAATTAATCCTAAAATTAAATATGGAGTGGTAGAGTGTTGGAGTGTTAGGAAGAGAGAAAATGTACCTATGGAGTGTTAGAGAGATATGGAGTGTTAGTGAATTAAATGGTGTGTGTCAATAGTAGCCCCCTAAAGGAAACATGGTTTGTTGATTTTAATAGTCAGTAGCAACTCAACATTGCTTCATACATATCAGTTTTTTATGTGCAGTGAGAGCTTTAATCTTTGGCACCGTATGGATTCTTGTTGGGAAGCGTGTGTGGTTCTTCCCCAACATCCTAGCAGAGGAAGCAACACTTGGGGAACTATTCCGTTTTTGGCCCAAGAAAGACGAGGAGGAACCACCAAAGTGGACAGCAAGGCTTTTCTATGCAATAGTGGCTGCACTGGTTATATTACTATTGAGGCATCATGCCCCTGATGAGGCTGCTCGAGCCAGGTCAGTTTTCTTAGTTAAAAAATTCAAGGGAGAAAAATATATTCTTATTTTTTTATGTTGGCAGCGAACAAAATTTATTTTTTAAGTGAAATGAGAGATACTATGATTGGGATAAAAAGAATCTTTCTGGTTGTATGACTTAATTTGAAAAAAATTGACCCAAAAGAATATCTTTTCTAAAACAATTTGTTTGCTTATTTATTGCTATGAGTGTGCATGCATCTTGTTTGTATGTGTACATACTATTCGATGCGAGTGCTAATAGCACGATTTTCAAATTTGTTTAAATGTACTGTTTCTTACAACAGAGGCATTGTGCCTAAAACACTCACTGCTTGTCATTTTTCATTATGCATATAACAAGTTATTCCATACGTCTATGCATGCATGAAGGGCTATTTAATTGCCTATATCTATGATCTATCTGGACAATTTGCGTTCAATTGATATTGATCAATACTAGAATTTGTATGATAATTCTGAGGGGAGCTTTTCTGAAGCGATGAAAATCACTTTAGAGGTGAAGTTATGCAATCTGGAGTCTTAACCACAATTAACGGTTTAGATTTTTAGTCCTTCCGGAGGAAGTGTATCCCTTTGGCGAGGACTCTAGTAAGTAGAAGATTCTGAACTGCCGGTCCAGATTGCACAACTGTACTTCAAAGTGATTTTCGTCACTTTAGAGCTATGAAGCACCAATGCGGGTGTGGGATTTGTCAAATAAATTCGTCATTTTGGTCCTCAATTGTGGCTTCCCACCGGTACCTGTACACCCATGTAGTTTCATAGTTGTGTTTCACTCAAAAGTAATCGGCTCTCTTATCTCCTCTTGCAGGTATCAAAGGCGGGTATCCAACATAATCGACGATGTTCTGGAGTGGTCTCCGAGGTTGGCGTTATCGGGGATGATGGAGAAGCAACAAACCGTGGTCAATGAAACGGACCCCAGTGCCAATTTCACTGACGGGTCCAACGTCAGATCTGAAGACGACACGGCATCTCCGTATCCGCCTTCCGATGATGCAGATGAAGAAACCATTTCAGAGCAACAAGAGGTTGATGAAGATAATCATCATAGTCAAGACCATCATAGTGATATATGATACTATTATACAGATGTAACTGGAGAGTGGACAACATATTTTTACCCTTTTTTTGGTTTTGTTACAAGGAAAAATTATGTATTTGGTGGTTCTTTCATAGAATGTGTAGTTTAGAGTTATGTAATCAGATCGCGAGAATAAATTGTTCGGTTTTCTAAATTCTCTTCCGCCCTTTTGGACCCAGGGAAACTCCACTTAATTCAGAGCTTATTTTTGCGTGTGAGAGAGATATCACAGACGGGGGGCTCCGATTCCTTTCCGGTCCTTTGATTTGATCCATGGAAACTAAGGACTTGTATTCAATTCAGGGCACGTGCATATATGTATACATAAGATATTAAATTTTAAAATAGAAAGTAAGTTTGTAATTGTTAACATCGATTAAATTGAATTTAGTATTTTATTTTTGATATATGACAAAAAAAAGTAAAAATGACACTAAACTTTTTAGAAGCTGATAGATTTACCTCTCTGAATTTTTATTTTATTTTTATGACTTGGTAAAAGGATATCTAATCTCATTGATCAATGCTCATAGCTTGTGCACCCAATTGTTTCGGTAGCTGCACATTGCATTAACAAATACTTATAAAACTGTAAATGCCAAAGCGCTTGGTCGGTTAAGTTGCTAAAACTGTAAGGGCTCGTTTGGTTGAAGGTTTTGGTGATTTATGGAAACCTAAATTGCTTTTCAAATAGGATTTTAGTGTTTGGTTCAAGTTTTGGATGGAAATTTAGGATTAATGGGAAACCTAAATTCCCTTATTTTGACAAAATTTATTCCCTTCTAAGTTTGGGGGAAAAGTTCTTTGATTTCCGGGAATCCTCAGACTTGTTTTCAAAAAGACAAATCTACCAAAACAAAAACCCCACATTCCTTTCATTTTTCACTCTTCTTCCTCATTGTTCATCCCCTGTCATATTTCATACTCTTCTTCCCCATTGGCGTATTGGTCTCTCTAATCTTCATCGTTGACGAGACCTCACAAGCAACATTCAACGATGATGTGTGCAATTCCGGCCATAACCCCTTCAATTTTCGCCTAGATCTTGTTCAATTTATCCGAGTTGCAAGTAACCCAAAATCTTTATTTGCAGAATGATTTGTTTTACGGCAAGTTCGATTTCTCCAGACCTTCGCCGCTATAATCCCCATCTGTATATGTGTGTATAAATATGAATATATGTTTTGTCTATCTGTATGTATGTAAATATAAACACACATGCGCACACACACATATATATATATTTTCTATATGCATATCAATTTGCAAGTATATATGGTTCATATGGATCTGTTTTATCAAATCATTTTGCCTTCCTTTTTTCTGTTTTTTCATTTTTCTTTTTCATTTTTTTTCTCTTTATATTTATTCATCTGTTTGATCAGTAGAAAGGGTAATGTAACAAGGGGTAGTTTTGTAACATTGAATTAGTTGAGAATGCCAAAAAAGTAACACATTTATTGAACCAAACATCGAAAAAAAATCCTGCATTCCTAGAAAGAAGCTGTCCCGGAAATTAGATTGCCTATTCATTTTCTACATATCCAACCAATACATATCCAACCATACGAGCCCTAAATGCCTAAGCACTTGGCGTGGTTAAGTTGCTAAAACTGCAAGTGCCAAAGCACTTGGTCGGTTAAGTTGGTTCAAATATAACATTACCAAGAATTAGTTGCTATGTTTCCACACACCATCATCATATCATCCAAAACACAAATTTGACACTGACAAAGTTACAAATAAGCCACGGTTACAACAACACAACTCTAATCCTTCTGGCGAAACATCAAATGACACGCGAATTAAGATGGTACCATACAATTCATGTTTGATAGTCCAAATCTACCCACAACATTTTCTCAAAAAAAAACCCCTATAGACTCCATTTTCACATCCTTTGTACAAAACACTAAAAAACTTGTAAGAACAATTACCACCACAAAGTTTCATTAAACTACCATGATGCCAACTTCACCATTGTTCCCCGATCAAAAGTAAAAGCAAGAGCCAAGAATGAATTGCCAGCCAGCTTTAGCAGCAGCCAATAATGACTTTACCCAAAGCATGGAAGAAGCAGCACATAAACCGATAGTTGCACGTGGGCCTAGGGGATGGGGCCCTCACTGCATGGCCACAGCTCTCTGTGTGGCCCATTGCTGCTGGCTTGCAGATCCTCCTTCACCCCTCTCACTACCATATGCTGATCCCTCAAAGCTGTCTCGATTTTCGCACCTCCCATTATTATTATTCACATAAGTCGGTTGTGAATGTTCGGGACCCAAGGGGCTGGCTGAACTGCAACCTGCTCCCTTCTCTTCGCCTGTGTTCTTCGAACCATCTGCATTTGACTTCTTAGCAAAACGTCCGCCAGAAGCCCTCTCCCTTCTCATTGCATGCTGGTGCCGGGACTCGTGAAGATATGGCTGTATAGGTCAGAAATGAAAACAAGAATCATTCAAAGATCCACAAAACTGATGGCTTCTTTTGTTTTTTTTTTCTTTTTAATTCAGATAAGTATACAACAAATGGTCATTGACATGGTTGCAAGAGGGAGCATTTTCTTAGGTCATTGTCTATTATTTTATGAGCACTCTATAACTTTCGAGGTTAGGGAAATTAAACTAGTGAACATCTACACACAAGCGGATGGCACTAACCATATAATTAAGGAGAAGCAGATTTAATGGAAAGAGATAACACTCACAAGCTGATACCGTAAACAAAATTTATTAATGATACTTATAATGTGATCAGAGCACATTTAGTTTGGAGGAACAAAGAACTGACCAGGATGGAGTTTTTCTTTGCATCATGATGATGGCTTCTTGATTGTTTTAAAGCATCCGCACAATTGAGAATTTCAATTATCATTCTGTTTAAGGGAATATTTGAGCTTCTCACTGGTTCGTAAGTGCAAAAACAGCCAACAAGGGTTCATATTTCTATATAACACGGATCTACAAAATTGGGATAAAGGTTAGTATCCATATTTCTGCAGAAAGTGCAAAGGGTTGGCTTGGTTCCAAGACTGGATTTGCTAAAAGGTTGTCACTTGTTGAGAGATCATGGGAACAAATTTGAAGGAGGCAGAGGGAGTAAATTTTGTGAAACTCCCTCAAGGAGAATTTAAATGTTGATTTGGAATGCGCTGTGATATGAATTCGAGATTCTGTTCGTGTTTGTTGGGATGTAGTTCAAGATCGATAGGCATTTAATTGCAGAGAAGAATCTCGTTGAATGCTTTCCCTATCCGTAATTTTAAACATTGTTTTTGGGTGCCTGGGAAGTTGTTGGTAAATTAGCTACTAATGGTTCCTTGAAGAAGTGGGAGAATTCAGTTTTACAAGTGGAATTCAAACAGTACAGCAATGAAGGAGTTGGATATCTCCAAGGAAGTTGCGTGCCATAGACAGATTACCATTTGATCTCTGGTATTCAGAAGCTCTTCAAAAAATTATAGTGGTTAGTGGATGTCAAGGGGGCAAATCCTCTTGGGGCCCTCTTCCATGGTGCGCCCTGGTGCATGTGGTTGGAGGCTAAATGCACCCTTGCCAATCAGCACGTGGAGAAATGATGAGGAACGAGAAGGGTTTGGATAGAATTAGGAATAACTATCAAAATTTCTTTAATTTGTTATTTGGAGTTATTTCATTTGTTTGGGACTTATCCTTAGGTATTTAGATTAAGTTTTGAGTGTTATTTGTTTCTATTTTAGTTTAGCTTATTTAAGGTCTTCAATGCAATCATTTAGGCAGGTATAGATTGATATTGAATAATATTTTTTATTATTATTTTATTTTATTTTGATAGAAAACAAAAATTTTATTGATCAGCAGAAGGAATTACAAAACAAACAATGCTAATGAGCAGACGATAAGACATCCACCGGAACTACTAGCATCAAAATAAAATAACTCCTTTGCCTATCAATTAGGGACAAAGAACTAAAATTCTATCCCAAATATCAATCTATAAATCTAGCACAATCCAAACTAAACAAAAAACACTTAGAATCATCAAAAATGCCCGAAGCTTTAACCCAGAATCCAATCAGAAACCATGTATGCTCCCAGATTTCATTAAATCTGTTGCTCTTGTCCTCAAACATCCTTTTATTTTGTTCCATCCAAACAGACCATGCCAAGGCCAGAACTGCAAATCTCCATATTAATTTCAACTTCTTACTATTATGCTTGAAGGTCCACTTGATGATATAAACTCAGCGCATCTCTTAGGAAAAGTACCCACCACTCAAAACATTTCAAAGATCCTCACCAGTCACCAACACATCATTAACAAAGTTGCAATGCAGTAGAATGTGGTCCATGTTTTCTACGGCCCTTTTACACAAAATGCACCATGAAGGAGAAAGGTACATGAACGGCCTCCTCAATTGAATCATGTCACAAGTATTCACTTTCCCTAAAGAGGCAAGCCACGCAAACTCGCAAAGACTCTTTGGAACGCAACTTTTCCAAATAAAACTAAATTGTGGAAACGAAGGAACCGGAGGAAATTGCAAAAGGATTTCAAAGAAAGATTTGCAAGAGAATTCACACGAGTAATGCCCTGCCCATACTCTCTTATTGGAGGAGTTACGATGGGAGTTGAACACTATCTATGAAATTCAACAATGAGACAAGGTCATCACAGTCCCTATCACTAAAGTTCCTTGAGAAATTCAAGTCCCATGAATGAGTGCAATGGGAGTGCCAAGAGACAACCGATTGGATTAATTATTACGATTATTGGATAATTGATATAATCTAGGAAATAACTCTTTTAACGGAGTATTACCCACCCAAATATATCTTCCCAAAACTGGATTCTTTCTCCTTTACCCACCACAAACTTTGTATTTCACAAAAATATCCCATCCTTTCGCTATTGATTTCCAAGGGGAACGGTGAGTAGCTTTGACATCAAGATTCACATCCTACCCATTCGGATGAAGGCCATACTTACTCGCAATAATGGAGTGCCAAAGTGAATCTTGTTCTAATGTAAATCACCACAACCATTTACCAAATAAAGCCGGATTCCTTTTAATTAAATTCCCCACCCCAAGTCCCCAAATTGATGTTTTAAAAACTGGTCGACTAGTACGAGTCAACTCGCGAGTCGAGGCAGAGAGGCAAAGCCTTGAGGCTTACGCTTCAGGTGATTTATATGAGGCTTATGCCTCATTTGAGTGAGGCGTCCGATTCAAGGCATGACCGAGTCAACTCGGTTGGGCCTGTAAAATAAGAATAATAAGAAGCAATAGACCTGCCACGTATTACATTAAACCTGCCATGTACTACACTGTACTTCCATGTACTACATTACACCTGCCACGTACTACATTTTACTTGATTAATTACAAAATTGCCACCAAGGTTATGTGGGGTTTATTAAAAAATGTAGCAAGTACTAAAATGCAATCTATTTTTGCTTAGTTACGAAATTGCTACTATTACTTCATTGCACTATTGCACCTAAAGTTTGCATTATATATATATTTTTTCCTAAATAATTGTTTTTTATTTTTTCAATCAATATATATGTTTTTCTGTTTTGCAATTGTAATTAAAATTTTTGTTATAAAGTTATTAGGGAAGGAGTGAAAAGGATAATTTTTTTTATTTTTTTTCAACTTTTAGTAATATTTATTATTGTTTAGATTTTGATGGATTTATTATTTTATCATTTTTTATAATTTTTTTCTTCTAAAAACTGAGGCATATGCCTCGTTCCGCCTCGAGGCTTAACGCCTCGCCTCACTCGACCAAAAGGCCTCGAACACACCTCTCATTTTTTAAAACATTGCCCCGAATCTTCTCCTATCATCTCCTTTCTCTCCCCTTTTCTCTACTCCTCTCTTATTCAATGCTCTTCCTAATGGTCCTGCATCAAGACCCCCTAGGGTATGTAAAAATGAATTAAAAGGGGCAGAATTTTCAATCAACCATGGAGAAAACAGGGAAGAAGGGGCTAAACAGGCTAAATGAAGTTTCCCTCCTCGAAGACGAGAAGCCCAAGGAAGAGGCTAGGGAAGTTCATAAAGAGATGATTTCAAAAGTATTCTCTGATATTACCTTCTCCTAGGAATCAAAATTAGAGGTAGATGTCCTTTAGACTACTAGATGTTCTTTCTCCCTTCTCTTCTGGGGATAAGATTGTTATAACTGTTAGATTTTCAGAGCACCCCATCTCCTATATATAGATATCACTACATGTTCACCTAACTGCGATAACATACCTTAGAGGCCATAAGCCTTAGAAGATTTCAGTCATTGTCTGATATCGATTAAGGAAAATATTTAATCACTGTGAAGCTATATCATAATAGAAAATAAAAAAAACTGAAAAGCATAAGCTACAACAGATACTATAAAACAATTAGAGAAAAAACACAAACTCAATTTGCCAGTGAACCTTTCGATCTTTAATGAGCTTCTTTTCAAGTTCAGCTTTAGCACGTGATTGTCTTCGTCGCAAAATCCCATTGTATTGCTTGGCATTCACAAAAACAGGCTCCGGTGCCATTTCAAGAGGCAACGGCACTCTCGGCTGATTCATATTAAGCAAAGGAGGATAAACCTGACACATGCAGTTAACTTATTAGACACAATGATATACCAAGAATGTTCTTTTTTTTTTTTTGATCAGAAAAAAAGGCTTATATTGAAAGAAAAATCAAATACAAGCAAAGGGAAACTGAAAGTGGAAGAGAATTCCACTAACAGGCCTTGAAAACAACA
Organism: Lonicera japonica; assembly: GCA_021464415.1. NCBI lineage: Eukaryota > Viridiplantae > Streptophyta > Magnoliopsida > Dipsacales > Caprifoliaceae > Lonicera > Lonicera japonica. The sequence goes on from CM038464.1 coordinate 62,907,767, forward strand.
AAAACAACCAATCAAAAAGCCTCTAGATCCTACACAAATGACCGCTACTAGACCCTAACAAACATCAAAATAGGCAACTAAAAACAAACTGAATCAAACAAACTGACGAAGCACAAGAAGCTCCCTGCATTTAGGACATAGCAGCTTCCTAATTCCTCACAATGTCAGAGATGGAAAGACCATGAAAATTATTGGAAACATAGGCCCAAAGAGAAGCTGAGATTTTAACTTGTTCCCAAACTCTCTCCACTGACTCTTCTTTATCCTCAAAAATCCTTGCATTCCTTTCCTTCCAAATGTGCCATAATATTGCCATCAAACATCTCCATAGCATTTGAGATTTATCCTTATTGCCCTTGAACCTCCAATGAACCAGTAGCAGGTCATGCCACGAACTAGGGAACACTGAAATCAGACTGAATTCCTTGCGAGCAAGATTCCAAACAACTTGAGCAAATGAACATTGTATTAGTAGATGGTCTAAACTTTCTTCGCGAGATTTACACATAACACATCTAGTAGGAGATAGAGCCACGCTAGGCCTTCTAATTTGCAATTGATCCATTGTGTTGACCTTTTTCAGAGCCGCTAACCATGCCAAAACTCTAATTTTCATTGGAATACCAGATTTCCAAACCATGTCATGTGGAGCAAAATTTTCTCCCCTTCAACCTTTGTGAGACAATCAAAGTACGACTTAACCGAAAAAATAACTTGTTTATTGCCTACCCAAATTCTGGAATCCCTTCCTTCTCTAGATATCTCCCAATTGTTGATTGTGCCCATCAATTCTATGAATTCATTGCCTTCCTCTTCTGAAAAGTTATGCCTGAATAAAATATCCCAAACGTAATATTATCATCTGCCCAGCTGATACTACCTGCAATAGAAATTTTCTGGACTGAAGCAATTCTGAACAGCCTCGGGAATTTTTCTGCCAAAGTGAAGTCCCCCACCCAATTATCTTACCAAAATTGAATTTTCTCACCATTACCGACTATGAACTGAACATGCTTTTTGAACGTACCATAACCTCTTGCGATAGCTTTCCATGGGCTACGATGGGTGCCCCTAGATACCTCCTTAGTATCCCATCCATTTTCCACCGAACCAAGTCTACTCTGAATGATTGAATGCCATAATGTAGTTTGTTCCAGCGGATAACGCCATAACCACTTCCCCAACAGAGTTGAGTTTCTTTTGATTAAAATACCAATTCCCAAGCCACCAAATTGCTTAATTTTTGACACTTTGTCCCAGTTCACCAAATGCTCACCCTGTCCCCTGTCATAGCCTTCCCAGAGAAAACCCCTCATAAATTTTTCCAATAATTTTGCAATAGAAACAGGAATTTTGAAGGGAGATAAAAAATAAGTTGGAATACATTCCGATACTGAATGAATACGAGTGACTTTCCCTCCTTTTGAAATGCAGCCTCTTGACCAACTACCAAGTCTCTTACCAACTTTCTCTATAACCGGTGTCCAAAACCCATTCTAGAAGGATTATCCCCCAAAGGAAGTCCTAGATAAGACATCGACCAACTACCTATAGAACAACCGGTTCTACTAGCAATCAATCCTAATTCCTCCTCATCCACATTGATGCCTACCACTTCACTTTTAGCCATGTTGATATTTAAGCTCAAAGCATAACCAAATATGTCAAGAATGCTGACTAAATTACCGATTTTCTCTTCTTCCTTAAAAAGAAAGAAAATAGTATCATCGGCAAATTGGAGATGTGACAAGCATGTTTTTTCCTTACCGATAGAAAAACCTTCAACCAACCCTCTATTTTTAGCCCTTTCCACCATTAGATTGAGAACATCCGATACTAGCACAAATAAAAAGGGGGATCGAGGGTCCCCTTGCCTTGAACGCCTTGAAGCCTTAAAATTTCCCCTTGGTTTGCCGTTCATCAATACCGAGAAACTAACCGAAGACAAACAGCCCCGGATCCACTTTCTCCATCTACTACCAAACCCCTTTTCCTTTAATACATGATCAATGAAATCCCACTCAATATGGTCGTATGCTTTTTCAAAATCTATCTTCAAGACCACTCCTTTCTTTTTTTCTCTATATTCCTCCACACCCTCGTTAGCAATAAGGACAAAATCCAAAATTTGTCTTCCTTTAACAAAAGCTCCTTGGGAAATCCCCACCGTTTCAACCAAAACTTCCCGTAATCTATTTGATAAAACTTTGGCCAAAACCTTATAAAGACTAGTGACTAGACTTATAGGACGGCAATCCTTAAGCCTAAGAGATGTAGCTTTTTTTGGAATAAGGCATATGAACGCTGAGTTTGTGCTTGCACTGACTACCCCATTATTGTAGAACTCTCTCATAACCTTCATAAGGTCCTCCTTTATCACCTCCCAACACTTCTTGAAAACCTCCAAAGTATAGCCATTCGGGCCCGGAGCTTTATTCCCCTCACAATTTTCGATTGCCGCTTTGACCTCGCCTTCCTCAAAAGGTCTCTCAAGCCATCTCTTGTTGTCCAGGCTAATTGGATTCCATTCAAGGCCTACCAAGAATGTTCTTATACATAATAATATAATCAATTAAAAGTCAGATCATCCAATTCTAGTGCATCGGAAGAATAAAAAACATGGAGTTCTTAATTCTTTTGTGATGTGCTCTATATCATATATATCTAGTGCTGCAGCCACAAGTGAAGTGGTTGGTCACATATCGGCCCGAATCATTAATGCGTAATCGCGCAGATATGGGCCCAAAAGATAAAATGCGTGAAACATACATACCAAAGGCTGACCATAAGCTGCCATCATCCCCCCATAATATGGATCACAATATGGATTTGAAGCACAAGCCTGCAATATATTGTTTTAATCACACAAGGAAATCTCGATCATTTAAATTATAAGTTACCTAATTTTACACATCTAGAAATTACCAGTTACATATAAAGTAACCCCACCCCCTCTCTCCCCTTTTCTCTTCTTCTTTAAAAAAAAACCTCCCCAAAACCTCAAATTAAGAGTCCCACATCAAGTATGTTACATTTTAAGGAAACACAGAATTTCAACCTAATCAATGGTAAAAATACAACTAATTTCCTATCATGCAGGGATTAAGTTTCACAAGGGAAATGGGACTTTTAATTTGAGATGTCCCAAAAAGGAAAATAGGACTCTTTATGCAAGATGGAGAGAGTGTAAGTAGTAAAGCTACAACATCTAGCTAAAGAGAAGAATAGTTGGAAACAGACTTACAATTGAGTGCCCAACAAGGTCAAGCTGTGGAGGCTGTGTAATGCTTTCTTCATTCCTTGGAGGTTTGCTTGATGCAACGTGCAGAGGATCCCGATGTCCTTGTCCATAACTTCCCTCTAAATTTAAATTAAAATCTAAATTAGCATCGACTAAAATTATTAACGATCACAACGTCCTACATAGCACACTGAAGGCATTATGCATATGAAAGATTTAGAATAAAATTTCAAAACCAAGAGCTTTTAGAAATGTGATGGATTCAAATGAAATCAACAAGTTGCAGTTTACTAACTTCAACGAGGTTTATGCATTTTAAAGTATAAACCCACATTCTTCATAATTCTATCCTTCGCAAAAGTTTAAGAAGTCGAGGAAAGGGGGGGAAGAAGGTAAAAAGAAGACAATAACTTGAAACATGCCCTCTTATCAGATATAAAATAAAAAAACATAAACCCATAGATAAAAATATAATCCGGATGCATCTACTACCAATCCAATCTTCGGGTTATGTAGAACTGCATGGAAGGCAGTCCAAGTAATAAAAGCATACAAGATTTACACTATCATACAATGTTAAATAATAATATACACGTTTTCGAAACCTCCCTCTAATACCAAGAAGAGAGATCATTTGGTTTGGCTCGCTCAAACTAAGAGCGATAGACTACTTTATAGTTTATATACAAAGCTAATGATACAAAAAAGGAAACGAACCCAAGGGGTTGCCACAATGGTAAGGGCAAACTTGAGACTGTGTGGGTAGGCGCACGGCCTTAGGTTCGATTCCCCGCTATGTGAAACCTTTCTTGGGCCACTCGGGGCGTCTCCCAGTCGAGCAACCAAGGCCTCATGGGATTAGTGAGTGTGGGGCCCCGACATCCATGGTTATCAAAAAAAAAAAAAAAAGGAAACGAGAAAATAAATGGCCAAGAGTAAAGCCCTAACCTATGGATCCCAAATCAAAGGGATTTTGCAAAATAAACCAAAATAATATAAACACCTATATTGTTCAACATTCAGCATACCAGAACAAGCTAAATTTGGGCCGAAGACAATTTATCCAACACTAGCCCATAGTAGCTTCTTAACAACAGAGACCTAGTCCTCTATTTCAAACTTGAAGGAAATATATAATAAACAAATCAAAGAGTCCAATAACTCGTCTATTTAGATGGGGAAACCAAAATAAGAAACTCACTCAAGGTATAAGAACTCGACATTTCAGCTCAAACTTTGGTTAGAAAACTATTCAACTCAACAAAGCCTTGTCCAACACTCCAACTAATCGATTCAGCAACACAAATCATTTCATTTTCCATTCAACTGTATATGGCAATACGATCTGTCTACTACATCCTTCACCAAAGGCATCATTCTGCATTTTTTGTAGGGGAAAAAGATCATTTTTACAAAAATCGTTGGCACACTTGTTTAAATAAATACCTGAAAATGGTGCAGTATTCTCTGATTCTTTTGTACCATCATCATCTTCCTCGTTAAAACCACCATCAGATTGTGATTGGCCATCTATAGATTGTTCCAATGAAGATGAATTGGATGCATTTCCTCGTATTACCGCAGGGGAAATGGAACTATAGCCAGAAGTGCGCCACCATGGCTCTCCACATACTGTGGATGGGGAAATGTTATAAGGATTACCTTCTATTTGGTTTTCATTCTTTGACTTTGACTGCATTCTTCCCAAATACCTTCAGGAAATTATTCCTTTGAATTCCTGAGCAATAGCTTGCAAAAAAAATAGAAAAGAAATCAGAAAACACTGTTCAGTGCAAAAACTTGAACGAAATAAAACAAAACAGATTCCATCATATACAGAAACCAAATACTATGTATTATACATTTGACTAGGACGAAGAATCTGAGGCTTATGCGACTTGAGCTTTATATCATAAGATGCAATTTCTACTTGAACATTTGTGTTCAACCTAGAGGGGCCACCACCTCATACAAAAGGTAAACTTACAATCCCCCCCCCAAAAAAAAAAAAACACCCATACACAATATACCATTTCCCAACTTTAGACAAAAGATAAATTGCAAATAAGATGGCCTAAACTACACGACGAAAAAAATATCCACATATAACAAGTAATTTAACATTTGACAACTCAAAACCCCCTCAAAGGCTCAAACACTTAATGCGATAACAGAGAGTCAAAAATGAAAAAAGAACTAAAACTGAGCAACAGTGGGAAACATAAAATTGTATGAAGAAGTCGGAGAGTTTAGAACCTATCTGAAGATGCCCAGGGTAAAAACAAACAATCACTGCATATTTTTTTGTGTGCTTGTGTAAAAATATACAATTAGCAATCTGAATCTCGTTGCTGTTATCACAATATGAATATACAAGGATGAGACTTGTGAGAGGTGAAAAATTGACAAACATAACAACGAGAAGCCAAATATTCTCAATATTAATAGGACCCATAGCAAGATATTCATCCTTGGCAAGCCTAAAAGTACCATTCAAGAAACGCATGTGTGCAGTTCAACAAGAAGTCCAGAAAGCATAAACAAGCAGACGTACAGGCTTACAGCATGAACAACATAAGTAATATTGGGGCTAGTGTCAAACAAATTCACCAAGCAACCAACTCAAGGTTTACAATATAGGATCACCTGAAGAACGCCATCAGAAGCATAGATGATAAGTTTTTACTTTATAGAGAAAGTAACTCTAGGTTGAGTCATAGCACTGTAGAGTTAAATATAACAAGCGAGAAAAAATGTTTTATGTGTTACAACTTACAACACCCCACACCTAGGCTTACATATGAATATTTACAAAGAGAATAGGTCAAAAATCTAAGAATGGATCCAAAAAGGCAACCTAAGGAACACCACTGTTGTGGATTGTTTGCCAAGGACCCGAATCCGGTTAGATTACCCGGACCTAAATCAAGTGATGAACAAATAATAACTAACGAGAACAATAAACAATTGCACAACTCCAAGAAGTACCATGGTTCAGCAATTTACCTACTCCACAGTCACTTTTATTGTCAGAGCTTTGCATGCCCTAAATTCTTCACACACTGTACATGTGTTTTCTTGTGTTAGGGTTGGTGTCTGATGGCCTTTATATAATAGGCTGATCACAATAGATTATTATGGAAACAAATATAATTAATGTAGTACAATTAAATTAGGATGCTGGTTCCTCTTATAGTGTAGAGCTCTCCTTGCCTTCTCTGCACAAGTTACCTTGTTAGACTGTACTGCTTGGATCCTTTGCAGCTTAAATAATCCGGTCTGGCGAAGCTGGCATCTGGACCAATTGCTCTCTTGATCTGGGCTTGTATCTTGGGTCCGCTATAGCGCAGTTTGGGCTAAACTCCATTTCAAGTCAAGCCTAAGGCCACGGCCCAATCAGTTTAATTCGGATCCGGCTGACCCAGAGATCCAAGTCACCACCATATAACAAATCTAACTGGTAAGTAAAACTATTATCTGCCACTCAAGCATAATGTACAAGTTCATTAACAGATTTTAAATGAGAGAGAATACAGACTTTTAGAGAAGAAGCTACATATTTTGTTCTTTCTCCCCAAAAATATTAGTCTGGGATTTTAACAAATAGGATACTAGAGGGGGTCACAAGGCCAAAACCATACAAAACTAAAGAGCAGGGTAGAACCAAACTTCCTTAACATTACAAACAAGAATAAAAAGCACTACGGTGATCTGAAAGTTGGAATCAATCATACCTGCACCAAAAATTTGCTAAAACTTAGGAGGAAGGGAGTTATCGTCCCACATGAAAAGAACATCGGCTACACTGCCAGTCTATGACCGCAATAAGATTCCAAAAATTCGTTACAGAAGCCAAAAATATTTACAAGTGTTAACATATATAATATATATTTGCTAGTTGTCATTTATACAGTTACCATTTATAAGAGTTGGCTATCAATCTCTAAATCTCTGGGTTGATTACGTTTTTCATATTTTCCTTATTTGTATCATTCTCATAACCCTATATAAAGGGTCTCCACTGTAATAGTTTTAAGACTATCAATTCAATAATATTAATCTCTCTTCTATAATATTAACATAATATTAGAGGGTTAAGATCCAACTATCCTGAGATCTTAATCACTATTTTCCGCTGCCGGCGGGCAATCAATATTGTCGCCCGCCAGACCACACTTTTTTTGCCAGGGCCGGACAATCAAAGCCGAACTCCTCCCTCTTGTCTGATGTGCCTTCACTCCAGCAGTCCCTAACTGCCACTCTCTTCCATTAAAACCATAGCCGCTATGTTTCTATCCCAGCGTGTAAACTCTAGCCGTCGCTACTCTCTTCTATTAAAACCTTAACCGATGTGTTTCTATCCCAGTGTGTAAACCCTAGCCGTCGCCACTCTCTTTAAAACCCTAGCCGCTGTGTTTCTATCCTAGCGTGTAAACCCTAGCCTTCGCGTGTCCAAATACTCGTTCACTATTCATCAGTACTGTTTATCAGTACTGTTCACGTTTTCAGATCCAATTTTCCAGATCGTTTCTCTAAGATCTGTGTTCCAGTCCAAACTCAAGTTGGTCTATTACCATCTTAGAGTTTGAAGGGAGATGTTAACATATATAACATATATTTGCTATTTGTCATTTATACAGCTACCATTTATAAGAGTTGACTATCAATCTCCAAATCTCTAGGTTGATTAGGTTTTTTATATTTTCCTTATTTGAATCATTCTCATAACCCTGTATAAAGGGTCTCCATTGTAATAGTTTTAAGACAATCAATTCAATAATATTTATCTCTTTTCTATAATATTAACAAGACGAATTTCATCTTTTTCAACACTCCCAAGCTATGATTTCCATCCATTAGACGAGATCATGAAAACCAATTTTGCCAAAAAGTGTTGAATTGGAGAACCATATTCATTATTTAGCCATCTCAACCTCATGTCATGTCCAATACGTGTTGGACATGAATTTATGGCCCTTTGAAAAGGATATGTGCTTCATAGGTTGAGCTTTTCATTCTTTTTTGGCTTAGATAATATTTTTGCATAATAAATAATAAATAACAGACAGCCCAGCCACCTAGTCCCTTCTAGGTGCTCACAACCACGCCAGCACCTTTTAGAATGCTATCTATGACATGGGCATGGGGTGATCTTAGAGCTTTCTTCAAGCAACTTGCTACGGAAGCTTTTAAGACTAGGTTTTTATTGGTTCTTCTATAGTTACTGACTGGGGTCCAAATGCATCGAGTCACTTGATGGGTCCAAACACTATGCATATCTTCTGATCGGTAAATATTGTTATATTTGTCCTCTTGAATAATATGTATAATGTGAGATAGAATCCTGACGGAGAGTTCAGAATTGGTATTCCAAACTCTAGTCATATGCTGGTAGGAGCCAGTAGATTATTTCAGTGTTGGCTAGTATCCATGCCTATTGGAGTAGGTTTTTGTTCTACCTAAAAGGCTTCTGAAGGAGATTGATGCCATAATTAGAAAATTTTCTCTGGTGTGGAGCTGAGATGAAGAAATCAGTGGCTAAAGTAGCATGGGCAGATGTTTGTGACTTTTTGTACCTAAGAATGAAAGAGATGAAAGAGAGAGGGGGGGCGTCTGGGATTCCTGATATTATAGTGGGGAATAGAGCTACTATGGCTAAGCACCTGTGGGATCTAGCTCATAAGAATGATTCCTTATGGGTTAAATGGTGCCACATGTATATGATAAAGAATCAGAGAACGTGGGAATCCAAATGTCCTAGCAAAGCTTCATTTTCTTGTTTAATTTAATTTAAAGCGTTGGTCAACACTTAAAAGTATGAACACCTTTGAATATCGTGGCATGTACAGGTTCATAAGCTTATCAATGCTGAACTCATCCATAATACAAAGGACCTCGTGCACCCACACAGTCTTACCCAAAAATGCTCGACAAAGTTGCCATTATTAGAGTTCGGAGCATCCAACCCAACCAATTGGCCATGGGTGAAGTAGCCCCTTTATCTTTTATTTGCTTTGCGAGGCTTCTGTTTTTCGATGTGGCAATGGGTGGACTAGCCCCATAAATAAGATACAATTACTCTACTTCAATAACACATCAATTCATTGAGCAAAAAAAAAAACAAAAAACCGCTGATAAAACCCAGAATTCATCCGAACAACGCAGCGCCCATTTCCAATATCAAAATCATTCCCCACAAATACCCTCAAAACAATCAGAAAACAACCTCAATTCAAAAAAAAAAAAAATTAACACAAGAAAGAAACAAAAACAAAAACCCTAACCAGTAAATTCTGAAAAAAGCACAAATACACGAACACAGGCATGTACAAATTCGCAATTGAAGGACGAAATTAGTCCAACAACAAATCCAAAGCCACGAATTCCAGTGGAAAATTAACTTCAATTCCAAAACAACGCAAAAAGGAACAAAATAAAAAGTCCTAATCAGTAAATTCAAAAAAAGAGAGAAATAGAACAGAGGTGTGTATAAATGTGAAATTGAAGGAAGAATCAAAAAGGTGGAAACTTGAGTAGAAGAATTACCCGAATTATGTGGATAGATGAAGAACATAAAACCCTAGAATTTGGGTAGTCGCAGCGAATCAATCTGAGTTTGGGTGATGTAATAATAATAACTGAGGAGAGAAGTAATGTGATTATTATTAATAATAATTATTTTAACTGCAAAAAATTTATTAAAGAAGGCTATCTACTCCTACTCTCTATTTCTCTATCTTATTGAAACCTGGACTTGACTTGGGCGAATCTAGTCTCACCCGTAGAAGAACCTTACATTTGTACCCTGCATCTTGATAGGTTGACACGTGTGCACAAGAACATACACTCTTCATAAAATTACTCAAGTTGCCCCCTTTGAACATCCCTACCTGCTTTTAGTGGGTTCTTTAATGATATGTAGCAGTTACCTCATACTCTTTGTTGCTGCCATGTGTCCAATGAACACTTGCTCGTAAAGTGGAGTCGTTTTTTATAATCGGTCCGAGTTGGCCTACAGCTTGAACTACGTCAATTTTTAGTCCCTTCAATTTTTATTTATTAAAAGGTTGTGAGTTCAACATTTGTTATCGATTTTTTTAATTGGTTAGGTTTTGGTTTTGGAATTACCGGAACTCTCCTACACACACTCACACTGCCACCATTCTAAATTCATAGTGATAAAATAATTGAACTTGTAAAATGGGGTAATGAATAAAATATAAATGTAATTATTTTATTACTGTAAATTTAAAATGGGGGCAGTGAGAGTGTGTGCGGGAGAGTTTTGATAATATTGAAATCATAACCAGATAGATAAAAAAATCAGTAACCAAAGGTGAAAATGACAAATTTTGAACTCGCAACCATTTAACACATAGTAATTAAGGGACTGAAAATTGACTTAGTCCACTTAGTCTGAGTTGGAGGGCAGCTTGGGTTAATTATTGAGAACGGCTCCACTTTATGAGCAAGTGACCGTTGGACATATGGTAGCAACAAAGAATACCGACAACTGTTACTTATCATTAAACAACTCACTAGGGGCACATTCATCACCATTAATCATTTCCCCTATTTTACGAGACTATTAAACTACTTTGTAACAGTTGATCATATCACCTATAATTAGGGCCACGTTGAACTATTTGAAATCATCTAACAAACCTTAGAAACTCTCATTCTTCACTATCAATAAAATCACCAACCATACACCGTCAGGTACACGTAAACCATATTAATCTAGACTTTCAAAAATCATTGTGTCTTCTATGTAGGATTGTGTTTGATTTCTTAACTTATTTGTAGGCGACACTTGTTTATTTTACGATATCAATTTTAACATTGAACTAACTCCTTTATTGATTTCTCTTTTCCATTATAAATTAAATATATTTGTGCATGTAAGTCAAGCATGCACACGCATTAGGTATGATTTTTGTGTTTAGTATATTACTCCATCCGTCCCAAATTCCTGGTCCCTTTTGGCAAGTCCAACTTATTAAGAACCCAACATTATTATTATACTTTTTGCTTAATTTACATTGACTTTCTCTTTTTACCATTTTCTTTATTCAAAACTTTTTCTTAATAATAATAATAATAATAATAATATAATAATAATAATAATACATTTATAATGTATTCTGTAAATTAAGGCAAGAGCCCTTGATCCTTCGATCATCTGGGTAATTTCTCCTGCAGTTTTTATATTTAAAGTTAATGCTTTTAAGATATGAGGATCACCTAAACTTAAGGTGAAATCCGAAAAGAAATTAAAATGAATAGGACCATTATGGAGGCTAGATTCCATAATTCCTAATATGCTTGGTGTGAAATTAAGATACCTTGCATCTCTAAGACACAAAAGTATAGATGAATTAACCCCTCTAATTGATAATGGTTTTATAGCCACTTGAATAAGTCCAATATGAATAAAGTTATTGCCTTTGTCCATATGCTTTTTAATTAATTCTCTGCTGAACAAAGAACAATTTTCATTTTCTTTGTTAATTGCGTAGCATTTTTCTACTGTGTTAATATTATAATCTGATTTAAGTAAATTGATAAAGGTTGATTTATAAATTTCTCTAGGAGATACTTTGGGGATATTCCAATCTCCAAATTCTTGTAAAACATTCTCATAAGAATGTTCTTCCTGATTAATTATATCTGGAACGGAGGACATTTCTGACCTCGAGCTAACTGACGAACTAGATCTAAACAATCTACTCATTTTATTAATTTGTTTTCTAATTACTACCCTTTAAACCCGGTAGAGCCGCATTGCACATACCCTAATAAGCTTTTAATCACTCCTCTGCCCTATTCGTCGGGACTTACACTGGCTGTCTAGCTATGCTTCAGGGTGACAAGAGAGTCTACAAGCGAAGAAAAGAAAGAAACTAGAATCGAAATTAATAAGCAGAATTTGATTGAATAAATAAAGTTAATCAATAACGCGATTAATCAGAAACCCTCTGATACCAAATGGGAAGCGGAATCAGTGAAGCAAATATGAGAATGTTAATGAGAGTAAGCGCGGAATAATAGCTAAAATAATTACAAACAATTTCTGATGTGAGAGATCCTCTATTAGAGGCAGTCACAGAGCATACTTATAGAATATTAATAAAGAGTAAATAAAATTCAAACTTTGTTGAATTATAAAACAAAATTACAAAACATTCAAACTTTGTTGAATGATTACAAGAAAACTTACAGTTCAAACTTTGCTGAAAGGGAGGTAGAAGTAAAGAAAATTGATTTTGAATACAAATAAAGTTCTCAAAGAAGAGAAGGATTAAAACCTCCTTCTACCAATGAATTACACATTTATTTATAGTTGTGAAATCACGGGCCTTGATTGAACAGTACTGATTGAACAGGGAAAGTAGGAATCTTCAAACTTTGTTGAATGGATCCCTCTTTAAGCAGTAGAGGAGAGGACTTTTGACTCACTTTGTAGGAAAGTGTCAAAAATGTGATAATTATGTCTGGCGGCTGGAACTTTATGCTTTCTTCCGAATAATTAAATTGGTACACAGCTTTTCTTGGATACTTTGATCCAAGTAGTGAGTGAAGGTACCATGTTAACCATACGGGTCTTGGGCATCTTCAAAAAGGGTCATTTCGTACCAATTCTTGGGCTGAGAGGGACTAATAGTTGAGCCTTCATCTGACTTTGGAGATCCTTCAACTTTGTGAGGGACTTCTTTAGGAGGGTTATTGAGGGCTGCCAAAATTGTTCTCATTTGAGCAGGAGAGAGGCTGTCTAGATCCAAAGTTTTAGAGGATGGAGATGGGCTGACTTCTGCTTCTTTAACAGTCTTGGGCTCAGTAGGTGTTTTGGTTCCACTACCTGAAGCTTTGTCTGGTTTGGGAACGGTTAATGGGGAGGAAAGAGGTTGGGTTTCCACTTGGGCTATTGGGCCTTGAGGTGGAGGAAACTCTTTTAAAATAATATTAATTATGCGGTCAATTGTGTATTTATCCCACCATTTAACAAAGGTTTGGCGAGATACAATATCGAACTGGCCGTGGGTTTTGATTATAGAACTGGAGGATCCAGTAGACAAATGGGTTTGGTCAACTACTGGGCTTTTATTTAAGTAATACTGCCATTTAAGGATTCAAGGGACCTTGTACTTTGAAAGGAACAGGATAATCAAAGGCATTGGGCTTTCTGTGATTAAGGGGGAGATTCTACCAAAATAATCCATATATCCACGGAGGGTTTCAGGAAGGTAATTAGGATCTGGGCCAAATTGTTCCCACCAGCGAATAAACCAATTAGGGAAATTGGGCTTAAAATGCTGGTCAAACTGTATGAACCAGGAATGATTAAAAGTTTCATTTTGGTAGCAAAGGATTTTCATCCATGCTTCTATATAATCATGGTAATTAAAGAATTGGTCTGTACCAGAAAGTTGGAAGAGATCGTAAGGATTACTCCCCCATTCTTCAAAGGTAATTAATTTCTTTATGAACAAGGAATGGTAGATGACCTTTGAAGAATCATCCTTATCATAAATGGGCTTAATAAAAATTGATTCGGTAGATACTAAAATCTTATTATAAAATTTTAGAGTTTTATGGGTAGCCTGTGGTAAGAAGTGCCAACCAGGAGGGAAATATTGGAGGGCTAACATTAATGGATCATCTATGTCAGACATGCTGGGTTCAACATAGAAGAGGTTTGTTAGGCATTTAGGTATATGTGGGCTTGATTTAGTGTAATTGGGCTTAATAGGCTTTTGAATATTTTGAATTTCAAAAGGGTTATTATCAGCGGGCTGGCTGGCTAAGGCTTGATTAAAAGGTTTAGGTATCTGGCCTAAAACGGTGAATTGATTAGTAACTGGAGTAGGGGTTAATTGGGATGGGAAAGGGATAATTGCTGTACCTTTTCCTTTAACTTCAAGTAACTCATCCTTTTGAACTTTGTAAAAAGGATTTGGACCATCACGCGGGTTACTTGGTCCGCATAGGTCAAACGGGGGGGTATTACTTTTACGGAGGCTGGCATGATATTCCTCCGTAGTCTCTGGCCTCCCGCCAGGTCCTCTGCCACGGCGGCCTCTGCCGCGAACACTCATTTTTTCTCCTGTTTATTAAGAAATTCTCTTGTGAGAAAATCAGGAATAGAGTTTTGAGAACCTTTAATATATTCAATATCAAATTCGAAAATACTTAACAAGGCTTGCCACCTTGCAAAAATCTGTTTAGAGGCAAGATTTTTCACATCTTTTTCTAAAACAAATTTGGCTGATTGACAGTCAATTCTGACCAAAAAAATTTTATTTAATAAATCATGTTGAAATTTATTAATACATAATATTAAAGAAAGTATTTCTTTTTTAATAGTAGAATAATTAATTTGGGTATTATCCCATGCGCCTGAATGAAAAGAAATAATTTGTTCTGGAGAATTGGGAGTAAGTTTCTGCTTTAGAATTCCTCCAAAACCTTCATTAGAGGCATCTGTTTCAACAATCTTGAAAGCAGATGGATCAGATATGCCAAGGCAAGGCAATTCCTTGACATGCTTTTTAATTTGTTGGACAATGGAAGTATGAACTTTTGTCCAAGGAGGAGGGTTATCCTTAAGCCTCTCAAACAAGGGTTTACACTATTTCCTAAGGTTTTTGTAGAATTCTCCTATATAATTAAGGGATCCTAAAAACCTTTGTAATTGATTTTTATCTAAGATTTCATCCGGGAATTTATCAGCAAACTGAATTGCTCTATTGATTGGTTTAATTAGACCATATTGGATGTCATGACCTAAAAATCTTATTTTAGTTTTAAACAAACAACATTTTGTTGGTGATAAAACTAATCCATTTAATTTAATTGTTTTAAATAATGAATGGAGATGTTTCCAATGTTCTTCAATTGATTTGGAAAATATTAATACATCATCAATGTAGATTATGGTAAAATGACTAAATTGGTTTAATATATCATTCATTATATTTTGAAATTCACTTGGGGCATTTTTAAGGCCAAATGGCATTACATTCCATTCATAATGGCCAAATGGAGTGGTAAAAGCAGTCTTATACCTATCCTTTTCATTAATTTGGATTTGCCAAAATTCACTTTTTAAGTCAAATTTACTGAATATAATGGCTTGATTTAGCCTATTAATTAAATCTTTCTTATTAGGTAATGGATACCTAATCCATTCTAATACTTTGTTTAAAGGTTTGTAATTTATTACAAGTCTGGGTGCTCCTCTTTCTATTTCAGAATTCTTATTAACATAGAAAGCTGGGCAGGACCAAGGTGATTTACTTTTTCTAATTATTCCCTTTTTTAATAAATCATTTATCTCAGTTTTACAATATTCCATTTGTTCATGATTCATTTGTATTAGCCTGGCCTTAGTAGGAATTAAATGTTCCTTAAACTCCTTAGCATAAGGAAGACTAACAATATGTTTTTTCCTATGCCAAAATGCATGAGGAATATCTGAACAAACTTCTTTAATTAATTTAGAATTAAATTCCTTAATTTTATCTTGAAGAATCTTGTCCTCAAGTTTTTCTTCAATCTTTTTGTATTTAACTTCATCCTTTAAATACTTTAATTGATTCCTTTTAGAATTTATTAAATTTAGACTTTTACTTATTGATTGTTCCTTAATTATTCTTAGGTCTCTTTCTTTAGGTTCAGTTATGAATTTAAATGTTACCTTTTGACCTAAATGTGTGCTAATTAATCCTTTAGTTGAGGTAGTAAATGGGTAAAGTAAGTATATAAATGGTAATCCTAAAATAATTCTGTCTGTCATATTAGTTACTAAAACGAAGGATGTCTTAAAACAAACATTGTTTTGGCAGATATGAACTTTAGGTAGTTTATATTTAATGCTCATTTTACTACCATTTGCAGAACTTAGTCTTTCATTTGTTTTTTCATAGTATATAGTGGGAACTAGGCCTTCTTGAATACAATTCAAATCAGCTCCACTATCTACTAATGCTGGTAATTCAATAACAAACGTTTTATTAATTACTAATGTAATATTAATATACCATTTTTGGATAGTAATGTCTTTTAATACACTTAAAGACTTAGTTTCAAGTATATCATTACCATCATCAGGATCATTTATTTTTGAGGTTTCAATTTTGTCTTCCTCTTTTTCTTCTTCAGAAGAATTAGAGGAACTATTAATACTTAATTTTTGTTTAGTAATTACACTATTAATTATTTTTCTTATCTCAGGGATTTCCTTTTTTAATTTAGAGATTTCTTTCTTTAAATTATTAACTTCTTGATTTAATTCAGGAAGTGTAATTTCTTTAGTAGTATTTTTAAATCTCTCTAAAGTCTTATTAAGACTGAATATAGGTTTCTCTTTATGTTTTAGTAGTTTATTACTTTTATTTTCTTTAAGCAATAATTTTTTTAATTGTTTTAAATATTGATTTTTTAGATCATTATCACTTATTTTTTCAATTAATTCAATTAATAATGTTTTTTCATCATTATTATCTTTCGTTATTACATTTAGTGATTTATTACAACATGCTTTGGTGCAATTATCACCACACATTTTTACTTTAGAAGATGAACTTGATTCATATTCTGTCTGATTATTTTCAGAAGATTCTTCAGGAATATCTGAATGTGAATTATTATCTGATTGTAAATTATTTTCAATTCTCATTAACTCTAATATCTCTTATGTATCTTCATTAGAAATATTTAACTTATTAAGTTTTTCTTTAACTCTACATTCATTTTTATAGTGTCCTTTCTTACCACAATTGTGACACACTACATCCTTTTTATTGTAATTATTATTTTTCTTTCTATTACTTTTGGTCTTTGCTTTATTAGGTTTGGCTTTGTTATAAAAGTCTTCGTGGCTTTTTTCCACTTTTCTTTTAAAAGTTTTCTTTCTTTCATGATTATGTTTTTTGGATTTTTTCCTTTTAGATGGGGCAATTGATGGAAGGCCATATTGTTGGCAAAAATTACCCAATTCATATTTTTGTTTATTTTTATTAACTTAGCTACTAATTTTAAAATCTATACACATTTTAAGACCAGTTTTTTGTATTTGACTAATTATGTCTCCATAAGTTAGGTTGTCATAATCTATGAAACCTAAATCTTTGGCTAATTCTTCTCTAATTTTGTGGGCAAATAGACTGGGTAAACCATTGACAAATTTCTCCTTCCAAAATGGTTTATTACTATCGTCTCTCATCATTACCCTAGAGGTAAATACATCCTTATACCACCTAAAGTCGCTTAAAGTGGGACAGGTTAAATTACTTAATTGATCATGGATTCTTTCAGAAATATTACTGGGAGTTCCAATGAAATGTTTGACTATTATGTAAATTAGTGTGTTTACTCCATCAGGATGACCAATCCCTATTTCCTCATTAAATATGGGATTTCCTTCTTCATCTTGTTGGACTGCATTAATTATGGAATCTCTAGTTTCTTGAGTGAGATATTTTTCCCACTAAGATCTAAGGATTCCAGTAAATCCAGATGCTAATAATTCAACAATATCAGGTTGGGTTAAATTGTTGAAGTTATTTAAATAACTGTTAGCAACCATGGACATATGATTTAATTTGTTTAGTAACTCAGCTTCGCTTAAGCCATCAATATTCCATTCGTACATTTTATTAGATGAGACTGAAAATTGATTACTTAAATTTCTTTCTTCAAACTGTAAGTCTGGAGGAGTTGGTTTTGAATACCAATTTTTTGTTAAGCTGGTTGGATTTGGTTTATTAAATGATATTTTATTAAATTGGTTTTCTATATCTTTAATTAAAGATATTTCTGAAGCTTTAGATTCATTCGAATCTTCAGCTTCAGAGTCTTTGTTAACAACATTAATTTTATTAGTGCTAGTTTCAACCACTTCACTAGAATCTTTTTGATTAATTCTTTTGAATATCTTATCAAGTTGTCTAGCAACTTCATTGTCTTTTGGTTGGATAGGCAATCCTAAACCTAACCTAAACTCTGGGAGTTTTATTAATGGTGATTCAATTCTTTTTTCAACTTTTTTATCAAGTTTTTTATTAATATCTAATTTGTCATCAAGTTTATTCTCAATTTTATCTAATTGTTTACCTATAGTATGTAAGCATTGGTTAATGAAATTATTTTGTTCAATTAATTTTTTAGCACCATCATCCCCACTGGGAATTTTAAAAGGTGTCCGCTTTTATTCTAGTGGTTCCTATTGATATATTTATGGTTTGTAATGGAGGGTGGGACAATTCTACTTTAGTGTTGTCTTCTTTTTCCCATTGAGTTTTTGTGATTACGTTGCATTTTTTGTAGTATTTTTCATACCATTCAAAAAAATTTATATTTAGATTAAATTCATGCATAAATGTTTCCCATTTATCTATGATTCTTAATCTCCTTTTTTCAGTAGGAACATCAATCCTAAATTGGTGTCTCCTTGGCTTATTTTCTTTTGAATTAAAATCTAGAGTTAGTTCCATCCAATTAATTTTAAATTCTTTGTTAATAGTGAAGAGTTGGTGGTTAACAGTTCCTGTCTCAAAATCACTTTGAGTAGGTGATAACTGTTGATCATCTTCTTCGGATTCATTTTTAGTTTAATAGCTAGGTTGAGTAACCTGACCTTCAGTTGTAATATTTTTTAGTTTAATATTTGTTTTACTAATTAAATCGGGATCTTTTCTAGATAGATTATCTATCCTAGAAGGGACAGATGAACTACTAGCTGCATCATTAAGGATTAGTGGAGGTTTCCTAATTCTTCTTTCATCAAAGCTTATTTTGACAGTTCCATCTAGGTATTGTCTTATATTATCTAAATTCATTATGTTATTAACAGTTGGTTGCCTAGGGAGTTCATTTTCTAAAATCCATTGACTAGGGAAGTTAATATCTTTCCACAAAATTGTTTTGGGAACTTGGATATTAGCATCACTAGTACTACTTTGTATTAAAACAGTTTTATAATTCAACAAAGTTTGAATTTTATTTACTCTTTATTAATATTCTATAAGTATGCTCTGTGACTGCCTCTAATAGAGGATCTCTCACATCAGAAATTGTTTGTAATTATTTTAGCTATTATTCCGCGCTTACTCTCATTAACATTCTCATATTTGCTTCACTGATTCCGCTTCCCATTTGGTATCAGAGGGTTTAATATAATAATAATAATAATAATTATTATTATTATTATTATTATTATTATTATTATTATTATTATTATTATTATTATTATTATTATTATTATTATTATTGCTAGTGTAGTAGTAATGGCATTTTTTAAAATATATGGTTCCTTTTTCTTAATTGCGGATAAACAATAACACCCCCCTAATATTAACTTATACCACAAATAGTAGTATTAAATTAGTCTTGATGTTAGTAATCAAAGCACATTTGTACGAATCAAACAAGGTATTATAAAAAGGTGGTATTAATAATCCCATTCCACTTTTTAATACTCGAATCAAACGAGGTCTTAATGTCTTTAAGTTTGTTCTTTAAAGTATTGAACGTTTTGTTAAAGAATGTTAATATAAAGACTTGAACGCATAATCTCAAATATGAAATGGTTGTCTTATTGCGGTTTGATTAAATACAATAAAATATTTTTAACTCAAGAAATTATTTGGTATAATATTGCACATGCAAGTGCCACTTGTTCCAATTACTAATCATGCAATAGTTTGAAGGACTATTTTCATCATTATATGATTATATCGAATACAATGACACCTTATTTTATCTATTTCAAAGGGCATTCCTTTCATTCGCACCAGCTAAGTAAGTGTACATACTGCCTCTTTCTTTTTATTTAGGAATATGTATATATTAAACTACAATTTGTAGCATATTCGATGTGTATATAATGTTATACCTAGAAGTTGTTTGGATTTGTAACATATGATTGTATCTATTCAAGTGGTAATAAAAAGATTTATTTGTACAAATCACGTGTTCAAGCCCTATTATAACCTTTATAACAAAATAACCAACAATTTACAACATTATTCTTTTAAAGAACAAAAGAGAAGAGCATTATATAAAGGGAACTTAACTAATTAAACAGGGAAACTAAAATAGTAGTCACACTTAATATATAGTATCTATACTCTTCAAACTTCCGAAATTACAATAACATAATGTTTGAAGTAGGACTAGAACTTATAATTTTTAACATAATAGACATAAGTCATTATCACTTGATCAAATATCATATTTGTTTATCTTGTTTTAGAAATCTATACATGATGTCAAAAATTACTAGATATTATATTTTACACACATCGAATGTGACACCGATTCTAGTAGACATAATTGATAAGGAATTTGGTGGCTTGAAGTTGGACAAGTAAATGGAGAGAAATTGGGAGATAAATCCAAGTCATTAATAAAGTCCAGCCTCTAAGGCTGTCCAAAGAGGCCCAAGTTGTTGGGCTTAAACTTTGAGCTGAGGTACCTATATTATATTGTAATTCATATAACATTGAAATATTAAGCTGAAATTCATATTCGTAAATGTTGTTATCATAATTAATAAACATTAATTATTATTGTAATTTTTAGATATTGTACATGATTATAATTTGTAGAAATTGTTATTCATAGTTAATTTATTCAATTTAATTGGTAGATAGTTTGTCCTAAATTGTCCTGTGTAATACACACCAGATTTTAAGATTTTATTAATTTGTTGTACTGGAAAAAAATTTCTTGATTAGGGGACATATAATTTGATACTCTCATGGATACTCAGATATTGCAACATATATTGTAGAATTAATTAAAAAAAAACATATATTGTAGAATTATGTTAAAAGGTGGTTATTAATGCAAAATATATATGCAGATATTGTGATTTGATAAATTTAGATGCAGTAAATTAAAAAAAAATTGATCGTGTGATATATAGTTCAAACAATTGGATATTGTAAAAAATATTATAAAGATGTGTTAAATTAAAGATGTTTACGAAAGCAAAACAAGGTAGATAATTGGATTTATGAAAAGGTTTTTGAACAAATGTGTGATGCTTCAATAGAACCATGCATATAAATACGTTACCATCTGTTTGAATGGAGAAAAAAAAACCTTTGAGATTTGAGTAAAAGTTGGGATTTGCAGCGTGGAAAGGTGAAAGTTTATTGTTTAGTAAAATTAGTGAAAAATTTAAAATTTTACACGCGGTAAATTTGCTATATTTTGCCTTTTAAAAATTTCGACTTAAAATTTTGTGATATGAGGTGCCATTATCCAAATTCAATTTAAAATAATGATATTGTAACTCATTTTATTTTTTAAAATTTTACATGCAAGACTTTCAAACATGAAAAATTACAATTGAAGAAATTTTAAATGATAAAATTTTAAGTTTTAAGTTTTATCATATTTATAATTTTTATAAAAATTAAAATTACTCCATCCAAATATAACGTCAAATACGCTAGATACTATATACAAACCTAGATTATAAATATTTTATGGAAATAAATTCTGAGACTGTGACAAATACCGATAAAGTGACAAATGTTGTATTTGGACAACATCCTTAATTTTTATGTGTTTGGATCGAATTCCATAATTATTAATATTTTTATTTTTTTACAAGGGGAGTGGGGGGACCTTTTCACAAAAAGCCATTTTTTTTAAAGGACAAATGTCACATTCTCTTTTTATTAAAAGACGTTTGTTTGAATTAATTAATTTAGAGGACAACTTTTTAATTAAGGACATAATATTATTAATTATATTATTTCAATCAATTAAGTTAAATTACAATACTACCATTCTTAAAGATAAATACAAAAAAAATATACAATTAAATCAATGAAATTAAATTCAAACTAATTCAAATACACATCACAAGAAATTCAAAAAAAAAGATAAAACAAGAATTATTCAAAAAAAAATTCAAGGATGTAAATGTTTCAAACTAACTAGCAGAGTATGAGACAAAATCTGTAAATATGTCTGAATCACAATTCTCTCATAAGCAAGCAGAGATATTAAGTTATATTCTTCTAATATCTTTTTTGTCAGACATATTAAATTGCATTTTTTTAATTTTCTGTCAGATATATTAAGTTACATCTTTTTAATTTTCTGTTAGACATATTAAGTTACATCTTTTCTTCAATTTTCTGGCAGACATACTAAGTTACTTTCTTTTTTTTTTTTAATTTTCTAGCAGACATATTAAGTTGCATTTTTTTTAATTTTCTGGCGGACATAATATAAAATAGAGACGAGCATTGCACTTTATATATAATATGTATTGAAACAAATCCATTATGGTAGAACATAATCACCACAAGTTAATATAATCAAATTTTCACAAGTTAACATGTAAAAGATTATTTTACATTTTCGAAGTTTATAATCCATTTCAATAGATAAAATCAGTTAAATATCTAGAATTTTGCTAACTTAGGTTTTTATTAATGACATAAAACTCCAAAATCACCTAAAAATGTTACATGCAAAACCCTCGTCACATTATTTGATTAAGTTAGTGAATCTTGAATTTCCCTGCGCTATTGAAGCACCTTTCTCCAAAGCTAGCCGTCTGATACTTTTCAAGCTTAATGCATGTCGTGACGCAATCATAAATAAGAAATTAAATATTGATGCCGGTGAAATTGGCTACATCTATAAACTTTTCTTTGGTTTTCGTTTTATGTACAAATTAGGATTATTGGATTCACCATTTTTTGGTGTGCATGATGTTTGGAAGATATTGATGCATTTAGATTTTGTACTTAATTCTCTGGAAACTTAAGTGTTTGTTGGAATATGGTTGATTTTCAGTGCAACTAATGAAGATGACTCGTATATCTAAATTAGTTTGAATTTATTACTATTGATTAATTCAAATTCAATTATATATTTACTTTCTTATATTTATCTTTTATATTTATCCTTAAGAGGGATAGTTTTGTAATTCAACTTAATTAATTGAAATAAGAAAATAATTAATATTTTATCTTTGATTAAAAAGTTGTCATGCAAACTAATGAATTCGAATGAGTGTCCTTTATTAAAATCTCCATTTATGTATTGTCCTTTATTATTATTTTCTATTTTTTTAATAACTAATATGATAAATAGTCTAGTGGTTAAGCAAAACTTTTATCAATACTAAATGAAATTGAAATGCTGGCTGCCGATTATGAAAATAAATTTTTACTTTTCTATTTTTTCCCTTGTCCACATTATTTTTAGAAAAAGTATGTTAGCACTTAGAATCAAACCTGAAACCTTTTGGTTAATAAGAATACTTTTAACCATTTGAACCAACTCTTTTTTTCCTTTTTGAATTAAATATCATGTGTGCATAGTAATAATGTTACACACATCGTGTATGCGCTTGCGTGTCTAGTCTTTTTAAATAATTAAGGTTTAAATCCTATAACATGTATTATTTTTCTATTTCTTTTTTAAAAAAATTAAGGATAAAATTGTAAATTCAAAGTATGACGAAGCCTCAAAATCCGTTTCAAATCTGTCTTAATAAATAAAGAAGATTGATGAAGGCAATATCAAGTATTACACAAAATAATATTCCCTCAACATATAGGAAGACTCGTAATTTTATTTTACGGCATACCAAATTAAGAAGCTTTACCTTTTTTTTAACTTAATCAATGTATAATTTACCATTAATTATGTTATAATTAGTAACAAAAAGTGAGCAAAACTCATGTCTCATTTCAATCCTTTGTTGTATTTTGCAAATGGACTACTGCACTATATATATCACCAATGTCTCATTATGTATATTTCTATCTATCTATATATTAATAAATCAGGTCCTAATATAGTAAAACTCTTTACATCTGGTGGCCAAGTTAATACAGATGTTTATGTTTTGATTTAATAACTCAAGATATTATGGCATATTTATAATATAAATGATAGTGATGGGTTTTATGTTTAATTCACCCATGTATATGATGGTGTTTAAAACATACTCCCTCTGTCCCAATTTAATTGTCACACTTTGAAAAACTAAAAATTAAGGAGACATAATAATTACTTCAAGAGAAAATACTTATTTTCAAAAATGTCCTTTTCTTTTCTCCTAATAAAAAAAGGTGGTGGGACCCAAAATAAAGAAAGTAATGGGAGCTTAAAGGGTAATATTAAAAATAATAAAAAAATGCTATAATTAATGACCTACTAAACATAAAAAGTGGATAATTATTTTGGGACGTCCAAAAATGAAATAGTGGACAATTAAATTGGGATGGAAGGAGTACCAAAATTCTTAATATGACTTTATCCATTAAATTAAATATTTATTTATAAAATTAGATTGTTTATATATTTTTAACTCCCTACTAAAATTTATTTTATACTAGTTTAATTCTATATATAAAAAAGCTGTAAATTATCTTAACAACAATCTTATCATATGAGAAATATTTAACAAATGAAATATTTATAATTGATTTAGTGAAATAAACCAGTTATTATCGGTTAATACTTTATTATCTGATTATATATAAAGAATATCTATCCATTTAGTGAAATAAAAAAATATCATATCATATAAATTCAATGAGATTTGCGTTTTTTCTAATAATAATAATAAAAGGTCATTACTATCACATTAACAGGTCGAAGAAAACTGTTGCACCTGCAATTGGTAAAACTTGAACTTGGAACATCCATGTTTTATTTCAAAATTTTCTTGGACATAGTAATAGTAATTACTAAAAATAAATGAATACGAGCCTTTAGGTTATGTTAAATATTTTTTTAAAATATCTTTCATATGATATGGTAATCTTATTCTGTCATGTAACTCATTGTATTATACGTCAATATATTAAATCCTAATTTTTTGGATAATTGTTGGTAAATCATTTTATTTTTATCAATCCATTTAGTGAAATAAAAAATAATATCATATAAATTCAATGAGATTTGTGTTTTTCATAATAATAATAATAATAATAATAAAAGTTAGTATTGTTATGTAAACAATCAAAGAAAACTGTTGCACTTGCAATTAGTAAAACTTGAACTTGAAATGTCCATTTTTCTTTTGAATTTTTTTAACATAATAATGGTAATTAGAGATAATGGGTTATAAGGCTTTGCTCTGTAATGTTTTATAACTCTAAGGACAGACTTATATTTAATAAAGGGAAGTAGTACTAATTTTATAATTTAGTTTTACGATAAGGACACTTTTCATAATATTAATTTATTTTAAGAAAAATGATAAATGTTAATGGACAAAAATACCATGCTATATCATTTATTCTAATTATACAAAAGACATATTATTCTTTCTCACATACACATAGTTTAGATAGAGAAAACAGATAACAAGAAAAAAGAGAAGTTGTCTAACAAATAATCTCACCTCTTCCACCACCACCACTGTAATGCCCCGAATCTCGTTTAGAGGATTGCTCCCCCGAGACCCGGTTCGTCACAGGTGTTGTACGTCGACGACGGAAATATCATTCATACAAAAATCAAATTTCAAAAAAAATTGACATGAGGAGTCTATAAGTTCAATAAATCCAAAACTGTGAATAAAAAATATGACTCTCATTCTACACAGCTAAATATTTTTTAATATACCAAAAATCTGTTAACAACCCAATAGGGTTACTACAATTCACATCTAACCTCCAACGAGGTCCCAAATACAAGATATACAATTTTCATAATGCTTACAAAGTATAAATAATTTCCTTTGTTTAATGCATTCCCCACCAGCAACTCATAACCTCAGTTGCTATCATTTGAGAGTGGAGTTAGGACAAGTTGGTATCAGAGGCATAGGCTTTCTTTTCTTTCCCCGTGAGTGGGGCAGATTTGGGGAAATTCCATTCCGCAAAGATCCTATTCATCTTGTTGTATCGGCAATTTGGGGAAAAGCTCGAAGAATTGGTTTCGGTTGTTAGTATGGCTGTAGAGAGACTATTGGGTTACAACCATCACCATCACCTGACTCTCTGATCGTATTGTCAAGATGAGCGCCGTTCTCATCATCTTTTTATTCTTTTTTCTGGATGTACAATTGTAAAACATATATAACTTTTGATCGAACCGTTGAATTTTGTTGATTTTTGGATATGTTGTTCGGAAGACAAAATTACTATAACTTCATGAAAAATTAAGACAATCAGAGGTCGTTTTACTATCGAAATCGACCAATTTCGACAGCTTAGCGGGATTTGAAAAAAAATATGATCGTAACTCTTTTTTTTTACGAACCCTACGTCGATCCATATATATATACATATAAATAAATTGAGTGGATGTTGATCTCATCAATTTTGTTGTTCTTTATTTTATAATAATGCTAAAATTATTTTAGCAACTTCTGGTTTGTTGTCCAAGTGGGACTACTTTCTGGTTTGTTGTCCAAGTAGTGCTAAATGCATTTAGCACATTCTGATTGTGGTGCTAAATGCATTTAGAACCTTCTGGATAGCATTTAATACCTTCTAGTTATGGTGCTAAATACATTTAGCACCTTCTGATTGCTGTCCAGGGGTGCTAAATTCATTTAACACTTTCTAGTTGCTGTTAGTGTCATAATGAGACAATATTATAAGGAAGGGGTATTAATGTCTTTTTTGTACAGTGTCCTTAATTTAGACGGCTAATTTTTAAGTGTCCTTTATAATTATATTATTATTAGAATGAGCCCTTATGCCTAAATGCCTTTGGTAATTATTAAAAATATATGAATACGAGTCTTTAAGGTCCATTGAGTATTTTTTAAAATCTCTTTCATATGGAATGGTAATCTTACTTTGGCATGTAATCCATTGTGTTATTTGCTTATGTAAAGTGGCGGAGCCAAGAATTCAATCAAGGGGAAAGGGATTTAAAGCACACAAAAATATAAATTTAAAGCCATAAAATTTTAATGCAAACATTGCATTAATACTACAAATTACAACATTCTACGAGATTTCATATTTTGAAAGTATTGCAAGACGTCTTCTTTCTTAATTGAATATAAAAAAATAGGGATTTAGGCTTAAATCACCTAATATTGTAAAATTAACCAATTAATAAAGAAGTAAACTTAATATTATGCAATTAATTAATTATTCAAGAAATAAACCTAATATTGAGTATTCACTATCAATTCTTCAATTAGTTTAACATAGACCTAATATTATTAGATTAATCAAGAATAGAACCAATATAAGACAATTGCTTAAGAAATAAACCTAATATTAATCAAGAAATACACCTAATATTAATAAAGAAATATGCATAATACTAAGAAAGATTAAGAAATAGATTCACATGTGGCATTTGGCAGATGGTGGCGGGAGTCGGTAGAGGAAAAGGTGCAAAGTAACTAAGTAAGTGAAGAGAAAAAATAAACAAGTAGAAGAAAAGAAAACAGAATATAAAAGAAAATATGATCCGAGGAATGAAATGGAATCCATGGGAGGATTTACGCGAAATTTAAACTTTTAGATGACCCCTAAAGTTTAAACTCCGGTATGTACCAAGAATCAAAAGGCTTCTCCTTAGGCTCAAATTTACTCTTAGATATCCTGAAATATAAAGTTTTGCACATAGGGTTCCTATATAAATTTTTATTTTTCAAAAAATACCCCATATTTAGTAAAAATAAAATAAAAAATCAAGAAGGGGTCAATTGCCACCCCCTGTCAATATATTAAGTCCTAATAGTTTTGAATAATATTTAGTAAATTTATTTTCACTTTACATAACAAATGAAATATCCACTATAAATTGTCTAGTTTAGACATACCACCAAATTTTTATACCTCTATCTAAATGAATTTTACAGAACATTAAAAAATAATTTTGAGTTATCTTATATTTTGCTAACTATTAGTCAATAATGATGGTAAATTATTTTTCTTCTTTTACAAAAAATGAAATAAAGAGATATAAGAGTCCGTATCAAATTAAAATCTTTTAGGATGGAGAAGTTCAAAATGAGGCATAAAAGAATGGGTGTAAATTTTATTTTCGTGATTTTTTTTTATACGAGCAATGATTAAATAATACAACTTTTGTTTTTTTATATAATTTTACAACCACGACAATAAAATGTATAAATGGGCGGAACCACCACATGAGGTGGACATAACATCTTTTTTTCTTTTCTTATTTTGAAATATGGAAACTGTAATACAATAACATTTAAAGTTCATTCATCTATGGATATAAGAGCTATTAGATTTTATTATTTGTAAATCTGTTTTATGGTATTGCGTAGCCCGAAGCTACGGATATCTGTACAATCCTACAGCAAAAGGAATGTACAATCTTCTCACTTTCCTTCAATGGTTCAAATCTCCCCAGCAATGGATAGAAGCCCTCCACACGCACCATCACAAGTATTATTTGATCCAGTTCCATGGCCCTATGAGAACCCCTCATCCCGAAGGAGACAATGCTCAAATTACCAAATGGTTCCTTACCAACTTGGCGAAAGCACCCAAAGAACCCGAAAATGTTGCCTATGTAACATTTTTGCAAGAAATATGTGCCCTCAACAATGTAAACTATAAATTAGTTCCAGACTCCATCAAGTTTGGAAATGATCCATGGATTACCCCTTATATGAATGATGTTGCATGCGCTCCCTTATTTGAATGTCTATACACTTATGTCCAAAAGCATTTTTGGGAAGAAGGTGAACAGAGTTTAGACACCATAGCTTTTGTAGGTGCAAGTTCAGACTCCGATAAAGGTGAACCTGATCTATAAGATGTCCAAAATGCTGTAAATTATGAAGACAATGTGCACCAGTTCAACGATCATGATAATCTCCAACCAACTATGATGCTGATGACTCCGACGACGATGATGAAAATCCTTGGCATAATCATGATGATGACCATTGGCACAATCACTCCCCTCCAGATGCTCCATTCAGCCCTGACTACGATGGTAACGAGACAGATTAGTTTGACTCGTCCAGATTACTCAGTGTCGGCAGCCCATTTGACTCGCTCAACTCATATCATGTTAAAGCATCTACTTTTTCCAGCTTTTGTCAGTCCTCTTTAGCTTTTGTCGGCCAGTTTGTTTAAAGTTGTTTGTCTTGTATAATTATGAGAAGGAATCTTTATTCCTTTTTCAAAGTTGTAATTATTTCTCCTTTCTAGCTGTGTGGTTTCAGCTTGTTTGAGTGTGCCTATATATAGTAAGGCTCTTGTTTAGTTTAGATATCGAAGGGTGTTTTCTAAGAAGCGATTGTAGTTTGGTGTGGAAGTTGCATACTTTTCTGTAATTCCTTCTTCCTCTTTAATAAAAAAATGCCTTAATTATCTATTTCACTCTCTTACTTTTCTTCGTTCTTTATAAAAGATTTTTATTTCTTTCAAATGTCTATTTAAATGATTATTTCAGTATATTTATTATATGGTTTTTAATTCTAGATTGGTACTCTACTGATAACGATATAAGAGCTATTAGATTTTATTATTTGTAAATCTGTTTTGCGGTATTGCGGAGCCCGAAGCTACGGATATCTGTTTGTCCCCCCTATATATATATATAGTTATTTATTACTTGATTTTTTTTAATTTATGTTTTTATCACTTGCAAGGCCATGTTTTTATTTGAATAAGTTGTTTGATTTAATTGATCCATGTAATAAGATAAACGACTATTTTCATTTAAATAAATAACATGTACGTCCTTATAGTTTATTAGAAAAACAAATGAGTTGCTTATTTTTTTTTTTTATTATTTGAATACTTTGTGTTACAATGAATGAGACTTCACAATTTGAAATAATATATATATATATATATATATATATAAAGTAAATAAGTTTTAATTGGTGTTTATATTTATGGTTTACAATACTCTATGAATAATAGATTTTAAAATAAATGAATACCATTGCAAAAGTAAAAAGATTTGTCAATAAATGCATAATGATATTTTTTTGAGTTATCCTTTCAATAATACCTATAATTTAAGATGCTATTGTTTTATTAATACTTTGAGTTATCCATTAAATAAACCCTAGGGGAGGGACTCAAAAGATTAGAAGCAGAGATAACTCTAATTATGGATATTATTAAGGCAGCAAACTAAAAAAGGCCCTAATAAAAAGTATGAATCATATCATTTGATTTGGTAAAGGTCAAAACTATTTTAAAATATATAGTAATTAGGATACTAAAAATCCTAGACTAGCGAGTTTTTAACTAAACCCTAATGGGTGTTTGTTTTTAAATTATGGTAGGTATAAGTAATATAAATACAACTTACATTCGGTTAAGTTTAGGTTTATGTAAATTTAGCCCATTGAACTCAAACCAAACGTGTATATATAATTATTTTTCTTTAAATACTCTTATAATGCTATATAATTAATATATATTGGTGTATATCAAGGCCGGTTTAGTTCAGCCGTATAATAAATACGAAAGTTTCGCATTTTTAAAGTTAGCAATCTTTCATGCCAAAGTCATTGGGGTAATATCATTTTTAAATAGGTCGAGTTTTAGTTTAGCCAAATTTATCTCAAGCCTATCCCTTTCCTGTTGCAACATCATTATTTCTAAACTAAAATTATTATTATTTTCGTGCCATAGGCACAAGCATTACTAGTATATATAATAAATTAAAACACTCCGACCAGTTTTTTATAAGGATTTGAGAAACTATTCCAATGGGTTTCAAGCATCGCCCTCGAACTCTTCTCTAAATACTAATTGTCTCTCTAGATTGACTAACGCTGACATTGTTTGAACTTTACAATTAATTGCCTTTCTTTATGTAAGATCAATAGTAATATCATTTAAACTAGAATTCATCGATAAAAACACAAATTATTCACCGGACAAAATACGATTAGATTGTCCCATTATTTGTTTGAATCTTTGTGGTTTAATATTACATGTTTCTAGTTTAAATAAAAATTATTTTCATCAGGAACTAGGACTAGGGGTGTGCATGGTTCGGTTAATTGAACCATGCGGGGCCAATGAGAATCGAACCGACTAGTCGGTTTTGCTAAAATGGTCAACCGAATTGAATTGATGAATACTTAAAACTGGCCGGGGTCGGTTTTTCAGTTTTTTCGGTTTTGGGCTTAGACAATTAGGCTTATTTTATATTATTGGGTCATAACTTAAAAATTAGTTTTACATTATTGGGCCATGATTTAACGTCATTTTTGACAAAAAATTGGGCTTCGTTTTAATCAATTTTGACACTTTTCTTCTTATATCATTTTTGACAAAAAAAAAAGCAACAAAATATTTTATACTTTTCATCATCATTATTCTTTAGCCTTTTTTTAAAAGGAATAAATTTATACATCAAACCAATAAATGACTGACATGTGTATTGTCGGTTTGGTTCGGTTTTCACCGGTTCTATGACACCGGTAACCGACAACCGAGCCGGCCCCTTTCGGTTTTCATTTTTCTCAACCGAACTGGGACCGAAAACCTTAAAAACCGGCTAATTCGGTTCGGTCCGGGTCGGTTCGGGTCGGTTTTTCGGTTATTTTGCACAACTCTAACTAGGACCCTTAATTAGCGAATAACATGGGTAGCAATTATTCTCCTACAAAAAATTGGCAATGGTCATTAAAAGATCATTTTTTTAAGAAATGCATGCCACCAAGAATGGAGTCAGGAATTTAAATTGAGAGGGCGGAAATATATATATATATATATATATATATCACTCGTACTATAGAAAAATTGAATTTTTTGGTGACATTTTACGTTAATGGCGTTTTTTCCACTCCCATATCATTGTTAAAGACTTATTTTGTATTGAAAAACATCAAATTCTATTATTTTATAAGGTATTTGTTTACTTTTAAACATTTCGTTACAAAATGTGATGCATAATGATAAATATTACTATTTTTCTTGTTGTAATTAATATTAATACAATAAATTGAACCATATATAAAGTAATATTTATATTTACATTGGGGGTGCCATATCTATTACTTTTTTTTTGTTTCTCTGATAATAAATTCATAATTAAAAACTAATATAATAATAAGAGTAAGAATGATCAAACTTTTC
Organism: Lonicera japonica; assembly: GCA_021464415.1. NCBI lineage: Eukaryota > Viridiplantae > Streptophyta > Magnoliopsida > Dipsacales > Caprifoliaceae > Lonicera > Lonicera japonica. The sequence continues at coordinate 62,940,056 of CM038464.1, forward strand.
CCCCTAGATCCATCTTGATCGCTACATGTTTAAACATTACACAATCCCATCTTTTAAAAAATGTAGCTATGTCTTCTTCTATTGAAGTTATGGGCTCAACTTTGGGTCCACTTGAAATTCCCAAGGTCGATTTTCGGCGTTGTTAAAAAAATGTTTGACCAGCGGCAGCCACGCACCGCTAGCGGAGATTAGTCGAGGTGCGCAAAAGTTGGCCCGGACACTCCGTGAAGAAACAAAAAAAAAAAAGTTAAGGACTCAAAATCCCCCCCCCCCCCCCGAAAACTAATGATGCTGCTGACTTAACAACTAAATGAGCAACGGATCCGACTCCTCTAAAGTGGGCTTACTTAACACTCTAGATATATAGTTGCTTAAATTTAATCCTTCTACTTTAAATAATTGGTTTGGATATTGCGAACTAAACATTTCCTACGTCGTTACCAAAAAAAAAGGAAGAAATTAACTGTATCTCTCTCTCTCTCTCTCTTCCTCCTCTTTTTCTCTGTATACGTCTTTCACTCTATTAATTTTCCGCAACTTAGAAACCCATTTCAAATATAAAACCCACATTAATAATCTCGGTTCATAAAAAATGGGGATTAATTTTATCGTTTCCTATTATTTATTCTGCTTTCGATTTAGTTGGGCAAACAAAAATGACTAACTAGAAAAAGTCATTTATTATTGTTATTATTATTAAAACCAACCAAACAAGTATGTAAAATATTTTAGTTACATGAAAAAATTCTTTACAAAAATAAGTTTCTTTTACATTTAGTTTTCAAGGAAAGAAACCAACTCTGATTTTATTTTGTCTTTTTGAAAGATTTTCTTTTATATTTTTGAATGTATTGCTAACCAATTTTGAAGTTTGAATCCATAATCAATGGAGTTGGACTATAAAGAGGAATTTTTCACTTTAACAAAACAAGAGGGATTTCTCACTTCAATAAAACAAAAAAGATGCCTATTTGGAGAGATAAATAGATGAATTGTTTTATAAAATTTTGTATAAATGATCTGTATACCTCCACTAAGTTTCATAAAAAAATTCAATTTAGAAGTGGGTGTTTTGAAAAATTGATATATATGAGTATTTTCGGCCGTTGAAATTTTTGCTAATCATCTCACTCACTTCTAGGTTGGATAATTTTTAAAAATTTGGTGAATGTGATCTATTCATCATATAGATCATTTGTAAATTTTTTTATAAAATAATAATAATTATTAGAATATATAGATATGGTAGGATATATAGATATGGTATATGTATAAATGGTATAGTTGACTACCACCATAATTCCTAGAATTATGAGATATTATTTTATTTCCATGTACAGTCCATTCAATCCTTATTTAAGGGACCTTTGTATTCATTTATAATTATCAATAGAATTTATTCTCTCATCTCTCTCTCTAATTGTCAACAATAATAATCAATTTACCCCTTCAAATGGGCTTTCATTCTTTTTGTTAAAGTGAGAGAGTCCCTATTTATATTCTAGCTCAAATGTAAGATATACCATTTATATATTATGTCAAAATTAGTAAAAAAAAGCAAGTGAGACTTTTAATTTGTGAGATAGTTACTGTACTTTCAATTTTTTGTTGTATTTCACAAATGGACGTACTACGGCACTATATATATATATATATATATATCACCATTGTCCCATTATATATATATAAACACTAGCCCCATGTAAGGATTTGAGAATTACCCCCAAATAGGGTTTGATATTGCCCCAACAAGTTTTGAGCTTGGACATCTGTCACCTTCGAACCCTTCTTTAAAGACTTGTTATCATTCTAGATCCACTAACTCTGGCGGTGTTCATTCTAAACTTAAGAGATCAATCAACCAACCTATATAAAAGATGAACAATGATATGATACCATTTAAAGTAAAACTAATTGGTAAAAATACATATTATTAATTGTTACTCGACTAAATACCATTAAATTATTCCATTATTTGTTTGAATCCACGTGTCTTGTAGTATTATATTTTTCTAGTTTAAAAAAAATAAAATTATATTAATCATGAACTAGACCTTAACTATCGAATAACATGGGTAACGATTATATTGTCCCCAAAAAAATTGACAATGGCCATTTAAAAAGATCTATTTTTGTAAGAAAATGTAACCACTTGAAGCTACATGCATGTTTAAACATTAAACAATCTCTTTTTTTTTTCTTTTTAAAATGTAACAATGTTTCCTTGTATTCAAGTTAATTAATAGTCTAACATTCTTTTTTTTCCTAAAACGAAAGTTAGCATAAAATTTTTATGTTGTGTTTGATTCGTTAAAAATTCAATATATTAATAAAAATGATTTTTTTTACATGTTCAGCCGTATCAAATGCTGTACTTTTGGATATATTATACCAACACATACATATTTTTACTTGTGGCAGGAACTCAAATTTTTGTCCACCAAATGCAGCAAAAGAAAAAAACAAAGATAATTAATGTATTCTGTGGGGTGTATATATATATATTTGAATTCAAAATCCCCAAAAATTCAGTGAAGTGCACGTGTGCAAGAATTGAAGTAAAAACTCTGCCCAATATGAGGGTATCCAATGGATTTCAAAATGCCTCTCTGATCAGGTGCTCATTAAACAAATTAGTTTTGCCTTAATTAGGGCTGACATCAAAACATTTTTCTTTTGTCCCTTTCGCTAACTCTATTGCAATTCTCATTTTCAACTCCTTAGTTAATCTTCCTGCCTAATTAAAACTCAACTTGATTAGTTGTAACTAGTTTCGAAAAATAAGAAAGCGTGTTTGATTGATCTTATAAATAAAAAGAGGCCGCAATGAACAACCTGATTGAGATTTCTCGGAATAAAAAAGAGAAGGATTGGAGAAGTTTATTTGATAAAAAAATTAAGGATTTGTGGGCTTTAAAAGGGCCATCACAAAAAATTCTAAGACCGTTCTGAGCATGAAAAATGACAATTGACTTTTTTTTTTTTTTTAAACCAACTAAATACATGCATGTACGTAAAATAACATGAAAAAATTCTTTACATAAAATAAGAAAAAAAGAGAAAAAACAGTTTCTTTTACATTTAATTTTCAAGGAAAGAGACATACTCCAAGATTTTCTTTTGTCTTTCTGAAAGATTTTAGACTCACATTATCACCATAAAATAAGCATTATCACCTAGCTAAGAAAAAATTATGTAAAGTATTAAATAAATAGGCATGGGTTCCCATATGCATATATATCCAAATATATATTTGAATTAAAGGGACTACATACACCTCACTCAACTAAAACACTTACGTGTAAGAGGTCTTTAATTTTTCTTTATTTTTTCATTACACGTGTAGTAGTGATTTGGAAAGATAAGGATGATTTATTTTTTTATTTATCTTTTACCTTCTTCTCTTACTTTATTTGCTTAATCAAGTTGAAAAACCATTAAACAAGTTTAATTCATCGTGTTCCTTTCTTGAGATTATTTAGCCATGTCACACGACACTACAAAAAAAGTGGCTTTTCTCGGCATTAGTATAATGCCGTTGTAAGTATTATAAATGCCGCTAAAACTTTTTACGGCATTTTTCTCGGCATTTGTTTAAGTACCTTAAAAGCCAATGTCGTAAAAGATTTTCGGCATTTTTACAAATGCCGGGAACATTAGCGGCATTTATAACGGGACTTGTGTAAAATGCGACAAAACTTCTTTTGCGGCATTTATATAAATGCCGGGAAATCTATAATAACAAAAATAATAAAATTCACAAGTTTTGTCTTTAGTGGGACTCGAACTCGCGACTAACACCAAGTTTCACGAGCGCCTCCTTTATCTCTTACTCATTAACCGCTGTGCCAAAATACTTAATTGTTACTAAATTGTACATTCTTCTTTTAATAACTTATTTCTATATATACATACAATATTCATCCACATAGAAATATGAACCATTGGCACTATTACATAAAAAGAGATACTGAAATTTACATAAAGTTCTTCGTTGATTAAGTTTTTTATATATTTTTTTAATTATTTCAATTGATGACAATTTTTATTTATTTTTGTATATTATTTATACACTAATTTAATTCAAGTACATATAATTGAAAATTTGATTTAAATAAACAAGATTATTAATATTTTAAACTATTTTTTTTTTCAACACAACTAATTCATAAGGTGTGCAAAGATATATACACATATATAATAAAATTTTATTTTGTTCATGCAAAAAGAATTAAAATTCATCAAATAAATTTAATTACAATGGTTTCACATAATTACATCAATCTTATAATCATAAAAAAAAAACCCATGTAAAATATATTGCATTGTAATAAATCTCTTGTATTATTTTGGTAAGTATTATCAAATTAAAAAGATTTTATGACTTAAAATTTTGGAATAACTTTTTAGCGCTTGTCTGAAAGTATCATAAACATCTGGCATTTGGTATAATAAACCAACTTTTTTGCATTTGATACAAAATGTCAAAAAAATAAATTAACATTGCAAACATTTGTTAAAAAACGTTGAGAATTTACTAGATCTTGTATAGAATGGCATAAACTCCAAACTTTTTGTACAAAATGTTAGGAAAAATATTAATATTGTACACATTTGTTGAAGAGCGCTGTAAATTTGCGGTATTTGTTTCGAAATACCATAAATTCTCGGCATTTTGTACAAAATGTCGTTATCGGCACTTATTGGAGAGTGCCACAAATTATCGGCATTTGTTATGAAATGCCATAAATTCCCAGTATTTTGTACAAAATGCCGTAAATTTTCTGCATTTTGTTCAAAAGTGCCAGAAAAACTTTTTTCTCCTCATTTATTTATAGTGCAGCAAAATAAATACCGTAAAAACCTTGTTTTCTCGTAGTGCGAATAAATATTTATTAGTCTCGGAAAACACTCTATGAGTGTGCATTATGATATATGAACGGAAGATAAATGATATTCGACATATATTGTTCAAACTTTAGGTCATGAGTTCGAGTCTTTGCTTAAAAACTATTATTACAATTTTTCATTACGCCCAAATTTCTTCAAAAACAAATTAGCACAGTTTCTACGTGTTCCATTCCGTATTAAAATGTAAAAATAAATAGCACCATATATACAGTGACATAAGGTAAAAAAGTTGATTTCCATGTGAGTTTTAGTAATGTTTGTTTAAGTGAAATTGTGGTTAAACTTGTATATATATATAAACACAAAAGTGTGAGATCTCAAGTTAGGGTTTATTGTGGAGCTTTTCACGCCCAATAGTAAAAGTAGGATTCTCTCTGTTCTTTTGTCTATAGTGGGGCTGGTTTGTATTTTAGACCTCAACTACTTTACTACTAATCCTTAAGGTTATCAATAGAGATTAGTTTTTAAACCCTAGGATTTAGTTGGCTTATAAGTAATCTCTTCCTTGTGATTGAAAAGGTTCATTTCTCTGCCGCTCAGCTTTATTCATCACTTTTTAATCAAACTTAGAGTTTTCAATTCATAAAGTATTGATTTCTAGAAATGGTGATTGTGTTCTAGGTGGGTGGCCCTTCTACTATATTTGTCTTCCAGTTTCAAATATTTCTCCCTCTCTTCGTGCAAAGTTTTTCCTTTGCCTCGAATGGCTCCATCCGGCAGAGGAAGAACAACAAGAAGCACAAGAAGATCAAGAACAATCGCTTACTGCAGGAAAGTACAACGCAACGAGCCAGATAACGAGGCTGAAGCTTCAGCCTCGCTCAATCACGAGGCTGGAGCTTCAGCCTTAATCGATCTTGAGGTTGAAGCTTCAGCTTCAGTCAATCATGAGGATGAAGCTTCAGCTTCAGTCAATCATGAGGCCGAAGCATCGGCCTCATTCAATCACGAGGCTGAAGCATTGGCCTCAGTTGAGAGCTCAGATAATCTATCTAGAATAGATGGTGTAAAATTTGAAACTAATATATGTTGTGGCTGCTCAACTCCAAAAGCCAAGAAATTTCGTATACCGGAGATTTTAACATGCCCACCTGCGCCAAAGAAGAGAAGACCCTCCACCTCGAATTGTTCGTTGAGAAGGAACCCTATTTCTTTCTTCGCTCCACCCGATTTAGAGCTCTTCTTCTTTGCAGTTCGCGATATACCGGTTTGAGTTATCATCCCTTTAGTTTTTTTTGTTTTTTTTTTTTGGTTAAGTTGTGATCTTTAATTTGATTTTAGTTTTATCCTTCTTTATGGTGTTTCATCTGATATGATTGAGAGTGTTTTAGTGTGAAATATCTAGTTTGAGGTTCTATATATACATGTAAGAGTGAGATAATTACAAGTAGTTATTAGCTAGCTTTGTGTTTGGTGTAGTAGTTTTAATTTTGGGTTGATCTCAGTTTGTAACATATAGCAATATTTGTGGCTAATTTTAGCTGAGTTTTCAGTTTCCCTCTATTTTTTTTATTTGTTTTCAATTTTTATTAAATACATATATATATATATATATATATGTTTGATTGTATTGGCTGACCTTTTTAGTGTGAATCCATATGTGGGTGGATTGAAGTTGGATGATTGTGATTGTTGCTAGTTGTTACTTGCTTTTGTGTGTTATGTATAAAGTCAATCTTAAAAAATAAAATAAAAAATAATAGACTTGCTTTTGTTTATTTGTTAATATTACTCCCTCGATATCATATTCATATAATTATTATTCAAGATCTCTCACTACAAAATAAATTATATTTTTGACGTATATCGATTATGTAATTCAAATAATATTTTTTTAGTAAATATTAAACTTAAAATAAAAGGAAATAATTATTATTATTCACTAAGTTTCTCACAATCTCAATTGTAAAATTCGAAAGAAATATTCGAAAATAATTTGAAAGAACTAATTAAATGTATATTATAGTCAATTGCAGAGTAGGTAGAAAGAGGCTATGGCCTGGAAAGGCCCCTCAATTTGACATCACTTGATGTGTGGATGAGAGTGACCTTCACTCACAAAAAAACAAGCATCTGCTCAATATATTAAACTTGAATCGGTGGCCATTTGATACATTTGTAATATTATATTTTATAATTTTTAATATTATGTATAAATTTTTAAAAGAAAATAAATAAATGTGATATTTGGTCGAATAGTAATGATTTGTGTTTTAATTTAAGATTATCAGTTCGAGTCGATCATTTTTGAAATATTATTTTATTATAATTTTTGAAGTGTGAATGGTATTTTAAGCATTGTTTATACACACCAAAAACTCACTACTCACGCTTAAATAATAGTATAAATGTTGGTGTTCAATTGATTTATACGCAACTTCTTTTTTTTTTTTTTTACATAATGGTACATTGTGTAGATATTGGGTGAACCAAATGGTGAGGAGCAGGATGAGAATGGGGTCACGAGTCTCGAGCTTTCTCTCTTACTTCTAAACAAGGTCTTTAACACTCAAGCAAAGCCAATGATCTTACACACCCAGGTTCCTCGATACGTATGCAAAGATTTTATTATTTCTACTTTTATCTTAATTATAACGTACTATTTAAAAGTTATAAGCATTTGCCCCTCCAAAATTTAAGAGAAACAAATAAATATTGCTCGTCCAAGTATAGATAATAAGAATTACGTACATTAGTTCAATCAAATACCGATATCGACACTAATTATCCCAAGAAAAATATCTTCTAGTGACAAAATGTTTAGGAGGAAACAAATTCATCAATATCAAGCAACGTTACAATTCAGTAGTAACAATTGCTTTTCGTCGTTTTCAAAGTATCATCTTAAAAAATTCAATGGAAAACTATGCCACTCGAACATTTAGTGTTAAAAGTTTTCGCTACAAAAACCTAATTTTCTTATACTAAGCACATATACTTTGCTCCCAAAAACTAAATTGTTGTCTTGGTTTGTCCCTAAACACAACAAAAAATGGAACACCAACATAACCTATGGTCAATTGTGCAAAGAAGGATCTTTAATCCACAAAAGGCTACTAAAAAGGGTATTCTCATCTTCTACTTTTGGAATTGGAGAGAGAAAATAGTTTTAGGTGAAGGCAATTGAACCCCACAGATGTTTTTTCAATTGCAGTTAAAATTGCTTCTCAATTTGTACCACAAAACAAACTTTTTGACTAGAGCAGCAAAAACATTGTCAAGAAAAGTTAAATGGTAAACCTTTTCTCTTTTTCCTTTTTCTGTAGACGGGGTGTGAGTAATGCAATATCAATTTATACAAAAATTGAGTAAATTTTGTCGTTTTCCCTTATTTAATATTAGTATTAAATTTATTAGATTTTTGTATATATAGAGTAGTTATATTATTTTTACCATAATATAACATTATTTTGAAAAATTATAATATATGTTTCTAAAGTGATACATTTTTTTAGCAATTTAGATAATTGATTTAACAATAATGCCACTCTTTGTATACACTTTTATATAAATAATTGTCAAACCAATAAGATAAAAGAAAATATAACACATTAAATGTGTGGCCGCACCTTTTCATTCGAGTGGTGCCACACTAGTCCATAAAAGAGATTTGTATAAAATTTAAATAAATATAACATTTCTCAAGTTTTAATATTTTAGAGACAGATCCAGGTTTGCACATGCTGTAGTTAATTAAGAGTGCAATATTTCATACAAATGCAATATTTCACACAAAGTGCCATGGTTTAATTCAATTCCTTTCTCCCGAGAACTATTTGAAATCTATCATCGCTTGTATAAGATATATATATATATATATATAGAGCTGTTATTTACATACATCAAAATACTTTGTAATATTATAATATTGACTCTATCCTTAAGCACCGAGTATATGTGGACATACTCGGTACTTAGGAATTGAGCCAATGTATTTTTTTTATCTAGCTAACAATGATTTAGTCCCTAAACACACATACTTGATGCTTAGGAGTAGAGTAAATATGACAAAATGTTAAAAAATATTTTAATGTATTTTAATAGTAAAATGGCAACCCATATATATATATACACACACCAGAGAGAGAGAGAGAGAGAGAGAGAGAGAGAGAGGATGGTTGTCAGATATGTGGGTATGTGTTGGTGTCTGAGGCGGGGGCAACATGGATAAGAGAATCCAATGGAGAGAGAGAGAGGGGATTCTCGTGCGGGTTAAATTTTATAGATCATTGTTGTTAACATTTGGAGAATCTCAAGAAATTTTCATGTTTTCCACTTTTGTTTTAGTACACTTTTGTGGTTGCTGACCTTTCACTTGTAATTTATGTTAATTCATTCCTCTATCTTTAATATTGTGTTCGGTAAAAGTTGAAGGATATTTATATAATTATGGTTATATAATACGTGTTTTAAGAGTATATGTTAAATATGTTATAAATATAAAGAATTATGTTATGTGAATTTGTATCATAATTATACATGTTGTACTTTTATTATTTTTATATTTAAATTTTTTTATCATCATATACATTAAGAGTACATGTTAATATTACTATATTTTACCTCTCTTTATCAATGGAAAAATCTTCCACAACCAAAGGTCGCATTTATTTTGTTGTTGAAACTTAATTTTGTGACGTCTAAATTTAATGTTTTCTATACAATTTTTTTTTTTTGTGTTTGTCTGGCTGGTATTAGACATGATAAAAAAAATCGTCAATTGCACTATTTTTAATTTTATTGAAATATGAAAAATAATGTAATAAATCAAAATTATAATGCTAAGTATGTGAACAAGTTGTCTTACATATTCTTTGTAGACCAACCCCTCCGATGACATTTACACATTATCAAATATTTCTAAAGAAGTGAAATTAATTGGTGCTTGTTTGATCACTTTTTAATTTTGGAGAACATCAAAATTTAACATTAACACTAAGCAATAAGCTCGCCGTATTAATGTTGCATCCTAACATGCAGAATCGGGTAAATTAAAGCAAATATAATATCTCTTTAAAAGTTCTTAGGATAAAATATAAACACGTATGAGAGGTTCCGTTAAACGTTCAATGTGCAAAGTTTAACACTCAATATTTAACAATATAAAAGTATTGATTAAGCAAACAAATTGCCTCCAAATTTGAGGAGGAAATATCTATTTAAAAGTACGTTGTTAGATCATTGTTGTTACATTTGGAGAATCTCAAGAAAATTTCATGTTTTCCTCTTTAATTTCTTTTAGTACACTTTTGTGATTGCTGACCTTTCACTTGCAAGTTACGTTAATTTGTTCCTTTCTTTAACATTATGTCCAGTAAAAGGTGAAGGATATGTATTTATTAATACGTGTGTTAAAAGTACATATTAAATACGTTAGAAATAAAAAAGAATTAGATATTTTATGCAAATTTGCAACATTTAATGTAAGTTGTACTTTTATTATTTTTATATTTAAGTTTTTCTTATCATGTTGTGTAATTAAGAGAACTCATTAATGTTACTATATTTATTTTACCTATCTTTATCATTGGAAAAATGTTGTACGACCAAATGTTGTACTTATTTTGTTGAAACTTAATTTGGAGACATCTATTTTTAATGCAAATAATTTTTTTTGGTTTCTCTGGTTGGTATTAGACATGACAAAAAAATTTGGTCAATTGCACTATTTTTAGTTTGTACTAAACTATGAAAAATAATGTAATAAATCAAAATTATAATGGTAATTAGTGAACAAGTTGTCTTACATATTTTTTGTAAACACCCCCCTCCCACCCACAATGACATTTACACGTCATCAACATTGCTAAAGAAGTGAAATTAATTGTTGCTTGTTTTATCACTTTTAAAATTTTGGAGAACATCAAAAATCAACATTAACACTAAGGAATAAGCTAGCCATATTAATCTTGCATACTAACATAATAAATTAAAAAAAATCGATACATATATTTAACATGTAGAATCAAGTAAGTTAAAGCAAATATAAGGTTTATTTAAACTTTGGGTGTTGTTTGTTCTTATATATTAGACGTTGGGTACCAAAATTTTGTATAATAGATGTTTGGATGCCATTTTGAACGGAATTCATTAGTCAACCATTAACTCCGTTAATTTTTTTACCCAATTTACTCATTTTTCCCCTAGAAAAAGACAAATATATTGCTCTTGCTTAGGGGTAAATTGGTCAAAAATTAACGAAACTAATGGTTGACCACATTGACTAATGAATTCCGTCCAAAATGGCACCCAAATAGCTATTATGCAAAACTTTAGCACCTAATGTCTGATATGCAAAAACAAACGACACTCAAAATTTAAATCACCCCAAATATAATATCTATTTAAATTTTTTTAGGATAAAATATAAACAGTGATAAGAGATTCCATTAAACGTTCAATGTGTAGAATTTAGCACTCAATATTCAATAATATATAAGTATTGATTAAGCAAACAAATTGCCTCCAAATTTGAGGAGGAAATATCTATTTAAAAGTTTTTAGATCATTGTTGTTACATTTGGAGAATCTCGAGAAAATTTCATGGTTTCCTCTTTAATTTCTTTTAGTACACTTTTGTGATTGCTGACCTTTCACTTGTAATTTACGTAAATTTGTTCCTTTCTTTAATATATATTATGTTTGGTAAAAGGTGGAGGATATGTATCAGGCCTGGCCCTAGGAGAGGATTGGCATGGCAATCGTCTTGAGTTTAAAAATTAAGAGGAATACTAATATTATATATATATATATATATTAAAAAAATAATGCAAATTTCTAAGAAAATAACACAAGTTTCCGAAACTCTAATTCTTCATCTATTTTCTAATTCTTCCTTCCCAAATCTAATATCAATCTTCCCATACTACATAAGAGATAATTAGAGGAGTACCAATAATTTTTTCTTTCATTTATATTGATTTCAAAACATTAAGAGAGAATTAAATATTTAATCGTTGTTTTTTTGTAAGGTTCTTTGCAATTGTAATGTGTTTTTGGTGACATATGAAGGCTTATCATTTAAACAAAACTAATTAATTTTTTTAATATATTTATTTATAATAGGACATATTAAGATTTCGCACAAGGTCTCAAAATAGTCAGAAATGGCTCTAATATGTATTTGTTAATGCGTGTGTTAAGAACATATGTTAAATATGCTACAACTAAAAAGAATTATGTATTTTATGTGAATTTGCATCATTTAATATATGCACGTTGTTCTTTTATTATTTTTATATTAAAGTTTTTATTATCATGCCGTGTAAGAGAATACGTAAATTCTACTATATTTACATTTTACCTCTCTTTATCATTGGAAAAATGTTATACAACCAAAGGTTGCACTTATTTTATTGAAATTTAATTTAGTGATGTTTATTTTTAATTTATTTTAATAAAAATAATTTCTTTTTTTGTTTGTTTGGTTGGTATTAGACATGATAAAAAAAATGGTCAGTTACACTAAATTTAGTTTGTATTAAAATATGAAAAATAATGTAATAAATCAAAATTATAATGCTAAGTGAACATATTGTCTTGCATATTCTTTGTAACCACGCCCCCCCCCCTTCCCATGACATTTACACGTCATCAATATTGCTAAAGAAGTGAAATAATTTGTTCTTGTTTGATCACTTTTAAAATTTTGGACAACATCAAAATTTAACGTTAACACTAAGCAATAAGCTCACCATATTAATTTTGCATAATAATAATAATAATAACAATAATAATAATAATAATAATAATAATAATAAATTCAATACATATATTTAACATGTAGAATTAAGTAAGTTAAAGCAAATATAATATCTATTTAAAAGTTCTTAGGATAAAATATAAATACGTACATATGAGAGATTTCGTTAAACATTCAATGCGCAGAATTTAACACTCAATATTCAATAATATATAAGTATTGATTAAGCAAAAACAAATTGCCTCCAAATTTGAGGAGGAGGAAATATCTATTTAAAAGTTTTTAGAGCATTGTTGTTACATTTGGAGAATCTCAAGAAAATTTCTTGTTTTCCTCTCTTCTTTTAGTACACTTTTCTGATTGCTGACCTTTCACTTGTAATTTACGTTAATTTATTCCTCTTTCTTTAATAATCGATCTGTCTGGTAAAAGTTGAAGGATATTTACATTTTACCTCTCTTGTCAACAGTGGCTTAGAATATTTTAGTACGGTCATTCAACAATGTATTATTTATTCGAGTTTGTTAAGGCATTTCATTTATTACTCTTTAAAAGTTATATGCAAATTCGAAATGATTTTTTAATTTTGCATGAACATTGACCCCATTTGACTTCACTTCTTTTTTGTTTTAATTTTTTTTAACAGCGTCAGTTATACATTTTACCTCATAAATTTAAAATATACTATATATATATATATATATTAAAAATTATAGATTATAAATTGAATGGGGTCAATGAATCCCATATTTATACACTTTGTCACACCCCTTTTTATGAATGGAAATATATTATACAACCAAATGTTGTATTTCGTTCGTTGAAACTTAATTTACTGACATCTATTTTTAATATTTTCTTATATAAATAATTTATTCGTACTTGTCTGATTGGTATTAGATATGATAAAAAAAAATGGTCAATGCACTATTTTTAGTTTGTATTAAATTTGAAAAACAATGTAATAAATCAAAATTATACATAATGCTAACTGACAAGTTGTCTTACATATTCTTTATAAATCTGTCACTCCCATGACATTTACATGTAATCAGTATGGCTAAAGAAATGAAATTAATTGGTGCTTGTTTTCTCACATTTTTAATTTTAGAGAACGTCAAAATTCAGCATTTAACATTACGCAATACGCTTGCCATATTAATATTGCATACTAACATAATAATAACAAAATTTTGGGTACATTTATTTAACATGTATCTAGAATCAATTAAGTTAAAGCAAATATAATATATATTTAAAAGTTTATAGGATAAAATATAAACACGTATCAGAGGTTCCGTTAAACGTTCAACATGCAGAATTCAACACTCAATATTCAACAATATCTATGATTAAGCAAATAAACTGCCTCTTAATTTGAGGAGGAGAAAATAACATATTTGTTGCGCAGAGTCTCCTTATTTCACATCATCGATGACAAAATTACAATCCCATACAATGAACATTTGCTGCACTCTAGTTGCAAATATATATATATATATATATATGTATGGATATATACTAGTATACTAACATAACATGTGATACTCGTAACATACCAACATGTCAAATGCTGTGATAATCTGTACATTATGATTGTGTTTGATTAAGCAAAAATATAGTGGGAGATAATGCGTTTAAAGGAAAATGGTACACATTGCATATGTTTAGTGGGCATTATAAATTAAAAAAACTAATTTGATAAACCAAACACAGTATAATATTCAATAAAATGGCCGAATATTTTTTTTATATTATATTATATATATATATATATATATTATTTTAACCATATATCTTGTACCACATATATTTAATTTGTTAAGAGTACAACACTCAATGTCCCGGAATATGCCTTAATGAGTTGAAATTATTATTATATAATAAAGCATTAGTGGGAAGCTAAAGCTTTGGCTTTTGATATCTCATAATTGTCACACACACACATTATATTATATAGGTGTACACATATATAGCTTTTTGAAATAATATATGTATATAATTGAGAAAAAAATAATACTTATAGGACGATTTGCATTCATTAGAAGCCCCCTCTTCTTCAATCATTCATGTCTCCCCTTTCCACTTATAAAAACCCTTTCCACATTATTGTGGACCCTTTTTTGCTTGGCCTAGTCTTTGCACATGTATATCCATATGTCATCATATTAAAAGTGTTACAAAATTAATTTAGGGTTATACAAATGAAAAGTGTATATAAACAAGGCTGCAAATGATTTATAGTTTTGATAGAGCAAAACATGAAAAATTGTATATTGTATGCTTTTATCGTTGTACATTGTTACAAAAAGAATTATATTTACTTTGATGATAAATCCTTCCAAGAAATGATGTAACACTAAATCCTCTCTCTCATTTCAAATTCAAAGTATCACACGAGACTATATACACTTACAGAGTAAGTGTTCCCCTCTCAATAGAAAGAGATTGCATGTTTGATATTGATAAGGCGGTGAATCAAGGGGCTTGAGGGTGGAACAAGTCTTGAGGAGCTCGAGGATGACACTAGACTGTAGTCCTCGAGCAAGACTACAGGGGCTTGAGGACAATGGAGGTGGAGATTGAAAGTAATACATTCAAATACTTGTTAGTAGTAGTTATATATATATATATATATATATATATCCTTCAAAAGATTGTTAAAATATCTTTTTGTTTTTAGAAAATGTGTAAAAGTAAGGGAAAATGCCTTTTGCTTCCATATTTTTATCGGCATACATTACATAGATTATGCTTTATGAAACTACAACCCATACTATCATGATATATCCACTTAATCCGGGTCAGAATCCAAGAATAAAATGAAACATGTTGTGGCCTATGGCCCACCAAAAAATAAATAATAAATCTATAGTTGCTATACCGGATACATAGAGAATTTCGACGGATGGCCTATTGCAAGTAGCAAATTATACTAGGCCCAAATGAAGCCAGTCCATGACCAAATTATATGAACCTAGAAGTTAATTGAAGCAATCTTTCACCTCATAAGACTTGATCAAGATAAGGTAGAAGGAATCTCGCATTGAATATGCAACTATTTACCTAGATAAATGGGTGTAAACAGATGGGATATGTATCGGATATGACACTATCCATTATCCTTATCATTTTTTAAAATATGATACCCAAATCATTATCCCTATCCATTCAAATAGTATGTTCAATTATTCTTATCCTATCCTATCGGGTTTCGTGGATTCAGATAATATCTCTATTTATTTTTCTACATAAATATAGATATGTTGTTTAGACCTGTCAATCGGATCGACTTGAGGTTGTTCAAGATCAGCTCAAATTGTTTGAACATGTTCAAGCTCAGCCCAAATTAAAACTCACTGTATATGTTTAAGTTCAACCTATAATTTATAACAGGCTTTAGGCTCGATTTTGGGACGGCCCATACAAAATTAATGAGTATAGTCTAAAATTTTGAAGAGTACATCTATAGACCACAAAAGCCCCTGAATAATCCCATGCCAATAGTAGAACATGCTATAATTGACTTAGCTGGTGGAATCGAAAAATTTGCGATCTATTATAGCTTTTCGCATCCTAAAAAATTGATGGTACGTAAAGTCCAAAATATTCTAAACAATATCTAAATTTTAAACTACAATTGCATAAAATCCTAATGCATAGTGGTGTGTTGCATGTGAATGAGGTTTAAACCCTAAGGATAGTGGATTGGTTTAATAAATAACATAGTTACGCGACCTATTACAAGTAGGTTGGGCCTAATTTGGATCGAACACTTGAAATTCAAGCTCACCTCTAATTTATTTCAAGCTTAAAATTTTGTTCGCACTCGGCCCAACTCAAACTCAATTAAAACTTGATTCTTAATTAAGCAGGTCGAACGAGTGGGCTTCAGGCCGACTCTGCCAATTGATAGGCCTAACATTGTATTATGTATTGGTAATCTAAAATTTTGCTCAGTCTTAAAATATATTTATCTATTTGAATTATTAATTAAGATGAAATATTTTATAAGTTATAACTCGAGAATTAAAACGAAACATTGCAGAACTTGTTAAAATTAATAAAGACTAACATTGCATGGTAAACTTTGAACTCAAATAATGAATTTCTTTTATTTATCTTATATAACCCAAAAAGGTTCACATTAAATTATAAGATAAACCCCACCATAAATCCAAAAGGCAAATCAAAAATGAAAATCATTACCATTTGAATTTGATATGATCTCAAACCTTTCATGATAACAAATCACATATGTTGTAAACACGACTTTGGAATTCTTTTTCTTTTTCATTTTCATTTTTATTCTTTTCTAATCCTTTATTATTTTTTTTGTTTAGTTTAAAAGATTTTGGGTAAATTGGGTCAACTTTTGAATACCAGACTAAGCTTGGATGTTTTATAAGGTGAGAGAATATATATATATATATATATATATATATATATGTATGTATATATACATTACATATAACAAATTATAGCAAATACATGCATATAAGATATCCGGTAAAACGGATATCCGCAAATATAAATAATCCAACTCAGATACATATTATCTAAGTTGAATGCTATCATTATCCATATCCATATATGTACAGAATGGATTCGGATTTCTGTACATCCATTTATAATCCAATTGTACTACCATATTAAAATTCATTTCCATATCTTGCTCTTGCACTCAACTACTATTTAATGGCTCCTAAACCCTCAATCCAAGATCATCAAAAAAAAACTATTGCAGGGCATTCCAAAAGCTTCACAAAAAACAATACAAGTAATTGTGTAGTATATATGCACATTTTTAAAGCTTTGCTTGTTGGCGTTGTAATTTATTTGTTTACTGTTACGCATGCAAGAAACTTTAGTCGATACACGCAATTTAGCTGAATTTAGGTATAGCCAAATAACGCATGTGGAAACGAATTCTTGTTAAGTGTAGTATTGCTCAAAATTAAAATAGTAAATCTTGAACAAAGAGTATTTGTTAGTGCATATGATTATGCACATATGGGTGAATGCTTCCTCACAGGTGCATGTGTGGATGAGAGAGGGAGAGAGAGTTCTTGGAATGAGGATCCAATTTTTGTTCTTTAATTACTCAATTTACAAGAAACAAAGCAAATTGCATATGGATTGATGTTGTTGTTATCTTAAAGTTTGAGAGTTACTTTTTTCAATTCCGATTATGCGGAGATCTTATTAATTTATTATCACACACTATGCATACACTGACATATAGAGAAAGACTTTTACTTTGAGTAACTAACCCAAAAAAAAAAAAAGTTACTGTAGATTAAGAAAAACAACAGCAATGGGGGCAATGGGCATTCAACTTTATTCTAGAATCCTAGGTTGCCCCTTCTCTTGATCCCATTTATATTTCTTTAACTTTTGGGTCAAACTTTTGACAGCTTCATGACTCCTTTGGCTGCCCCCTCCATTTCTCCTTCTCTTGTTTGTTGCTATTTCTTTTTATTTTTTCAACCTCCTACAAAAGCTGGCAATAGATTGGGCTAGCACCTCTGTCGTATCTGGTTAAATTTGTGTCGGGTGAAAAAAAAACATTACCAATGCACTATTCATTCAATAAATATGTAGGAAAATTAGATTCATACATTATATTCAAATTAATGAATGAATTTGTTTTAACCTGTCAAGTTAGAATTTAAATTCTAAAATTGACACGTCAACAAACTAAATCAACAGAAAAAAAAGATCACCAATTATATGCATGGTGTAATGGAATGAGAAAGAGGAGGTTTCTATCTTCGTACTTAGATTTGAGCATTAATGATTTAACGAACCATATATTTATCACGGATTCAAAATCTTTATGGACTCAATTTTAAAATTTTAAAAAGTAACTCAGATAATGTATCATAAATTTATTAGTAGGTGGAGAACATACTTTCATTACTTCACTCGCTAATTAATGCACTAGTGTCAGCATCAATTGAATTATCATTTTAAGTCGCACGCTTAAGTTTTCTAAAATGATTGATCAGGAAAAGTTTCTAGGAGTTCTACGCGTTTGAAAGTGCTTGGTGATTCATGGCACAACAATCTTGGGGAGAAATTTAAATGGAATGTAGTCGACATGACAACACTGTATTGGTCAAAACGTGGGGTCATGAGCCCAACATTTTGGCTCGACTTTCAAAGACATCGTAAACTAACCAATGCAATAATGACACAGTAGCATCTCACTACATCAACCTGATGAATATACACCCGGCTCTCTAAGGGTCCGTTTGGTTGTCTTTTAAATTGCGAATTAAATAATTTACAATTAGGTAATTTACAAAATTTTCATTTATTAATGTTTGGTTGTGTAAATTGAACAATTGTAAATATGATAATTCAAGTTGATTCACAAAAACTCAAATTAAGTCATTTCAAGTGAAACTTGAAATTACCTAATTCTAGAATTAGATAATTCATTCCAACTCTATTTTTCGAGAAGATTTAGTTTTTTCCTAAAATGTTGATGCATCTAGACAAAATTTTAAATAACTAGAACAATAAAGAACATATTTTTATTCTAACAATCGGAATTTCTCATTTAAGTTTTTCAAACACTACTTGAATTAGAATTGAATTATTCATAAATGAGCAAATTCACAATTTTTCAATCGAAAATTAACTAATTCTAAAATTAGGTAATTTACACAACCAAACGGGTCCTAAATAATTGGTAAAATTGTGAAATCTGAACGGTTAACTTTCAATTGAATTGTTCAGATTTTGAGTCCCCCATAAAAAAAAAATAATCACCCGCGAAAGTTCTATTGAATAGAAGCTAATCTAAACATGAAATATATCCTCGGATAGAGCTGCATCACATCTTAACAATACCCGCATATTTCATGCTACCAAACATCCAATCATCTTTTCTTCTAACAAGGTTTTTGCCATCAAACAACAAATGAAAGGTTCTAACATCTTCGTACTAATGGAAAGTCCAAAAACACAGTTAAAAAAAGACATTTCTATGACAGACAAATAAAAAGGAAATATATGATTATTAAAAGTACATCAAATAACGCGAATATAGGGGCAAAAATGTAAAATCACCGTCCCCTCGAAACCGCTTCCTTCAACTCCTCAACCGAAGACATGAAGAGCTCAATGTAACGACTCCCCAGAGTCATCCTATCCTTTGAAAGTGCTGATTTTGCATCTTCAACGTTCGCAAACTCCACAAACGCTTCTCCAGTAAGTCTCCCGCTCGAATTGACAGTCATGTGAATCGAGTCGTCGGTCAATGCATAATCTTTGAAGAAATCCATTATGTCATCTTTCCCGGCCGAAAATGGCAGCCCCCTCATTCGCAATACCTCTGTCGGTTCAGCCGGTTCGTCCCCATCGTTCGATGATCTTGGATTGTTTGAAGTACTAGATCTGGTCATTAAAAGGAAAATCAGAAAAAGCCACAATTATTGCATTTTTCTCGTTCTAAAATCAAGCACATGCAATGAATAGGATAAAAGCCAGTTAATGAAGGGAAAAAATGTCAAAACAATGTTCCCGGTTATTGTCAGACCAAAATCCCTCTCTTCTTCTGCCTAATTCCAGCACCGCATTGTTATACTTTTAACAGACCCTAAGCCCAATATTATCATGATCCATTCAGTACACGATTATATAAAATTTTGACGCTAAAATACAATGTTGACCAGGCCCAAGATTCTGCACATTATGCCAGAAATTAAGAGTTCCAGTCTTAATGGAGGTGCGATTGTTTAGAAGAGTATATAAAGCTATGTATTGTTTAAAGATCCACAAAGATAATTTAATTAAGAATTTTTCCTTAAAATAACTGCTTTTTATTTGGAATTATGTGACACAATCTTTCTTTTTTTTTTTTATTTTTCCAAATCTTAAAATTCTACCTAAATAAGTCTAATCATCCAAAAAATACACACTAATCCCAGATGCTATTTACCACGAGGCCATGACAAACCAAAACCACCTTTCTTCCTACCTAGTTCAAGACCTAAATTCTTAACAAGCATATACTTCATCAATTCGTAACCAATACTTATTTGACATGTCCTTAATTATTTGAGGAATAAATTCTTGATTTCAAATAGTTGACCAACAATTTTTACACACTTAGCAGCATGTAAATGACTACAGTGCTATTGCAATATAACATTCTTTCACACCAAAGAAATATAATTGTCAAGAGGAATGAAGCCAAAGATCAAACCAATAGTGAAGTGCACTAAAGACACTCTTAGTAAAGTTGTGCATGACTGTACGTCCACAAATGCATATAGATATCCCATCAGTGGTATAACTACTTTCTTGAAATTCCTATGCTATTACTTCTGGGAGAGAATCTGCACATTCGGCCGGTGAGACTCGAACCTGGGATCTCTAGGTTCAAACGGGGTCCTTTAACACTAGGACACACCCACAAAGTCAAGATTTTAATAATAATATTTATATACACACACATTGTATTTTGGGGATAACTTAGGTTGTAAAGCTTGTTAAAGCAATTCACTAATCCCCAAGAAAATGCTAAACCACATCCAACCCATACATACTGAGCACATAAACATTAACTATTAATCAATGTTTACTATTTCCAACGAATTTTCTTCCGTAGTTTGTCTAAATAATGATACTCTTCAGTGTTACTATTATGCGAAGAAATATTTATAATATTTAATGTATCTGTATCCTACATTAACACTGCCTTGGCATCTCACTGTTGTCATGTCATTCATATGACAATATCCATGCTTCTTAAAGATAACATTTTGTTATAACTTTACCAAACCGAGGCCTAACATTTTCCTTATCGTTTTAGCAATAGAAGTTGTCCAAACCAGCATTACAATTCATATTGTCTCTTTCCTTAATTATCAGCCATAAGAATTGGCCTGATAATATCTTAAACCTGGTGCAAGTATCTAAACATTACACTGGCAAAACATTGCAGATAGCAAACAAAAAATTGTAAATATAGTGATAATATAACAAATCCTACTGCAGCATGCATTTCTACAAAATTTTATGTACAAAAACACAGTAGGAGAAAACAATCATAACAATGTACTCCACAAAAATTATATGAATTGGATAAAACATAACTTTGAAAAGCATTAATTTTTACATCAACCATAAAAAAAAAACCCAAAAAAAGAAGAAAGAAAGAAAATTAATCATGAGCAATTTCATTAATAAGGTACAAAATTTATTTTCCTCATTGTTGCACTACCTTTCAGCTGTCATATGCGTATGTGACCTCCTCTTCCATTCCGAAGCACTTAAACGGAAATGGGTGAGGTCTTCCTGGCGATTACACTATACCCAATGAAGGAATCAGTAAAACTTTATGCTTTGTCAAACAAAGATTAGCATAAGATTATTGTAGTGTATCTTGCAGGCCTAAAACGTTCATGAATCTCTTTATCTTCCTGGGGGCTAACCCTTTTGACATAATGCGAGGGAGCTTGGCTAGACGAATGTAGCATACTGATAAGGCAATTTCTGATCACTACAAATGGAGGACAGAATAAAATGAAACTTGGCAACTTGGGTCTTGGACTGCACGGAGGTGCAACAAGTTCATCCTTTGTTAAGAAATGTCCCGAGAGCCAGAGGCGGGCCCTCTAGCAACTGGTATAAAATATAAATGGTAGGACCAGGGGCTTATCCACCTGTAGTACTGGTAAGGTGGGTTTGAAGTAGTTCTGTTCAAGGAACTGCATGAGCAGAGGCTGGTCTCCTTGGAGGGACGGAATTCAATAGCTTTGTGTTTGAAAATCTTACCCATTGATAAATCCATGCCCAATCAGGCATAAATGCATAATATGTCATCTTTAGTGACTTGACTTCCTCTTCTTTTAGGAATGCTCAAGCCATGGTGGATTTCAATGTTTTAAAAATTGGTTGGCACATTCTAAGGCGTACACCGCATGCCTTGAGGCGTCTAAGCCTCGAGGTGGAGAGGCAGTGAATTTTTTTAACTGCTATACACGCAAGTTTTTTTTGTTCTTTTTTATATTCAGAACACCTTGCGATTTCCAAGGCGATGACAAAACCCTCCCTCCTCTTTATCAACAGAAACCCTCCCTTGATGGTTTGAATACAAGAGTGATATCTTAGTATTCTTCACTGATACGTATTTTATGACTTATTTGCTGGTATACATAAATCTAAGGATCTTCATCACTAGTATATACCATTATAGGTCTATAATAGTAAAATAGTAATACTAAAAGGTAGTTTACATACATATATCTCAGCTAAAAAGTCCCTAATCTTCGTTCATGTCTCAGTCACTTGTGTCTTCAAATAAGTTTTTGGTCCCTGCTTCTGTTTCGTGCTTGTATCTACTATCTAGTATTACATTTTACTATATCCATGTGTCGCTTGGTGATGATTCATCATTCATCACAATATTAGCACCTGATATTCTACTTTGTGATGAAAATATACTAGTTGTGTTAAACTTACTGATTATGATTTTCTTTCCATAATGACTTTTATGGTATATTATTTGTGATCATGAATTCATGATGCATTGCTGTTTAGATTTTGTGCACATATTATTTACTAATTTTCTAGATTTTTGTTCTAAATATGAGGCTCACGCCTCACCTCACTTGAGCAAAACACCTCAAATACGCCAACCGCTTTTTAAAACATTGGAGGTTTTGGGCTCTTTGGGTGTCGCCCATGGTTTTAAATCGCGGTATCATGATACGTAACAGTTGCGGTCTAACGGTGTAGGACGTCTTGGACAAGGTATATCGGGAAGCGGTTAACACTAGCATGAAAATTTTTAAACACTACCAAACTCTTAAAATCCCAATAATATTCTTATTTTGTCTATATAATATTGTTAAAACACATACTACTGTTATTTTGACTAAATAATATTGTATTTTACTATTTTTGCTGATATATACTTGATAATATGCATGTTTTCAATTTTCTGATTCTGCTACGAAAGTGATTACAAATTAACTTCCATTAAGAGCAAACCATCATTAAAAGCTTAAGAGTGAGGAGGAGGGAGAGAAAACCATATCCAGGATCTGCAGTAGAAGACTCTGTTAGTGAGTGTTTAATCTCCCATCAAAGACTTGAAATGGAAAACAGTTAAGACTTTCATGTGGCAGATTCTCAACATAATGGCCTGATACAAACAAAATAGCACAGAAGTATCCAATATTATAGCATATCAGAACGTAACAGCTGATATTCCTGTGCATGTTGATTGCACCCATATTTCAGTACATATTCGTATTGGAGGCAACTTTCCCATTATGTATCGCTCGTTACGTAACGTAACTGCCAATTTTTAAAATCCTGGTATCACCTTACACTATAGGCTAAAGATGCAATTTTTGTTAAGGAATTAATTGCAACAAGATGGATGGAGGTGTGACCTTTAAACTTGTAAATAACTGGCTGGATTATATTCATTCGTCATTTCATCTAAATGCAAGTGCCACACCGGATTGTAGCTCTCAAATTTCAATTAATGAATTATGGTGAACAAGCGTACACATGGTGATTAGTATCGTATGATACACGATACATCCCGTACGATACGTCTCGTTACGGCCTTAAAACGAAACGTATCGTGAGGTGTATCGGAATTATGGGTGTATCGGGCGATACACATGTATATATCGCGATAATTTCACATATCGCGATAATTTCACATATCGCGATAATTTCACGTATCGCGTGATTTTGCTGTATCGTACGTTTTTTTTTTAGGCTTTTTTAGCAAAACGACGTGTTTTGCTTTTCAATTTTTTTTTTTTAACAAAATAGCTTAATTGAACCCTAAAAGCTCAAAACGATGCTACGAGAGAGAGAGAGAGAGAGAGAGACGGTGCAAGGGGAAGAAAAAGAAACAACGGCTCAAAGGAACTCTAAGAAGGAAGTGAGAACCTGTAACCAAAAAAAGGGAAGAGAGAGAAGTGTGGTCTCACCGCTGCTTGATCTTTTTATTTGAGATGGTTCACATCTCCTATTTCCCGCTGCCTACCTGCTACGAAGAGAGAGAAGAAGTGTGGTCTCCCACTCGGTTTTTCTGCTAGCAGAGAAAACAGCGGCTCACCTGTTGGATGCACAGTTTGTCACGTGGGTGAGAAGATCCATGTTTTCTCTTCGAGATTGCAAACTCCCTCCACAAAGCACCTCTTGTTCCACTTAAGGCTTACATGGATATTACACAGCAATTTGTGTTGTGATGGCTTGGGTCTTTGTAACATAGGGCCACAATTATTTAACTCCACACAATGGGCTTTTTTCAATTAAAAGTAGTGGGCCTTTATCTCTTTAGATGGTACCATGATTTTAACCCCTTGAATGAAATATGTATTGGTCTGTTGGATTGTATTTTATTTGATTTATATGTATATTTGATGTGTGTATGTACGTGTTCGTATATAGAAAAATAAATATGTATGTAAATATCAAAATCAAAGTGTATCTTATGATAGGTTACGATACACGATACTATTTTTTAGCAAAACGATACGCTTCCGATACACGATATTGACTACCTTGAGCGTACATAGTACAGTCCTAGTAATGCCTTGTAAGTGTGCAAACACATAGAAATAGGCTGTCAAGGAGAATATATACTATCACACAATAAAACCAAATTTACTATCATAAAATTAATTCAGTCCATTCATTGCATAATCTAAAGGCAGATATAAAAAAATCAATATATTAACACATGCGTAACATTAGATAAACTAAGATAGCTTCCAGAGACTCTTAATCAAAAAGAGAAAATATCTTGCTACAAAACACAGAAAATATCATTTCTTCGAAATGCAACAATTAAAAAAAAAACTCAATATCACCATGACATTAATGATCATAGCAAGTATATTATGACAAGAGGAATAAATCAAGAAAAATTGTTACCTGCCCCTTGAAGCCGCTTCCTCCCACTCCTCATGCGATGAAGGGAAAAGCTCAATATAGCGACTCCCGAGCGTCTTCCTATCCTTCACCATTGCAGCTTTCGAATCTTCAGCACTTGCAAACTCCACAAATGCTTCCCCAGTTCGCCTTCCCTCCAAATTCATAGTGAAATGAATCGAATCTTCCGACAGCACAAAATCCTTAAAGAAATCCATGATGTCATCCTTACTAGCCGAGAAAGGCAATCCCCTCAACCGCAAAACCCCTGTATGTTCAGCAGAGTCCCTTCCATCATCGGATGATTTTGCCCTCACGCTACGATGAGGTGGTGAACCACCACGGGAATCCGAAACTTCATTCGCTATTGCCTTATAGTATTCTTGCCTCTTGCTTCTGAAAACTTCTACATACCTCCTGCCCATATTTTGCCTATTCCTCTGAAGGGCAAAATCGACTTGAAGAGGATACCCCAAAACACAATAAGCATCCCCTGTAAACTTGCCGCTCTTGTTCACGAATAGAACATCAACTATGTCAAGGCCATGGAAGAACTCGGCAATATCAGCTTCAGAGCAATCAAAAGGAAGACCACGAAGTCGAACAACGGGGAAAGGTGGAGGTTGACCAACATAAGAGTAAGAAGGCGGATTGTACATAAAACTTGAACCCTGCGAAGCCCCGTAAGCCGGGGAAGCACCATATCCCGGGGATGTACCGTAATTTGGTGAAGTTCCATAAAATGAAGACCCTTGATCAATTACTCGCTGCCTTTTCAGACCCATTTCACGCCCATCACCACCATCTGCATATTTACTTTAATTACGGACAAAAAATTACACAAAAAAGTCAGCATGTCAGCATCAACATTCAAGTTATCAGTCTATAAACAGATTAAGGCCCTCTTGTTTTGGGGTCAAATAATTTTCACCTAGGCGGAAAGAAAGTAAAATGGCTAAAAACAAATTCAATCATTAGGGAATTGAGCCTTGTTCACTATTTTTGCTTGAAATTACATAATTATAGCGTATGCATTACTTCATGTTATAAACAAAACCAATCCAAAATAGGTGGAAAATCTTTGCATATTCTTACCTACGAGAAAAACTATTTCCCCTCAGTCAAACAACCCATTAAGTATTATATCAAAATAAGCTAAACCCAGCAAGAGGAAGACTATATAGCTTGCTGGCGTCTAAGTCCCAAAGCAATTCAAGTTTATGCAAGAAAATCAAATTCCCATCACTTCTAATATAAACCCTAAAAAAAGAAAAAAAGAAATTATGGGCATTCAGTTTCAATCAAACTCAAAAAAAGTATAGCTCTTGCATGAGTTGAATTTCGCTCTAAACCCTTAAAATTAGCAACAAATTAAGCCCTAAAAATCCATAAAACAAAGGCTACTCAGCTAAACAACATAAATTGATTTGTTATTCATAGGTAAATTAGGGATCCACGTATAATGCCCAATCTAAAAAATGAATAACTCAAAACAATTTATAAATAAAGAAGAGAAAGGTTTTAGGAAGAAGAGATTTACTTACCCTCTATAGAACATTTTTTGGGATTCCGAGAAAACCCTAGAAAGACCTTTGCGTTTGCTTTTGATAGTTTGTCACAACTGTGTGTTTCCTCAATGAAATAGGTTAACGGACCTGGAAGAGACGCCTTTTATCTAATTTAGACTAAATTACACCAATGCACCCTGAACTAAAATAAGATTTCAACTTGCACCCTAATTATTTTTTTATAGACAAACTACACCCTAAGCATTTAATTTATTGCATCAAAATCCAATCAAACCTGCAAGCTAAATAACTCGCTGGCATCCAATGCAAGGAACTCACATGATACTATGGACGGCAACGGGTCGAGTTTTGTCAAATCCAACATATCCTATATAATATATGTATAAACCCTTAGCCTACCATCCTTGATTTGTGGTAATTATATTATATTACAAAAGTATTTAAAGGAAAAAGAATTAGATTTAGAATTTCATTCCGATAATCCGAATCCACTAATTCGGTAATTTAATGGAGCAACATGTATTCATGATATCCGATCCATTAACAATCCAATTTGATATTATATATATAATATATATTATTTTATGTTTACTATGTAGACCGAATATATATTGTAAACACTAAAAGATGTAAATAAATGTTGAGACCAAATTAGAAACATCCAACTTTTAAGTGAGGTCCTTTGGCAATTTAAATTGGAATTTAACCATAATTTGATAATCATAACTATAGGTATAGGAATGAGACTCCTCATTTACAGCCAGTCTGTTACACATTTATTTATATATTTCATAATTAAAAATCACATTCTCCTCTTAAAAAGATCGGATTGAACTGCTAGATTAGAGATCCATTAAGTTCACAAAAGCGGATATTAATTTGACTATTAACAAATAGTCAAATTAATCGGATCAGATTGAATATTTTGTCTTAACGGGTCTAATTAGATATAGGATAATTCAATTAAAATTCAATCATTTGACAGGTCTAATGGTACCCTTTCGGGGGTATATTTGTTGGATCATAAATTCAAATGGTTGAAAAAAAAATTAAACCTTCAATTACACTAAAAAATCAACTAAAACTCTCATTTGCGCAAATTTTTTACTATACATAGAAATGGAAACATTATTTATTGATGAAAAATACACCCTTTAAAAAGTACCATGTGAGTTTATTTGATCGGAAATGGTTAATTGGATTTGAGTGCAATAAATTGAATTTACAGGGTGCAATATGTCTTAAAAAGTTTATTATGGTGCAATTCGAAATTGCATTAGTTTAGGGTATAATTTAGACTGAACTTCTTTTTATTATGGTGTTAATTTAGACTGACACAATATGTCTTAAAAAGTTTATTATGGTGCAATTCGAAATTGCATTAGTTTAGGGTATAATTTGGACTGAACTTCTTTTTATTATGGTGTTGTTTTATTTTATTTACCGGAATTTACTCTTAACTTTTGGTATTTTATTTTTTGACCATCAACTTTTGATATTTGAAGGTAGGATTTTTCTTCTCGTCAATACAAGAACGGTGTCGTTTCACAAATTATTTGGTAACTTTTGATTTTTTATATTTTCGATTACAAAATGCATGTTATTCTCTTGATGACAATTGAATAAGGCATTTTCAAGCCTTTTCTAACTTATATTAGATAAATGAACAAATAGAGTGTTTTTAAATATTTTATAGTGTACAAATAATAGCCAACTAAATTTAAAGAGCTAAAATTGAGTGAATTCGCGTTAATTTACATAAAAATGTAATTCAAATAATGTGTCAGAAGTTTATTTATCAATGATTAAAACACGCGTTCGTTACACTTCCATTTGCTAATACACTATTGTTACATTATGGAGTCACCTTTTTGAATTATATAATCATAATGATTTGATCCCTCTAGAATTATTGATCCGCTTAATGGGATTTATGTAAGTGAGTTGCGTTTGGGTCACAATCCGGGTACTATTAAGCTGGTGTATTAGTCTTATCAGTTGAAAGGTGGGCATTTTTTTGTTAGTGTTAATTTATAAGTATGTCCTCAAAGTCAAACATTTATTTATTTTTTTATCTATTAGCAAATTAAGATATACAAGTATGTAATCTTACACGATGTGCATATGTTTTACGAGATAAATATTTAATAATATTATATTTAATATATAAAATAGTTATTTAAATATTGGGTCTGTTTCTGGTACGGACCAATCCTTATAGATTGGTCATTTTATGATGGTTTTTCGTCACAAAAATATTTGAAAAGTACTTTTTATGATGCAAAATCATCATAAGAAGGATTAGTCCATACCTAAAATTTTCCGCTTAAATATTAATCATTTAATAGTACAATTTTAGTTTTAACGATAACTCTTGTTATATTAATATGTCATGGAGTATTATAACTAATTGTATGCTTTCAATATTTTTATATATATATAAGCTTCAATAATAGTAACATGATTACCAATTAATAGTCTTAGGGTGCGTTTGGCGCGCCGGATAAGGAGGTAGGATATTATAGGATAAATGTCGGATATGATAAGAATCGGAATTAGTCAGATATGAATTATGTGGGATAGGATATGAAAGGAATCAGTCGGATAAGGATTAAGCGGGATCGGATAGTATACAGACTAGTCGGATAAATATTTAATAAACTTTGCATTTGATGGAGTTTCGGATAAGTCCACATATTATATAATACAACTTGCTTTTCTTTTAAAAATATATACAATTTTAATTCTTGTCCACAATTTTATTAGTTGAGTTAATCTGATTTTGGGTGGTTAAAATTTTTCATTAATAAATTTAATTATCTAAAAAAGTGTAAAGAGAAAGATTAAAAAAAAATAAAATTATATTCATTTTGTTATCTGGCAATCATGGGGTAAAATAATACCACCTATAGGGGTGGTATATATTTATTTGGTTCTAAAGGGATAAAATGATAATTAATCCCGAATGCAATCCAGTTCCGAGTTGCGCCAAACGCGGGATAGGATTAAAATATCCTATCCACCCTTGCGCCAGACGCGGGATACAATTTATTTATCCTATCTTTTTCGACACCAAACACCAGATATGATTAATTAATCCTATCCTGTTTCTAATCCCGCACGACAAACACAGCGTAACTAAAACTCACATTAATTTTTTTATTACCATGTGAATTGAAAAATATTTTGTAAGAGTATGTCTAGTAATATTGTATATTTTTGTTTTTGTGTAAAATTTGTACTTTTTGTAAAAACTTTGTTCTCTAGCAATATTTTAAAATATTCAGATACGTAACATTTCTATAAAAGTTTTTTTTTTTTTTTTTGAATTACATTTGTATAAAAGTTGGTTGTATAAACTATGTTAAGAGTGATAAATGAAATAACAATAAAATAAAAAAATAGAGAAGATATGATTGTAAAACATGGAGAGAGGAAGAAGATGGAATAATATCACTAAAATAAAAGATGATACAATAAAAGAATACATTTAATATTGCAACGGGTCATTACTACATTGAAGTAAACAAATTTACTGTCTATCATATATGATTTGAAAAACTAAGGGAACCAAATGCCCAAATTGTCCTCAAGGCCGCTTTACCACTGTTTGATTCGTGTTAATGCATTAAGAAAATTTAATATTAACTATTTTACTATTAAGTTGGTTTATTAAATGCAAGGGGGGTTTCAAGGCGCGGGCGTCCCCGAGATTTTTGAAAATTAGACTACTATCTTCTAGGTTTTTGAAAATTTAAGTAACACAAAATTCTTCTTTTAATTTTTTTTTATATGTACAATTTATAACATTTTGGGTTTAAACTTATAAAAACAAATTCTAATCTTGTATACAGTGGTTTTTTCTAATATAACAAAGCGTAGAAAATAATAAGTAACAATTGCAGATATTCGTCGATTAACTTATTTTGAGCATATTTTATATTAATTACTTTTGAGTTAAAAAAACAAAAATTACTTGTATTTGACCCCTCCAAATTCAAAATTTTGAATTCGCCACTGTGTATTAGTAATTCAAGTGAAAGTGTCACGTTAAATCACCTTAAAAAGGTCAACAAATATCAACTTTAATCTTCCACTTGATTATTTTTTTTAATTTACAAAGTAATAAATTTGTGGGGAGTATCACAATTTTAATAATTAAGAAAAAAAAATCATTATCAAACATAACATTGTTAATTTTTTCAATATGTAAAATGAATAATCAAATATTTTCTTAGTTATCCAATTACAATTATTTCATGGTGAGGCAATATTGGCCATATTTTTGGATTTAGTTAATCCATACAATTATATCTCCAACACCATATTACTAGAAAATATAATCTTCATGTATGCACTTGCATGAGAAGCACGTGATTTAAATGCGTAATTCCAATGCTTGTAGCAAAAAATTAAAAATTATCCACTAATACTTTGTT